>JASTWQ010001258.1:0-1200000 GCA_035220615.1 Leptothorax acervorum | reverse complement strand
GTGCTGTACATGATTGCCTCTAGAATACATATATTCGTATGGATTACTGCGATAAAATCGTCTCAGGTACTCTGTTCCATAATGCATGTAGTGTAAATTACGACCGCGAATTTCATGGACATTGTTTAACTAGCGAATATATTGAAAATGCAAACGATAAGATCGTACATACATCTTTCAAAAAAATGATTTTTCGACCGAAAACCCGTTTTTTTTTTTGGAAATTGCAAAGATTATATGTATATATCTGAAAAACTGACCTGCTTACTGCATTCCTCAATTTCACCAGCGCAGACAACGACGGGCTATTTAAATACCTCCTGACAGTAAATCTGAAAAAAAAAAACGTCAATTTATTAATCAATCACGAAAAATAATCATCTCCCGGGGATGCCCAGAAAAGCACTGTTTTGCCGGACACGTGAAATCGATAAGATAATCGGTATCGCGCATAATGTAACATAATCGCAACTTCATTACCATATATTGTTTTTCGAGTAAAGGTCAGGGAGATCAGACAAGACACACACAAGAACCCGAGTTGCAAATTTTTGTAATGCGTTTCACTGTTGGCGTTAATCAAAGCTTCGATCGAAACGCGAGCAAATCGAAATGTTGATACGCGTTTGTCAATATTTGATTTTACATCATATGATTGAGTCAACATGTGCAATTTTAGTTCGTTAATGTTCCTTAAGATTCTTAAGAGAGTCTATTTTTTTTCTAAGTAGGTAATATAAATGATTAGTGACATACTATGTCTTATATTTATCATTTTCATTTATACGCATGTGAAATATATGTGATCGTTGCGTTGTTTCGCATTTTTTATTAGTTAATAATGGATAGTTTGTATATAACAATATGTGTACAATAAAATAAACCTGTATTATAAAATTCTCCTCGTTTATAGTAAGAGTTTAAATTATTATTATATGTAGGTATTGAATATTATATTCATTGGATAATTATACCCAATTTATAATTATGCGAAATATTAAGTTTTTCATTATGAATCGTTTCGAGAGCCATTGATGAAAACATTATCTAATTAATTATTTAATAAATTATTATAATAATAAAATTCTAAATTACACAAAATTTGTCGTAATAGATGTAAATATACATATATATGTTAATATAACAAATGATTTGATCACTATTATCTGTGCTAAAATTCCCGTTAGTTTGTCTCTTCCTTTCTCACCCGTAAATTAACAGATAAAACGGAGCCTCTCCCTCTTGTCGCGCGTGTCTTACAATTTATAGTAACGAGATGTTGGACTCTTAACACCTTGTCAAATTTCAAAATGAAGGAACCGCCATCCATCCTTAATTAATCGTGTGATGTAGCCCGAAATAAGACATAGTCGGAACAGAGAAATGTGAGAGCGGTCGATCTGAGTCGAAGGTCGGCGTTAAACATTGCTATTATTATTAATTTATATTTTTCAATAATTCTGTAATAATATAATATTTTATTTAAACTGTTAGCTTGTGCACTACATTCAAAATAAAATTACATAAGAATTCCTTTATTTTCACAATATATGTTGTATACAGTTGATTAAGGAATCAATAAGTGTGTTTATGAATGTGTATAGGAATATATACTATGTATAATTATTATATAATTATATGTATAGTATGTTCACGTCATCCATGGTATTATGCTGACGTATTTTTAAATGTTCTAACTAGCTACTTATATGACATTGCTTTAGAGATTCTAATTCAATTATACTCATAGTACATGTGACGCTGCTGAGATAAAGCGTCACGCATCTTGTTTATAAGCATCCAGCATCTCGTTGCTAAGACACGCGCGGCAAGAAGGAGTCAGTAGGAGTCGACAACGAAATCGGCCCAGATGTGCAACTAAATACTAAATCCCTGCTCTGAGATAAGAACTTGCAGGAAAGTCCCGTTCGGAAAATATGTCAAATAAAAATATAGATACACGTAGATATATGGGTACACGTATCTATATCAGGCAATATGGTTAGAGATTATGTTCCGGGAATAATATCTTGAAAAAGTTTACATATATTGCATGCCGAGTTGCATGCGGCATCAGTATCGCTTTGCAAGTCAAAATGTACATCGCGACGACGACGACATTAATCTGCGCGATGGTCTACGTGACATTCGTCGCCCAGGAGGCTGCTGCCAGTAATTCATTAAATATATTATTTATGTCACGAGTTAAGCCGTGAATTTCGACTTAATTGTGCCTCCATGGTCATCGAAATTTTTAGAGACATTTCTCACAGTTACGTGTAAAGTTGTTTATATGAAAAAATATTTTGCGTAAGCATACAGCAAAATTTATATTCTTAGTTTCAGACAGTTAATATATCTATAAATTAATTTTGTATTTTACGTATTTACGTAATAGTAATTGCATGTGTGATATGATATAAAGTTATTGTAAAACTAACAATAAGCGCTATTGATAAATAAATTTTCTATTCTAACAGCTCTATTCGTGTTTTCTTGATCAATCAAAACTTATTATACTACGATTCATGGAAAAATATTAATTGTTGCTGACCGAGTGATTAATAATGCACTTGCGCGACGAGTGTCGTAGTGCATAAGCAAAATATTTACAAATTATTATAAAAGCATCTCGCATCTAGCAAGATTCCCAAGATAATTTCTATAATATTACGTCAACACAGTGACATTATTTGAATTTCATAATTTCTCCCTCAAGCTAGAATACGATAAACACAAATAAAGATAATTTCGATATATGCGATATACATATATTAATTTTATTTCGATATATATGCGAGTAAGAAATGTTTTTATTCTTCGTTGTTTTTATAAATATTCTCTTATAGTCTTATATTTCTGTGACAAGTAAAAATTAGAGGCATGCGTGTAATCATCCTATACATATGTATACAATAACATTCATTCGATTCTTAGAATCACCTCGACCAACTCCGATTAACTTTAATCGACGATTTACTTCATCAGCAATTTCACGAAGAGATAGGTTAAAAAAATTTTAAAAATAAAAAAGAACTACGTACAGTTGAAAGTCTTGCTGTTGATGAAATTGCTGATCAAGTGAATCGTCGATTAAAGTTAATCGCAGTTGGTCGAAGTGACCCTTAGTATTCAAGAATCGTGTTTGAGAAACAATGTTGCTGACCGAGCGATATAAAATATTCCGTTTATGTAAAACCTAAAGAAGTATATTCACCAGGGTTGGCATCAATTGTCCAAGGTGGAAAAAACCCCCCCGGTTTTTTCCACTTTTGTCCGCCCCGAAAGAAATGTATATTATGGACAAAATGGACAAATTTGGAAGAAATTAAAAAAAACACAATAAACTGAATAAACTCTCATGAAAAATAAACTTTATTATTAAATACAAATAAAATATAAATTTTTAAACACACAGAATAAACATATTTACTTTGCCAGTATATAATTAACAAAATTAAATTTTAAATTGACCTAACTGGCTAAATTAAAATAAAATAAATGTTTAAATTAAAAAACGTCCATGTCTTCTTATAATCTTAGGAAAAATAAACTTTATGAAATAAAAGTAAAATGTAAATTTTTAACAGAATAAACACATTTACTTCGTGTCTTTGCCAGTATATGTATAATTAACGAAATTAAATTTTAAATTAACAACTGGCTAAATAAAAATAAAATAAATTTTTAAATTAAAAATCATCCATGTCTTCTTTTTGACTAACAATCATATTGAGCATTCGTCGGCTGGCAACAAGTTTTGATGCTGTTTCGATTCCTAGACGATTTCTTAGTTTGGTTTGTATTATTCCAAAATTGGAAAATATTCTCTCTATGGAGGCTGACGAAGCAACACATTTTTGCAAATGTAAGGAAAATTCACAAAATTTTGTATTTACAGTATTGGTTTTTAAAAGAGCCTCCCACCATTGTATGGAACTTAGGTGTTCTCTCATTTGCTCTTGAAAAAAACTTTCGGAAACGGAGATATTTTAAGCCGAAATTTTATAAGTAGTGGTAAAAAATCGGACGAAACTTCTTCAGAAAGCCACGTACGTCCTGCTTCCTCAAGTTCAGAATCTAGTTGTAAATCCAAATTTTTGGGATTTAATATATACCCGATAATATGGGCTGGGGTAATGCAATCGTCAAATCTTTTTTTAATTAAATCATCAATTACAACATTGGTGTCGATCGATATGTTTCATTTATCGATTTCTGTTTTACCGACTTTATTTCGTCCGTTTCGTCCATTTTGTCCATTTTTTCCATTTTCTTCCAGTGCCCCGAAAAAAATGAAAAAAAGTGGACAAAATGCCGTTTATGTAAAACCTAAAGAGAACACACATATAAAAAGCATAGGGGCTCGTAAATCTCCACCTTCATTCTCTAGAAAAAAATAATTATATGAAATACAGTTTTACATTCAAAACTTCATTAAAATAATAGTTTTTCTAAAATTTAAATAAATAAAAATTAGATTTTAGAATTAAACTTTAATCAATTAATTGAATAGTTTGTTGCTATATTTTTATATAAAATACAATCATTCTCGTTTGTAATTTTAATCGCTTTTTTAGATCGCCCAAACATCATTTCTAGAGCACAATGGGGCGCCAGACCACCGAAATGGCGAGCTTCCAATCTGCAATTAAATCCAGCGCCTTACGTGATTATTCATCATTCGACTGGCTCCGGTTGCGTAACTCAAGCTACGTGTCAATCAAAAGTGAGACAATTCCAGGTAATTAATATCAGAAAACCGAGCAGAAAACAAAAATTTTTAACTGTTAAACCTTCGTATGCAAACAACTATGTACGCTTCAATCACAAGCAATATTTTAGATTATAACAAGTGTATTATCTATATTTAATAAAATAGACCCATTTCTGCTTCTATTTTTATTTTGCGTTTTAATAAATAATAAATTTAATGATATTTGCATATCATAACGATTATCAAATTTTATTTCAAGAATTATCACATGGACCGAAAAATTGACCCGTTTGCCGATATTGGCTATAATTTCCTAGTCGGTGAAGACGGAAACGTTTACGAGGGTCGCGGATGGGGCAAGCGAGGCGCTCATTCTGTACCTTTTAATTCGAAGAGTATTGGAATTTGCATAATTGGAGATTACAGTAGTAAGTAATATAACACGGATTTGTTATTAGTGTTGTTTGTATGTATAATATATATTTCTCTAACGTGCTTTTTTCTCATTAGATCGAACACCAAACGCAGCGGCGGTACAAACAATAGCTAACTTGATTGCTCATGGAGTATCAAGCGGCAAAATAAAGCGTGATTACAAGCTTCTTGGGCATCGACAAACCTGGCAAACAGCATGTCCCGGAAACAGTCTTTATACAATGATAAAATCGTGGCCGCATTGGACGCAAAGTCCATAAGTTAAATATAAATCATTTTTACATAACAATGCATAACGATAACCTGTTTTATTAATCGCGATCGGAATAATCGTAAATAAACTGTGATGATTGATTTCGTAATCGACTATACGGATATTTATAACGCTCGCAGCGTTAACAACTCCGTAAACGTCAAAATTTGTGTCATCGTTAATAACTAATGTAGGTATATCAGTGTTTTTATCTTATTATATCGTTGCATTGCTTCGCATTTGTATATAGTTAACAATAGTTTTGTACATAACAATAGTTGTGTACAATAAAATAAATCTGTATTATAAAATCCTTCTTGTTTATAGTAAGAGTTTAAATAATTATTGTACATATATATTGGATATTATATACCCATTGGATAATTATACCCAATTTATAATTATATTGAAATATTGAGTTTTTCATTACCAATCGCTTCGAGATCCATTGTTGATAAAAATATTATATAACTAATTATTTAATAAATTATTGTAATAATAAAATTTTGGATTACATAAATTTTGTCACATATAATAGATGTAAATGTACATATATAAGTTAATATTTCAATTAAATGATTTCAGCACTATTATCGGTGCTAAAATTCCCGTTAGTTTATCTCTCCCTTTCTCACTCATAAGTCATCAGATAAAAACTCGCAAGAAATTCCCGTTCAGAGAGTACTTCAAATGTACATGTATATGGATACACTTACATATCTATCATAGGCCATATGGTCAAAGATCGTGCCCCGGAAGCAATATCTTACATTAAAAATACTTATATATTGCATGCCAAGTGGCATGCGACATCAGTATCGTTTTACAAGTCAAAATGTACATCGCGACGACGACGACGACGTTAATCTTCGCGACAGTCTACATAACACTCGTCACCCAGAAGGCTGCTGCCAGTAATTTATTAAATATATTATTTATGCCGCGAGCTAAGTAGTAAATTTCGTCTCGTGCCTCCGTGGTCATTCGAAATTTCTAGCGATATTTCTCACAGTTGCGTGTCAAAAGTTGTTTGTGTGAAAGAATATTTTGCATGAGCATAGCTAGTAGTTAGGTAATATAAATTAATTTTGCATTTTACGTAATAGTAATTGCAAGTAATTACGCGACGAGATATAAAGTTATTGTAAAACTAAGCGCTATTGATAAATAAATTTTCTATCCTAACTCTTTCTTCGTGTTTTCTTGATTAATCAAAACTCAATATACTACGATTCATGGAAAAATACTAACTGTTGCCGACTAAATAATTAATAATGTATGTACATATACTTAGTATCGTAGTGCATAAGCAAAATATTTACCGACGTCAAAAATTATTATGAAAGAATAATCTCGCATTTAGCAAGATTTCCATGATAACTACTATTATGTCAACACAATTACATTATTAGCATTTCAAATAATTTTTCCCTCAAGCTGGAACACGATAAACACAAATAAAGATAATAATAATAATATTTATAATAATAAAGATAATTTCAATAATATTTGCGAGTGAGAAATGTTTTTAGTTTTCGCTGTTTTTATAAACATCTTCTTATATTCTTATATTTTTATGACAAGTAAAAATTAAAAACATGCATGTAATTATCCTATAATAACATTTATTCAGTTCTTAGTATTCAAGGATTCAACTCGTGTTTGAGAAACAATGTTGCCGGCCGAGCAATATCAAGTATTTTGTTTACGTAAAATATAAGGAAAGCATATATAAAAAGCATGTGGACTTGTAAATCTCCGCGTCCTCTGAAAAAAAAAACAATTATATGCAATACAGCTCTACATTCAAAACTCTATTAAAATAACAGTTTTCCTAAATTCAATTAAATAAATTAAATTTTATTTAAATGAAATTTGTTGCTATATTTTTACATTAAAGTACAATTATTCGTTTCTAATTGTAATTGCTTTTTTTTAGATGGCCCAAACATCATTTCTAGAGCGCAATGGGGCGCTAGAGCACCGAAATCAGAAGTTTCCAATCTGAAATTAAATCCAGCGCCTTACGTGATTATTCATCATTCAACTGGCTCCGGTTGCGTAACTCAAGCTACGTGTCAATCAAAAGTGAGACAATTCCAGGTAATTATAATATCAGAAAACCGAACAGAAAACAAAAATTTTTAACAGTTAAACCTTCGTATGCAAACAACTATGTACGCTTCAATCACAAGCAATATTTTAGATTATAACAAATGTATGATCTATATTAAATAAAATAGACCCATTTCCGCTTCTATTTCTATTTTGCGTTTTAATAAATAATAAATTTAATGATACTTGCATATCATAACAATTATCAAATTTTATTTCAAGAATTATCACATGGACCGAAAAATTGATCCGTTTGCCGATATTGGCTATAATTTCCTAGTCGGTGAAGACGGAAACGTTTACGAGGGTCGCGGATGGGGCAAGCGAGGCGCTCATTCTGTACCTTTTAATTCGAAGAGTATTGGAATTTGCATAATTGGAGATTACAGTAGTAAGTAATATAACACGGATTTGTTATTAGTGTTGTTTGTATGTATAATATATATTTCTCTAACGTGCTTTTTTTCTCATTAGATCGAACACCAAACGCAACGGCGGTACAAACAATAGCTAACTTGATTGCTCATGGAGTATCAAGCGGCAAAATAAAGCGTGATTACAAGCTTCTTGGGCATCGACAAACCTGGCAAACAGCATGTCCCGGAAACAGTCTTTATACAATGATAAAATCGTGGCCGCATTGGTCGCAGAGTCCATAAATTAAATATAAATCATTTTTACATAACAATGCATAACGACAACCTGTTTTATTAATCGCGATCGGAATGATCGTAAATAAACTGTGATTTCGTAATCGACTATACGGATATTTATAACGCTCGCAGCGTTAACAACTCCGTAAACGTCAAAATTTGTGTCATCGTTAATAACTAATGTAGGTATATCAGTGTTTTTATCTTATTATATCGTTGCATTGCTTCGCATTTGTATATAGTTAATAATAGTTTTGTACATAACAATATTTGTGTACAATAAAATAAATCTGTATTATAAAATCCTTCTCGTTTATAGTAAAAGTTTAAACAATTATTGTACATATATATTGGATATTATATACCCATTGGATAATTATACCCAATTTATAAATTATATTGAAATATTGAGTTTTTTATTACCAATCGCTTCGAGATCCATTGTTGATAAAAATATTATATAACTAATTATTTAATAAATTATTGTAATAATAAAATTTTGGATTACATAAATTTTGTCACATATAATAGATGTAAATGTACATATATAAGTTAATATTTCAATTAAATGATTTCAGCACTATTATCGGTGCTAAAATTCCCGTTAGTTTATCTCTCCCTTTCTCACTCATAAGTCATCAGATAAAAACTCGCAAGAAATTCCCGTTCAGAGAGTACTTCAAATGTACATGTATATGGATACACTTACATATCTATCATAGGCCATATGTCAAAGATCGTGCCCCGGGAGCTATATTTTTAATTAAAAGTACTTATATATTGCATGCCAAGTGGCATGCGACATCAGTATCGTTTTACAAGTCAAAATGTACATCGCGACGACAAAGACGACGTTAATCTTCGCGACGGTCTACATAACACTCGTCACCCAGGAGGCTGCTGCCAGTAATTTATTAAATATATTATTTATGCCGCGAGTTAAGTAGTAAATTTCGTCTCGTGCCTCCGTGGTCAACGAAATTTCTAGCAATATTTCTCACAGTTGCGTGTCAAAAGTTGTTTGTGTGAAAGAATATTTTGCATGAGCATAGCTAGTAGTTAGGTAATATAAATTAATTTTTCATTTTACGTAATAATAATTGCAAGTAATTACGCGACGAGATATAAAGTTATTGTAAAACTAAGCGCTATTGATAAATAAATTTTCTATCCTAACTCTTTCTTCGTGTTTTCTTGATTAATCAAAACTCAATATACTACGATTCACGGAAAAATACTAACTGTTGCCGACTAAATAATTAATAATGTATGTACATATACTTAGTATCGTAGTGCATAAGCAAAATATTTACCGACATCAAAAATTATTATGAAAGTATAATCTCGCATTTAGCAAGATTCCCAAGATAACTACTATTATGTCAACACAATTACATTATTAGCATTTCAAATAATTTTTCCCTCAAGCTGGAACACGATAAACACAAATAAAGATAATAATATTTGTGATAATAAAGATAATTTCAATAATATTTGCGAGTGATAAATGTTTTTAGTCTTCGCTGTTTTTATAAATATCTTCTTATATTCTTATATTTTTATGACAAGTAAAAATTAGAAACATGCATGTATAATTATCCTATAATAAGATTTATTCAGTTCTTAGTATTCAAGGATTCAATTCGTGTTTGAGAAACAATGTTGCCGGCCGAGCGCGAGCGATATAAAGTAGGTTCTGCTTACGTAAAATATAAAGAAAGCATATATAAAAAGCATGTGAACTTGTAAATCTCCGCGTCCTCTGAAAAAAAAAAAAAAAACAATTATATGCAATACAGCTTTACATTCAAAACTCTATTAAAATAACAGTTTTCCTAAATTCAATTAAATAAATTAAATTTTATTTAAATGAAATTTGTTGCTATATTTTTACACTAGCTGGTTACCCGGGCTTCGCCCCGGAGGATCTCTCGCCCCTTTGTAGACATTTGTGCATAGAATTAAAAATTTATAGATGTTTGTTACTTAAAACCAATGAAATTATAATACTTCTTTGTATATAGCATTTTTCGTTTTATAAATTGTTTCTGTTTTTTTAAAATTGGTTTTGTGATATGTGTAAAAAAGAAAACAGTTTTTAAAAGCAAAATTCGAAATATAACACTTAATAAAGAAATAAAAAAGAGAAGATTGTAGTGAAAAAAATAACGCGAAAAATATCTATGACTTAATATTTATAGATTATCAACATAAATTATAAACAATAAGCAAAACCTGTTCGTAATTACCCCAGCTACGATTCGGCATTGCCCCGCGTGCGGTGGGTAACTCCGAATGGCAAGGCTTTGCTTTTTGTTTAAAATTGTTCATGTGGAAAATCTATAAATATTAATTATTGTAATTTAAAGCCAAATAACTGGAGTATTATTTAAAATAAAGACTTCTATAATTGATAAATAGTCGTCGGCTTTATTTTCCCTTAGATGTTCGCAATTCTTCCACTCTATCCTACCCTTAAAATTATTTTTGTTAATAAATTTATTGTGGAATAAGGAAGCAAAAGTTATTATTTTTAAAGTAATTGTTGGGTTGAGTGTAAGAACCGAAAGAAAAATACATATGAATTAATTCACAGGAGATACAAAGGGTTCTATAATTCACCCCTAAATCTAGATTTGCGCCTTTAGAAGTTGATTAGGGTAAAATTCTGAATTATGTTTTTGAGCATTTGTATGAGTGACCTTCGTAAGCAAAAACCAAGTCGGTATCTCATCGGGCCTAAGAGATATTGACAAATCTGTGAAAATACATTTTACCCCTTTTCACACCCTTGAGGGTCGAATTTATAAAAATCCTATCTTAGTGGGTGCTTACGTCATGAGAGGAATACACTACCCGAATTTCATGTTTCATTCAGGTTCAGGAGGTCAATCATGTATTAAGGTGGAAACGTGAAAAGTGAAAATTTCATATGACTATCTCTTTCTATTCAACACCAATAGAAAGAGAAATTTTTCACTTTTCACGTTTCCGCCCTAGGGGAAAAGATTCATGATTGACCCCCAGGGGTTTGGGCTGGGCGTTGATGAGTGAGTCAGGACATTTGTCTTTATATATATAGATTAAAGTGCAATCATTTGTTTCTAATTGTAATTGCTTTTTTTTAGATGGCCCAAACATCATTTCTAGAGCGCAATGGGGCGCTAGAGCACCGAAATCAGAAGTTTCCAATCTGAAATTAATCCCAGCGCCTTACGTGATTATTCATTCGGCTGGCTCCCGTTGCCAAACTCAAGCTGTGTGTCAGTTAAATGTGAGACAATTACAGGTAATTTATATTAGAAAACAAAATTTTTTCTGGACAGCAATTTTTTGGAACAATTGACTTTGCAATTCAATCAAGCAATATTTTAGATTAGGTATATAACAAGTGAATTTCTCTATTAAATGGAATAGACCTTCTATTAAATAGAATAGACTCTCTATTAAATAGCATAGAATTTCAGCTTCTTTTTATTTCACATTTTAATAAATAATAAATTTAATGTGATACTTGCATATCATAACAATTACCTTTTATTTCAAGGAAAATCACATAGACATAGAAGGGTGGGACGATATTGCCTATAACTTCCTAGTAGGTGAAGATGGAAACGTTTACGAGGGTCGCGGATGGGGCAAGGAAGGTGTTCATTCTAGACTTTTTAATAAGAAAAGTATTGGAATTTGCATCATCGGAGATTACACAAGTAATTAATATCAAATATAACACAGATTTGTTATTAATGTTGTTTGTGCGTAATATGTATTTCTTTATAACATGCTTTTTCTTATTAGACCGAACACCAAACACAGCGGCGGTACAAACAGTAGCTAACTTGATCTCTCAAGGAGTAGAAAACGGTGAAATAAAGAATGATTACAAGCTTCTTGCGCATCGACAAACCCAGGAAACCGCATGTCCCGGAAACAGTCTTTACACAATGATAAAATCATGGCCTAATTGGTCGGAAAATGCATTATAAATTAAATATAAATCATTTTTACATACGATGCAAAACGACAACCTTTTTCATCAGTCGCGATCGGAATAATCCGTAAACTGATTTCGTAATCGACTATACGGATATTTATAACGCTCACAGGCGTACTTAACTCTGTGAACATCAAAATTTGCGTCATCGTTAATTACTAATGTACATCGCTTTATCGGATTAATTAATATGTAGGTACATATTTGTAAAAATAAACCAGACAGTTTTTATACATAAATATGATTTAATTCAATTCCACACATATATATCAGCATATCTTATTATGAAATATTAATTTAACAGTATTATTTTGGCGATTAACAATCAAATGCATAATTTTTATGTGATTATTATACATAGACAGTAACAAGGCCATTAAGGTAGGTATCATAAGTATCCTCCTCGGTCCTGACACAAATTTCCAATCTCGAGAAATCGAGTGCGACATCATTGATCTCATAATCAATCTGGTCCCTTATCTAAGATGAGATAAATTCTTTAATTCTTTTTATATTCTCAATGTGGAGAAATATCACTGCTGAGTTTAACACAAGATGTAAGGTAGCGCAAACGTAATATGATTACGCACCTGCAGGTGAATTTGTCTCCCAAATTGCTCATTCAACTTTTCTATGCACACTTTTGTTCCATATGGAATGCCAGACCTCAAATTACCGGCGACGGTGACGTAATGAGCGCGACCATCAAGGTAATCCTAAAACGGATTTGAACATAGCAGAGAGAATGGTCTGCAAATCGTTTTTGCATCGGATGCCACACTATATATGTCTGTCATGATTACGAACCTGGAGAGTATTCAACATTTTTCCTTGATCGTCCAGGTGATTACGTTTATCGTCTGTTCCGAATACGGGATAATATGCGGAAAGAGACGCGTTATGAAAAGCATGTCCCATACATTTCAAGTCCGTCCTGTTCAAGCTCCTGTCTGAAGTCAATTATGCTAATTGTATGTCTTAAGTAATCGAGCAAAGTTAAACACTTGAAAAATTCAATCACTAAAGATAGGATTTCTTAGCGGTATGCCAAAAATTGTTAAGAGTAAAATCGCTTACCAGTAGCGAGAACCGTGGAAAACAGAAAAAGCGCGAAAATCGCGAACATTTTCGCAATTGAATAACGTAACTCGTAACGATCTCGCGCGGGCAATAATCGTTCTGATCGCCGAATGACCAAGTCCTCCTTTTAAAGCTGACCCACCTTGATACAACGGCGAGCGGAATTTGCTAACGCTTGTCAATTTACTCAATCGCTTCCGAATACATTCTAATAAATAAAAGGAATCGAAATCACCGTGCACAGCATATATACTGTCCTTAATTCTATGTAAATTACTCATCACATAATGGATCATGTTGCACATAACAGCCAGCAATACGAAACACTTCCTTACGCAACACATAATTATAGAGTACATCTGCCTTAAATTTCAACATATCTGAATGGGATCGATTATAATCGATTTGTATCACATTAAAAGATTATCATAATAAAAGTAAAATTACATTATCTCATGGCTTTTCATGATTTCAGGAATATTTCATAAAAATATATTTATGCACGCAATTTGTTCAAGTTTTTTCGCGAGCTTTTTAACGCGGAACAATAAATGTTCGGCTATCTAGATTGACCATTAAAAAGTTTGATTCCATGGCGACATTATGGCACCGAAGCTACTTTCGAGCTATACCTCTCGTAAATAATATAAGGCTTGAGTGAACAGGACACGTGGAAGACTATGCATCGTCAGTCTTATGAAGTTGCTCGTAGCTTTCAAACGCGTTTGCTTCGTTTCGTGAGAAAAGGTGTTATGTAATACGATGAATCAGGGAGGCATTTTCGATACGGTGGCAAATTAAACAGAGTGCTATTAATCATCGACGTTCCATTAAGAAACGAGAATGGGGTTTTTCATTAAATAATACGCGAAGCGACATATTTGTCCCCGATATTGTAAAGGCGACTTCGAAATTATAATCTTATTTCTCTTAGAGTTGCGATCAAAAAGGTGATTGTCGTAGTTTTAAATTTTCGTAGTTTTAGAATTGTACACATATACCTGCATTTTGTTGTATGATACATTTTTGTGTTTTTCATTTAATAACCATGACTACAAATTCAATCTAGTTGTTATGTTAAAATATAAGCTAGTACACTGACTTTGTCTGGTGTATCACAAATCACAAGCTCTTCAATCTTTAAATTATCTTTGCTATAACGTAGATACTGTATGTACGTTTCAACAAAAGCAAAATCAGTTGAAGAGTTCGCGCAACACGGAGATACCTATAAGCCGTAGCATGATCGATGTGTCATTGCACCGTACCCACTAACATCGATTGCGGCATTGTGATACGAGAGCAAATAAGTAAGACTAGAAAAATGAACGTAAGGCATAAAAAACGGAGAAATGGATACGAAATTAGAACGCGACGAAATATGATAGTTCGAGAGTCGTTAGTCGTTTCCTTAGTCGTCCACCCTGTCAGGGTTACTGCGACAGAACCGATGAATGAGAGATACAAGTCATCCCTGAAAGTTTTCTTTCACGAAGATATCGACTAAAGTTATTTTCGTATATCAAACAACGTTGCTCGATTAGAGAACACTCATCTCGAAATGAATTCGTTTCTGCATTATTTCATCACGTTAGACACTGCAATATCAATTACTATTGCACCATTAAATATCGCAAATTTAGCTTTATTTACCCTTAATTATGTACTAACGCGTACTCCTGTGAAAAAATGTCTCTTTTATCAGGGGAATATTCTCTTGTCCTTGGCGCTCATTTTTAATAATGTCAGCGCGTGACATCTGTATAATGGGATTACTCAGGATTACTCTATTTGATTAGCAGCTTAATAGCTTATCACGTGAAGAATGAGCTTGACTAAAGCACATATGTTATAATATGACTGCATATATGTTATAGTATAACTGTTATGTTCTGATATTAGTATTATTTATATCTTTCTCTGAACCCACTGTTTTCTTTTACTGTTTATTACTCAAGAAAAAGATGTAATATTGATTACTAGGAAATTTATAGTGCGATAGAGACTCTTGAAAGACTCTATATTATCAAATTCTCATAAGTTTCACGGCGGTGCTTCTATCATTATAACATAATTTATCGTTACTGTGACACGCAGTTATTGACGCCGCCGGGAAGATAAACACACGGCGCATCGCTTATTCTGTTTTACGAGACGATCGAACGCAGTGCTAGACTCGGGTAAAAAAATGCAGTTCTGTCGGAATAAATCAACAATGACTGTCAAAGCAGTCTTAGCGCATGAATTTTTGATTGACCTTAATTTTTTATTCATTCGTCCGAACTGGACGCGAGGACGAATACAAAAGATCCTTCTTCTTAAAAACCCTCCAGAACAGCACAAGCTTTTCGCCTGTGGAAAACGCAGGTTCGCACAGGTGGCGTCGTGACGCCGAGCGTCGGCTTCATTCGACGCGCGACGCTTCCTCGTGTCGTAGCGTCGCGACGCCCGTGTGTCATATCTGTTTAGAACGCGCTGCTACGCACGTTGTTTCGACCCGCACGGTTCGTCCGTTTGATCGACACAGAAATGCTGGTCACAAATCCGGAGCGAATCAAAGCCGATCAGGTACCGCTTTTCATTCGATGCACTGCCGAATAAAGCACTGCGGATTGGATTTAATGGATCTTGTTAGCCTTCGATCCGTATATTTTTTAACAATCATTAAAACGAGAAACGTCTTCCTTACGTGTGCTTCAGCGCAAACATCCAACAGTTTCAACATTATTCGTTGTGAGAGCTTAATATGATCAAATCTATCTTGTTGGTTGGCTTTAATTTATAAATCTATGCGCACATCAAGGATTGCAAAATCATATCGATTGCTTTCGCGACATTCATAATTGAAATTTGAAAAGCACAATTTAATTTCTATTTATCCACTCACTCTGTTTAGATTTAAAAAATAGATGCACGAGTGTTTTGTATTGCAAGAGTATAAAATGACGTCAAGCATAGAAAAAAAAGAAGTGTCAAATCAAGACTTATATACTCGTGTATACGCAACAATCTATAATCTTGAAATGAGATACATATTGCGCTAAACGAGGAAAACTTGCTTGAATGAAGTCACTTATATAGTTCAACTAAGAAAAAAAGTTGAAATAAAAAGTTGAAATTCTTATAAGATTATAGATTGTTGCGTATATACGAGTATATAAGTTTTGTTTTAATACTTCTTTTCTTTCTGTGTATGCTAATTAATCGAGTAACTAATGTTGATTGTGTCTTTTTTACAAAGATACGTGGAATTTGTTTTGCAAATTAAAATCTCACGCATAAAATCGCGTGAAAAGCTTTATTCATTATCCTGCGAATGCTAATCAAGCCACATTTTATCAAATAAAAAATATAAGTATAATTAAATCTAAAAATTTATCAATATTATTTTTGTTGTCACAATATACTTAAAATGATATCATACGCAAAATTATTTGAAACGCGATTGTATGGAATGCTAAAAAACATCTTCACTCATACTTAAAAATATATTGTATTAGGTACTCGTTGAAAAAAGTAAAAATTATTTACCCATGCTTAAAATGATAAAAACGCATGCAATTGAAGAATTATAATAATAGATGAGATAATTTGATAGATAAATATGCCTGCAAACAAAAACGCAAACGGAAACGCGTAAATCACTGTGTAGAATCTACGATAGTTCACATTCTATTGAATTCCACATGCATTGGCATTGAATAAATAGAAACAGGGAATTCACAGATTTCTTTCGCAAGAGGAAAAGTCCAAGCATGTTCCGGATATACGGAACACGTTTACGATATTGAGTGAATAGCCGACGAGATCCAGTACGATAGTGCATAATGAAATCATTATCGCGATGTAATAGCCGAAACCGCATCGCAGTATAATGCGATCTTTTGCGATATAGCGAGAATAATTCGCATAATTATGCTTCAATAATTGAAAAGAATCTGTCGGAATGTAAACTATCGATAAACTACATATTGGAGTCCTCTGACTACATATTGAAGCATGTCTATGCGCGCTTTCGACTAATATCACGTTTCGCGTGTCATGAATATCCCTATTACATTCTGACCCGCCAATCATCCATAAAGCACTATGAATATGCAAGCGAAAATATGTTCGAATGCTGTAGAACATGCGAATCAATAACGAAGAGGAGCCAGCAACGATAAAATGTTCGTGAAATCTGTCTGCTGACCCTTTACAGATTATAAAACATATATTAAAAGACTCTTATGCTCATTTCCATTATCAATAGTAAATGCAATTACACATTTTATAAAGGATATAGGAATAGAATTTAGATGGGATAGAATGTGTGCCTGCAAGAATCATTATGATACTTTTACAAATTAACTATGTCATGATTATTCTATACTTATAACATTCATCTTTTAAATTTTGGGATTGTCATTCTGTTGCAGAGGCTCAAATGCATTCGGCCGTAAAGGGCTGGTTGCATCGTGGCGAGCTCGAGAAACTCGAAAATGTCGTATTGGAGGGTCGGGGCGCCCGCCTGTTAGGCGAAAACTCGCAGGATCTTAGAACTCGTGTCTTCCTGAAGGGACTCCCGAACTATTTGGTAAGTATTTCATCATGAATTAGACAAGATTTATAAACAGCCACGAAACTCTACCAACCTGAAAAACTGTTTTCAGACTGGGAAAGTTTCGTTAAAACAGAACGTATCGGTAAAAATCAATCGTTTGATTTGTTTTAGACGAAGATTTCTCAAGTGCACGATGCTGTTGCGCGTGGTTCATTAGCTGAAACGCAGAAGATAATATCCGAGGAGTCGAAGAAAAAGCTGGCGATCGCGAAGGATTCATGTGGGGTGCCCTTGATACATAAAGCTGTTTACCACGATCAACCCGAGATCGTTGCTTGGCTCATAGAAAATTACCCTATTACGCCACAACAGAAAGATAGAGTACGTCACTTTCCTTTAACATTACTATCCATGAATCGTAAAAACAAATAAAAAACGGAACGTAAGAAACTCGGTCAATTCAGTCAAAGTATCTTAAACATCAAGTATAATAATAAAAAGCATGCTTAACATAGCCGTTTTTGTGACCGTAAAACTAACCCAATAAACCTCTCTCTTTTTAAATGGCTCTGTTCCGAAAATAGTGGTTGCCTTAATCATCTAATTTATGCACGGACCTTAACGAGCATTAACTTCGATTGGCTATCTTCTATAATTAACAAGGTTCGCGAGGCCTATTTTTACGATGAAATCGTGTCTTAATACAACGTTTGTCAACTCACTCGGGACAAGAAGCTCCTAAATAATCGAATACCTTCTTCCTAGCAACGTCGGTCCCGCATCGCGTGACGTCGATAATAACGAAGTGTAAACCACCTGTTCTTTCCTCGCCAGCCATCAGCTTACATTAACATGTAAACACACAAAAACGAATAAAATTCTGATCCAGCGTATATCACCTCTAGCATACATTTCTCTTCGACACCCTTGCCTTTCGTCGAAGACATAAATCTCGATAATCTAAATCCATTTATGATTAGACGATCATCTTTCATTGTTTAGGAGGGACGAACAGCTTTGCATTACTGCTGCGCGTGTAAAGATCTCGATTCGATTTGGGATATTCTCATAGAAGGCGGATGTGACGCTAGTATATGTGACAAGAAAGGAAACCCGGCCTCTTATTACCTGGAACACTCCGCGGAGATTGAATTACCGGAAGTGCAGGATATGACGACTCGGCGAAGGAAAAGTACCGGAAAAGATAGTGAGTATCGTTATTCGTATTTCAAGACTTCAAGAGATAAAAATGTTAGATATATTTATGATATAAAGAAAAATATATTCTTCTTTTCATCACGCGAGATATAGGTACATGATATTTTCCCCTTGTAAGAATCAAGTAGATAAGTAAAGTATACTTTTACGAAGTGTCTTGTATTGTTAAATGATATATACATACCACATCCTCACTTCAATACGTAGATAAGCATGTTTAAATATTACATTAATTTCGCTGGTTTGCCAGCAAGTCGTTAAGACCATTTCGAGGAAACATCGCAATAAAAATAAACGATTCGACGGGCAACCTTGTGACCAGCGGAATGCTATAGCGTTTTTTGCCTGTTTCCTATATTCGCGGATATAGATTCTTCGCCTTATACCCTACATATCCGTTTCTAATGACCGTGAAAAATCGATAGCACATAAATTCGTAAGGCAAGGCTAACTGCGGCGCTCGATACAGGAACACGATCGAAACAAAAAATTACCGCGCTCGCCCCGTGCGAATTATAAAATCTATATGAAAAACCAGTATGGTTGGCACAACCCATAAAATAGTAACATTTAGGGCAACCATATTTTGTGGTTGTTACACCCACAAGTATGTTTACTGTATCAAACGCATATGCCTGGTTACCCCAAAATATGGTTGCCCCAAATGTTACTATTTTATGGGTTGTGACAACTATACTGGTTTTTCAGTGTATAAATGAAAGAGCAAAGCGTATCGCCTAGTCGCAGATACACAACTTGATGAGATGCAAAAATTTATTTACTCGTCTCAACGTCTTAAATATTTATCATGCTGACGCGAATAGAATAAATTGCAATGTAAGATAATTATGAAAGGGGAAGGAACGACTTTTCCGCTCGTTAAATGACTTCGCGTACGTAAATAGGTCGTGGATCGACCTATCGTCTCGTAACAAAGGCCGAGTTCTAATTTCGTCAATGATAAGAACTCATCTTCCATTCTTCGATCGCATACCCGCCATGCTAGCAATTACGTTCGAGAATTGAAGTCAAAGCAATTTCCTGTAAATATACATTCCAACGATCGTCTTCTTCTCTTGTGCGATTATGCATAAGAAATTATTGTTAGATTGCTCGCGATAGAGAAATAGCTTAACCTACTTGCTGTTTAAATAATAAATAATAACAAAATAAATAAAAAATAATTTTTTGTTAGTTAACGTTAAATTGTGTGTAAAAACAGTTCAATAGATAATTATTCTTCCTTTTGCTATAAAATCAGAGATTTATTGCCTAATCCAATTAGAACTACTAATTAAATCATTATTTTTGTCATAAAAAATAGGCTGTTATTATCATTTTTGTGTTTGCTCATTTAGTCATTAAGAAATCTCGCGTGACCGTGCATTCCACGAATCAACATGGCAATAAATTGTTAGAAACACCGAAGCGTGACAGGTAAAGAGTTGTAAACAGGCACAGGTAGCGTAATACTAGTTCTCTTTATCGGGCAGTAACGCAATGTCTATATGCACTATACGCGCATACGGAAACGTGTCAGTAATATGACAAACTCCGTACACCACTCCACTTCTTAGAAAATTTATTAACCGGCATTTGTGCACGAGATCCGCGTATGCAAGACGATATAAAATATTAAATGTAGCGTGCATGTAACTATTACCGAAGGCGCGCATCAATAGATCGAACCGAACGATCTAATTTATTTTTAACAATAGGTATTCCAGAATGTAGCGAACAGAACTATTACCGATGTTATTTGAGGAGAATACCGACTATCGACTTTCACATTTTAATTATGCAAGCAATCTTCGATACAAATATGACGTAACTATATTTTTACGAAATTATGAATTGCAACAAGATTAGATATTCTCTCGGATTAAATAAATCTGTTTAGAGTAACATTATCAGTTTTTAAGAAGGTCTCTAGTTTTACTTTCAGTTCGACGTTTCTCCATGATAAAGTACATACATGTGACACTGTAACAGAATTCGAGATTTCCCCGTCATGAAGAACATACATGCGCCACTCCGGAATTGTGCCGGCATTTAATATTTTATTGAGCCATGGATTTCTTGTCTCAAGAATTTCAAATATTTAATATCTTTGTAATAGTACGCGGAACTCGAAGAGTCATACCGTTCACAAATACTTTATAAAAACATCACTATTTAAATGCAACAGTCGTGAAAGACGGTCGAGCCATCTTATACCGTAATGTTTCCGCGACACTTATGTGACTGATTATTTTTATTTTATTTTCCATTTATTGCTTAATCATTCAAATAAAAATCAATTTAATATAACTACATTTAAATCAAGTAATTTTCAAGATTTGTCGAAGAAGTGTTATGGTGATTATATACTGATTATAACTACCTTACATTTATATATTTCGTAATTGATTTAATTGTCTGTCAAATCGCCATCGTTAAGAGCTCTTTATGTTTTTATCAATTTCATTGTCACAATAAAATATAAGCTACTCTAGATTCTTTGGTATGAATTAAATCATGAGATTCCCACGACACACTCTAAATCGTAATGCTCTCTTCATGCTTATAGGTATGGATTTTAAACCCTCCAATATCAGGATATGGATACACAACAGAGACATCGGAAAATTACAGCAGGTGCTATGGGAAGGACACGGATCCATACTTCGATGCGAGACCAGCAACAATCCGCGAATAAGAAAATTCCTAGAGGTCGTGCCCTTTATTATGGTACGTTAATATAGATGATACAATGATTACATATAATTTCTAATTTTATTATTTATGAAACAAGATATAAATATCGCGGTAGCTAAAAAATTATCAAATAAAATTATTATGATTTCGGCAGGGTACGATAAAAGATATCCACGCGACAGTCATTAATAACGATTTGGAGGGTCTCAAGAAGAAATTAGATGAACCTATTTCGCCAATTGTTTTGTCTGGCAAGGACGGCAATGGCTTAAATGTCCTACACAAGGTAAGCTCTCTCGACGAAAGTCCAATGAATTTTTTCAACCGCTAAAAGTCGAGGCGAGAAAAATCTTTCCTATCTTTCTCATCGCAAGGCTGCTGGTTTGGGATACACGGACGTCGCGCGTGAAATCCTCGAAAGATATCCCACAACGGTAGCGGCTCAGGACAACGAAGGAAAGACTCCGTTGCATTATGCAGCTGCGCTTAAGGACGACGGCGTCATGTACGATCTCCTGACAGAGTACGGAGCCGATGAAAGTAAACTGGATAATGTGAGTACTAGTCGGTTATTTGTAATTGAAAGAAGAAGATAATTAGCCGATGAGATACATACTAGCATAATTATATCCTGTAAATTTTGCTGCTAATCAGAGACAAAAGGCGCCCGCATTTTACAAGAACCGCCCGTCGGACGTAGACCTGACGAATTTGTCATTGATACCGGAAGCACCCCGAGTTTCCGATACTTATCCGAAAAGTTGGGACTGGAGAATCTTGGACGCAGGACAAACTGCTAAGCGAGGCATGAAAAAGGTTAGCAGTGACGATAGCGCTTTCGGTAGTGCCGAATCCACAATGAAGGATTCGGACGGCTCGAACGAGAAGGTATATTTGTCATCGTTGTCTAAGTCATATGCACGATATTCTGCCTAAGCTTGAATTCGATATATTTATTATTGTATAATACACGTTTTTTGTATTGATTCATAATTATTTAATGCACCATCAAATCACGTATAGCCGGACATAGAATGGCATCCCGGTCAAAATGTAGTGTCGTAGTCGGAATGAGTAGTCAGTATGAGTAGTAGAGAATTTCTTTTTCTTTTTTTTTCCTCCTTCGATATGAGGAGGGGGGAGGGCTTCCCGTTCGTAATTCCAGGTCGATGATATGACGGATTATTTGATGGGAGATTTGGTGGAACAGAAAGTCGATGATGAGCAACAAGAGAACGAAGAAGCCGCGACTCCGAATGGAGACGAGGAGGAAGCACAGAATGGAAACGAAGATGAGGCAAACGACGAGGGAGACGAAAACGAGGCCGCAGAAAATAACGAGGAACATAACGAGGAAGATGCCACGAATGAGAATGAAGGGGAGCAAGAGGAGAAGGTATCATCGGACGATGACGTGGTAACTGGACCTGTCGCGGAGCCAACGAAGGACGAGGAGGATGGGCCTGAGGCCGCCGTTAATGAGGACGGTATCTATGAGGAATCCCCGAAGATCGAGGAAATCGCTGCCGATGATGAAACCGCCATCGAACACGAGGAGACAAACGAGCCTAGCACCGGCGATTCCGGCGTCGACGACCCTGCGCAAGACGAGGAGCAGGTATTGCCTTAATTAAATTGTCACGATCACTCTGCACTGCGCCTTGTATAATACAAAGAAGAAGCCGGGATATCTCAATCTATGTCCGTCCCTGGGATTACAATATTATGTAATAACTATGTATGACATGTAATAGTAATTACGTTCAATAATAATACTTTTTAAATTGAGAAAAAATTTGCTATTCACTTCCTTCAATAAAGTGAAGAAAAGAAATTTTTACGATTCCTTAGACAGAAAAGTCTACTTGTAAAACTCGAGTTACCAGCGAGAGCTACTAGCAGTCGTTTTTTTTAGACGGACACCTTGTGTGCTATACACACATATATAGAATATGTGTAGGCGCGGCGAGAGACATATGATCGATTCGCATGCAGGATTCCCACGTGCGATTATTATCTTCTATCGATCGTCTATGTGTCTCTTAGCCGTGCGCATGATTTTGTACCTGAATATGATAGCAGGTCATCGTCGGCGAGCACAAGGAGCCCGCGGAGGTAGAATTGACTGAGGGTAGCATGGCCCGGGATTCAGAAGTGGATGGTCTACTGGAGAGCGGTAATATGGAACAATTAGCGGCTCTTGTTCTCAACGGCGAAGGTCGACGATTGGTCGGACGACAGACCGGAAATCCTGAACTCCAAGCTTTCATCGACAACGTTCCGGCTTATATGGTATGTTATTGTTGCGCAATAACAGAACGCAAGAGTGTGGAACATATAGATATATTATATATAATATATTTATTTATAAAATATATTGTTTTGTAATATTAGGGAAAAATCCATGCCGTGCACATGGCAGCGCGAGAGGGGAATCTTCGTGACCTGCAAAGCGCATTGGATCGGCGCAAATTCGCGATAGCACGAAACGAATCGTCGCCCCACGGTGCAACGCCATTGCACGTAGCCGTTGTCTTCGGAAATACCGCTGTCATCAGGTATTTAATTAATTTAAATTAACAAAACACATGGATGTATTTATATATTCAACATATAACGTGTTTGCATCGCGTTTTGATGACAAAATTTCATAATTTCTTTCTTATAATCTATACATCTGTAACTTTTAAATGTCAGTCTAGCTCATTATTCTAGTAAAGAAGATACTGATAAAAAGATATGTGAAGCAGATATTCAATAATGTCATCTATATAACTGTTCGATCAACCGATCGCCGTCGATACTATAAGCTCATGATTTATCCCGACCATATCACGATAGAATTTTGTTCGAATGACAGGCTATAAACCGGCACTATCAACTCACGCCATTCGGTTGAATATTTTATACCTGATTTAGGTACCTGGCAGGGAGGTTTCCAGAAACCGCCAACGCAATTGACCTCGACGGACGTACTCCGTTGCATTACGCTGCGACGCACGCGGACAACGGTCATTATTACAATCTTTTGCTACACCTGGGTGCCAACCCTTTAGTAGAGGATAACGTGAGTGCTATTACGATATTTTAGAATCAAATAAAATTTTGCGCCCTTCGACTAAATAATTGAATTTAAAAAAGTTCGAATTTTGGTAGAAATAGACAATTAATTAATGCTAATAAGTACACGCAGAATTCTCACGAATCAAATATTCTATTGCAAACGAAGTGTCCATAAAACTTTATCTTTTGTCATGTAGTTTGGACAAAAGGCGGATTATTACAAGCAAAATCAAAGCGATTTATCGCACAAAAAGCTTCTTCGCGATTTCGGGGCTAGCGAGAAGCTCGCCGACGAAATGTTGACGGATAAAGGTATTTCTTGATTTGAGACATTTTAAAGCACCATCGGCAATATACATATAAAAAAAAATCGCGACATAAACCGTCCGGGCACTCCTTCTCGCGATATCACTCTTCATGTTTTGTGTTCGAAAAGATGGATCCAAGTTGAAATCTCATAAAGATCTTCGACAACATCGCACTTGGCACGAATATTCTATGTGTCGCGATTTCGTGAAGTATCTATGGACTGTTTCCCGTTCGCACATAAAAACATTGTTAATTCAATTATTTTATAATTACATCCAATTTCCCACACGAACGATTTATATCTTTCTAGACAAGCGCAATCAGATCATCCTGCAAATACCGCGTAAGAATCGTAGTCGAAATACTTGTTGAACGCACAAGTGTTACTGACTTTCTGATTTTGTGGATTGATTTGACACTTTGCTCGATTATTTTCATAATAGCATATGTAATCAAGTCAACACTTAACACTTCAGCACGTTGATCGAGCTAAGGTGTGAAATATAAATTCGCCACATATGCTTTTATCCCAATTTATATAATTTACATTAATTATATAATTATTGTAAGATCAAGAAAAATATAATTCTAATTGTAAGGCAATTTAATTACTTCACAATCTCATCATAATGATAAAATTCTTGATCTCGCAATAGTTACTCTTTAAAACTTTTCAACATCTCAAATGTGCAAGAGATCATTATCATGAATTGTAAGACAAATCAATTTCATCTTAATTCTCATACACTTCTTCAAGTAAAATATTCTATTTGAAGTCCATTTTTCCAACATTCGCTCTTTGATAATTGTCACTAACGTTACCGCAAAATTTGCTTATTCGCTTTTTCTCATCAACCCCACATCTCTCAACGCCGATGGTTGTTAACGCGGCTGTTCTTTCAATCGCCGCTGCTGCTGACTCGGCCGAGATCTACAGTACCCGGAGGTGATATCTACTCGGCTCGGCGGGATGTGAGCGAGCCCGAGATGCTGGCCACCCTGGAACGATGTTTTCGATTGCTGGCGGGCAACCGGCGATCGTCGATACCGAAGACCCCGTCGAACGCCGGTACACTAGTCGCTCGTTGCCTGAAACGGCCCGTATTCGATTTGATCAAGCACCGTGTGACTCGCATGGATCACAATCTCTTTGACGTGATCTGGCCTGCCCTGAAAAGGTACGGTACCGTCACAGCCAACGGCAGCAAGACCAACAGCGCCCGCTCGAACGTCAGCAGTGTCGCGGACGAGGATAACGGTTACGGCGTGGTCGCGCCCGACTTCGAGAGTTATGTCGTCTTCACGGAGTTCTTCGATACCTTCATTCGGGAGCTGCACTGCCTAACTGCGAGCGGCGACCTACCCGATCACCCGCCACCACGTTTCTTCAACATCGACAACGAAGAGGGTGAGGAGGCTCCGCCGGATGAAGCAATCGTCGAGGCGATCGAACAGTACGATCTAGACCCAACCGCCAAATTTATCCAAGCCGGTGTTTTAGAGTGCACCCGGAACCTAGTTAATTACAGCCTGCCGCTGACTTTGACGGTCAATCAACTGGAAGAGGTTGAGAGGGAAATCACCAATCAGCTAATGAGCCCGGAGATAACTGACCTGTTGGCGGAAGGAAGCAGCGAAGACGAGGCCGGTACATATTACACGCTCAACGAAATTCTCGATCAACCCAGCCGAATACGGGCGCAATTGGCGGCAGCCGGTCTACTGCTACCGATCACAGAATTCGAACCGAACGACGACCGGCGTCTCCACGGCAAGCACTGGCCCTACGGACGCGGTGTGTACGTCACCACCGCCGGCGATCTCGCCGCGTGGGTAAACATTCAGGATCACTTGAGGATCATTTGTCGTACCAACGAGAACCGGCCAGGCCTCGTTGGTCGGGCTTACGTCAGGGTAGCTAAACTGATGATTATATTCGACCAGAAGCTGAATTTCAAACGGGATCAGAAGCTAGGTTTCCTGACCGCTCGTCCGCACGCCCTCGGCAACACCATCAGATTTTGCTTCATTATACGATTCCCGGAACTTTCGAAAACGCCTGACAATTTGCGGCACCTGTGCGTGGTGCGCGGACTGAACGTGCGCGACACCGTGAAGAGCGATATGGTGAGGGTCAGCAATCAGCAATCGCTAGCCATTACCGAACTGCAGACTCTCCAGGACTTCTCCAGAGCGGTGCACAACATCATCACACTGGAGAAAGAATTGTCATTGAACAACTCGATGAAGATCGCCAATCTTATCACTGGCATATTTCGCAAGCGGAAGAACGCGTCGAGGAATCTCAAGACGAAGAATCTCGACGCGTAGACAAATCGATAGTCACGATTACGGAGACAATATTAGATTTTAAGTTCTTAAAGATGATCTGTAATTCAATCATCTTCTGCCTGCTTCATAGACAAAATCGGCAAGCAACAGCTTGTCAAAAACGAACTCGTCGAGGCAACCGAACGAGTATTATCGAAAATAATTTGTATAAAATGGTTGTATTTTAAATAACTTATCGAAAAAAATCACCGATTTGTTCTGGAGAATTTTGCAAAGCAAAAACTCTACTCAGATATATTTAAGACTGAGGAGCAAAACGACTGATTCACCATTTACTAGATATTCCTGTTCGACATACATATAATGAATCACCCTTATTAAGAATGTCCAATTTTTCGACATTCTAGGTTTCGACCTTCGTTCTTTACTTTCTCTAAGTCTTTCTACAAAAAAGCACTTACGCTTATTCATGGAAATCTGTGATAATGATCAGCCAATGTTTCATCGTCAATTACTCTTCACAGACTGAGCTTTTTAAGTAACATTTAGGCTATAATGAGCGAGAGGGAGAGAGAGAGAAATGCGTTGGAAAGATGTGTGAACGTTATTTTGTTTTCTCTCGTGCACCCAGCGTCTCTGTTACGAAATGCTAAATCATAATCGTAGTCGCTCTATTAATCGGATTATATGGCGACGAGAACGCAGGATTGCTGATTAGGTTAGTAAATGATCAGCATTATTGGTATATACACGACACCATTATCGCACAACGTTTCACAATCGTGCCTTGTAAATCTTTGTTCTCTCGAGATAATTCGGCAAATTCTAAAAATTATTTTTGTATAATGTAACATTACTCGTATGAGGAACGATTTTACATGAATTCTCCTCGATGTAAGACGTAACGAAACGTTTATACAACTTAAAGATTGTATTTTACAACTGTGAGAATTATAGGAAATATTTCGTTCCTTGTATGTATCTATATACATATAGATTCTCGCATTTATATAATAATTCTAAGCATGGCACTATTTTCAAGTAAAGTCGAATATATTAAAATACTTGACGCAATATTGGGGGCACAAGCTTAAAAAATGTCAAAGCCTTTTCAGTAGCTTTCTTTATATGTAATGCACGAGTCGATGTTCACACAAAATCAAAATGACGAAGCACACGTCTTTCCAACTCAGTGTTATTATTCGTCCCGAAATGGACCTATGTCTCCTTTTTTTTACTCTTATTCTAATTGTAAGCATCGCAATGTAAATTTGTTAATTAAAAAAAGAGCCAATAGGCGTCTAAGTGTCAAATTGTATTTTTCATAAATATGTACAAGCATGCATACTCTATACATTTTTATTACTATTATCCTGTTTTGTATAATGTTATGCAATAAAATATTTATTATAATAAAAAAGCAAAAAATAGAAATTGTTTATATTCAATAGTAGAAAATTATCGAGGAGACGGTAAAAAAATTGACATTTATACGTCTGTTGATTGACAATTGCGCGCGATTGTAATTATTCATCATATTATACAAATAATCACCAATGCACTTTTTTCAGATTCAGCAAATCAACCGTATTTGTTATGCAATTGTGTTTGTCTATGCTTTTGCACATTAGACTTGAACTTGTATGCGTATTTGTATACGTATACGCATTATAAAAAGTAATATTAATTACGTGTTGCCATCACGCCGAGTTGTTGTGTATTACACAGAATTTCATAATATATATATTTTTGGTAAAACTGAAAACTATTATTGCATGAATGTAATAAATTCCTAAGTCATAGAAAATAATTAAAATAAAAAAACAAAGGATTACTTTGCCTGGAATTTTATGAAAATTTGCATATGCTGCATAGAAATGTAATAATTATTTTCAGTAAAAAATAGATTGCATTAAAACTAATAACGTGCATGCTAGTTTAACAATAATTTAACAATTTAACTTTATTGTATGACTTAATTGCTAGTTTAAGAAAATTTCTTAATTAAAATAACATGCACACAATAACATTTTTAAAATTATTATCTGACAATCTAATGGATTTGTTTTACAGATAGCGAAGTCGACATTCCAATATTTCGCACGGAGGAAGGACGTTACTTAGCATCATGTAAGTGTATCACATTACACAGTTGTATCATATCTTTATAGAAATCAATATAACAAGACCATTTATTCTTCAGCACTTGGTGATCCCTTAATTAAAGGATTAACGGAAGTTGCTCACGCACGTCCAAAAGATCCGATAACATATCTCGCGACATATTTATATAACTTCGCTAGCAAGAACAAAGCCAATGAACAGGTATGTGTTCGTCTCGAATGACAGAAGAATTGAACGCCGCAAAATACCATTGCTCTCGACTAATTTTCCTCACTCGACGGCTTTCAGGAATCCGACGTTCTCATTATACCCGATCGCGAAGAGGAAAATTTGGATAATGTCGAGAACGACACGTTCGACGATGACGCCGGCTATCCCCGAAGCCCAGAATCGGACGTACCTGAATCCACATTTAGCAATCCTAATAGGGTACGTGCATAAAAATATAGACCAACTTTCGTGGGACAAAACTTTTTGAGCTTATGCTGCAATTTATTTGCGCCAAAAGATCCCTTACGACATAAATAAAAATAACTTCGCAAAATGACAGCGGATAAGGATCAAAATGATGTTTCTTAGGACGAACATGGGCAAAGTATGATCCACTTCGCGGCGGTTCGTTCCTATTCGAAGGATGGCTTGTATCATCTACTGCTGGAGACGCAGGTCAATGTCGGTTTCAGGGATGAATTATATCGAACAGCCAGAGACGTTGCCGAACAAGCGAATATCCGAGAGAACGTCGAGGAGATCGACCGCTTCGTTGTTTATCTTGCGGCAAGAGGTAAGAAGAGAAAAATGCAAGCTGTGCTCACATAAAAGTTACGAGAACCTATATAATATGTACCTACATGATCTCGATTCGATACGCAGGAGAGACTGAAAAGTTGGTCGAGCTTCTGCTCGAGGGCTACGATCATATTCTGGACGCCGAAGATGACGGAGTAAACATCATCGACGTGGCCGCGCAAAGAGGGCATGAAGCTACTGTGCAATTTCTGCAATCAATTCCTAATTACGTGGTAAGTTGTACAATCAGCAACGAGAAATGACATACTGTTATTGTGTCAGTAATTATGACTTTTAACGCGATCATCCGACATGTATTCCAGAATCAACGCGAAGAGGTACACGCTGCCATTCGGATCATCGACGAGGATCGTGCGAAGGAACTTTTGAGTAAAACTAATGGGGGTGGGAAATTGCTGGCGGTTGGAAAGAACTCGATCGGCCGATGCGCCCTGCACATCGCTGTACTTCAGGAAGATGAAGAGCTCGTCAAGTTTATCGCAAAAATGTATCCGGAAACATTACGCATCGGCGATAATGTATGAATCATTGAAAAAAAAACACGCTTACGTAATAAAAAGATAAAACTAATCCCGCGAATTATAATCGCTTAGAATAAATAACTGAGCAATGTAACTCTCTAACGTAAACTATAAATGTAATTGTGAATCATTAGCATTAACTAAGATAATTACTGAATGTTGTGACCAAAATTATAATTTAAAAAAAAAAATGAAATTGTGCATTTATAAAATATAAGACCATTAAATTTTCTTGTTTCAGTTGGAGAGAACGGCTCTTCATTACGCAATGGGCGTGCCGTCTGTAGAAGGCTTGAGTCACATATTGATTAAGGCGGGAGCAAAACGCATTGTCAAAGATCTGGTAAAGTCACGTACATATTTCTATCGAATAACTGATAAAATAAAAAAAAACTAATGTTCTTGGCTTTCAGAAATCTCGGCAGCCCTCATATTACTTCATGAACAAATCTGATATCGAGCGACTTCAAGAAGAGGAGAAATCCATGACTCCGTAAATCATATACAATGCTTAATATTTGCACTCGTAATAATACGATCACACTTTAATATGTTCATGCGTTCGATTGAAATGTGTATTGAGGGCTGACGGTAGAGAGGAGAAACCAATATAAATAAAGAACGCGGCAGATAATCTCCATGTTGCGTATCAATTGTTTACGACGTCGAATGTAGAATAAGTGTATTTCGAAGAATCTTAAAGCTCTTTCTATAATTTAAAAATATATGTATTCTATGTTATGTTTTACTTGTACATATACTAGGCAAAGAATATTTTGTGAAAAGATTTTCATCTTCAGGGATTAACTTTGGTCGGCCCCTGTTAAGAGAAGTATAAGTGTTAGTATGTTATCGAAAGTATATACGGATTCATAAATTGTATGAACCATGTCAAATGTCGAGACAATTTAGTGCCTTATAAATAAATGTAATGAGACTGCAACACATATGTACAATGGGGAGCAAAAATGAGTTCCTTTTTCGGTGTAGATGAGCATAGGTAAGTAGGTGCAGTAAGTGCAGCGACTGTCCCTACAGATAACGCGCTCATCTACACCGAAAAAGGAACTCATTTTTGCTCCCCATTGTACGATAGTATCGTCATTTCACTCATTTGTGTCGAGGATGTAGTTGTAAACGATAAAAGAATGGAAGAGAAAGGAAAAAAGAAAGAGAGAAATGGATTCAAGATTTAAAGGCATTTAATGCCTTTGAAGTTTGAAACTAACTTCAAGTTTGTTGGTCATTGCGCTATTTATTATAATTTAATTCAATGCTTAACAATCTTAAATTAAGTTGTGCTTATCCGACGTATTAGCTAAGGTAAATTGAGATCAAAAAAGATTTAGCGCTCCTGAACGAAATTTTTAACATTGGTCTCAGTGGCGTTGTTTTGCCGTGTGATCATAAGGTATTCCTCGGTGATTTCCTCGGGCAGAATCTTGTTAAAATACGTCTCCCGCTCTTTGTGTACATAGTATGTATCATCAAAGTTAAAATGCAATCCCAAAGCTATATTTAACGCGGAGGTGTCGTATGCATGACAACCAGAATACCGATATTGTGGCTTTTTATTGAATCTACAGCCCGCCGATTGCGCACCTACAAATATTCAATTAAAATTTTAATATAAGCGATTAGAAAATCGATATTTCCATATTCCCATCAAAGTATTAAAAAATTACGAAAATATAACAATATACAAATAAGAAAATAAGGAATACTTACCAATGGGGGAGATACAATCCCTCGTCAATGCACACTGGACCCAAGGCAGCATTACTTTTTCTCTAATATCTTTAAAATTGCTAATTATTAAGTGTGATGCTCTAATCAGTGGGAGAAAGAAGAAGCTCTCAGCAGAGGCATGAAAGTATTCGTACATCTTTGGATGTGTGAGTGAACTAATGGCGTGCCTTGTAGGCCAAGTCAAGATTCCAGATTTTGGACAGAGATACTTCGCGATGTCTGAGGAATTCAGACGTACATTGGAATCCATATAGATTATACTACCTAGCGTATTTAAAGCTGTCTGCGGCATAAAAGCATTATTCAATTAATATGGTCCTTTTAAAAACTATAAAGACACCCTCTGGACAATTACTCACTTGAATAACTAAAGGTCTATAAACATGCAGCGTGTCATCCTCGACGTGAGCAGGAAAAGGATTTAGATCAAAGTGAGTCACATTACATCTTGTAGAATTACAGGCGAGTCTAATACTTTGTAAGGAATCTTCGTTTAAACCGACGCTATAAATTACAATACTATTATTTGGCAAAAAATGGCTGATGTTTCTAACGAAGCCATAAATATATTGCTCGTTTCCAGGTCTTACGAGCGACACAACCGTTACATTATGAGGTTTGGGACTGATCGGAGTGGTGGTTGTCTGTCCATCCAGACCAAGCAACGCAAGGTACTTAGAATCCGTAACTAGACGTTTCTCCTCAACGTCTTTTAAATTTTCCTAGAAGCAAGATTTTTGCGTGTAAGACTAATGGAAAAAATAAACGGCAAAGTAGAGTTTGGTGAATAATAATATACTCACCTGGAAGCTCCGCAACTGTTTGTGAGTCTCCGTCACTAGAGTCTGAATGGAAGGTCTTTGATTGCTGAAAGCGATGAAAACGATGCTGCTTCCTGCTATGCAGATAAGCAACAGTAGCAGGCCTTTGATACGCATCGCTCATCGTTTAATGAGATTTTGTGGGCAATCGGAGACAATAATACCGACTACGTTACGTCAAGAACGTCCCCTTTAGGTTAGTCTCTCGTCGCAGTCTCATAATACGTCACGTTGCGAAAGACTGAACACCGTAGAAGCTCATATCCGATGCATGAGCGATCAACGCGGTTTATCGGCCTAATGTTTACAAACTTACGAACGATTAGATCAAGGCCTCCGATAACAAACTATTCCCGCGAGTCTGACAGACGTTTTCCCTCGTAGGGGATTTCATTCTACATAAAGCACGACGTGAAGTGAAACTTGGAGGCAGTGATGCCAGAATATACCAGAACCAGTCAGAACTAGCCAACGAGGACGCGACCGTAAAGCAGTACACAGATGGAGGGGATATACACCAGGATACACCACATATACACACACAAATTTACACACAAAAGATAAAGCACATACATGTGCGCTCGGGGCTTAGGGTTTAGATTGACTTTAGACTTTTTTTAGATCTTGAGACCTCTTTAGATTTGTAGATCTTCGGACACTAAAAGAGGGTAGACGCGCTTTACCACCTGCTTGCAATATTCGTATATAATGTTTGTAATATTTAAACAAATAAAAATATTTAATACAAGAACAATTGTTTTAATGTATTAAAATAAAAAATATGCAAATAGAAGAGACAACAAAAATATTTTTTAACTAATTTAATCAATTTTTTCTTAGAAATTATATTTAGATATTTTTTACTGCATAATTCAATTTTAATGCGTATGCTATATTGAAAATACTGGCTAAGTACATATAGTTATATAGATTTTTACATAAAGTATTTTTCTCCAATGCTTATTCTTCTACTTCTCATAGAATATAGTTCTCTAATTCAATAATCACGAGATAAAACATTGAAAATTCTATGATAATAAAACGTAACACGGAATGACATAAAAATAGAGAAACTGAAATAATATAAGAGTATTGATGATAAAGAATGACATACTTAAGAAACATTCATAAGTTTCTATTTATGAGATAACATAATAACAGAAGATAAAATAATTTAAAATGGTAATAAGCGGTTTTTCATCTAAAAATATTACCTTTAGAATTGATGTGATATACCTGTCATTTAATTCCAGGAAACTATTTCAGCCATTCATTAAATTATTCATAATGTTTTCTCAATTGACTGTGTTTGCATATCCAACCTGCTTATAGTTAGACTGTGACTCAGACTGTGATTTTATTGCTTAAGACCTAAGGCTACACACATTAAGACGAGCATTAAGATGTATCGTTTTTTTTTATATTTTACACATTTTTATTTGCCAACGCAAAATATAATTTAGAACTTCGAAAGTAGATAAAAATGTGTTATCTACTTTCGAAGTTCTAAATTATATTTTGCGTTGGCAAATAAAAATGTGTAAAATTTAAACTGTTTTATCTAGCAGAGATATCAAGAACAATTGAAGCAAAAATAATAATTATCGCAAATAGAATTAACCAATTTTTGTTTTGTTCTCAATATGTATACATCGGCTTCATTCCGATATTCACTGTCAGTACCTACTAAAAATCTATATTTTTCTATATTTTACGTCACGTATACTATAGATTTTCAGTATTGACAGTTGCTGACAGTGAATATCGGAATGCACACAGCCATCATCTAATCCTTGCTTCTTTACCTGAATTCAGGTAATATTTGAAATTGTTTTAATGTACATTGTACATACATATATATTTTAGAAAAGTTTTAGAATAGTTTTAAGAGCTGCAGTCTTCAATAAATTTGAAAAATTTAAAGTTTCGTTCTAATTGCAGCATCCTTGCTACAATAAATATCATGTTTTTTATATTAATTAAATTATATAACTTTATAAGTGCAAAGTTATCTCCGGATAATATCACTGTATTTAGAAAAATTATTATGATACATCTATCTGGAAACTAATCTACAATTTGTATCTCTACCAGGAAAATTTATAAGAACCTGTTATAAGAACATTTACATAATGCAACACATTGCTAATTGGTCATATATATGTATTCAAACGCAATTTCAAGTCTGTACCTGAATAATAATATAATTATCACAGTCACACGTTTTTCTTTCATTTGCAATCAGGTTTTTATTTGTTTAATCGTTTATCGTCATGCTATGCACGTAGCAATTTTTTAACTCGTGCTGAATATATAAATAAGACGCGCATTCAGTCGATCGTCCATTGTCCAGTATCTTATGAGTTGTGACAATAGAAGAAACGATGGCTCGATTAAGCTATATCGCGACGATCATCGGTATTGCACTGATGTGCGTTCTCGCGGAAGAACTCTACTCTGATCAGTACGACGACGTTGACGCCGCGAGTATCCTTCAGAACGAGAAATTGCGCATGCAATACTACAATTGTTTCATGGGAACGTCGCCATGCGTGACAGCGGATGCGAAGTTCTTTAAAGGTATTGTATTGATTTGATACCTACACACAGAGACTGTTGCAACGAATAAATGTTTACAACAGACTTTGATCAATTAGAAATCAAGAAAATTCCTCAACAGTGTGTCTGTTAACGTAGAATAATATTAATATTTGCGTATAAGTGGGAAACAACGAAAATGACAAAATAATATCCCTCAGTTAATTTCGAGATAACAGCAAGTTTTCATTCGGCAGACTTACAAATTTGTCAAAAAGATATATAATTTTAAAAAATTGAAAAGTCGCAAAAATTGCAATAATAGTGTCAATTTTGGAAAAAGTTTAAAATATAGTATTATTACAATAATACTATATTTTAAACTTTTTCCAAAACTGACACTAAATTACTCAAAGATTGTATCATTCAAACGTAACGAAAGTAGAAGTAAATATCTTGTATAAACACCACCGAAGTATTATGTATTATTACGGGCAATCAGAGGTTGTTGTATCGTTGACTGTCGGATGGATTTTTTAATTTTTTTAAAATATAACGGAGGCTATGGAGAGGAGAAGATAAAGAAAGAGAGGAGATAGAACTTTCTGCTTACTACGTATTAAAACCAGTATGTGCCAAGGTTTCTTATTTTGATTTCAGAGATTTTTAGCGAAGCTCTCCAAACCAAATGTAAAAGATGTACTGAAAAACAAAAGGGGTTGATGGATGTAATAGTGGATTGGTATACAAAAAATAAACCTGATCAATGGGAGGCTCTCGTCGCAAAGTCTATCGAAGATCTAAAAAAGAAGAACGCTGGACAATAAATGTTGAAGACAACTGCTGAAATAACCGGCAAAGAAAACACGGAAAGAATCGAAAATGTTAATCATCTATAAAATTATTAAATCTTTTATATTCGGAAACATCTCTTCAGGAAAGAGAGGTATTCCGAGATGCTATAATTATTAATGTAATCAATGTTTGTATTGTAGCTATTGAAATAAAATGTAGAAATACAATTGATTTTAGCTTTATTTCGTGAAAATTATAACCATTAATTTTTCCGATACAAATTATGCTCCATATCTGTAATATACTTATATTTGTTAAGTACCTACATATAAAAAAGAATGAGATAATAATCTTGTGTATTCTAATATAAAATTCTATCAAAAACAAAAAGAACAAGCAAAATACAATTTTAATATATTACACTCTCGACCAAATTATAAAATATCACAAATTTAATAAGAAAATTATGAAAAACATTTATCATATATATTATGTAATTTTGTTTAAAAAATGGAGTAGATAATTGAAAAAAATAAATAAGAATAAATTAATTTTTTGTCAAGTATAATGCCGTCATTTTGAGACCTTTGTGTCACGCGATAATTATATTTTAATTTGGTAATAATACCAATTCTATAAAAAAAAAAAATTATTTTCTGGAACAGGTAAGAAAATGATGGTGATGTAACTGAATATAATGATATAATTAGAATGCAGTAATTATTTTGGCTTGTTTATAAGCGTACTCGTATGAGCATAGTGCACGCATAAAATTGTGTAACTAGTTTTGTAATTCGATCTGATACTTGTATTTCAGATTATTTGTTTATACCCTTTTTAATGTTCACATACGTAATGCTAAATTTCGTTATCTTAAGAAATCAACCATCTATGTAAAACTAAAAAATATGTTATTAACAAATAGTATGCGCAATATTTCTTGTACAAGATATTTTACTTTTACTTTATTAGTTTGGAATAACGTAGATTTTATGAATGCTTTAGATTTTATACATATCCTTTTTATAATGTTCACATAGGTAATGTTAAATTTCGTTATCTTAAGAAATCAACCAACTACGTGAAACTCAAAAATATATTATTAACAAATAGTATGCGCAATATTTCTTGTACAAGATATTTTACTTCCACTTTATTAGTTTGGAATAACGTAGATTTTTTTTTTTTATGATTTAGATTTTATACATGTTTCTTATATGTATTTATATATTAATATATGCAAGATTATAAAGTTTTTCTTGTTGTAGATACCAATAAATAGAACAATTAACGATATCAGCGATAATAACAGCGGAAAGGAAACCAATTTAGTCACAGTTATTTGAAAAGCACGCAAATAACGTAGTTATTTATTTTTAATTATACACCTATTCGCTTATTGCTAATCGAATATTAAGGAAACCTTGTGTTTTTTTTCTCAAAAAACATCTACTTTTAATTATGTAATCAAATTGCTATACATATATGTATCGTATATTGAACGCGATTGTCAGTTTTTAACCCAATTAATTTTCCATAAAATACCTATAGGTATTTTATATTATACTACTTCCCGCCATTCTTATCCAATCATTCGAAATTATTTTCGAAATAAACAACAAAATTCACATTTATTTTAATTTCGCAAAATATAAAATATGTTAAACTATACTCTCACAAATTAATAATGTATATTACATTAAATGCTATATAAATATAATTTCATGCATAGTAATGCATTACAAAATATTATGCAAAAATATTTATACAATTTTGTATATTACTATGCATAAAAATATATAATATAGTATTAAAATATGGAAGTATACATATAATTTGTGTGCAATTATCATTAACGTTACGATTAATATTTACCGACGGTTACTAACCTAACCATATTTCTCTCGTTACCATCTACGCTTGCTTTGACAATTATATGCTTCTCATTTTTTATGATATTGGTCGCGAGGGCGTTGGCGTACGAAACTCCATCGTACAATACGATCGTACGAAGTTCACTTGATGGATCTCTGGCGCATCCACGCCGTGCATTTCATCAATACGACACATCGATGACGCAGTCAATTTTATAGATTATTACATGTACACGTACCTGATAATGGTCGAACACTCGTTGCGCTTTCGATGCACCTGGGCGAGAAAATGACGAAATGACGACTATGAGACGAAATGCTCCGGATTCCTCAGCTCACCCGCAGAGGCTGCGACTCCCTGAGATTCGCCACTACTCCTGCATAGCGGCGATGACACTCAAAAGTTTTATACGTTACGGCGATCTCGGACGGCACTTCACAAGACACTCGCGATCACTCTCGCGTCCGCGATGCCCTATTCGGGCAATAACACCGCGAAAAATACGAGATGCTCCGGATTCCTTTAGCTCACCCGCAGAGGCTGCGACTCCGGACTCCCTGAGATCCCCACTACTCCTGCATAGCGACGATGACACTCAAAGTTTTATACGTTACGGCGATCTCGGACGGCACTTCACAAGACACTCGCGATCACTCTCGCGTCCGCGATGCCCTTTTCGGGCAATAACAACCGCGAAAAGTACGAGACAGTTCCGCACTCATCACGGAAGTGTCCAAAACTGGACACTGGAGTCTGGAATGTGGCACTTTCGATAATCGCAAGCAATATCGCAGTTCAAAATTTCGAGAATCGCAGGTATCGCAACAGTCGAGGCGGCGAGCCAATCGATTATCGGCGTTCAGCTGCGCTCCCTAGTCCTATCGTCCCTCCATCGCCCCCGCCGCGACAACGAACCTGCACCTCTCGCGTCGGGGTGCAGATGGCGCATATTGCGGAAAATGGAGATGCAGCCGCAAATGCCGCGTTAAGCGCGTGGGTTCTTTATTAAAGGGGTTAGTTAATTTCTTTTCTTTTTCTTCTTCTTTTCTTTTTGAATCGGCGTCTCGTCGGAAGAAGAAGAATGTTCGCGCTCACCCGAGAAAATTCACGAGCAAATTTTTCATCCGGGCTTTCTCTTTACGCCTCTGTCGCAGGTCGCTCTGTCTCTTTTTCTCACTCCCCTCGCCCCCCTCTTTCTTTCTTGCTCCTCCTTACCGATCTATTGCGCGCGTTCGATCAGCGAGAGTCCTTACCGTCCTCAGTCCTAGCTACTCTTATCTCCCCACCTCCTCCAGTTGTTCCGGTGCAAAGTCTCGATCATCAAAATCTCGTTGTCCGTTCTGGAACGCACGTCACGATAACTCGGAGTGTGTATCACAACAAGGACGGGACAAGAACGAGAGTGGGCGACGCGAAACGCCGAGGTGATTCCGTCAATTGTTTTTACGCGAATCGCGAGGAGGGACCGCCCCAATGAAATTGGCTGACTAACGCCGATCTTCATTCTTCACGCGACAAGTGTTCTTTTTTCACAATCGGCGCTCACTTCGGATACCGTGCGCTAGGTCGCGACTATCTTCTTGTCATTGAACGATTCGTTCCACGTAATGCAAAGTCGGAGCACTCGCGATTGCCTATCTAATGCGTATTAATACCTCACTTTTATACACAACTATAACTTTCTGCATTACATATCGCACGTATAAAATGTTTGTCCTTTTTATTTACCAGATAAAAAGTGAAACATTTCATGTTGTTGTTCCGTTTAAATTTTTCTTAAGTGTCCGCTGTTGGACTCGATGTACGCTTAATATTTAATGTGGATAATATAGCAAATAATATTCCTATATCAGGTATATAAATAGATAAAACAGTAATCGTTTTGTTTCCCTATGCAGGAAGCCAGTAACGATACAAAAAGATGGCATTTCGTGAGTTAGTGGAAGGTGACTGTGGGGGTTCCAGCTCCCTGATACGTTTAACATCGCACTATGTGCAAGATCATGGCTTCAAGGAGGAAGGAATTCGTCAGCCGTTCAGTTCGGCAGAGGCTTCCCAAACACCGGACTCAGATCAGTTGGTCCAACAGTTCTTGGAGGAGCCCGCTTGCCCGCAGACGTTTCGAATGGGCAATCTAATGCAGGAAATGAGGGAGATTGGTCAAACTATTCATCCTCCAAAGGCTCCAAAAGCTGGGCCGCAGATCATGAAGGAATTAAAGAGTGACTTGGACAAAGCTTGGGAAAATTCGTACCTTTCATCTAAATCTCTAGACGTAATTTCGTGAAATCTATCGCCACGTGTAATTATATTATTTATTTTTAGCAATGTAAAGTATGTAATTATTGTAAATGAATTGTAGGAACTTCAGGCGAACAATATATGGAACGAATCTGTATTACCTTCACCTGTTCAAGAGAAAAGTGCGGATCTCGACAGCATTAATGAATATGGTCTGGATCCAAAATGGGCAGAAGATTTTCTAGAATGTAGTACGAATACCGTAAATGACGGTACCAACAAAAATGATACTGCTCAAGCTAAGGAGGACGAAGATCCAAACTTTTCAAAATTTATGAAATTTATGGCACGAGAAGATGACATTCCAATAGAGACCAATCAGACGGGAATGAATCTGAATGGTACAAGCGAAGAATGGACAGAACAATTTATAGATAATAATGCAACTAGTCTCGTCAACAATGACAATACAGTCTTGAATAAAGTAGAAGAGGAATTAGAAGCTGCAGGCACATGGATAGACGAATTTACAAAGAAAAATCCTGTTACAGGTAATATTTTACATTTTTTTTTCTGAAAATAAGTACATTTATCTTTAAATACAATATATGATTATTAATATAAAAATGTCTGACATTTTAGATGATAATATAGAATCATTATGGAAGCGATTTCAAGACGAGTGGGACAAGATCTCTGCGGATGGACTCTCCTCTACGCACCCGTGGGTATCAGAATTCGACACATATTATGATCCATTTAATAAGGAATATGATTTCTCTGAGAAAAATCCTATGAAAGATCTGCCAAATGCATTGGAAGAAGGCAAGAGACGATTAGAGGCAGGAGATTTACCGAGCGCTGTACTCTGTTTTGAAGCTGCTGCCCAACAGGATGAAAATAGTGTTGAAGCCTGGTTACTCCTTGGCAAAACACAAGCTGAGAACGAACAGGATCCTTTAGCCATCTCTGCTTTAAATCGTTGTTTGTGTTTGGATCCATCGAACAGTGTTGCTCTCATGGCATTAGCAGCTTCTTATGCAAATGAGACTTATCAAAAGCAAGCCTGTCTAACATTAAAGGAATGGTTACTAAAGAATGAAAAATACAAACATCTTACAGGTCCAGAATCTAATCTGAAAAAAGAAGAACAGTCGAATTTAAGCGTGTCTACTTTATTATATAAGTAAGTAAAAAAATCATTTTCAGTATTGGAACATTTTTTTATGTGTCATTTTTTTAGCAAAGTATATGATGAAGTCAAAGATCTGTATATTCAAGCCGCAAGAATGAATCCTACGGATGAAATTGATGCGGACGTACAGTGTGGATTAGGTATATTGTTTAATTTATCGAACGATTACAACAAAGCTGTGGATTGTTTCCAAGCAGCGTTGCACGTGCGTCCTGATGTAAGCGCAATCTATTTCTGTTAGGATAAATCGAACTAACTCGTGTTTGAATGTATGTTCTTCGGAAAGGATTCCAGATTGTGGAATAGATTGGGTGCCACTTTAGCTAATGGTCAGCGATCGGCGGAAGCTGTAACTGCGTATCATCGTGCCTTAGAATTATCACCTGGATTCATTAGAGCACGTTACAATTTGGGCATATCTTGCGTTAATCTTGGAGCGTACAAGTAAATATAGACTTTCTTGTATATAATTCTCAAGTTACAAGAAAAATAATAGCAATGTATCGACGAAACTATTATGATTCGACAGAGAGGCAGGCGAGCATCTTTTGACAGCATTGAATCAGCAAGCTGCAGGGAGAGGGCCACGGGCTAGTAATGTACCTCCTAAAGCAATGTCGAACACAATATGGTCTACGTTAAGATTAGTTATATCATTGATGCATAAATATGAGTTGATGGAAGCTATAGAAAACAGGTAATATTTTATGCAATATTTTATATATATACAGGTTGATCTATAAAAACTTTATAATAGTTATTTATATTTATGTGTAAAATACCCATATTCTTCCAGAGATCTGTCAAAACTGAACAGTGAATTTGAAATAATGTAAACGGACGCAAATGCATTCAAGATTCATACAACAGTTCATTTTTATATGGATTTTATGTGGATTATTCAGGAATACATTCGGATTAGGTAATTAGCAAAAAATAATAGAACGGTTTTTTTTCGATACGTTCTTTAAACATTTAGCAAAACTAAATTCTAGAATATTTTAGTCAACTAAACGCAGAAAATGTATATACAGATAAATGGCATTCAAGATGTTGAGTTATTGCACTTTTATTGTACTGATTCTTTAACGGTAACATTCTTTGATATCCTGATATATAAGAAATATAAAACTGAGACAATTAGCTCATTTATTATTAACGCTAAACAACATGAATAACAATTTAATAATATTTCAGGGCAATTTATTATAGCTATAAAAATTTGTTAATATCTTACATTCCTAATGTCATTTTAGAATTTATTTTATTACATATACAAAATTGTTATGCCTATTAAAAATTTATATTAGTACTACTGTAACATTAATAAAAATTTCGAAATCTATCTTTTTTAAATTAATATTATAGTTCTAATAGTGACTACTGATTATTACTATGTTAGGGATAAAATCATGAACAAGGTATGAGATAAAAAAGCAACTGCTAGATTATTATGTATTTATTTTTTTTATGATGAATTATAAATATTATTAATTATTCTAACATAATTAGATTTACAATAAAAAGAAATCATTGCTAAAGGCACATCAAAGTTACATGTTTTGTAACACTCAAAAATTTATTACGTAAAACTACTCGTTAGGATCAACAGATTTGATAAAAACTATTTTAATAAAATTCATTTCCCTAAAGACATATCTTCTGTTCCAGAGCAGAACGAATTTGATTGATAATTAACACTGAAAAATCTTGATATAATCTGCGTAGAGCATTCAAACAATGTATAATTATTTCTAAATGCAATTAATGAATAATTTTAAACATTTTCTTGTATAGATATAATGTGCTCCAAATTTATAATTTTTACGTATACATTATTTTATGTTAATATTTATGTGTTTAAGTTATTATTTTTGCTCTGGGACAGATTTTATATTTTTAGTCATAATATAATATATCTATATAGAACGATTCAACAGTTAATTATAGAATAGACAAATTCTATTTATAATATCTCCCTTCGAATTTTTTTTAAATAATTGATGAAAGTTATTTATCGTTAAAAATGCGTGCATCAGCACAACTATTAACTAACGAACATCAGTTTATGTGACTGCATTAATCAGGAACATATGTCTGAAACGTTTGTAGAAATGGTTAATCTGCGAGTATAAGTGCACACAAAGTAGTCTTCCGCGATATCATTGTTAAAACGTGATATCCGAATTTATATTCGTAATTCCTTAGTATTATCACTTCCTTGTCTAGAAATTAGCTAACAAATGATATTTAATGGGAACCTATCTTCACAACTTGAGAGTTGTCAAAAGTTGCTGTCCGGTTTCCATTATCAATGATTTTACATGATCCGCATGCATGATTTGATTGCACATTTCGGTGCATCTTTGAAACGTTGCCATGTCATCTCTCGGTAAGATTCGATGTAGACTTTTCATAGGTAATGCATGCGGCAAATAATTCAGGATCTCTATAAATTCAGAAAAAAAAGATTATTTTATTATATACCATCTGTTTCATATTCCGTTCATATTACTGTGTTCAACTTACCTTTCATGATCTGCGTGTACAAGAGTTGTAACTCCTGTTGCGTCGTTGAAGTGGCAAGTTTGTCTCGTGTTAATTCAATAAGATGTTTCCACTCCGTGTCCTTTGTATATTTATCCTGCAACATGATAAAAGACAGTAAATCTCCTGATGAAAATGTTTGAATAAAAATCCGATATTACATCTTACATATAAGTTAAAAATACCTTTGCATACTGTACTACAGCTTGTGGACAACTATCCATTAGAATTGTCGTTACTTCTTCCGTATTCTGAATGCATAATGTCTTGATAGATAAACTTCCATCGATATTTTGCGTTTCGAGAAATTGCTTGACCTCGTGCAAACATTCGACCGGCAGAAATTCGCACGACAGTACGGATTGCAACTTAAATAATTCCTTAGGTATAATCTTCTCGGTCTCGGATGCATTATTAAAATTTTCTAGATCCTTAAAATCGTTCATGCCTAAAATTTTTTGGTAATCTTTGGCGTATGGTGGCATTTTGTTCAAATAGCTTGGCCGATATTTAGCGAACATGAAGTATTCTTTATCATTTTCTCCTTGATCCTCCTTGGGATCGGTTTTATACACCCTTGTTTGAGTTAATTTGCCTAAGTATGATCGCACTAATAGTTTGAACGCCTCAATGAGAGCAAAGTCCGAGCGTATCTGATTTTTATTTACAGTAGGCGGCCACTCCATCATGAATTTCGAACTGAAATAATTATGTAGATATTTCTCGAGAAAAACTTGCAGGGTGGCGGCCGCGTTGTGCCCGTCTCTTCCGACTCGCGACGGCAAATACTCCAGGAACACCTGTATGATTTGATGCAATGACAACGCACCTTCGTCTTCTATTAACTGTATCAGGATATCGGCGAAGGTAGTGTTCTTCATGAGCATCAAGGTACCGGCAAAGTCCGAGAAAGTAGCGATCATAGGACTCCTCTTTTTTACTGCAGTCACATCGAATAGCAGTTCCCAGCGTTCCAAAACAATTTGCTTGATACATCGCACGGAAACTGGTTCCAACGCCTTCTCCGCTTGGTCCTGTTTGTCGGCTTGAATGTACAAGAGTGCCAAGGCGAGTTTGACAACATCGTCGGTTTCGTGCGTTAGCAGAAGATTTATCAGTTTCTCGGTGGCGTACTCCCTTAGCACAGGACTGCCGAAAATCAATTTCAACAGATCCTCCTTCTCCAGCTTACAGATGATTTCTATGATATTATATCCTTGGAAGAGCGCGTCTGCCTCGGATCCGCTTTTCATCGTGAGAAGCGCATCCGTCAAGAACGTCAGAAGTCCCGGTGCATCCTGACTGCATTTCCTGGATAACACCTCCGAAGGCTTCAGTCCAGACATCTTGTAGTAAGGAATACACAAATCCCAATCCGATCCATCCTCCGATCGTATATAATAATCTGCGAGCAACGCGCACGATTGATTGTAAAGATTTTTCAACTTGAGATCGTTCTTGTGCGCCGTCGTGTCGTCGAATTCCTCGCTATCTACGCCATCATAAGAAACATCCTTCGCCAAGCGTATCAAGGCGTGCGCTTCTCCCAGCAAATGTCGATAAGTGCTCGGACTGGAGGATTTGTGACTCCTCGCCGCATTCAATATATCGAAATATACGTTTTCGAATTTCGGTAGATTCAAAGAGTACATGGTCCAAGAACTGTCGGCCTTAGCCAGTAGAACTATATAGCTTCTCGTATGCAACAGCTTTTGTATTCCCAGGAATGGTCTTAGACCGATCAGGCTTACAGGTTCGATGACACTGGGACAAGTTACTCTAACGCCGTCCGTGTTGTTTGATAATTTCGCGATGTGATGAGAAAGACGTAATGTGTACGACTCGAGACCAGCCTCGGTCAATGCGTGAAGTATTGTGTGCTCTAGCGCCACGTGATGAACAGGTGCGGTGAATGGATAAGTGGTCAGACACGTTGCATCCAGAGAACCGCTGCTTGCTGCTGGGTAGTGATACAGATATCCCTCCTGTGTGGTACAAACGAAACAACTTACACCCTGCAAGTATCTGTACTTGTCGGATCGCAACATAGATTTCTTAACACCAGTGGTGTTACATTCCTTCTTTATATACAACGGCTTCAATACGAGGCACCTGAAGATCTCTAGAATTCCGTCTACCTTGCCATTATTATTTCCAGCATTGATTTTTAAACATAGTAAATTTTTTATCATGTAATTTTCAGACCAGCCTACGTCAGGCGAAGTTGTCTTGATGAAGATTCTTATGTCCGCTGAATTTAGTACAAAAGGACTGAGAGCGTGACCTGGACCAGCTCTTTCTAAGCTTATCATTGGCAGATTCACCGTCAACGGCTGTGAAGAGGGATCAATAATTCCTTGCGCAATTAGCCTTTGCATCTCATCTTTCTCATTGCATATCAGGTGCTCCCAGTCTATGTAATTCTTATTATTACTTGCCTTTGCTTTGTTTAAATCGCCTACATCTGGCTTATACCATGTATTTCCCTTTGTGCCCCTATGTTTTTTATTCTTAGATTTTACATTGGTCACAATTGTCTCATTATTTTCAGGTGTCGCGTACTGGCAATCTTGATCTATAGATTTGTGCTTTACATTTGTTCCCTGCAGTGACATATCGTCGTTTCCAAGGTTACTGCTAGTCTCTACGAGAGATGAATCTGTGGATATGGACGTCTTGTCGACGGAAGAAGAAGTGGAAGTTAAAGAGCTAAGTTGGTCAATATCTTCGTACATTGAGTTCGTGAGACGAAAAACGGATAAATTTGTATTATCCATGATTGCTATAAAATCTTCCATGATTTCCATGCGCGTAGGTGTGAATGTGAATCCCAACGACCACGGTCTAGGTTCAAAATCTATAAATTTCATCTTTGATACTTGTTGCGTCTCGATCTTGAACTCGTGCAGAATCGCACTGTTTCCGGAAGCTACCAATAAGTTTCCAGTGCACTGGCAACAAGCGATTAATGTGGGTTGCACGCTCAAAGGTAATTCTATCATCTCCAAGCTGTTCAGGGGTCGATTTAAGCTTGGCGTGACCCGCCCGGCAATCCTGGCTCGCATCGGCTGACTCTGATCCTTCGCTGTAGCCCAATTTACATAAATCCTTACAAAATTAGAAGTGGCTCTATTTGCATGATTATTGCTCGCAGTGTCTCTGAGATATTTTGATTCCAGCGTCACGACGTAGTCTCCCTTGGCGCAGTGTACCATTTGATTGATCATGTCCACCGTGGGAAAAACAGTGCGCAATTTGACGTCCGAATTCATCAGGTCCCATACCTCCACGCAGTGTGTGGGCAACGCCAGCAGCAGCATCTCCTGCCCCTGGCTGGTGGCCGTGCACGTCGCCGTGGGTTCCTCGATCTGAGTGACATTCTGTCCCAGGAAATTGTGCACCGTTATCACGCGTACCATCTCTGTGCCCCGTTCTGCTTATCGTCTATCTATATATGTTAAAAGTACATTCTTAGATATAAATTAAGATACAAGTTGAAGATAGCATGAAATTGGAGTATGGCCAGGTATGATTCTCACTCCTTTACATACCTAATTTACCTAGGACTCAATAACTCTGGGAATTGCGATGTTAAACGCGTTTAACACATGCATTACAGCCTTGCACTTCTGCCTTCGTTGGAGTTTCCGCTTTTGCTTCGTTGACAGTTGATGTATGAGCGTCGTAATAAATGAGCATTCGAGTCGATGTTTGCTTGATGTACGTCAACGGAGCGCGACTCAGCGCATGGTGTCGCAGTTTACGGAGGAGCGACGTCTCGCCGGGTACCTTGTTACGGAGCAACGGGCCGGCAAAGCCGCGGATGCGTTCACTGGCATTCCGTCAATCGTGCGTCAATCGTGCGTCAATCTCACGGAAATCGTAATGCAACGCGACGCACACACGGTGGAGGATTTGCGAGGGAGAGAAAGGATAGGCGTGGTGAATCGCGTCAACGAGCGCGACCGCGCGGCGCATTTTCTGCGGCCGGCGTCATGCTCGAGATGCGTTTCATTCGGCGAGAATGATTATCTAACGCACAGTGGGAGAGAGAAAGAGAAAAGTCAGTCTATTTGACATTGTCCGGCAAGTCGCGCTTGCGCGCCAAGTGCTCGACGGAGCGATGCATGCGTCCTTGTAACTGCACTGCGTTCATTCTGCGCTTAAAAAGAAACAGATATATAGGATTAGGTATTAGAGAGAAAGACGGAAAAGCTGAAGAGTACAGGGGACAAGATGGGTCGGCAGGATGGGTCGAGCTGCCCCTTCGACGACCGCGCGACAACATGCGTATTGCGTACTGCAGGGGGTAGTTTTCGGGTGAATGCACTTGGATGAACGCTCGATAAACGATAACGATAGACGTGAGAGTTAATAGCGTTCTAATCGAAAATCAAGGACGTCGAAATCGAGGACGAGATGAAGAAGATTCATATCATAGTTTCTAATAGAGTTTTGCTGTGTCCTAGGGCGTATTCGTAGCGCGATCTTGTATTCAAGGTCGTCTTAAGATCTGTCTGATCTCAAGGATAATCCCAAAGAGTCCGTCCAATGAAATGACCGCGCGGCACCTGGAGATCATAGGGACATAGGATGGACATAGGGCATATTCATGGATCGATCCTGTGTATTCAAGATCAGTTTGTCTATTCTTAGATAATCTGTCATCCGATTCCAATGAAATGTTTATCAAAATTAACATGAAATGTTAATCCAAAATCCATCCGATTCCATCCGATCAATGAAATGTTAACATCTTAAAATAATAATTAACATTCTGTATAACATCTTAAAATCGTACTTAAGACGACCTAAGTTTTCAAGATCTCGATTAACTTGATCGGTGATTAACTGTCAAGCAACTGCAGCATTTTGTTAACATAGAAGCATTATTATAGTTAACTTAGAAGAGGATTATTAATTATTTATATATTATATTTACATAGAATTCTTCGTTTTTTTTTGCTATTTGACAGATGGGAAAAAAAAGATTAAAATTATGAACTACAAATTGTACAGTTTTGCAATCACAATTTTGAGTTATCAAGTAATGCTTACTATATCATTTTGTTAATAAAAATTATTAATTTTACGTTGTTTTGGCATATGGAGAGAAATTAAATAAGAACAATAAGTACATTACATAACGAGAAGTGTTGTCGTAGGCATAATTCCGCCGATTGAGTTAATCGCAGATAAAATTTATTTAGTCCAAATTGCTTTAATATGTGAGATGGAAATTTATTCATTTGAAAATGCACCTTTAACATGTGACGTTTAGCTTTATCTCTAACTTGATAAAGGAACAAAAGAAGAACGTAGTATTTCAGTAATCATATGAAAATATAATGTATTTAAATATATATGTATATCTAAATATTAAAATACTTAATTAACATGCATAATGTTAATAACATACACTAGTAACGACACTATTTTACAACAGTCGTCCTTTTCGTATTCGGAGCAGAATGAATTAAAAGACAATCTCACTCTCTTATCTACTTTCTTTTTTATTCTGTTTACATTAAACAAAATCTTTTAGCTGCGAAATGTTACACATAAAACAAAATGTAAAAATAAATGTCAAACAGATGTTATGAAGAAAAAAAAAGAAGAAAAAAGTTACGAGAAGAGTAAAATTGAAAAGCGACGTTCTACGTCAATGTTGTGTATTCCGCAATGGCCGCAGTCATATGATACAGTAGATAATTAATACGAGAGTTTTTATCTCACATAATATGTGGAAAAATAATACTGTAGATAACGTTGACAAAATTATGATTTTCAACCGTTTATAAGAACGAGACACGCTGCGATAACTGTGTTTCCGTGAGTTTCTATTCTACATGAAATCTATTTTTATTGGTTCCACGTTCGAATAATAACGAAGATTCATCGTTCTTGTGCTAACCGATATCCCGCATTTCTGCCAGCGAAGTATCGTGTAATCGTGAGTTTCGCGTATGCTCTCTCAGAGAGAGAGGAAAAGAGAGAGTTGAGAGAGTAAGGGAGAGAAAGATACACTATCTTATAAGTCTATAAGAGTAGCAAATTTGCCCCAAGCAGATTGAGTTGGCAGTTGCGTTCCAGCCTTCCAGCTACTACGTTTGATCGTTTCAACGGAATCATTATACTTATAGTCATGGCACTACCACCGGCTTTGGAAACCTTGTTTAAGTACGTTTTGCTTTATTCTTTAAAGTGTTTCTAATTTCACGAAAGCTGATTCGTAGAAAAAGATTTTTGGGCAGGCTGAACGTGTCCTTATGGGCATTTGTGCGTACGTTTTCTTTGTAACTTTTGCTCACCTTCACTCGATTCTTTTTTTTTGCGCTGTTGTAGATACATAGACGAGCATAAACAGGAATATATAGATAACTTGAAAGAGGCGGTAGCTATCAAGTCCGTATCAGCATGGGCGGATCACAGAGACGAAGTGATTAAAATGATGAAGTGGGCAGAAGTGAGGTTGAAGAATCTTGGAGCAACTACGGAATTAGCTGACGTAGGCAAACAGACTCTCCCTGATGGCAACGAGATCCCGCTCCCTCCTGTGCTACTCGGTAGCCTTGGCTCAGACCCGAAAAAGAAAACCGTACTTTTGTATGGACATTTGGATGTACAGCCCGCGTTAAAGAAGGACGGATGGGATACCGAGCCTTTCATCCTTACTGAAAAAGATGGAAAACTTTTCGGTCGAGGCAGCACAGATGACAAAGGGCCAGTTCTTTGTTGGATACACGCATTGCAAGCTTATAAAGCAACTCAGATCGATATTCCTGTTAATCTCAAGGTATTTCTTAACAAGATAAAGAATGCTTGACTCGGTATATTGTCAACTAATTTATTTTTAATATTATATTTATTTTAATTGCCTGGAAATTTGTACAGTTCGTCTTTGAAGGAATGGAAGAAAGTGGCAGTGAAGGTTTGGATGAACTTCTTTTGGCAAGGAAAGACAGCTTTCTAAAGAACGTAGACTACGTTTGCATATCTGATAATTATTGGCTGGGCACCAAGAAACCATGTATCACTTATGGTCTGCGAGGTATCTGCTATTTCCTAATAGAAGTCACTTGTGCTACTAAGGACTTACACAGCGGTACCTTTGGTGGATGTATACATGAAGCTATGGCAGATCTCATTTACTTAATGAATACCCTGGTCGATGTTAACGGCCATATTTTGATAGAGGGCATTTATGACAGTGTAGCGGAATTGACACAAGCCGAATTAAAAAGTTATAAGGATATCGATTTTGATGTAAATGAATTTAGGGAAACGGTTGGAACTAAACAACTAGCGCATGAGGAAGATAAAGTATGTGCATGTATATTTTCTTTGTTTATTTTTATAAATTTTAAAATGCATGTTAAATATATGTCCCGATTTATTTCAATTTTTGCAGTCCAAGCTCTTAATGCACCGTTGGAGACAGCCCAGTTTGTCTATTCATGGAATAGAGGGTGCTTTCAGTGAGTCAGGAGCAAAAACAGTAATTCCGAGTAAAGTTATTGGCAAGTTTTCGATTAGAATAGTGCCCGACATGACTGTGAATGAGACGACTGAGGATGTGATTGCTTATGTAAATAAGAAATGGAAAAGCAGAGGTAGTCCAAATATTATGAAAGTGAGCATGTTCCACGGTGGCGAACCATGGTCCGAGAATCCCGATCATCCGAATTACATAGCTGGTCGAAAAGCAACTAAACATGTTTACAATGCAGAACCTGACCTCTCTCGCGAAGGCGGGTCGATACCAGTTACCCTAACTTTCCAGGAAGTTACTGGTAAAAATGTATTGCTTTTACCAGTCGGCCAGGGTGACGATGGTGCACATTCTCAAAATGAAAAGTTAAATGTATATAACTACGTCCAAGGGGTAAGAATAACTATTGCTTAATAGAGCAGCCGTCTAAAAATTTGCTAATTGACCTGTTTTTTAAATCAATATATTAAAACAATTTATCTTTTTATTATTTCCAGACAAAACTACTTGGAGCTTATCTATACGAAGCAGCTCACGTGTAATATTTTTCTGTTAGCATTTGCTTATCTCGGGAACGAAAAAGAGGTGCTTGGTATTTCTATTAAATTTTTAAGTTCCTTTGAAGCGTTTTATAAATTTAATATTATTACTATAAATTATAATACACTGCATTGTGATGTATTTGATATTTTTATTAATTATTACAGAACAATTCTATGGAAATAGCATTTTCTAAAATATGTCATTTTCTTTCGTATGTATTTTTGAAAATAAAATATATATACAATATAAAATATATTTATAGTAAAGTATATGTACATTTTAAACTCCAATCTTTAATACCCAAGCTGGCTGTCCTTTGTGTGCATTAGGAGGCAAATTTATTTCCAACTTCTTATCGGATTGTTTCCACTAAAATGTATGTACAAAATTACTTAACCATTTTCATAACATAATATCTAAGTAGCAACACACTTACAGGAATTACTGACGAATAACCAAGTAGATGTATCTGAGAATTCTTCGGAGGTTTAAGCGAGCCTAACAATAAGATATTATTATCTGGCCATTCTAGAATTGAGGCATATAGCTGTTTTTCATTTTCACTTATTGTGTACCATACACTTCCTGTTAAGGTATCATTTTGTACTGTCCAAGGCTTAGTATCGTAAATAGCTTCGCCATTAACTGCTAGCCAAGCGCCTGAAACAAGAAGTTTACTTGTATAAGATCATCAAAAAATTAATATCTGAATCAATCAAGACACTAATACAAAATATATATGATAAGATACAAAAGATGTTTACCCATTCCACGCAATCTTTCTTCATATATTGGTGTGATAATGCCATCTTTTGTTGGTCCAACGTTCATCAGTAAATTTCCACCACAGCTTACAGTAATTACTAACTCTTTCACTAATCCCGCCAATGTATAGTATTCGGATAAAGCAGCATTTCTGCGGTATCCCCAGGATTTTTTGTCAATAGTCATACAATTTTCCCACTTGTGTGGAAGAAGTACACCTAGAAAGCAAAATTTTATTCATTTATAAATCCACGTATGTATAATGCAAATTTCCTCACTTAATAATATTTCTCTATACATTAGTAGTCCGCATTGGTATATTATAATATTACATATTATTATACTTACCAGGATTAAAGCGATCAGTGCATGTAAAGAAACCACCGTGATGGCACGGCATATCACGACCCCATCTATCATTCACAACTACTGTGTCTTTTACAGGACTTTCATTGTACAACCATGCTAGAAATTCCTTTGATTTCCAATAAGAATCTGATGCTTCCCAATCTCCATCTGACCAAATTACTTCTGGCTTGTATGTTTCTATCAACTCACGTAACTCTGGCATCACTTTATGGCTGACAAATCTATCTGTTGTAAAATTGTTTCTTTTGTCTGCTACATAGAGAGGATTATACCATTCAAACATAGAATGATATAAGCCGAATCTTATATGTGTTTTGTTTCGAATTGCTTCTGCCAGTTCACCTATATTTTGTAGGAAAAGGAATACATATAAGAATCTTTATACTTAATACGAAATCTTATTGTTAGATATATGTATATGTTTATTACCAACAAGGTCCTTTTGAGGTCCCACATCCATGGAATTCCAACTGAATGAATACGCTGACGGCCACAATGTGTATCCTTCATGATGCTTGCTGGTCAGTACGACGTACCTCGCACCTGATGCTTCTAATAACTCGGCCCATTCAGAAGCGTTGAAGAACTCGGCAGTAAAATCACGTGCAAAGTCTTGATAGGTAAAATTCGGAGGATACCTTTGTTTCATAAAGTCGAAATACTTCGTAGATTTAGTTTCCTCTGTAACATATGATATATATAATTAACATAAACATAAGTATAAACATTGTCTATATGCACGTGATATTCATAAATATGAGAAGTATAATAACACTCGCAACCTTTCCAATTATTCCAAAACCATTCAGAGCCAAAGCTGGGCACGCTGAATACACCCCAGTGAATAAAGATTCCAAACTTTGCCTCATCGTACCAGGATGGAAGCGGTCGACTGTCTAGACTAGACCAAGTTGGGTCGTATTTGGGCGTTTTTGTTAAAATCGACACAAAATTCTCCTCCTCATCCGTTCTAGCTATCACGTTATAATGCGCCTTCACTGACACGCAAAAAATCAACACAACGCCAAAAACGTATGCAAACAACGTCATTCTGATCCAGCGAGACTTGACCTAATGGAAGCAACAGACGTTAAACGGTTCTTTTATTTCTCTCCGTATTTATATATTAAATCTCAGTGAAGATTATATTTCTGTTTTGTATCGTATTTCGAGATTAGATATCGTTACTGCGCGTATTTTTACGACCAGGCATCATATTATTTATCAATACCGGCAACTTGTATGGAAAATTTAAGCGGGCATTGTTTACGAAACACTCATGCTATAATTCCATAAAAAGCATTGAGGGCTCAATATGTTTTTTTTATTACATTTAGTTATATTAAAGTACATACACTAAATGCAAATTGATTTTCTCAATAATTGAATCACATTTATAATTGTGATAATAGAAAAGTGCAATATATATATCAAAACAATAATTATAAATTTGACAATTAAGCTTTATTTATTGTCATATAACTACAGCTACTATAGATACTTAGAGATTAACGATTATCATTTTATAACAGTGATCAAAATTGATCAAATGTTATTTACTCATAGGCTACATTATATTTGAGAATTGACCATAATCGCTTTCGCATCTTGGCCACTATCACGTTTAAAAAATAGTGTAATTAAAATACAGAGAAAAAAGGGACAGGGAGAAGAATAGATGTAGGCTAGGTCTGATATTTACTGCCGAAAATCTATAGTTTACGTGACGTAAACTATAGATTTCCAGTGCTGCTAGTGAATATCGAAACGCAGATAAAAAATTGCTTTGAGAAATTGCGAAAAATGATACGCTACAATTCTACAGAATTTTCTTCTTTTTGTAAAAAATATCTGTTTTGTATAGAAATTCAGTATTATTTGTGTCAATTTTACAGAACGATCGCTACGTGCTAATGGTCACTAGTTGGATGCTTCTACATCCTATAACAATTCACTACCAATCGTGTTACGTGATTCGAGAGCGAGATTTATCTCGACTTGTGTTTTGCTTCTCATGAAAACAAGATCACATGAATTTAAGTTGAGAGGAAATAGGAGAGTCGAGAAACTCGAGAAGAGACCCGCAGACATCCATTTATCTGAGATTCAAGTGTAGGTATATTTGCTTTTGGTATAAATTTATACTTTCAGACATTCTATGAATTCAGTTGTGATGATTGCACACAATATATACCGCATTTCAATATATTTCTACATTATTTGTAATAGAGAAAAGTTTTTTAAGGTACTTGGTGAAAGCAAGCATGGTGAAGATCACCTTATAAACAAAATTTGATATACAATAACTAGCTCAAAAACTAACATATTATCAAATATGGCATAAACTTTTACGTTTTAAAATATTAGATTTTTTCCTAGCACCCAGTTCGACGATGCATCTTCTTTCGCATGGATACGATGGATGTACTACTTAGTACCTTGTTTTTAATGTTCCTCGGCAATAGTTTTAGGCTTAATAATATTTTCTTGACGTTTGACCAAAATTTCTTATATAACACCATTTCTGCATATTTCTTTTTTCCTTAGAACACTTTTAAATAAATCGTCTTTTGTATCGAGTATGGACATTTCATATACAATAAAACATCTATCAAATTGACATATGTGTTTGAAGTTACAGCAAATTTGCAGTAGCTAACTTTAAACAGCGTACAGCATTGCCACGTTTTAATTCTACCGATAATTGGTCAGTTTAGATACAAGATAAAAGTTTTTGTATTGTAACTTATTTATCTGGAACAATTTTACGAAAGTGCTACAAAAGTTTATAAATACTTTGTTTTTAGTTTCAAGTAATGTAAATTTGATATTGACATATTTACATGTAATAGAAAATAATCCTATTAAAGTTTTCTGATATATCTTTTTATGCGATAAACTTTTAGGCCGGACATGGAAGCCAAGTACCTTAATAAAGGTTATTTTTCATGATTTAAGTATATTTCTAAATTTCTTGTTTACCAGATGAAATATATTCTTAATACGTGTATTATACATATACGTATATGTATATTAAATAGACATATATTATTGAAAATCTATATTTATATATAAAATACTGTCTTATATTTAATCAATATTCTCCTTAAACTTTAATACCCAAGCTGGTTGTCCTTTGTGTGCATTGGGAGGTAAACTTATTTCCAGCTTATTATCGGATTGCTTCCACTAAAATAAATGTACAAAATTACTTAACCATTTTTATAATATATATCTATATAAGTAGCAACAACACACTTACAGGAATTACTGACGAATAACCAAGTAGATGTATCTGAGAATTCTTCGAAAGTTTAACCGAGCCTAACAATAAGATATTATCATCTGGCCATTCTAGAATTGAGGCATATAGCTGTTTTTCATTTCTACTTATTGTGTACCATACAGTTCCTGTTAAGGTATCATTTTGTACTGTCCAAGGCTTAGTATCGTAAATACCTTCGCCATTAACTGCTAGCCAAGCGCCTGAAACAAGAAATTTACTTGTATATCATTAAGATTATCAGAAAATTGATATCTGAATCAATCAAAACACTAATAAAATATATCATAAGATATAAAAGATGTTTACCCATTCCACGCAATCTTTCTTCATATATTGGTGTAATAATGCCATCTTTTGTTGGTCCAACGTTCAACAGTAAATTTCCACCGCAGCTTACAGTAATCACTAACTCCTTTATTAATCCAGCCAATGTATAGTATTCGGATAAAACAGCGTTTCTGCGGTATCCCCAGGATTTTTTGTCAATAGTCATACAGTTTTCCCACTTGTGTGAAAGAAGTACACCTGGGAAGCAAATTCTTGTTAAATTTGATCAGTTATTAAATAATATCTATTTTAATTGCTATTAATATACTCTCTCTTTCACATTTTGATAATTATACCAAGCATAATATAATAAATTACCAGGATTAAAACGATCAGCACATGTAAAGAAACCACCATGGTGGCATGATATATTAATGCCCCATCTATCATTTACCACCACTGTATCTTTTACAGGACTTTCATTGTATAGCCAGGCTAAAAATTCTTTTGATTTCCAATAAATATCCGTTGCTTCTCCATCTCCATCTGACCAAACTATATCCGGCTTGTACGTTTCTATCAATTCACGTAACTCTGGCATCACTTTATGGGTGACAAATCTATCTGTTGTAAAATTGTTTCTTTTGTCTGCTACATAGAGAGGATTATACCATTCAAACATAGAATGATATAAGCCAAACCTTATATGTGTTTTGTTTCGAATTGCTTCTGCCAGTTCACCTATTTTGTAGAAAAAGGAATACATATAAGAATATTTATACTTAATACGAAATCTTATTGTTAGATACATATGTTTATTACCAACAAGATTCTTTTGAGGCCCCACATCCATAGAATTCCAACTGAATGAATACGTTGATGGCCACAGTGTATATCCTTCATGATGCTTGCTTGTCAATACGATATACTTTGCACCTGACGCTTGAAATAATTCTGCCCAGTCGGAAGCATTAAAGAATTCCGCAGTGAAGTCCCGTGCAAAGTCTTGATAAGTGAAATTTGGAGGATACCTTTGTCTCATAAAGTCGGAAAATTTTGTAGTTATAGTTTCCTCTACAATATCAATTCTATAAGATATCACATTAATCTGCGTAGTATTTTTTAATATGAGAACTATGGTGGTATATGTTCAACCTTTCCAATGATTCCAAAACCATTCGGAGCCAAAGCTGGGCACGCTGAATACACCCCAGTGAATAAAGATTCCAAACTTTGCCTCATCATACCAGGATGGAAGCGGTCGACTGTCTAGACTAGACCAAGTTGGATCGTATTTGGGTGCTTTTTTCGCAAATGGCACAAAGCTATTCTCATCCCATTTCGTTATCACATTAACATATGCCTCTACTGTCACACAGAGGATCAGTACGGCGCTCCAGGTATGTACAAACATCATCCTGTCAGTAAAAACTTGTAGTGAAAGCAATGATTGTTGGACGATCCTTTTATTCTTATCGACTGCGTTAAATCTCGACGAGAATTCTATTTCTGTGTGTTGTTTTGTACCATATTTTGAGATTAGATTAGATCCAGTAGATCAGCATTCCATATTTTTTTAGACAAAGATCACATTATTGATCAACGTTAGTATACAACTTATGCGTATAATTGAGCATTTATATGGAACGCTGTAATTTCATAAAAACATAAAAGCATAAGAAATAATGTTAAACGATATTTATTATTATATTTAATCTAAATTAAATTAGTATGTATACTATATATCAATTTTTTGTAAATTTTCAATAATTGAACGACATTCAAAATTGTAATAGAATTTAAATCTATATAAATCTCGAAAAAATATATTTAGAAAATTGACAATTGTAGATTGATATAAACTTTATCGATACGTAATTACAAATGCTGGATTAACAATTTCGTGTTACGTACATACAAATATTAATTTAGCGTAAATGTTATCTCCTCACTGAGGCCACATTATCTTTAACCAATGGTAAATTATGATCATATGTGCATGTTAGCCCCTTTGGCTCCATTATCGTGTTTACAGTGTAATTAAAGTATCATCCGAGGTGCAATCTATAAAGCAGATGTAGATAAGAAAGTTGTTCGTGCAATATATATACTGCTCATACAAAAATTTAAGTGATACGTTACTTTTTATACTTAAGTATCTGTCTGCTGGACCGGCATCCAGCATCTTGTTTTTCACTCCACGGAATGCCTCGTTCGCTGTAAACAATAAACACAGTGCTGTAGAGACAGAAGAGAGAAGCCTTGTCCACCCTGGAGATAAGTGGACATGCTCGCGTTACTTAATTTCTCAGAATTTTTCAAATTTTTTATACAAATTGGACCGTTTTTCAAAGAAACTCGAGACAATAATAACTTTGTAGAAATCTGAATAAATATATGAAAATATATGAATATAAAATTCGCTCAATTTATCATAAATTTTTATATATGCTGCAGATATGAAATATTCCGAAAATTCTCATACAATTTCTGAAAGTATCTGAAAAATTTTACATATTTTTTCAGAATTTTTTATAAATCTAAAATGTGGAAAATTCTTAGAAAATTTCGAGAAAATATAAAAAATTTTTTCATCAGTACCCTTCTACTAGGGTATTTCGCGCGCGCGGCGAGGCCGGCGAGAACGAGTGAACGAGACGTAGCGTGACTTGACGTTTCACGCGATCTCGTCTCGTCATGGAAACGAGACCGCACAAATTTGAATCGACAAAGACGTAAGAGGATCGGCTCATTGAAGGACAGACCTGGACAGACTCGACAGGCGTTTACCGGCATTTTGGAACGGAATCTCTTACGTGTGGAAGTTATCGCGATTCATCATGGCTTGGGTGCCCTTGGAGTCGAATCCAGAGGTAAGTAAGCCTCCTCTCGAGTCGCGACACGTAGTTGCTCGAGCAGCGATTGAACAACCGGGCCTTCTGTTTCAGGTTATGACGAAGGTAAGCAGCTGCAACGTTCGCCGGTCAATCTCGTTGTTTCCTCGGCGATCGTAGTCTTGGGACACGTCGATCTGCAACGTGCTTCTCGTGAAAGAAAACATTTTAACAGATTTCTTCGGCACAATCGATAAATGCGCAAAAATTCAGTATACTGACTTCATGTCTATTTTTGTAGTTCCTCCACAAGTTGGGCGTTCCAAAGAAATGGTCGATCTTAGATGTGTACGGTTTAGAGTCGGACTTACTGGCGATCGTCCCTAGGCCCGTTCTTGCTGTCATTCTGCTTTATCCTCTTTCAAAGGTAAGAAATATAGTACAATCCTGCTAATCTAGCACTTTGTTGATTCGGTACGTCTAATAATTCAGCACTATTGCGGATTGCGGGCCTCTACAACCCATTGGGCAAAAGGTACAGTGACGGGTTTAACGTGAGCGTTAAGCTCATATGTATTGTTTATATATTTGTTAGTGACCATTAGACCGTCGCTGATGCAGCATTAGGCCTGTTCGTTTTAGCTGAACCGTGCTTCTTGCATGGTTCATCTTTCCTCTTTTTCTTTTCACGTTGGAGAGAAAAAGAGAAAAGATGAACTGTGCAAGAAGTTCACACTCAGAGAAAAAATCATAGTGATGGCAACTATATAGGTGACAACTATACGAGTTGTATTCATAGAATCATTGTACATAGTGAACCCTTCGTCGTCCATCATGTTTTCATAGACTTAACTTTGTCCGGTCGTTTCTCGAACACGCATTGACGGGAACCGGTGTTACCGTGGCAGCGAAACACCTCTATTGTCAACTTTTTTTAAGGGGGGGAGATACCAAACACCGCCTCCTTCTCTCCACGAAAAAAAATGCAAGAAAGAAATTTTGCTTGGTTCTTTAAAGACCCAGATGAATGACGATGGATGAAGGGTTAAATGAACTATTTTGTAGTTATTGCAACTAAATTGATGGTTAAGAGAACTAATGAATAATAGTGTGCACAAACTTCACGGAAAGAATAACATGGACTATATAATTTTAATTCCATGAAATACATATTTATGTACAAATTCTGAAATAACTATGTAAAATGTAAATCATGTATTAACTAAAGAAATATAGTTTTCGGAATTTTAACAATTTAGTTTACTGATTTATAATTTACTTAATATATTTTATAGTTTTATTAATCATATTTTATTTAATTAATTTAATAAGTTTGACAATATTTCTGTATTTCAATTCACTATAGTATTTTGATTTCTATAACTAAAAAAAAAAATAGTTGAGGTGCTATTTGTTCACATTTTATAGTTGTAACGACCGTATTTTTCTCTGAGTGCAGCTAAAACCAATAGGTCTATTGTTTACGTTTCCGCGAAAATACATTAGCTGTTTTTCTAGTTTTATTTTGTTTGCTGTAAATTTAAGGTTTAAAATCAATTATTTTATTTACCTCCTGTATTTTTTACATTTTAATAGGTAGTTTGGCGAATTTATTAATTAGGCACAACCTTTTAATAGTGCTGGATTAGCGAGATTGTACTCTATACAGCGTATAACAATGTGATAGTGTTTTGAGATTCGACTGACGCGTCTCTATAAGCAAGATTTGTTTTACTGTCTCCTTAGGCTGACAAGACTGAAGAGGACAAAACAGAAGTTGACAGCAAGAACGATGCTCCCGCATCTATATACCATTTGAAGCAATCGATCTCGAACGCATGTGGGACAATTGCGTTAATTCACAGCGTAGCGAATAATTCGGACGTGTAAGCATAATCTAGTCTGTTACATTGATATACCATCCATAGTAGTTTCGTTCGTTGCCGAACATCGTGACTTCTTGGGGTATTATTTACGCAGCAGGGGCCCCTCTCCTTTCTGCGGGGTATGGGGGGGGGGGGGGGTTACACATAACAGTTGCTATGTGTGGACCAACAGCTTAACGTCTCTTCCGAAAGACGGAGCCCAGTTTCTCCGCATGAGAATCCCCCCTTTATTTCCCCGTCCGGGGGGGGGGGGGGGGGGGGTGCAGTTTGAAATATAGAAATTTCTGTGACCAAGTGGATTCGAACCCGGTTTTCCGTGGTTACGAGTCTGGCGCTCTACCACTAGACCACACTGCTACTCTAAGGTATACAATAAAAATAATTTTTGTTTTGTTACAGCATACAATTGGAGGATGGCTTTCTCAAGAAGTTCTTAGATGAAACCAAAGGACTCTCGTATGCTGAACGTGGCGAGCGTTTAGAAAAAGCGCAGGAGATCATTGATACTCATATGGAATCTGCCCAGGAAGGACAGACCGAGGTACTTGGCTATTTCGTAACTGAAAACGACATGTGATTGTCATTGAAACCATAAATTACAGATATATTTCCTTTTTTTTTTCAGGCGCCAGCTGAGGATATAGAGGTGTATCACCACTTTGTCGCGTTTATACATAAGGACGGTTCCTTATACGAGCTAGGTACGCGTTTTATTTACATTGACTTTACGACGCGGCTAAATTAAAATGCTATAATAATAAACATTTATTTTTCCAGACGGTCGAAAGCCTGCTCCTATCAATCACGGCTCGACCACGCCGGAGGCACTTCTGGATGATGCTGCTCGCGTGTGCAAGGAATACATGGAACGCGATCCCAACGAAGTACGCTTCACGGTTGTCGCACTCGCTGCCAATGAGTAAAACGGCGTCCTACTCTTCAAGTGCATTTGCCTTTAAGCTAATTTAAGCCAAAATAATTTATTTTATACGTTATACAATGTTGTGTATATTTCGCTTCGGCAACGCATTTGTTTTGTCAGTTCCTTTAATTTCCAGCTTTTTTAACATTGTGTAGGACGTTAATGAAAAAAAATTTATATACGTAGTTGTATATTGCATTGTTTTGCTTTCATCGAAAAGAAAAAGATTTTCACTGATTCCTTCCGTACGACATGGCGCTTGTATCAGGTTTAATAATATCGAAAGTGATATATGTAGGTATTTTTAACTGTCAAGAAGACGATAAAAATATGGTACGACGCGAGATGCTATAGAAAGATCATCTAAAACAAACTCCAGATACCGCGCGTCGGTCAAGGTCTCTGAGCTTTGCGTAACAAAGCGGATGACTGCCAGAGCGAGTTCTGGTCTGCAAGTCGGAGTTGATGATAAATTAGGACCAATACAGCCTCCCGTTTGGCACAGATTTAACACATTGATTTGATGACGTTTGCTTTTGATTTAACCATCAACTTGATATATCTCGCACCTGTTTTTATTTTCATTAATTAAGTATCGACTTTTGATATTTCATGATACTTAATGCTCTTGTCACATAGTAATTAAGCATTGTATGGAAATGTTAATATTACCACAAGATAACGCAGCTCTTTGGAAATTGAGGAAATGGTACGAGTCATCATTTTGATGAAATTGAATTAGAACCATCTCATAATTGCCTTATTACTTAATTTTATGTAAAAATATATGATTCGGAGTGTACTGATTATAGAGATAATGATTTCCTTTCACAGACAGATTATTTAATTTAAAATATTTAATGATCTTTGATCGGCTGCTGTTCTATATAACAAATTAATTAAAATTCGTAAATTCAAGTCCACAATATTCTTTTATATCTCATTAATTAATGTTTCTTATCGAGAGATTTACAAATAATCAGGTAGCCTAGCGGCGGAGGAAAACATTTAAATGTAGTTGGCATATTTTATAAATTTTCTTAGAATATAAATCGATTTCTAAAAGATTTTAATTCCTCTTCCTTGAGAATATACTTATGGGCATTTGTTATATGTGGAGGCGCTCTATTGTTTTGCACGTTATCAGGAATTGCGAAATGCATCGGTCACTGACCAGCCGCCGAAAGCGTTAACGGTGGCGTTAGCTATTTTGGATCCTCTTCCGCGAGACTACGCATCTTGGCACCGATTCTCTAAATAGTGGCTGCAAAATACAAAATAAACTTAAATTCCAGTAACGCGATCTGCCTAATATTATATAACATATTGCTTCGTTCCAAATCGTGATTTAGAAACTTGTTTGTAATGAACTGTAATTTTAATTGCAAATGTTAAAGCTTAAGACAATGGCAGGATGTTGTTCGCATGGATTTTGAATTTTCCGTTTACTTTGTACATTATTTTATGATATATGTCCTGCGGAATTTAGAAACTTTGCTTATAACGAATCGTGATTTTAATTAAAAAACGTTAAAGCTCAAGACAATGGCAGGATGTTGTTCGCATGGATTTTGAATTTTTCGTTTACTTTATACATTATTTTATAGTATTTACGATCTCTTCAAAGAGTCTTAATTGTCAATTGTTTTTCATAGGTCAATATTGTTTTTTTCCATAGGTAAAGCCGACGTGTTATCTCGGAAGTAGTGATAAAATAAACACACAGTAGCCCTTTTAACGTTTATTTTGATTTGATAAATGCATGCTTATTGTTATCGAAAATATTCCTCGGCGTGATGCGTCATCCTAATGGAAAATTTTATGTGTCTTTCCGCGCGGACTGCACCGGTTAGCATCGGTTATCGTGGACCGGTTATATTCTAACAAATAAATTATGATAAATTACCGCAAACCATTTTTACGCTGTCAACACAGTAGAAGCGTCGCTATATCTCGTACAGATTCTTTGAGGCTTGCGGAAAATATTGACCAATAAACGCAACAGAATAGAAAAGTTCCATTACGTTACAATCTAATCAGCGTATTTGTCCTAAAAATTATCATATTCGTCGTAATCGCGCTAATTTGTTTGGCAATCTCCAATTCTTATCGCTACATTTCATTACGATTGAGCGACAAGATTAATTCATCATCTACGTCCTACGAAATTATTTAGATATATGTATGTATATTTGATAAACGATCTCCAGAATTCGAATTGCTTAAAAAAGAAAGGATGAAACGTATATCTCTCTAAGCTCAAAATGTCAATTGGAGGCTTACTAATACTCGCTCTATCGTTGCGTTATTTATCGAGTAGCTCGAAAATTCGCGTATCAGCCCTTCAAGGTGAGATTTATAACTGCGAACAGAGCTTTCACGATATTTTGCACGGCTCTTCTCAATAGAGAAACTGCAAGCGGCTGATAAGCGAGCCTAGAGCAAACTTACTAATCGCACGACGGGTATTTAATTGATGAAACAGTTTATGATGGCAATTCCGCGAAGTTTCGCGATTAACCGATATCTGTGTCTTGCCAGAGATTCGCAGATTTTGCAACGTAGGTGATAATGCTACGCAATTACATGTAAGAGAATGAGTCGCCAAGAAGAGAGCTCATCTGTTCTTGATTAGGTAATTTTAAGCGCACACGTAAATGTTCAGGTCTTAGATGAGGAGAGCGCTTCTCGAAAAATTGCGTTAAAATGGAGAGAAGAGATTTAATCTCCGTTCTACTCGAACAATCGTTTTGCAACTTTCGTATACACGGAAAGAAAAATGAAGTTGCTTCAATTGAACGTCGACGTCACGGGCCGCCACAAACATATAAACAGTTAATTTAATTGGATATTATTTGATCCAAATATTTGGATTATTAAAACAACTATCTGATATTTTCGTTCAAATAATATCCAATTGAATTAACTGTTTATGTTTGTGGCAGCCCGTGACGTCGACGTTTAATTGAAGTAACTTCATTTTTTTTCCGTGTAAAAAATAAGATATCTTCCAAAAACGAAACAAAAATTCTATTCCGGTGTCGAGTATACGTTTGCGTACAGGTATATTACGTGCTTGTTCTGCACAATGGTTTAAGGTCAACCCACGCTTATAAAATCGCACGTACGACCTCGTTTCTGTTCCTGGTTCCCGTGTGCCGCGCGTGTTGTCGGTTTTCGTTACAGCCGAGTCGCTCGCCGTATAGCAGCAGATTTGATACGCGTAAATTTTTCAATACTTACACCGCACAGCGTGTACACTCCTTATCTCGTTCCTTTACCACACGCCTCTTATATCGCTTTCCTGATCGCTCGGTTTTAGTTGCGGTTTGTGCATATGCATGCGCGCGGAGGCCTTGGGTGCCTCCGAATGCACTCTTACTTTCAAATAAGGAATCAAAAGGAAACCTCCGTGCCGAAGTCGAGGACACGAGTACGTCAACAGCGAGGTCGGATTTCCATCGACGTTATTTTAAAATATGTCGCAAACGTATCCTTCGTCATTTAGCGTGAAGTTTACATTTTGGATTATCAAACATTGCCACACATTAATCGCACCGTTGGGTTTCAAAATAACAGTCCCCGTTGCGAGTACGTGTGAACTTTTCGGATCAGAAACAATTCTTTTCTGACTTCTATCGGCTCATTATAGCGTCTGCGAAGTTCAACCTTCGATGCCGAAAGCGAGTGCATTGACCGGTAATACATCAATCTTTGCACGTTGCGGTCGCGTAATTGAAGTCTCTTTTATGCTAACAAAATGAATGACAATATCCACGCAAGTTATTCCGACTTGTTAATCTTTAATTGCAGTCACGAGAAAGTGTAGGACGGTCCCAATCACGCGCGCGGCGCGACGCTCGTGATGCGCTTTGATGCGACAGTTAATTCGCTCGATTATGATCTTTCTTTCTTCGACCATATTAAGGTCATTTTTAACTCGGACCCATTAAATTTGTGAGCTCCTTTATCAGCACCCGCCACCCGAAATTACCACGAGTGATCTGCTATATTCAATTTTCTTAATCCGCTAAATGATAAGCTGAATTTTATCGCTGTGTTACGCCAGATTTTTCCTATCACTCCGCCTTTTTTTTTTTTTCCTTCGTAAACTCTATGACCTCGATAACGACCACGCTGTTATCGATGAAACCCACAGCCGGTGGATGAGGATTTATATATGAAGTACGAGATTCAGAAATTTTTCTAAGTGAAGTTATGACCTCCCTCGGAATCGAGGTCGATTTTCGGTTTCGCGCACTCGATGATGAAACCGACACGGTCTCTGCCCCGGGCCTCAACAAGCCCGGTGCCAAGAATAAAGGGACACGGCATTTCGGCATCAGCAGCAGCTAAGCGAATAGTCAGAAGGAAGTAGACAGCCTTCGAGTGGTTGTTGCGCCGAGTATTCCTCGACCGTTTCAGACCGACACCGTTTCAGTCGCGTGTAAGCAGCCGACCGTTGAACGTGCGACCGCATCAGGAACGGCGACGATCGACGACACCATCCATGGGTTATCAGCATTCGTGTCCTCTTATTATTTGGATATAACCGAGCCGAACAGCCGAACTGACTGCGTAGGAAGGTACGTTCCGTGTGTCACCTGCTATTAAATTTTGACGCGTCCCGACAACTCATAATGAATGAGTTGTTGACCTTTTCTGACGTGTCTCAGATTCTGTTTACTATCGCGCTATTTTGAATAATAAATGATCTCTCCTTGCTCTCTCTATCTTGAAACTGACAAGAATAACTTGTTTTCGAGGTTTAGTGATGCGCGAATAAATTAACATAAAATCTTATCATATATGTGCAATGGTTATCGCACGAAAGGATGAAGCAAGAAAAATTCTTGATTAAAGAAATATAAACTAATACGAAGGTGCACTTAATCATATTATCATCCCGTTGTTTTTCCCGTTGTGACAATTAGACTTATGTGATCAGATATAGGTTTTGCACGCGAAATATCATTACTCGTTAATGAGCAGTAAAAAATGACGTTTGCCTCCGCAAATGTGATTGCGTTAGTTCCTATCATATTTTTGCAAAACGTTTCGTATTCTCTTGAATCTTAAGAAATTTTTGTCATGGCAAGCAAGAGATACGACACATATGAAAAAATTGGCGTTTATAAAACTTTAAATTTATGTATACAACAACCGATAATAAATCAAATAATTTGTAACAATGTAATTGTGTTACAACGCTGTGAGTGATATTTTAGTTATTAAAATTTTTAAATAATTCTGGTGGAGAAAGAAGCTTAATTTATTTTTATAAAATAGAAAATTTTCAGGAAATTTTTAAAGTATATTTTTAAAATAGTTTTCTGTTGCAAAGGGATATTAAATTTGAAATGGCAGGCAGACACATACAAAATATCTGTTGCACAAATCGAAATAAAAGTCCGATTTGAAATGAATTATCGATATTAGACATTGATTCTTTTGGAGAATACATGCTTCTAAAATTTTTCTTTTTGCTAAATTATCTTGTATATCACATCTTGCATAATTAAATATGCACGCAGACACATAGAGAAGCTTGAAGGATTTAAACAATTACATTTAGTAATTGAAATGATCTATTCATAGTTTTATTATCTATTGCATGTCTATCTATGTACATTAGATAATAAAAGATCAAACTTGAATTAAGATAAAAATGATTAAGTATATATAAGATCAGATAAGATTAGTAGGATAAAGATAATAAGAAGATAGTCTTACTTATATATAAATTAAGTAAGATTACGTATAAGATGCAATAGTAAGGATTTATTCTGTTTAAAGATTGGGAATTTTTGTTTTGTGTTTGTAAATTTTGCCAGAAGTATGAATTTTATATTGAATGGTCACTTGCATTAATTTACTTTTGTTATTTTCTTGATGTGCAATTTTGTTCAATTCTTATTATTCTCGTTTTGTACTCGAATTCTCTTCTTAGACAATCGTGTGGTAAAATTTATTTTGGCGGTGGACATCATCGGCTGTCACCTGAAAACATGCGTAATTTCCTCGAACATTTACACTCGCGTCGACATTGTTTTTCGTGATAATATTTGCTATGCCATTCTCATGCAGATAAGTTTTATTCGCGCAGGTAGCTTTAACTGCAGATACATTCATTTATCTTTGAAGGTTTATCTGTTAAGATCACATTGTTTTTAACTGCGTCAACCGCGCGACATAATTTTCTGGCAAGTGCCAAAATTGCATTTAATGACGCACTAAGCTTAGCGCCGAAATATCGTTATTTACAGATAGTATTCGATCGGTATAAAGCGCAACGTGATGTTGCAATATGCGGTTTTACGTAGGTATTATAAACAAAGATATGAACTTCTCAGAAACCGATCTGATCAATTGCGGTTTTTGTGAATTTATTAATTCTAATACCAAAACACGTGTCATCATATAACGTCATCAATTTTTTCTACTCTCTGTTCCACGAAGTTGTACCGCTTGGCTTCTGAGAGGCTTGTGTATACCAATGTAGCGAGGCAAAAATTCACGGAATAGCAATTTGTGTTTGAATGTCCTTTAAGCATTGCCACCTGATGCATGTTCCAGGATATCATGTACACATCACATGATACAATTATGTATTGCATCACGTAATATGCTTCAGTACACCTTCGTAAATATTAATACGCCGACAGAAAAAGAACATTTTTCTCAGTAACGCATTTCAAGGATAGCAAGTGCAACAATTTCAACTGGCGATTGCAATGCATGCATCAAATTTGTAGGAAGTAATGAAAATCGTGAACGACTAGAATAACTTTTATGAATAGGAACTTGAGCATCCTGTTTTTTTTGCAATTTGTCGTAATTTCGTTAAATTGTTCGCGTTACGTGAACGATATACGAATTTAACCGATGCTTTTACCTACTTCAGTGCCTTCGTTTTCAACTACCGGAGAAGTGAACGCGAGTGAAAGTGAACTTCTTGCGTTGCGCGGTCAGATTTTTTTTTATAAATCTAGGCAAGGAATACTTGTACGTGAGTTATCGCGAAATGATGTCGGCTTATCGTATGATGACAGTTTGATCGCGGTTTCATATTGTTGACTGCGCGCGAATTGCCTTCTCTCTGATTGTGAGCGATATCTATGCACATTCGTACATATACCGCGTGTCCCGGAACTCGCGCACTATCTCTGAAATACTAGACATCAAAACAGAAACGCTCGTCGTTCCATGTCTGGATTGTGAGACATATATTCATAAAGATAATTACTTCCTGTAAGCTCTCCGTCTTAAGTCATCTCTGTTCTTCCGAGTTATATTCGGGAGTACTTCAACCTAATTTTAGAGATGTTTACTTTCCGAAAATAGCTCCATTTCCAAAAATTTTCCGAAACGCAGGTGTATCAACTCCATCGCGCAATATCTCTTTATCAGCCATTATGAATAATTATCTAATCATATTTGACAGTCTAAACAGAAGCGATTACCTCTTAATCTTAATCACGATTCGAATGTTATGACTTTCAGCGACGTTCGATAAATTTTTGCGATCGCCACTGTCACTCGAAAGAAAACTGCAACAAATCTCTTCTCGAGCCTTTCTTTCAAAAATTCTGCATCTTTCTTTTCGAGAGCAGAAACGTCAAACGCTTATTGGCATTTTGACGCAATCGCCGTTCGTGTCTGATAAAGGTCCACGTGACCGGGGACTAAAACAGCGCCGGTGAACGCTTCTATTTTGGTGGTAACATCGCCGGCGACGGTGACATTGCCAAAAAGTGAATTCGCGTTGGTTAAAGCAGGCGCTGCAATTTCCTCGAGCGTAGAGACCGGCCTCTAATAAGAGTCTAGCCATAAGCGATTTTGTCAAAATCCTGCGAGAGAGACGGATATACATTTTCTCTTTAACTTAGCCCTTAGCCTCATCTGATACGCTCAAGCACATTTGGCAGCTGTAAAAGTGTTATAAGTATTGCAGCAATAGGTAGATAGCGAATAATAGCGATAATACAGCGATATTATAGAGATAATGTATATCCTTCTCTCTCGCAGGATTTTGACAAAATCGCTTATGAGTTATATGGCTAGACTCTTATTATGAGGGTCTCTACTCGAGCGAGACACGTGACAATGATTTAGGTCGTTCGAGCTTTAGCGGCTGCTCGTGCCGCCCGTTCGATCGTTTACCGTGAAATCGCGTAAGCACAAACGCGTTCGTGAATCCACATATACGATTAACGGGAATCTATTAATAACGCGGGTAATTCCGAATAGTAATTATCTCTCGTCGTCACGATTTAAGAGAGTTGATTAATTGAATGACATTAGCCCGCACGACGCTACTACATCCCTCTCTGATCGAAATAATCACGTGGTCGACACGTTAAAAAAAGAGCTGATAAATTACGACAGCAATTACGGTAATTACATTAAGTTGACTACTGCATAAGTACGTTGTCAACGTGTTTACCGTTATACGATTGTGTGATTAGCTCGCGATAAAAAGACAAATTTTCGACAAATGTCATACCATCTTCTTTAACTGTATCATTATAATAAATCGTGTGTTTTTTTATACCGACAATTATACTTTAATTATCATTTTGTTTTTTTACATAACACATACCTCTTGATAAAATTTATCTGTTTACTTTACTTAATACTGTACTTAACACTTTGTAACTGATTTAGATTTTGATCGATTATTTGCACGTGTAAATCTCTCCAATCAGACTTATCTTCAAATCAAATTTTAATTAAAATAAATGGAAATAATGATACAAACGTGAGGTTATCTTAATGTACAATTTAATGGTGTTTAAAGTACTTAAATTTATTATAAACGTAGTCATAAATTTTAATGTGCATAATTTAATAAGCGTAATTTTGCTTGCTATACTATAGCGTTTATTTCCACATGAGCGCCGAATTAAACGAAAGTAATGTCTATAAGAACGTCAAATTAACCGGAAGTAATAACTAGCTCAAATACGTAATATACACTTTAGATATGCTACTGTAGGTAGTTGTAAAAGGGATTTTAAACGGACTACTTATTAACTTTCAGAGAAATCGTACTGTCACGCCTGTTGCCTTTGTTCCGAAATCGCGAAGTTCACGTGCATAATCGCTCAGTGATAAATTGTCGCTCAAATGAATCATGTATGCGTATGCAAAATAATATCAATATGATTCATTAGGTATACGGTACAGTCGGTCGCATAAAGGTTGCAACACTTAATTTTTGGATAAGTTTTAAAACGCACAAATATTTCGAGACTACGAACCACTGCCAAAACAAATCACCCATCCAAAAATTAAGTGTTGCAACCTTTATGTGACCGACCTTACATTAATTATATTTTGAAGGGAAACATAAAATATAAAAACAACTTGATAAATGGAAATATATTTGTTGCATACACGCGTAAAACACGTTTTTATTACATATTAAATGTAAATAAATAAATAGTACAGATATAAATAAATGTAACATACGGTCGTATTTTTATTTCTGCCGCGTTCAATTAGATATTTATTATACTAACTTCGAGTCCGCGTTAACTTTATCATCTCTTATTTACACGCTCGCCTTTCTGGAATTTTAATTTCTTCCCGACCACGTCCCATATCTTTGAACTCCGTAGCAATGGAAAATATAGTCTAGCGTAGTTATCTGCTTAATGAGCAAAATAGACTATGCTACTACTTCTGTAGGCGCCGAGGCGCTTGGATCCGGTTAAAGGTCATGATTCGCGATCTATTAGCATAAGAAGTGATTAATATAATAGATTACACGTTACATTCGCGAGAGTATTATCTAGCGCAGACAGTTATATTCCCTCCCATATGTTTAATGAATATAACATTCTACTGCAGACTATTTTTACACTGCATTATGACTAAATGCTTTTTTTTGTTGTGTAAGTTGCACTCAGCATTGACGATGTTTGCAATTCTAGGCGTATTATTTATAGGCGTTATCTATTCTTCTGCATCGGCGTGTTATCGATGCCAGAATCCAAGGAGAACAGAAAGTCAAAATAATGTCAATTTGACCAAATAATATCATATTGACCAAATTTATGTCATTTTTTAAAATCAATATGACATCAAATTGCATGATATTATTTTAATTTTTCTGTTCTCCTTGGAGAACTATACATATATGTATGTCAAAGTAAGAGCGCAATATTGTTATAATACCGCCATTTGTCTTATCGTTATCGGTCGTATTTTTTTAAAGTTACGGTTATTTTTTTCTTACGTCAGTAAAGGCGCCGTAAATATCTTGTGTTGTTCCACTTGGGCCGGGTGACAATTCAGTGCTTCCACATAGCGTTGGACGCATACGGGGTTTACATTAATTATATAATAGCTTCTCGGACTGTAACCTGGAGGATATCTCGATTAAGATCATTTACGCCATTGAAGGCAAGTGGCGTAGGATATGATTACTGGCGTGTTTTACATGACAATTAATATATAAGGTCGTCCCTTTTTATTTCGCCTGAAGAAACACCGCCTGTTGACGATTGCACACTTCCGCGTTACGAAGTTCTCTTCGTCGGAGGGGCACCTCTCGCTGCTCGTTTTCATCATATGTAACAGAGACTAGATTCACTGGATAGCATCGATAAAATTTTTATCTTTCCCGAAAATTCTATTTTTATTTCTATATCTTGCTAATAAAAGAAAGAAAAACTAGCACCGAATTACAGATCGATGATTCATTGCAAACAGATGTACACGTAATTTAATCGTATCGGAGATAAATTAACCGAAGAATGTTTATTACGAATAAATACTGCGTTGTTTATTCTTGGCTGCGTATAATTTACAAATAAAACGTTAAAAGTAATACTCAAATCAAAGTAAGTACTTTGATTATGAGGCTGATCGGTTTGTTTATGTCTGGCTTGTTATCTCATGAAGTAATTTATTAAAAAAAAAAAAATTAACCATTGTAACGATTTGTATATATAGTCAACAACTATTGCCAAGATAGACTCGTCACGTTTCTCGTAACTCACACGTGCTCGCAAGCGAGTGTTTTTCTTCTTTTCCTTTTTTTTTCTCATTTAACACTTCAACATTATATTGATTCCATGTGGGATTAAATGCTGTGCACGCTACGGATTAATTAAGAAGACAATCAATACGGAGGCGTGCAAGGCGCGTTCAATTGACGGACGACAATACGTTGTTAGTAACGGAATAATACTGAGGAAATCACCTCTGATCTATCGTCACAGTCCGATTTCCAGCGAGAAAAAAAAAGAAAATAATGCACCGCGAAAGAGCGCAACTCGCGTAAAAATAATCGAGCCGACACTTCGTGCCGATGACAGTCCGCATACTTGGCGCGCCCGCGCCGTACCGATCCATGCATGTACCTACATACGCGTTTCATTCATCATGTTGTCGTAACACGTCTAGACGATTGAACAGAGGACGCGTTTCTGACGTACGTGTCATTACGAAAAGAGCGAGTTCAGAGTTTCGGACTCGCGAATAGAGCCGCGCGCGAGAATAGAGCCTCAAGAGGCGCACACTGTTCTATATATACTTTAGTGTTTCTTTAGATATTCTGTGTGTATGTATGTTCTACATATGTATATTCTACAAAACATGTACAATAGGCTAATATACATAAATTACTGCGCATGCTTTGAGCATGTTCGTAGCTCGAAATGTAATTCGAAAATGTGTTTTCACTGTCTAATTATTTTACAGATGGAAATGAACAGCAATCCGATTTCCGTGATCTCGCCGACGAAGAACTCCATTCACGGCGATGAAACAACTTTCAAGCAGCCACTTGGGTAAGTTTATCTTAACACAAACGATCGGGAATGTAATAGATTTTCTCTCTCCTTTAATAAATAATCTATTGATATTGTTTCCGATATTAATATCCAATAATAGCCAGTACATCATAAGTTTACTGAAGATGTTTTACATTAATGTCGCATTAATGAACTTTGTTCGAGGAGAACAATCATTAGCATTATGTAATCAATAATTGAAAAATTGATTAATACGAGACGTTGTGACGGACAGTAATTGCATGAAGATTAGTGCAGTCGCAAGTGCGCGACGCTGCTAATTTTGATTGAACGCGCCACATGAGGAATGTGATTTAATTACTTCGTTGGAGCTAACTTAATCACTCGCTTGCATAATTACGTGGGCGATCGTTAAACGTCGTTACAATCCGGTGTTGTATGACCTGTGATAAGCGGGTTTAAAAATTTTCTTATTTTCGCTATAATTAATTAATGCACGTGGGCGACCAATTGTTATCAGTATCTATTAATTACCACCGATTACTCTTATCTAATTTGCTTTTATTTTATAAATATTTGTATGCTTACGAATAGCGATCAAGCATATCGCCTAAAAGCTTATTACGAGTCGTAATAATTTATAGTGTATTGAAATAAGATGCCAGAACAATACGGAAACAATCGATAAACGTCGGGACGAATCTGCCTTAAATTTATAGACATGCTATTTTAGGTGTCAGATTGTTGCCAAGAATGTCGTATTGTTCTACTGGCATGATTATAACAATTATGTCTCTCTCTATCGGACCTCGTTAGAAAAATATTTTCTTGCTATACATTTTTTTATCTGCGTCAGTCTCACGTCGTCGTTAACGTTAATTGTAAAAATTCGATTATCTCGCTTGAAAATTGCAGCATGCGCGTACATATCCGGCGATTAGTACCATTATACATGGAAAGTCCCGTGAAATATCAAGGTCATCGTTAGATGTACGTACATAGCGACAATTAGCTTAATTGTAACCACTTCCTCCATCTTGACAATTAGATAGAATTTTTTATAACTATAAAATAGATCCGCGACAATTTATTATGTCATAACACTAATCTCCGTTCGTTAATTCTTTTTTTATTATAGAAATAGCGGGACCTATGGAGCATTCCAATCGAAAGATCCCATTCTAGCGATGGAGAAGGGCGGCGATGCTATCAAGGGCGGAAGTAATGAGCACGGTATCACCGTGCATCATCCCACCTCGTAAGTTTAATTGGCGTTAATTAACAAAGCAGAAAAATTTTACTAACCACAAACACAAATAGATCGATTGCAAAGACATTAGACATTGATAAAGGCCGCGTTAACAGAAACAGAACATTTAGCTCATGTCATGCATGCACGAGCGATGAAAATAATGTTACACACCTCAACAGTAAACATATCTAGAGAAACAAACAAATATTGCAACATGATAAGAGTGATGCGACGACAAAAATGGCACGTGATCGCGAAGCATGTAATTTCTGGATTTCAAAAGGACGGAAGCGAGTATTATATTATCTCGTTACTCATTTACTGATAGGCCCGATGAAATACCTAATTCACTGTATTTCCGTGCAAACTCATAACTACTTTTTTCCGGGAAAGATCACGTTTTGTCGGAATGTGACGTTGTTTTGACATCGGTGGCTTGTTACAGTTTTTCAGCGTTCTCAGCTACGTAAAAATACGTTTGCACGTACATAGATGCATTTGGTATGGCCGAGTTGCAAGAGAAAATTTTGTCTTTTAACCGTACTGCAAAGAATTAGAGAAATAAATGCATCAATTCGCGTCAATAATCTATACATTTAGCTTATTATTTGTCGCCTTATTGTTATTAGGGATTGTGAACTGTATAAGCGTAACTATACAGTTTCCAAAACATGTGATTTTTTAAATTTAAATTGATATGATTTATCTTAATTTTATTTTTATTTAAAAAACATAGTTTTGTTTATGAAGAAAATTTACGACGACAGTAGCACATTTCGGATTATAATCCCGATATATTTACGATCTGTACTGATATTGTTCCTTAAATATTTCATATATTGCACAGATAGCGTTTTCCATTGGGAAAAACTCGCAGCACTGAGTGAAATTTTATTGTTATAATATAAAAATCAGTTCACATATTTTCAGTGTTTAATGTTCTACTGTGTTTAATTTGACAAATTTTTGCCAGTAGAACATTAAACACTGAAAATATATAAACTGATTTTTATATTACAATAATAAAATTGCACTCAGTGCTGCGAGTTTTTCCCAATGGAAAACGCTATTGTATTTATTAACGCATTTATGAAAGATATTGACAAAATCATGAAAATTTAATGTAAATCATGAATTACAATCCATATATTTTTGAAAAGCTATTGTAATTGTTTTTTATATATTCAAACCAAACGGCAATCATATGCTCAAATTGATTTGTATAGTTAAAGAGACGTATTTAATAAATCTAAGCGAGCAAAATCGAACACATTTCATGACTGGCAGGATCTCAAAAATTCCCGTAAATTATGATTTCTTCTTGGCATATTTGGCATATTTGGCATATTTCGAATGTATACCGAACATTCATATTCACGTTTTGATTCATAGTTATAATCTCTCTAATGACTGGAATCCCGCTTATATCCGATGATTCGTCCTGATTTACTTACACTGTCACCGTCGAATATCGCGTTGAGTCGAGAATAAATAGAACGCACTAACGAACTGCAGGTACCTGGAAACCATGATGCATCTGTTCAAGGGTAACGTCGGTTCGGGAATCTTCGCGTTGGGAGATGCTTTCAAGAACGCCGGATTGCTACTGGCACCCCCGCTGACGATCTTCCTTGGTATCATTTGCGTGCACGCTCAACACATTCTTGTACGTGCAATTAATTAATAATCATCAATTATATAAGTAAAATAGGAAATAAAATAATATATGGCTCTCTTATCGGAGAGTCAAATATAGGAATTAAATTAATATCTTTCGTAATAAAATATAACTGATGAAATTACAGGGGCAATGCGCGCTTCTGATACTAATATCTTTTGCAGATCAAATGCAACGAGGAGGTAACACGTCGTGTTGGCGATGGCATCAACTCGAACGGATTTGCTGGAACTGTGGAGATGTGCTTTGCTACTGGTCCCATCGGATTTCGTAAATATTCGGGTTTTATGAGGTGCGTGATGCGTGGTAGATCGAAGTAGCGAAGCCAGAAAACGCGGAATAACAAGGAACACAAGCTCACGCAAACGTCACAATTGTATTTTAGTCCTCATTTATACACACTTTTTAATCCACGTGAACGCTACTTGCGCCTATTTTTCAGTTTACTTCTTACACACGTCTTTTAATTATTTTTTATAATTTTTATAATTTCTTTCACATTAGCGCGTCGCCAAAGGTGCATGTTATTTATGTTGCTCTCTCGTGATTTTGTTGCAGAAAGTTGGTTAATGTATTTTTATGTGTCACGCAACTCGGATTCTGCTGCGTATATTTCGTTTTCATTTCCTCGAACATGAAGCAGGTAAGGAATTTTCCACCGACTCCATCTTAGCTTTTTGAATTTTAACGCTTCGTTCGCCGTATGCCCATTTCTTTTTGTATCGCAAGAAGTATGAGAAGTATGAGTCCCCCCAAAAATGCTTACGTCCCAGACACCACTGATATATCCTATATCCATATACGTCCATAACGTCCATGGACATTCCGAACTTGAAATAGACATAAATGGACATAAATGGATATTGATGAGATGTCGTGTGCTGTCTGTCTAGATAACATTATCTTTACCGCATACAAATATCTAAGTTATTATAGGAAAGACAAAAAACTTATACATTTTATTCTAAACAATGACTGAGACATTTCTTCGCCAGTAAATAAAAAAATAAAATACATTTGAGCGACCTAACTGGCCATAATTTCTCCTTTATTATAGCTCACAACGTTTCGACCATCTGGCCCTTTTCAAGTGAGGGAATATAACAATTGTTACCAGCACTCAACGCATATACATCCTATGTCAACTATATTAAGCGACATAGGATGTATATGCGTTGAGTGCTGGTAACAATTGTTATATTCCCTCACTTGAAACGGGCCAGATGTTGGCCGAAACGTTGTGAGTTATAATAAAGGAGAAATTATGGCCAGTTAGGTCGCTCAAATGTATTTCATTTTATTCTAATCTTCATATTTAGCAATAAATAAGGATTATATTAATAAATATTAAAATTTTTGTTTTTCGCGATAGGTGCTGGACGCGCACGGAATCGAGATGGACGTCCACGAGCATATGGCCGTGGTATTAGTTCCCATAATGCTTAGTACTTGGATTAGAAATCTCAAGTATTTGGTACCGGTGTCCTCGGTAGCGAATTTCCTAATGATCGCTGGTTACATCGCCACTATGTACATCATGAGCCACGACGTGCCGTCCATACACGAGAGAAGATACGTCGCGGATTGGAACAACCTACCTCTGTTCTTTGGTACTGTGATATATTCCTTCGAGGGTATTACTCTAGTGAGTATAAATATTTTTTCTGTTGATATAGCTAATAAAAATAGAAATTGAAGTTATAACATACTTTTTATGTGAATTATTCTTCTGAAACTTCTGATAATGTACAGGTACTGCCATTAAAGCATGAAATGAGGAAACCTAGCAACTTTAATAAGCCATTAGGTGTTCTTAATGTCGGTATGGTGATAGTCGGCGCTATGTTCGTCGCAATGGGTTTCCTGTCTTATCTGAAGTACGGTGATACTGTTGCCGGTTCGGTCACACTCAACCTTGCACCAAAGGAAATGTAAGCATCGAAGTTAATTACACTTTGTGTGCATATTGTTTATAACTTATCTTGTCGCGTTAGCCTGATCGTCGAGCAATTATCTTAACATTTTCTTTTCTGTATTCCAAGGGTGGACGGGAAAGTCATCTACAGTCAATTAAGGTTTTTACCTAAACATTTGCTGTGCCCTGTGATAAATATTAGCCAAGATAGAATATTAGCTTCGTGATTTCGCGATAACTTAACACGAATAACGTGTGCGCTTCGTGCATGTTTTAATTATTAATCATCGAAATTTAACGAACATATTATTAAACAGCCGAATCGCACATGGTTTTTTTTCTATTTAAGAAAGATTTAATGGGCAATCTTTCTTCGACTAACAGGTTGAATTTTTTTCGCAGCTTGCCGCAATGCATCAAGACCGCCATCTCTTTGAGCATATTGCTTACCTACGCGTTGCAGTTTTACGTCCCGATTGCGATAATGTGGCCTGCCATCGTTGACAGATTCGGTCCATTTAAATGGCCAGTGTTCGCGGAAATCGTTTTCCGATCCGTCATGTGCTTTGTCACATGTAAGTACAACCTATGTCGGGAGAGTTTTATTAAATTATATATTATTTATATCACAAACTTATGATTTCTGTTCACATTATATTCTGCATCAAACTTATCTCTCAAATTATAAATGTTGACAATATTTTGTCAAAATTTATAATTTGAGAGATTTGCATAAATGTCTTTTATGCAAAAGAATAAAGAGCTTATCTAAAGTTATAAAGTTATAAATTTATAACTTGAGTGCGGAATAAATAGCTTGCAGCTTGTTGATGTACATCATAATTTAAGATTGATTGTTTCTCCAGTTATCATGGCAGAGGCGATACCAAAATTGGGTCTCTTCATATCCCTGGTCGGCGCGGTCAGTAGCACCGCCCTCGCTCTCGTGTTCCCGCCGATCATCGAGATGATCGTCTGTTGGCACAACACCAGCCTCGGTTTCTTCACGATCGCGAAGGATGTGATGATAGTGCTGATTGGCGTGCTGGGCTTCGCCACCGGAACATACGAGAGCATAACGGCGATCATCAAGTCGTTCAGCAATTAAATTAAACGCGCTCCACAGGGGCGCTCTGTACAAATTATATTATTCTTAATTTCTCTCTCGTAAACGCGCGCGCGCGCGCGCGAGTTTAATGGACCATGACACCTACGGTATTTCCGCGCGCTGATCGTGAAACTCGCGCACTTCCAAATTCTGCATGCTCGTAGACATTGACTACGCCTCACTCACCGTCGACATTAGCCATTTTAACTTGACGATAATAATTTATGTGTGATATATCAATAGACGTAGCTGATAAGGTGCAACGTAGGTTGTGGACACCAGTGATTATTAATAATAATCGTTCAGACAACGCAAATCCCTTGAGTTTTGCATTGTTTGGATCGTGCTTTATTTAGGATGTCAATGAATTTTACGCGGGTTACTTTGGGCTTTCACTCGTGATAACGAATTGAAGTACAACACAATAATCTATATGATGCAAAACGAAAACATGAATAAAAATGACCCTTGCAACAGCGATGCAGATCGATAAATACTCGATATTTTTGATTGGTACTTGTCATTCTTTTACATCAAAGGACTTGCCTCAGTGAATTGTATTTGCTTTAATTCCGTAGATATAGAACACACGGATTGTTAACTAATGAGACCGTAGTATCTAATAATTGAAATAATAATTATCAATTAGAAAAGAATATTCGTGTGCTAATTACCGTTAAAATTTTTCTAAAAACAGAAATCTTGTTTTAGAAAAATGTTAGCTAATTAATATTTACAATAAATTAACTCTAAATTAATTCTAAAAACAATTCCAAAAAAATTCTAAAACTGTATTCGATATTGCATGTTACTGCAAAGGATACTGCACGTCTCAAATATCAAGAAATTGTATTATCTCATATTCGAAAGATAAGACTATTCGTGACGAGCACATACCTTGTCTAAATGGTTTTATTTGTAATTGCAACGTGAGTATTGTAACAGCAGCGTAACGTTTTATTTATTTATGCATCAGGGTTAGTTTCACCAACATCGATCAAACGTTATTACTTAAAATCTCTTTTCTTTATCTTATAGATCTAAAGAGAGAAAAAGAAATAAAGCAAGAGAGAGTAGATCGATTAAACTATAATAGGTGAAACTAACTCTCCACGTGATCGATATTTATAAGAGACAGTGAGCAAAAAAAACCGAATAATCTTTAATTGTATATTGTATCGTAGTCTTACTTTATTGTTAAACTTTTTATATATTCGTAGCGACGCTTATGATACGCAACATAATGAACAGCAAACATAGCATCTTAAAAAATGAATCATCGACTATGTACAATTTCGATACCCTATATCAATTAATGTAATTAATTCCCCCATATTATTCGGAGGTTTGGCGAAGATTCTTCGTAAATTTCCAAATTCCATCAATATATTATACATACAGTTAATTTATTATAAGTTAATTGTGTCGACAAGAAAAGAAAACGATATCAATCGTTGACTTCGCGAAATGTTTCTCATAGGAAAATTCAAATCTCTCAATCGAGATTTAAACGATTTTCCATCTCTACGTAAGTAGTGTGTATCTATGCAGTATTAATTAAAGTTGGAACGAGGGAAATACTCATTAACGATAAGACGTTATGAATATCTAATTGACATATGAGCGGTACAACGTTATCGCGTCGTGTATTACCGAAGTACAAAACCCACTCAGGGAAACTAATATTAAAGTATATATCTTCTTTCCTTAATATATTTAACAGCAGCGTGTAAGACCTGTTTCTCTCAGCGAGATGCTGAGGCTGATGGAAGAGAAAGAGATATCAATAAACATGTGGCACAACGAATTGTCTATTCATGTACCATGTGTTTCCACATCGAACAATTTCGTAGATCTCTCTCGTTGCTTCTCTGAGAAAATTGATACAATCTTTGACGTAAATGCACTTCAAAATAACATAGAATAACAGTTTGAAACAGTTGCATAATGTTTGAAGAAAGTTAAATGCAAATTATCGATCTATTTTTGACAGCAAGGCCAGGTTTGAAGGTTGGGTTCTGTATAGCGTGGCAAAAAGGATAATTTCTTTTTAAGGATAAAAGTAATCCTCAAAATGGTAAGAGAAAATCTAAAATATTTTTCTATCAACTCGAGTACATAAAATATATTCGTAACGTGCATACTACGTGATACACGCAAGATCGTTTAAAGAAGAATTCAGAGATATGGAAATATCTGTAAAAAATAATTGTCTTTATGAGTCTGTATAAAAATTAAAAATTCTAAATTCGAAAATATCAACAGGTAAATTGTATTTATTTTCCAAGATTAAATAAATTGTTTCACAATACGATTTGAGTTCTCTTAAAGACTGCAAAAGACTGCTTTTTCCTTTTTTAAAAAGTATTTACATATCTCGCTTTTACGTATCATTAATAAAAAGACTGTCTCCAATTTGAATTTAAATAACATTACATTTTTATGAAATTAAATTATAACATCAATAGAGCGTTATAATTCAACTGCTTTTGTCAATCGCGGATTCTCTCATGTTTAATTCATACGAAGCGCACGGATTCTTGTGATTCTCTCAGTTTGTAAATCAAAAAGCGAAAATATGTCTTCAAGATCCATTTGAAGATTCTTCGTATCCCTGCTAGGACTGGACTACTCGAAAAATTACGTCTAAAGTTCCAAAAACTGAATTAGACGTAGAAGAGAGACTGGTTGCTTATCAAACGATTAACAAATTGCAAGCCGCAAATCCAATAAATGCCGAAAAAAATGCAGGAAGCTACTCGCGTGATCCCAAAGGTCCGATCAGAAAGTCGACTCAAGAGCGAGTACTTGCAGAGCACTGTGCAGGAAAGTCGTCGCCAGTCATCAAAGTGCGTGCTTTTAATTCAACAGCATACGACTGTCGTGCATCGCGGTTAATCATGTCATCGTGTTTCTTCTTATACAGCCGGTGGAAGTCAGACACACGTTCTCGTCCGTTCTAAGAGAATGCGCGCGAGTCACGAATGACAGATGCAAGGAGGTCAAAATGTATCTTCAACATATTTATTGCTAGTTTATCCCATATAACGTTGCCATGTACAAATTTGTAATATTAAAACCGTTTGCAAATTTTGATTTTCGAAATGTCAGAGTACGGCAGTTAACAGAGGGTGGAAGCGATCCGTCGATGATATCGAGACTCGAGGACCAGAAAAAGCAGGAGGAACGGATGCGAGAGATGAGGAGACTACAAGAGAAGCATTCGAGTGCGTTACTGTCGCGAGAAGATGCTATTCTTGCCAAGCAGTTGTCGATAAGCGATATCAAGTTGCAGGCGGAGAGAATGCGAAAAGAGGTGATATTGCATTCTAACAGGCAAATGTCAAATCAAATGTTATTTACAATGTAATCTATAATATCGGAAAAAGGAGGATAATGGTAAATGTCGCAGCGTGTTTTGCCCGACGTTCGTGCTGCACGAAACGTCAATCGCCGTAATTACATTGTCAACGTCCGCTCACGTCACTTATGCAGTTCTCAATTTTTATCCGTACAAATTATTCGTTCATAACACTTATAGCCGTTATGTAACAAACAATTTGCTTCGCTGATACACGCATATAGCGTAATACAAAGATAATAATACAAAGATAATAATTACCTTCGCTATGAAGAAAAAAGAATTGTATAAAAAACTAGAAAACCTAAGGCGAGATCAAAGTAGAGAAGCGGCAAAGATAATCGAGAAATGTCACGCGATGAAACAAGCTACTCGCGAGGCTCTCAATTTAATGATAGATGAGAAACGGAAAAGAGGTATCAATGTCATTTTGTAATATTAATGTATGTATGAAAAATATCTGAAATAAGCAAATAATTTGCAAAAGCTGCCGAGATTAACGAGGAATCCCGCCAACTGAAGTTAATACTATCTAAGCAGAAGGACGAAGACGTTCAAAGAAAGATTCATCTGATTCAAGAAATCAAAACAATTCAAACGTTGCGATCGAGACAAATAAAAAGTTATAATCCCACGGAATTGAGTGGTCTAGGACTTCTATGCGAAATGTCCTTAACTGAGGTCCATTTAATGTTAATTTGCTGTCATTCAAGATAAATTTTACAAATCTGAGAGAAAGAGCGAGAGAAATCGAATTCTTCGCGTTACAGCTGAAAGAAGAATTGCTGTCTATGAAAATGAAGCGAAACAAGGAGGTTGAATGTCGAAATATTGTCGTTCGACGGGAACGCGAGAGAAGAAAGAATTTAATAAAAAACAATCAACGACTTCTCGAGTGGCATAAAACTAGGTACATAGGTAGCAGTTTTAATAGAAAATTATGTTAATTATAAATTAAATGACGTTTAAGCTTCTTAGGGCCAGTTTTTCAATAGTCGCTTAACTTTAATCTCAGCTTAACTCACTAGTTTTATAGTTAGAAAAAGAAGAAGAGTGCTTCTTCTTTTTCTAACTATCCCTTTTAGAAAAAGATGAAGAGTGAGTTTAGCTAAACTTTAGTTTAAACGACTATTGAAAAACTGGCCCTTAATATGCAACTGACATGATGTATTTAGACAAGCAACGCATTCTTGATGGATGACCATACAGCCATTACCAATTCTCCTGAAATTACATTTCTGAAGGAACTGTCAAAATCAACGAAGGATGCAGAGATGAGAAAAACAAAACATATATTATCCACGATGATTGACGATAATCGAAAATAATATTTTATCATGTGACTATCAATACGACTGTTTGTATTGAGGTGTATGCAATTTAATTTTTATATAAAAATATCGTTCTTGCATTTTCTTGTTTATTAATACAAAATTAATTTAATAATATGTAAAATCAATCGATGCATTGTTTTATAAATTAAATAAATATTCTTAGTGCGTTATCTACATTTATATGTAATATTTTCTACAAAACTTAATCTGTAAAATTAATTAATAATATAAAGAATTAATTAATAAATGATGAGCAAAACAAAGATCTTAAAAACTGATATGGTATTATTGAATTAATAGAATAAATACATGCAAAAAGGTCTCACGCAGAATCATAGCTAGCCCAATAGCGGTTACGACCAAAATATTTTCAGTTAAATTCTTGACTAAAGGGTATTTCACATCACAACAGTATTATCGATAAAAGTGTAAGCGGAAACTCACGGAGGTGTCCCACTCTGATCTTGATGAGCTTTATACATGTTGTTGTGTAGACAAAAATAAGAGATACGTCTTTTTTTATACGTGCCCATACGCATGTTTAGAGGGTGAACACCCCTTCGGAAAAAATCGATTTTTTTTTTCGGGCCGAATATCTCCGAAACTATAAAAGATAGAAAAGTTTTCAAAAATGTAAATTAAATGGCTTTAAAAGTACTTTGAAATAATAACAAAATATTTTCTTTATTTCTTTTATTTTTTAACATACCCCCGCCACCAATACATTTTTTTCAAAATTTTAAAATTTTTTTATCACCAAATAGGTTGTTTTTTCACAAATTCAACCATGTATGATAAAGTTATGTTACGATAAACCATTTTTGAGAAATAATTATAAACGCCTCTGTACACACTTTATCCGTGTCCGCCTATGCGCTCGATTCTTCATGCAACGCGTTCTGTTTGCATCTTCGCGTACTTACACCTAATAGAAGATGTTGTTAAACAATTGTTATGTTGTTAAATTGTTATGTTGTTAAACAATTACACATTGTAACACAATTATATTGTTATATTGTTATACACAACTTCTTTTATTTATATAATTAATAAAGAGCACGAATAGAATATTTATATAATGATTCACTGTCAGTAAATAAATATATTTATATATATTTCTTTTCTTCCTTTCTTTGTCCTCCTCTTTCTCCTCCATGACTTGTGAACTAAAATTGTATATTACATTAGACAATTTTTATATATATATATTAGTTCTTTTATTCCATCATTTACACAAATGTTTAAAATCTAGTTACCTCTAGCTTGAAACACCTATTAATTTTCATTGGAGTATTCTTCCTCTCTGCCTAAACCTGTAGGCTGATTATCAATAGGCCAATTATGAGAAAGACATCTCTCTGCCAAAACTTCTAGCCTGATTGCGAGTGTATAACGAATTGTAAGAGAAGTAAAAACATTAATAGACATTTACAAAATATCAATACATACCTACAAAATTGCAGCGATTAATAGTACACGATATAATACACTGTCACGAATGAAACTAATGCAAAGTAACATTTTATATTCTATGCGACTATGTAAGTCATCTTGTGATGTCTTAAATTAAGAACATACACATTTGATATGCGTCGCGCATGATTTGATTTACATTATTTACAATCTATGATTCAGTTGTTATGTCTAGACTCTAGAACACGATAAAAACTTCCATGATTACGTAGAATGTTTTCCAAATGTATTAGTCATCTTCTATTAGGTGTAAGTACGCGAAGATGCAAACAGAACGCGTTGCATGAAGAATCGAGCGCATAGGCGGACACGGATAAAGTGTGTACAGAGGCGTTTATAATTATTTCTCAAAAATGGTTTATCGTAACATAACTTTATCATACATGGTTGAATTCGTAAAAAAACAACCTCTTATTTGGTGATAAAAAAATTTTAAAATTTTGAAAAAATTGTATTGGTGGCGGGGGTATGTTAAAAAATAAAAGAAATAAAAAAAATATTTTGTTATTATTTCAAAGTACTTTTGAAGCCATTTAATTTACATTTTTGAAAACTTTTCTATCTTTTATAGTTTCGGAGATATTCGGCCCGAAAGAAAAAAATCGATTTTTTCCGAAGGGATGTTCACCCTCTAAACATGTGTATGGGCACGTATAAAAAAAGACGTATCTCTTATTTTTGTCTACACAACAACATGTATAAAGCTCATCAAGATCAGAGTGGGACACCTCCGTGGGTTTCCTTGTTAGTCATGCGGTATTTATTGTAACAAACAATATTATTACTTCTGATCTCAATATCTATTAAACTATTAATTATACAGATTTCTTAGATATTCAACGGCATGAAGAACAGTTACAAGTGTGAGGTAAAAATACACATCAGTATACAAAATTTTCGAAAAATACATGCATTATTCTAATAACATTATTGTATATTTTTAAGAACACACTTCCATTTATGATAAAAAATATAGAAATAATAGGTAAAAAATATCCGATTCATGACAAGTATATCAATATCGGACAAATAATTTTGACGAATCTTAGTGACAGACCGGATTTTATCGGCCGGGTAATACATAATAACTTAAATAAAATTTATTCCGTTAGATATACACAACACACGGATATAGAGAAAGCATTTATCAATAACGTCGAATTAACGTGATCTTACTAAACAAGACATATCTATTAGATTATTTAATAGGAATATGAGATTGATACATTTTGCAGGTTGATGCAGCGACGGGGCAAATAAATAGATTCGGGTAAATGGCAGAGAGAAGTAAAAGATGCACATTATGGTTGCAAAAATTGGGTGTAAAATCCGGCGACGTAATGTAACAGTGTGTACGTATAACCAAATGGAGGCTTATGTACCATATTTGGCGGCACTGTATATCGGCGCTATTATGAATCCGTGGCCTAAACGAAAAAAAGGGATAAGATGTACCTAAGTTGATTTCTTTTCTGAATTTCGATATTGTTTTTCGCGGTTATCTATATGCTTTCTAATTTATTCATAAACACGCAAATATTTATAGCGAATACGGAATACTTTTTGTCGCGGGTTACTCCAAAGGTAATCTTTGTTGACTATGACAACGCGATAATGATTCAAGCTGTCGTGATGAAAATGGAGATTTCTATATAAATCGTAGTTTTCGACGATGAGTTCGACGAGTTTGAGTCTCGAATTAATTTTACAGAATAATGACATTATTGACACACTTTCCTGTGCACAGAAGAATCTTAGAGACACTGCAATAACACTTTTATCTTGTGGTACAACTGGCTTTCTCAAAGACGTAGAAGTTCCTTATACAATTTTCCTAGATTTGTCAAACCAGCTTCCCATTATGCATTCGTACTACGACGTCGGTTTATGGTTCGAATCCTTGGATTGGATTATCAGCTTGCTTTTGACTGTTCGTGCTATAATTATGAGAGCAATAGTGATCAAATCCTCGGGATTTGACGAGAAACATCACTTGTGTCAAATGATACAGAAGTACAATGTAAGAATATATTCTTTTCTTACTTTAACAATATTGGAAGGAATATAGAGGAATATATTCTTTTCTTACTTTAACAATTTTGCTCTAAGAATTGTACAAAATATAAAATGCGTCTGTTTCAGGTGATTCCTTGAAACTAATATGTGCAATTGGTTGTCAAAATTCGACACCTTTAGGAAATACAATATTTCTTCCTTGAAAACGGTCATTTTCGGCGGATTGACGATCAAACGCAATGTTCATATAGGTCTTATCCGATCGCTTCCAAATGTTTCCATTATTCAAATGTACTGTGCGTACACTCGTCAGAATTGTGATCAACGATTAATGCACAGTTTACGTAATGCCTAAAGCTAACATTAATTGAATCTTTTCAGGTTTGCCTGAAACAGGCGTAACTGCTTACCAACGGAACACCGGAAAGATCGGATCTAGCGGTTACGTGGTTAGAAATGTTCGTTTGTTGATCGCTGATTGCGCGACGAAAGAACCGTTGGGTCCCTATACCAATGGCGTGATTTGGTGTCAATCTTCGTCCATGATAAACGGCTATTATAAGGATCGCGATTATACAAGAATTGTTATTGACAACAATGGTTAATTACTTCTTCGAATTGTTCTAATAACTGCGATGCATAAGACAAATTCCAGAAGCTTGAATCGATGTCATTATATCAGTATAGTCATATAGTAAATTTAACATAAACTACATATGCTCCTGTTGTGAAAAAGAGAAAACTCAGTTTTCACCCCTTCTCTTTTTTATATTATGCTGCAAATCGTAATATATGCGCGACTGTCTACTGAGAAAGCAAAAAACGGAGAAAGAGAAAGATTTATTATTTCTCCATGCATTTTCTAATCTAATTTGTACATATGGCATGCCAGATTTTGTGCTTTATTTGCATAAAAAATACATAATTTCGTGTCTTTCAGGATGGTTTTGCAGCGAAGACGTAGGCTATTACGATGAAGAAGGAAATATATCTTCGTAATCGACCGAGTCAAACAGCTAATAAGATACAGACATCACTATATCTCACCGGCAGAAATTGAAATTGATTTACAAAGTCATCCGACTGTGTCCGAGGCCGCCGTAGTGCCAGTGCCTCATGATTTTGATAACTTTCGTACAATGGCGTTCATTGCGCCAGTGCCAGGAACACTATATTCACAGGTTTAAAACTAATTATTTCTCGTGAAACCAGACGGAATTGTTTTTAGAACAAGTATACTTACATGTAGCTATGTTTTTACATGCAGGAAAAGGAGCTGCTAAAATTCATAAAAGAAATGCTTTTTGGGTGGAAGAAAATTCATAACACACTCTTTATGGATGAACAACTGCCACACTATTCCGACAGAAGAATCAATCGTAAATGTCTTTCTCGACTAGCACTTGCTCACAGTACACTCAAATAATCTGTTTTTAATCCGTACACTAATAATATGTATGCTTTAATATTAGTTCAAATAATACATATCTATAAGCACTTAACATATAGGAATACATAATAATAATAATTTCAAGATGTATAAAAAAGCCCGATATTTTCATTTATATGATCCCATTCCAACCGGTTTTACAATATATTTTGTAAAATCTTTTATATTACAAAAAACAATTAACTCTTTTAATTATTAAATATAAGTAAATATATCTAGCAACAGAATAGGTACATTACAAATATAATGTTTTAATATTAATATTGATAAAATATTCTGTAAATATTCTGCAAATGTATAAATAAATATAGAAAGAATAAACTATTATTAGGTATATATAAAATGTTATAGCATAAGTTGACTACCCTCTTCTATTTTTTAAACAAAACAAAGTAAACCGAAATTTTGGCTAAATTTAGTGATTTATACATATTAAATTTTATTGTAAGCATAATGGCATCTTACATTGTGCATATTACAGAACAAGTACTGTAAATTTATCTTTATATTAATGGATATTTGCCCAAATAAAAATTGTTACGTATTTCGAGGCTAACACAAAATTTTATTAAACAAATTTATTTACGAATTACAGGTTTTATCAAACTAAAAATTTTGTTTTTTATTATTAGACACACTATTAGATATAGTCAGCGATTATTTTCTCTATCTTTTAGAGCGATCAAGCAATTTGATAAGCGGACACAATTCACGCTCTTTGAATCATAATTCTTTTACGATACACACTTAATTTCTATTAACTAACTAAATTCAGCTATTATACAAAAATGTATAAATCAGAATCTTCAATTTTCCAAGCATTTGAACGAGGCTGTGATAAAAACTTCCTTCTTTGCCACACACGAGACTTATATTTTTTTGTGATAAGTCATCCAAAGCGGGAGAAATGAAAAAAAAAACATTATATTTTTGAGATTAAAAGTTAACAAGTGCAATGAATGCATTAACACTTTCACGTTGACGCATGATAATATCTTGTGTTTTTTATCGATAACACGTGGATATTTGAGGAAAAGAAGATAATCAGTTTTAACAAAATTTTCAGTTGAGCAGTCGCTCGACACAATGCCGGAATTATCTCTCGAAAATGTAACAGTTTTACTTTATGATGTGCTGGTTTTAATTTATTTCAGTTATTCAGTTTTTATAATATTATGTAAATTTATTTTTTAATATTAACATATAAAATTATGCATCTTTTATTTAATTCAGTTGTAATTTTTTATTAATAATAATAAAAAAAATTAGCCATCCCACAAACGTGTGTTAATATTTAATATATATACATTATATATATATATATATATAAGATACCCTGACCCACCGGTGAGTCATATCACTCGGTGCGGACACACTATATGCGGACACACTATATGCTGACTTATCAATGATGTAAACGTCTTAATTTGTTAACTTAATTAAGTCCTAAGAGAATCTTACGCGCTTTTCTGTTTCAAATCCTTGCAACTCCGGTCTTAATCAACATTTTTGGACCGCAATTAATATTTAGTGGTAAAAAAAATCTTTCAAAAAATCTAGTCGGCAATAAAGTGGGGTATCTAAAAAAATACAAAGATAAGTGAAGGTAAAAAAAGTAATTGACTTCTGTCTTTTTACTGACAAATATTTAACTAATAAATAATTTCGTTGATCTCTTTGAACACAATAAATTAATATAATTATTTATGTAATTTATAACAAAAATGCCACTCAAAAAGGTATTAGACAAAAATCACTTATTAGTTAAATATTTGTTAATAAGAAAACATTTGTCACTTACTTTTTTTATCATTTTCAACTTTTATATCTTTTTCCAGGTATTTCACCCCATCACCGACTAGATTTTTGAAAAGAGCTACTCCTTTTACCTCTAAATATCAATTGCAATTTAAAAATTTTAATTAAAATCCGAGTAACAAGAATTTAAAACAGAAAAGCGTGTAGGGGACTCCTATTAGGACTTAATGAGTTAAACTTAAAATATATTTTAATGCAAATAGACTAACAATAAGAGTAGACTGTAGATAGTTTTTTACATTTGCTTACTCGAGGATATTTAACGAGAATGAGCTACTCCTTTTTTGGTACCCCGCAGAGGCAAGGCAATAAAAATAAACTTTAATAATTATGCAATTAAGAACGCCGCGCGCAGTTAGAGATAGTCGCTGTTGGTGCTGGAAAAACATTAGCTCCGAATGGACTCGGAGAACTTTCATAAAAATTATCTTATATAATGAAATGAATCCTTAGTTGTCCCGCATAAAGTATTATTTTAACTGTGAACTTGGTAACGTTAAGCTTTTTTCCGAATTAAAGTTGTCGAGAATATGGATTTCTTTAATCAATCGAGTAACGTCTCAGGTGATAGCGGAAGAATTACTAAAATTACTAGTCTAGAATCTGAAGAACATCCTCTGTAGCGATGTGTAATTTTCGATAACGAAATCCTACACATAGACATCAATAAGATTGCGAGGGAACAACTCGGAGTAATAATTAATCATCTTATATAACGTATTTGTATTCGATTCGTATCCTTTGAATATGCGAACTAATTGATTTTTAATATTTTTAAATTTTTTTACCGCATTACGCATCGTTTATAAAAAAATACTTTGTATTTTTAATTATTTTTTACTTTGTATTAATAAAAAAATACTTTGTATTTTTTATTAATACTTTGTATTTTTTTATTAATTTTATAGATAAAGATCTATATAATAAGATATTTGTATTTATTGCGTGCATGGTTTTCTATTAAACAACGGCCATTTAAATTTTATCGAGTCATCGCATTATGTAAAGTACATCGCTCGCGTGACCAAATTGCTGCGGTGATTGTTCGAAAAACACAGTTTTTCTAAATTACGTAAATAGAATTGATGTTGATCGAGAGATGGAATATTTGCTGTTAAAATAGGCAGATAATTCATGTGTCCTTAAGCAATATATGCTGATATCTCGATTGTCTTTCGATAGTAAAGACTATCGGCCAGTTAAATCTTTACCTATAATTTCAATGCTAGGTATAAGTAGCAATTTATCTTAGCCTTGATAGCATTAACCTTGATAGCATTGGCCTAGCAACATGTCTGTAATAACTTATTCTTGGAGTATTATGTACGACTTGTATGCGGCTTTGTACTGCAAAATTAATAAAACTGTGAAACTACATAAATCTATTAATATCGCAGATATAAATTGTTTCTTTTTATTGTGTATTTTCTTATGCAACTTGATTTATAATGTATGCTTCAAACTAAAAAAAAATTGATGGATTCCAGAAACAGGTTACCATTTTTCTTTCCCCCTTCACTACCAAATCCAATCTTCCACCTATCTAGAACCCCGGCCAGTTCCCCACACGCGAAATTTTTACGTCTCCCCGCACGAGGGGGGGGGGGGGGGGCTAGCAGCTTGGAGTAATAAAACCCCTGTGGTCCGGTAGGACTCAAACCTGGTTCTCAAGACTCTGAGTTTGGCGCTTTACCACCAGACCACACTGCCGCGCCATATGCTTTAAACTAATTACACGTAACTATCAATTAATTATTATGTTCAATGATTTTAATTAACATATAATTTAGTTTAACATTAATATATTTCAGATAACTGATAATCAAACAGGTTTGTTTTACAAATTAACGATTTTACAGCAATGATGCCTGATGACTGCAGACGGAACAGCATGCTTATATGTGGAGGGGATGCATGTGCTGACAACGCACACCAATCTACTCAAAGCTGCCGAAGTATTGAGCGAATCACATAGTCACATACGTGGTACCTTGCTTTGGTGTGCGTTGCAAGCACATCACATGCTGTAAGCATGCTGTTTCGATTGCAGTCTGTCTTACGTCTTACTGCGGTTCATTTCATTGGAATACCTGCTATATTTCATTCATGACTGTACAGCTTCGCAGAACTCAGATATCCCACTTATACCCAGATATCTGCATGTACCTAGATATCTACTTATAACACTATATTCTAAAAAAAATTATTTTCTCTGTTTCCTGATTTTCAGCGATTACAAAATGTTTCTAACTTTTTTATCTTTGTATTTAGTTTCTAGATACTTTATTATATTAGAACTTAATTTTTTAAGTTATAAAAATTAGGCTATATAAATCTCTATCAAAATTTTCAAGAATAATGCTTTAAAGATATAAGTAATTTAATTTTTATTGTATTTTTGTCGGATACCAGCAAAATTTTAATTTCCTAGTATTAGAAAAATATATAAATTAAATATTACAAAAATTTATAAGATAAAAAATGGCATATAATCAGGTTTCGTTAAATTCTAAAATGGAGAATACATAATATGCATAAATAAATAAATAAATACGTAAGATACATAGCATTAAAAGTAGACACATTTCGTTATCGATTTCAGCAAATTACTTCATGTCATACCTAAGGCAATATCAAGGAACGCCAAGTAACTATTATTACGTTGTATTAAGAACAATGGCTCTATAAATTTTATGATTTACACAGTCCACATGTCAATTGCAAAGTTCCAGAGAGAGGGATACCTAGAATTATATACGTGAGACATATAATGGCTTGATAGGTAGTCAGTCAAATGATGACAGTCGACTTTTATCCGCGCTCGTATACACTTCGTGCTTCACTTGCCTACTGTATGTTCCTCGAAAGGATGATCTTTACGTAGTGGAAAAACTTCCGTGTTCCATATACGGAATCTGTCCTTTTATTGCAACCGGATTTTATCGATTTTTATTCAAGTTCAAACATTCTTTTCTGGATACGTCGGTTACTTTTACTTGTCAATTGTGACTGAAGGTATTATGCACTTTACAATTAGAATTTTTTTGTAAACATGTTACTCTATCGTGCATTTGTGTCATGTATTACTTTTGTATCGTTATTTAGAATAATTTACTTTTTTCAGTAACCATATAGTGATTTTTTTTAGTGGCAATCGAGTATTATGAATATTCAGCATTTTTCTTCTTATATGTATACAAAGAGAGATATGTTATACATAACTGATAGAAAGTAAATCCTTGTAAATAAAAATATTAAAATTATTTTTAATTATTTTTTTAGAGAAAGATGTCGAAATTTTAGATTCCACTTTGTTTTCTCCTTATTTAATTGTTGCTCGTCGCTGACTGTTTTAAGTTAGTTTCTTTTAGTTCAAATCTCTGTTTAGTTGTATTAGCGCGTAAATAGAGTTTAATAAGACAAGTAAAAAAAAAAGTGATCCAGATTTTTTTTTAATATTACAATAATGTTATATATTGAAATTATCATTTATATACATTGACGGAAATGGAAATTTCAACACCAGGAAAGAGTTGCAATCTTCTTGGAGGGAATCCCATTTGCGTCAATGTATGTGACTAAATAAAGATAAAAGATTATGGGGCAAAACAATCACGGTTGGTACACATTTGATATAACAGCAGTCAAATTTTGCTAACTGATTTATATCAAATTCGCTGCTGCATGCTGTAGCGGAATCGTTAAGGCATTGATAGGAAAAATAGAAATAAATTTGTTATTATGGCAAAGTAATTTCAACTATTAGAATTCAAAGTAGATTCAACTATTAGAATTATTATTTTATAATCAGAATATTATATTATCGCAGTATAAATAAAAATAAAAGTAATACTTTTAAGAATTTTTTGCATTATGCATGGAATTTGTTTATAATGTAGTGTTATTCTCTTGAGCCTAAAGTCAGTGACACCAATCGATTGTACTCAGGATCTCACATCTACGATCTAAAACTCAAATATCTTTATCGAAATGGTTGCGGATCATATGAATAAGGTAAGTACAATAGCTGACGCGCATGCAAAATAGGTTTAAAACTTGGTTGTTTTTTACAGAGCAGATATACCAAGATCTTTTTTGTTCTTGAGATTCGTTGAAATTCTTTATAATACAATAGAAAAGATAGATATCTCTCGTTTTTCAAAAATTTGCTTTACGCCACACTTCGCTTTTACAAAAAATCTACATTAGTATTTCTTTTCGCTAACCAAAAGATATCCAAAAAAGGTTTTCGTTTTTACAAAAAACAATTGTTCCATATAAGTTAATGGCAATTGTTTCTTCGCTTTACGCCGTTTCGAGTTACGAAAGGTTTTATAGGAACGTTCTATTTTTGCATAGCAGGGGAAACTTGCATTCAAGGCTTAGCAGTTGTTTTTGTACGGTGTTTTCACAGAGTCATGTGCTGAAGTATGCAATGGATATCCGGTGCATTGATAAAAAAAGTGATAAATTATGTATTAATAGAAAAGTTAAATTAAAAGTTATCGTCAATATATAACTAATATAAAATATAACTTAAAGTTATAGAAGGCAAAGCGATTAAAATAGTCTGACCTGTATATTGTTTACAGAATTTTACCTTGGAAAATGGCGTTTATAAAGGGCAAGAGACGCATCAATCGAATAAGTATAAGAGCCTCGGAGAATTAATGTGGATTAGCATTAAAAGCCATGGGGACAAAATCGCACATGTGAGTCGACGTGATATTATAATTACACGTGATATCAATTATTAATACATAAGATTTTCTAGAAAGAAGATATTTTTATTCATAGTCCGATCTTATACATGTACCTATTTAAGATCTTTTGTCTTAAGTACAATTTCAAGATGTCATAATAAACCAATCACAGAGAGCCGTCTTAGTATCTTAAGACATTACTCAAGACGGTCTTGAAACAAGAACGGACTATGAATGTCGGCCTTAATGCTTATAATGTTTAGCTCGTTAAGAAAAAAGAGATTTAATAAAGACATATTTTTAGAATTTAAAAGACCGATATTAACAATGATGAAGATAGGATCTATTTCAGTTGCACTTCGCTCAATTTGTTTATACATGTTGAATTATACAAAATTTATTTATCAAAGACATGAGATGAACAAGCAGCGTTAAGAGAGAAAGCACATATACAGTGTGAATTACTAAAAGTGTTTTAGGCTAATATTTCTGAAACTGAACGAAATATGAAATTCTTATTTTTTAGCGACTGTTTGGTATCAAAGCGGATATTGTGTGATAAAGTTAACTTTTTTCTAAGCGAAGTCGTTAAGATCATTTCAGACACTTTAATTTTCTTAACTGACAACATGTACTTTTTATTATGTATGTACAATCGTAGCCCGTCTCTTGACGAGTAAAATGACCACACATAGTTAAAGTCATATGAAGATTACAATGAAAAAACAATGTGAAACAGCAGATCGTTCAGTTCTTGTTGCAAGCAGCTTTTAAAATAATTGTAACACCCCAGATGTTAACTGCAGTACAAAGTTCACTTTTGCAACGAATAGATGCATGTTTACTTGCGAATGGCACTAATTTTGAACAATTATTTTAATAACTGTTTGCAACAAGAACTGAACACTCTGCCGTTTCACATTGTTTTTTCATTGTAATCTTGATACGCCTTGATTATATAGTTATTTTACTTGTCAAAAGAAGGACTACAATTGTACGTAATAAAAAGTACATGTTGTCAATTTTTAAACATCAAGGTGTCTATTGTTAGTCTGAACGACTTTGATTACAAAAAAGTTAACTTCATCACACAATGCCCGCTTCGATACTAAACAGTCGCTGGAGAATAAGAATATCATATCTCGTTCAGTTTTGAAAATATTAGCCTGTAACACTTTTAGTGATTCACCCTGTATAGCAGAAGATATACATGTTTATTAATATATTTTAATATCAATTACACAGAGCGGAATAACGGAAAAGATTTTTGAGATAATATTATAGTTTTAACATGCTTTATAGCGATAATATGCGTTTTTCATCATGCATGTAATGACGTTTTTCCTACAAAAAATAACTTAATAAATCATTCTGCGTAACATATTCATAAGAGAACAAGTAGACAGCAAAAAACTTATTAGATATATACAGATAATGTCAGCAGTGTTACGACAAACTTGCCTTATTTAATGATTGTAAAATAATTAAGCAATTGTAAATAATTATGGATGAATACAATAAATCCTTATATATAAAATAATTTGTCATACTAGATTTTAACATGATTGAATATAATGACACTCTCTTGTTCTTGATCTTATGACGGAAGGAAATCATTAAGTAGGTGAAAGCAGTAAATATCTTGAGGCTATTATTTTGACAAATTCTGCGCGATATAATTCAATAGGCATCTTTAAAGAGAGAAAGAATTAATTCGCAGAAAACTATAATAAAATTAAATAATTCAGAAACTAATTGCATATAATTATAGTTTTGTACGGTTCTTGTTTAAATTAACCTCAAATTGTTATATTATCAACAAAAGTTAGCATGTATATCTGTGCGTAATTAATTTTAATATTCTTGATCTAATCTTAATTTATTTCAATTAGTCTGCACTATTATTTCTAATTTTATAACATTTAACGCACAAACAAGTATCAATATTTAAACGTAAATATCAGTTTGCCTTGCAATTGTTTTAACATCTGATCTTGAAGGCGTAACAGGTATAGTTTTCCGAGAATTTATACAATGTTCTAGAATCATGTAATTTTAATTATAAAGTTGATTCTGCAATACAATTAATTTTGGTTTTGGAATTTTATGTAATAATAATATTGTACAGTTGGACGCACGCACTGAAGAAACGTTCACATACGCGGAACTGCAAGATAAAGTTGTGAGATGCGCGTTGTGGCTGCAAAAACAAGGAATTAAATCTGGTGACGTCATTAGTGTGTGTACGAATAATCACCCAAATTCCATCGTGCCCTGTATTGCGGCAACTTACGTCAACGCAATCTTCAATCCGTGGAACGAGAGCATGGATCTGCGTAAGATATCTAGAAATACTTATTGTAAATGTTTCTACGTATTGCATTCGATTAGATTAATGAATTATATAGGTATAATGCTTCCGATAACAATGTGCGCGAATACAATTTTGTCTATCTTGCAGTAATTAGACATAATTTTTTATTATATATTTGATTGTACAATAATATTTAGCATAGTATTTATTTCTTTATTAATTGTGATAATTGTTTGCGATCAGCAACGGCGCTGCACGTTTTGCAACTGACTACGCCGAAGGTGATATTCTGCAGTGAGAAATCCGTGGATGTCGTCTTGAGGGGAATGAAAGAGAAGAATTGCAGTCCCACGGTAGTGGTTTTCGGCAAGCATATCGGAGCAACTTTGTTCTCCGATATCCTGAAAAATTGCATCGATGTAGAAGTGACAAATTTCCGTTACGCCGAGCTAGACGACATCAAGAAGACGGCGTGCATCATGCATTCATCGGGTACGACGGGGATGCCAAAAGGCGTTGAATTATCTAACTACACTATGTTACTCATCAGCGAGGACAACAACTTGGATATGACTAACGTACCAATACTTTGGTTCTCATCTCTCTATTGGATCAGCGGAGTAATGCTAAACGTGAAAGCAATCGCACAGGGTGGTAAAGTGATTCTATATCCGGAATTCGACGAGGAAACGACTTGCCAATTAATTGAGAAATATAAAGTAATATATATTATTTGACAAAATTTCGTTTTCTTGTCATATTTATGACAAATTTTACTTATCGAATAATTAAAGTAGATTCTTAAACTTTTTTTTAATTTTCTTATTTACAAAATAATGATGATTGAAATATATTTGCCCGCTGATGCAGACATCGCAGATAATTCTTATAGCATCAATGATTTAGTTTCTACTTTCTCGCAAATCCTATGGTGGGATTGAGTTAAATTTCTTCAAACAAATTGTAATATTTTAAATTTACAGTATAATTTCCGAGTAATAACTTCTTGCTATTATATAACAATACTTTTAATTTCCTGTCAAAATTTGTTCACCGTCCACAGACGTACACGCAACGGCAGGAATTCCTGCAGACATTTGATATAGAACATTTGTCAGATGTCAAATGTCCAGGCATTCCTGCCGGTGACCTTACATTTATGTGCAAGAAAATGTATATTTATCTTGATTGCGAAAAAAAACAAATGCTACAATTGCAAAAAACAATTTGCTATTCCGAGAGAATATAGCATAATCATTCTGCAGTACCTACTTGTTATTTAAATTGCATAATTATACATTTGCATGTATATAATGTATCCGCGAAATCTAAAAACGACATTTTTTTTCAACCTAGGTAGCAATTATTTTCCTTAGCACGAGTATGATTAATCGATTTGTCAGAGCAGAGCACTTAAAGAAATATTCACTACCGTCTTTAAAAGTCATATTAGGCGGTGGTGCGACAATTAAACCAAAAGTGCAGGAAGAACTAAGACGTACGTTACCGCACGTTCAAATATTGCAAGCTTATGGTAAATATCGTTTTATAATGCTATAAAATATTAATATATATTAATGTGTACTGTAAAATTTCAAGTCTATCTACTCTTTGTGTTTCTTATAGGAATGACGGAACTAGGTGGTCTTGTAACATTGCAACAACCAAATCACAAGAATGGATCTTGCGGAATAGTAGCTAAGAATGTACAAATAAAAATTGTGGATCCAGAAAGCGGGAAAGTACTTGGTCCGAATCAGTCAGGAGAAATATGGATAAAATCTGCAATCATGATGAACAGTTATTATAGAAATCCCGAGGCAACAAAAAGTACGATTGATGAAGAAGGTAAACAGATCATATCTGTTATAATTAATAATTATATAATTAAAAATAAATAACTGTGAGTTAATTAATTTATTCGACACGTGCAAACTAAATAAATTATATTCTATTAAATTGAAAAGAACGTAACTAACAGTACCATAAAAATCTAATATCACAAAAATACTCTTTCAGGATGGTTACACTCGGGTGATATCGGTTATATTGACGAAGATGGGGAATTGTTCATTATTGACAGGATAAAAGAGCTCATAAAGTATCGAGGATATCAGATCTCACCCGGAGAAATCGAAGGTGTCTTAATAATGCATCCAGCAGTGTTGGAAGCTGCAGTAATATCGATACCTCATGCAATAGACGACGAACATCCTCTTGCTTATGTTACCAAAAAGCCTAATGCCAAGGTATAATTTTTGTTACAGTGTGACAAAGTTATAGAATGAGTTTATAAAATAAAATTTTTCAGTTAGGAATAGAATATGCAAATCGGTTTTGCATATGTATTCTCTTAAAAATCTAATAAATAGAGAATTATATTTACATATAAGAAACGTTATTATAAAACTAAAATTAGTAAAAAGAGAAACAGAAAAATTTTGCAAGTTAATTCAGATAAGATCGGAATCGTCTGTATCAGTTGAATAAGTAAGATTTTTGTAAAACTGTGAAGTAATCGCAGAGAAAAGAGAAATTTCAAGATGCAAATATTGTTTCTCAGCGCTTTTGATTGTAACTGTACAAACATTTGTACAATATTTGACACGCAATCTTAGTATGAGCTTAAAAAAATTCAATTATAACATTCTTGTATTTTTTTAAATATATTTTCGTTTTTTTCACATTTTAATCATAAAACCAAACATGTAAGTTTTTGTTTTTTTTACTTTATATAAATAAAGTTAAGTATTAATTTTGTATATATATATTTTAGCAAAGTATAATATATTTATATGTATGTGTATATCTTGTTTAATGAGGAGTAAAAAATATTTATTTTTTATATTAATTTGCTCTCTGTTGCAATGATTGAATTTTGTTTCTGCAGGAAACAGAGCAAGAATTAATAGACTTTGTGGCAAAAAATATGATGGATCACTACAAACTTCGTGCTGGAGTGATATTTCTGGATGCTTTTCCCTATACAGGTTCAGGAAAAATTGCGAGGAAAGATTTAAAAGAAATGGCTAAAAAAATATTTAAACACTAATTAATTATATCTATTCAATCAAGCAAAATTTGGGAATATATGTATATATATTCGCATGCTTTTTCCGAATAGATATTATAAACGGAGCAGATTGACATTTTTAAACTTATAAAAGGACTATCGATAAGACTATCGATGATAAAGATATGTAACTTTCTTAGAATTAGAATGAAAAAATCTAGTCTTCAAAATAAGTCTAGAAATAATAGCAACATAGTTATTTCTAATGTTGTAGAGGTTGTTACAGGTAATTAAAATCTGTTTGCAGATGTTTGATTAATGCTATAATGGCAGGATTGCATAACTATTTATTTAGCGAGTTTTAAAATAAGAACTTGAAAATAGTTATTTAGTAAAATTTTATGTTTTACATCGATGATACGTGTCTTGTTAAAAATAATAAATAAAATAAAATAAATAATAAAATTGCGAGTTGCTGATTCGAGTATAAGGAGCCCTACAGTAAAATATGTCTTACGGAAATCAAGTAACCATTAATCAACTTTCTTTGTAATTTCCCCGTACTTTTGTCCTCATAAATATAGTTATGAAACTCCAAGATCTCTCTTTTTTGTCGTAATAATCTAATCAGCGGACAACAAAAAACAAAAACCGTAAATATTCGTAGTTATTATCATCGTTTGACTCGTAACTGAAGAAGGTAAGCATACAATAAATATATTTCTGATGTAATATGTAGTGATCCTGTGTGTTGAATTTTGAACATATATAATTATGATCAAAAAGAAAATGTTTATAAATTCCACCTATTTTAATACTGAAACATAGCAGCTAGCCAAATTTAAGTTAAAGTTTACAAAATCGAAGTAACCTCCAATATTACGATAAATTATTGCAAATAATTAAAATATTTACGCACACTAATTAGAATTAAGCCTACCGAACACGGTGCTTGTTTCCTTGCCGGATCGCTTGCTGGATATTGTTGCTGGCTGCCGTGCGGGCTCCGCTGTTTGGAGTCGTGCCGGCAGCGCTGCTAGCTTGGCTTCAAACGGAGCTGCTGTGCAGGACGAGCAGGACGAGCTGCTGATTTTGTCGCTTTCTAGTTTTGTCATGTGATCACGTGACAGCTTACTGCGTTCTGATTAGCTCTTCTCGTAAGCCAGCAGACAAACCTGCTAGAAAAATAACACGGGTTCAATGACCTTTAGCAAGATAACCGGCAGCAGGGCTGTCAGTGATCACTTTCCAGCACCGCTCCAAGCACAGTTGCCATCACAGCTCCAAGTAGGTAAGCGATCTTTGCAAGGAAACAAGCACCGTGTGCGGTAGGCTTTAGTCAAAATTTCGTTTTGCCAACATTTCCGATATCCAATGTTCAGTTTTGTTGCATTTGCGTGAGTACTGAAACTAATTTCAAACTAAATTACTAAAATTACAAAAATTACATAAACTTCAAGATTCTGATTCTACATTGAAAGAAAAATTCTTGGTAAACTTGTGAGATGCATTTAGTAATAGTTCTTTTTAAAATATTTGATTATTATTACCGAATATAATAATAATAACAAAACATTTTGTAATAATTATAAACATTTAAAAAAAGCAAATTTTGCGTTTAGTTGAACCAACTAAACTGTGTAGTACTTATTATCAAATTGTTTAGTGATAATTAACACACAGTGTGATAATTAGTACTAAATTGTCTTCAAAAGCCTTATCTAATTGGTTTGTTGACAGTTACTCAATTATTTAGTAAGCAATTTGGTTATTTAGTAAATATTACTAATAGGTATTGCTAAATATTCAGATTATTCTTTACGAAAGCTGTCAGTTTATTGTTCCGATCGATCTGCATTTGTCTCATGAGCCTGAACCAGTTTATACATGTTCGTCGATCCGAGCATTCGTGCCATACATACTCGTTTACCACTCGCGAAAGTGCACCGTAAAACTACAGTTTTCGCGAAAGTTATACATTATAGTTCTAAAAAATGAGTGAATTAGAAAATTCTCTCTTAATTTGACTTAAAAATCTCATTGATGTGTTATAGGTTAACCTTTTAAAGGTTAGCCTTTTAATACATCAATGAGATGTTTAAGTCCCCAAATTAGGAGAAGATTTTCTAATTCACTCATTTCTTAGAACTTTACAATGTACTTTCGCGAAAACTGTAGTTTTACGATGCATTTTCGCAAGTGATGAACGAGTATGTAGGTACAAATGCTCGGATATATAATATATAAAATTTAATAACTATTAACAAAAAATTTGTTTACATTCAGCAACTTATTTTGTTATAATTATCAGACGTAATTCGATAATATTTTCTAAACCATTTGATAATTATTAATCTATATTAACAGATAATTATAGCTATGTTAACAGATAATTATAGCAAAACCTGATATGATTTGGTTAATATTGACAAAGTTTGATAATTATTATCAAGTAATAATAAATGTAACCAAACGATTTGGTAAGTATAAACGGATAGTTTATAAACTGATAGTTTATACTTACCAAATCGTTTGGTTACATTTATTATTACTTGATAATAATTATCAAACTTTGTCAATATTAACCAAATCATATCAGGTTTTGCTATAATTATCTGTTAACATTAACCAAATTATTTCGTCACATTCACCTATACGTTTAGTTGAAGCTATTTCACCAGGGGGTTTGGTCACATTAACCAAGCCTGGATTATTATAACCAAGTCTTTTTTTCAGTGTATACGAAAGATATTTTACAATTCACAACACATACGCACCTATTCTTATCAATAAAATACATGTTTTAAAATACTTACTATGCTTTATTTGCAAAATAAGTTCAGTTCTGTATTATATATACTTTGATATTTCGTTAAAAATGTTTGAATAACATGCAATTTTCTTATCACTTGCACATAATCTAAATATCAGAGTTGTAAGCGAGATTTCAATTTATATACTTTTAACGGACACAAAAGAAATGTTAGTTTCAGTGTTTATTAAAAAATACAGGGTGTACCAAAAAGACCGGACACCGTTTCACTGACAAATTCTGTGGAACATTCTAAGAAGAAAATTCTTATGCGAAAATGTCGAGGTGATATTAATAGTTTTTAAATGGGAAGCACTTATAGTTGACCAATCAGTTTGAGAAAATTTCGCGCGCTCAGGCATGGTACATCGCATAGCAAATGCAGGTGCTCTTGTACATTGACTAAGTTTTTAGATATTAACACAATTCTGCATACGATAAGGACATTACCTACTTTGAAGCTTTGTCTTATTTATCTGTGATTGTTTAATTTACTAAACATAAAGAGTAATGCAATTAAGCATTACGGAATATCAATAAATACGTACGTATAATAATATAAATGTTTTAATTTTAAAATAATATTTACCTATTAATGTTTTATTTCCAAGATAAGTTCAGTTCTGTATCACACTTAAGTATTTTTAATACTTTGTTAAACATGCTTAAATGACATGCAATTTTTTTATCATTACCCGTACGTGATCTACATATCAGAGTTGTAAGCAATATTTCAACTTATACACAGGGTGTTTCCAACCAACCGCCCACCCCTTTTATTTTGAAAAGGGGTGATGCTGGGAAGTTGGAAAAACATGTTTATCATAAAAGCTCGTCTGAAGTTTCTGATGTGGTGGTATTTTTATTTTTGGGAAACTTCCGGAAACCGGAGGCAACTTATAAATTTTAAATGACAACGTAAGGCAACATAGGTATCGTTGGATAGAGTTTTTAAAAAAAAGCAACTTTTGCTTAAAAAAAAATTTGATATGGTTTACCGTTATCGAGAAATAATCAAAAAACGCTTGCAATTGTTATGACACTTGAACGTCATAATTTCTTGCCTTAAGGGGGTAATACACTCTACTGGCGGCCGAAAATGAGGGTCAATTTCAGGATTCATTTGTGACAAAGTGGTAGGCCAGTTAGGTTCATGGTATATACGATATTGAAGTACATGTTTAGGTGCATTTACAGTATTTTTTATATAGGAAAATATTGATAAATGTAGAAGGTATGAGTCATCTCGCAAAAGCCCTTCGCGCGCGTGCGCGCGCTCGACTACGGTGTACATAGTAGCTCCAGTACGGCGTGCTTGAAATAAAAAACACAAAAAGGGTATTAAACTTAAATGTATTCCCCACAAGTTGACGTGCAAAAATTTTAAAACAATTAAAAATTGTGAAAGTTGTAGCACTTCAAAGCAAAATGTGTATTTTATGCTGAAAAAAACCAACAGTTTTTTATTGTTATTAACACATGATTCACCGGGAACAAAAAAACTCTACGTCAACTTGAGCATTGTGCTGTTATATTGATGTAAGCCAAACGTTAAGACAGCCGCAATAAAAGTACGTTCGGAATCGCGTACACTCAAAAAATGTGCTTCTGCGAGATGACTCATAACTCCTACATTTCTCAATATTTTCCCATATAAAAAATACTGTCAATGCACCTAAACATGTACTTCAATATTGTATATACCATAAACCTGATTGGCCTACCACTTTGTCACAAATAAATCCTGAAATTAAAATCCTCATTTTCGGCCGCCAGTGTGTATTACCCCCTTAAGGGGGTACTCTGGTCAAGCGCACGAAAAAAAAGTGATTTTTTAAAACTGTTGTATTCAGAATATACAATTGCAATTAATTTAAAACTTTTTTTGCACACTAGTATCTCTTAGACAATACAAAAAAATTTTATTCATAAAAAAAAATTATTTAAACAAAAGATATGCAGATCTTGTTGAGCGCCTTAATTTGAAGTAAATCGGCAGGCAGTCTCTGGATCGCAAAAATGGTCCAATCTCAAAATTTCAAATAATTTTGTAATTTATATACCCACATTTTCTATATGAATAGGCGCAAAATTTAAAATATTAAAAATTTTAATTTTACTGCAATTTAAAGAAAAAGAGCGACTTTTTGCATAAAAAGTCGGTAAAAATGGCCAATAAAATTTTATTAAACAATTCTTTTTAAACAATTTTCTATTCATATAGAAGATAATTATGTATTTTCAAAGTATGTTAAGTTTCAAGTCAATCCGTTTATTAGTTATTGAGTAATCGTGCTCGCCAATTTCAAAAACATGTTATCGAGAAATACGCGTTTAAAGTTTTCGGTACAAAACTGAGAACTGAGTTGCTTGGGACGCTGTCCCGATTTTTACTGACGAAAAGGCGGTTAAACTCGTATACAGGATAACTCATACAAACATTCTATATAGAGTATTTGTGTAGCAGCTGCTCGAAGAAAAAGCGGGAGAACCCATAAAACCGCAATTGCGTGCTCACATACCTGCTCGGAAAAAGGCTCGGTCGGTAGACTTACAGTTCGAATTTCGAAAAAACAAATATAGCCCCGTATTCTACAGATGTTAGGGAGTATTTTAAGCAAAAAAAAAAAGACTTTTCTGACCAGAGTACTCCCTTAACAGTATCGAGTGGGACTCGTGGTATGGATTGGGTGCCAAACATAATAAACACGAGTCAAACTCGTGCCAAACATAAACACTGACGATTTGTCGCCGTTAGACTTTTACCTTTGGGGGAGAATGAAAGACATAGTTTATCAGCAACGCCCAACAACAAGAGAAGACATGTAACGGCGGATTTAAGAAGCTTGCCATTCTTTTAATCCTGTAGAAGTCCGGAGGCCACTATATACATCTCATATACTTTAGTAATTTAGTATAGTCAATTTTAGTTTCGCTCAATTTAGAACAACTATAAAATGTTGTATTGTATTTGTGATGCAGTATTGTAGAGTGATCTTGTTGGGCGGCATTCAGAATCTCACATTTACGATGGCAGACCTGGATATTTCTAATGAATTGGTTGAACATGTCTCGAAGGTAGGCGCGAAATCAGTCAAGTGATGATCTATTGATGTGATCTTTCCACATTATGTCTAAAGAAAAAATTATGAACGTATTATCGACGTAAGACATTAAAGATATATATGTCGCAGGCTTATTGCACAATCAGCCTTTTTGCGAAATGCCGGCCTTTTGCGAAAGCATTTGATCGTTTCTTTAATAAGACTAACGTATTTTAGACTTCTTGCAAAGTGCCTAGCCTAGCACCAGCCCATGTGTGCCAAAAAGCCTAAAGTGCGTTCAGTCTTATTGGGAAACGATCAGTGCTTCGCAAAAGGCCGGCCTTTCGCAAAGAGACTAGTCTTTTTGCAAAAGGGTTGATTTTGCAATAAGCCTGCGACATATATGTACATATATAGCGTAAAGACATTAAAGACAATACTTACTCAATTAAAAAAGCAAGAATTGTTCAATTAAAAGAAATTGATATATATGTTGTTCACAGAATTTTACAATGAAAAATGGCGTTTACAAGGGAGAAATAAAGCATAATTTGAATAACTACAAGAGTGTCGGAGAAATAATATGGACTAGCTTAAGAAATTATGGGAATAATATCTCACACGTAAGTCAACGATCACATATGACATCAGAATATATAGTGTTTTAGTATTGGTAAGAAGTAGATGTTTCGGAATTATAGATTGTTCTTTTAATCGCGAGCTAATGACTCTGTAATATAATTTTCTTGTGTTTACTCTTCATAATAATCTTGTTCAGTTGGATGCACGCACTGAAGAAACGTTCACATACGCGGAACTGCAAGATAAAGTTGTGAGATGCGCGTTGTGGCTGCAAAAAACAAGGAATTAAATCTGGTGACGTCATTAGTGTGTGTGTACGAATAATCACCCCAATTCCATCGTGCCCTGTATTGCAGTAATTAGACATAATTTTTTATTATATATTTGATTGTACAATAATATTTAGCATAGTATTTATTTCTTTATTAATTGTGATAATTGTTTGCAATCAGCAACAGCGCTGCACGTTTTGCAACTGACTACGCCGAAGGTGATATTCTGCAGTGAGAAATCTGTGGATGTCGTCTTGAGGGGAATGAAAGAGAAGAATTGCAGTCCCACGGTAGTGGTTTTCGGCAAGCATATCGGAGCAACTTTGTTCTCCGATATCCTGAAAAATTGCAACGATGTAGAAGTGACAAATTTCCGTTACGCCGAGCTAGACGACATCAAGAAGACGGCGTGCATCATGCATTCATCGGGTACGACGGGGATGCCAAAAGGCGTTGAATTATCTAACTACACTGTGTTACTCATCAGCGAGGACAACAACTTGGATATGACTAACGTACCAACACTTTGGTTCTCATCTCTCGATTGAATCAGCGGAGTAATGCTAAACGTGAAAGCAATCGCGCAGGGTGGTAAAGTGATTCTATATCCGGAATTCGACGAGGAAACGACTTGCCAATTAATTGAGAAATATAAAGTAATATATATTATTTGACAAAATTTCGTTTTCTTGTCATATTTATGACAAATTTTACTTATCAAATAATTAAAGTAGATTCTTAAATTTGTTTTTAATTTTCTAATTTACAAAATAATTATGATTGAAATATATTTGCCCGCTGATGCAGACATCGCAGATAATTCTTATAGTATCAATGATTTAGTTTCTGCTTTCTCGCAAATCCTACGGTGGGATTGAGTTAAATTTCTTCAAACAAATTGTAATATTTTAAATCTACAGTATAATTTCCGAGTAATAACTTCTTGCTATTTGTATAACAATACTTTTAATTTTCTGCCAAAATTTGTCCACCGTCCACAGACGTACATGCAACGGCAGGAATGCCTGGACATTTGATATAGAAAATTCGTCAGATGTCAAATGTCCAGGCATTCCTGCCGGTGACCTTACATTTATGTGCAAGAAAATGTATATTTATCTTGATTGCGAAAAAAAAATAAATGCTACAATTGCAAAAAACAATTTGCTATTCCGAGAGAATACAACATAGTCATTCTGCAGTACCTACTTTTGTTATTTAAATTGCACAATTATACATTTGCATGTGTACAATGTATCCACGAAATCTAAAAACAAACATTTTTTTAAATTCTAAAATGGAGAATACATAATATGCATAAATAAATAAATAAATACGTAAGATACATAGTAAAATAAATACGTGAGACATATAATGGCTTGATAAGTAGTCAGTCAAATGATGACAGTCGACTTTTATCCGCGCTCGTATACACTTCGTGCTTCACTTGCCTACTGTATGTTCCTCGAAAGGATGATCTTTACGTAGTGGAAAAACTTCCGTGTTCCATATACGGAATCTTTCCTTTTATTGCAACCGGATTTTATCGATTTTTATTCAAGTTCAAACATTCTTTTCTGGATACGTCGGTTACTTTGACTTGTCAATTGTGACTGAAGGTATTATGCACCTTACAATTAAAATTTTCTTCTAAACATGTTACTCTATCGTGCATTTGTGTCGTGTATTACTTTTGTATCGTTATTTAGAATAATTTACTTTTTTCGGTAACTATATAGTGATTTTTTTAGTGGCAATCAAGTATTATGAATATTCAGCATTTTTCTTCTTATATGTATACAAAGTGAGATATGTTATACATACCTGATAGAAAGTAATTCTTTGTAAATAAAAGTATTAAAATTATTTTTAATTATTTTTTTAGAGAAAGATGTCGAAATTTTAGATTCCATTTTGTTTTCTCCTTATTTAATTCTTGCTCGTCGCTGACTGTTTTAAGTTAGTTTCTTTTAGTTCAAATCCCTGTTTAGTTGTATTAGCACGTAAATAGAGTTTAATGAGACAAGTCCAAAAAAATAATCCAGATTTTTTTTTAAATATTACAATAATGTTATATATTGAAATTATCATTTATATACATTGACGGAAATGGAAATTCTAACACCAGGAAAGAGTTGCAATCTTCTTGGAGGGAATCCCGTTTGCGTCAATGTATGTGACTAAATAAAGATAAAAGATTATGTGGCAAAACAATCACGGTTGCTACACATTTGATATAACAGCAGTCAAATTTTGCTAACTGATTTATATCAAATTCGCTGCTGCATGCTGCAGCGAAATCGTTAAGGCATTGATAGGAGAAATAGAAATAAATTTGTTATTATGGCAAAGTAATTTCAACTATTAGAATTCAAAGTAGATTCAACTATTAGAATTATTATTTTATAATCAGAATATTATATTATCGCAGTATAAATACAAATAAAAGTAATATTTTTAAGAATTTTTTTGCATTATGCATGGAATTTGTTTATAATGTAGTGGTATTCTCTTGAGCCTAAAGTCAGTGACACCAATCGATTGAACTCAGGATCTCACATCTAAGTACGACCTAAAACCCGAATATCTTTATCGAAATGGTTGCGAATCATATGAATAAGGTAAGTACAATAGCTGACGCGCATGCAAAATAGGGTTAAAACTTGGTTGTTTTGTACAGAGCAGATATACCAAGATCTTTTTTGTTCTTGAGATTCGTTGAAATTCTTTATAATACAATAGAAAAGATAGATATCTCTCGTTTTTCAAAAATTCGCTTTACGCCACACTTCGCTTTTACAAAAAATCTACATTAGTATTTCTTTTCGCTAACCGAAAGATATCCGAAAAGGGTTTTCGTGTTTACAAAAAAAAATTGTTCCATATAAATTAATGGCAATTGTTTCTTCGCTTTACACTGTTTCGGGTTACGAAAGGTTTTATAGGAACGTTCTATTTTTGCATAGCAGGGGAAACTTGCATTCAAGGCTTAGCAGTTGTTTTTGTACGGTGTTTTCACAGAGTCATGTGCTGAAGTATGCAATGGATATCCGGTGCATTGATAAAAAAAGTGATAAATTATGTATTAATAGAAAAGTTAAATTAAAAGTTATCGTCAATATATAACTAATATAAAATATAACTTACAAGTTATAGAAGGCAAAGCGATTAAAACAGTCTGACCTGTATACTGTTTACAGAATTTTACCTTGGAAAATGGCGTTTATAAAGGGCAAGAGACGCATCAATCGAATAAGTATAAGAGCCTCGGAGAATTAATGTGGATTAGCATTAAAAGCCATGGGGACAAAATCGCACATGTGAGTCGACGTGATATTATAATTACACGTGATATCAATTATTAATACATAAGATTTTCTAGAAAGAAGATATTTTTATTCATAGTCCGATCTTATACATGTACCTATTTAAGATCTTTTGTCTTAAGTACAATTTCAAGATGTCATAATAAACCAATCACAGAGAGCCGTCTTAGTATCTTAAGACATTACTCAAGACGGTCTTGAAACAAGAACGGACTATGAATGTCGGCCTTAATGCTTATAATGTTTAGCTCGTTAAGAAAAAAGAGATTTAATAAAGACATATTTTTAGAATTTAAAAGACCGATATTAACAATGATGAAGATAGGATCTATTTCAGTTGCACTTCGCTCAATTTGTTTATACAATATATGTTGAATTATACAAAATTTATTTATCAAAGACATGAGATGAACAAGCAGCGTTAAGAGAGAAAGCACATATACAGTGTGAATCACTAAAACTGTTTTAGGCTAATATTTTTGAAACTGAACGAAATATGAAATTCTTATTTTTTAGCGACTGTTTGGTATCAAAGCGGATATTGTGTGATGAAGTTAACTTTTTTCTAAGTGAAGTCGTTAAGATCATTTCAGACACTTTGATCTTTTTAACTGACAACATGTACTTTTTATTATGTACAATCGTAGCCCGTCTCTTGACGAGTAAAATGACCACACATAGTTAAAGTCATATGAAGATTACAATGAAAAAACAATGTGAAACAGCAGATTGTTCAGTTCTTGTTGCAAGCAGCTTTTAAAATAATTGTAACACCCCAGATGTTAACTGCGGTACAAAGTTCATTTTTGTGACAAATAGATGCATGTTTACTTGCGATTGGCACTAATTTCGAACAATTATTTTAATAACTGTTTGCAACAAGAACTGAACACTCTGCCGTTTCACATTGTTTATTCATTGTAATCTTGATACGCTTTGATTATATGGTTATTTTACTTGTCAAAAGAAGGACTACAATTGTACGTAATAAAAAGTACATGTTGTCAGTTTTTAAACATCTAGGTGTCTATTGTTAGTTTGAACGACTTTGATTAGAAAAAAGTTAACTTCATCACACAATGCCCGCTTCGATACTAAACAGTCGCTGGAGAATATGAATACCTTGAAAAAATCGAAGTAGTTATCTTTGTACCTCGAAAAAATCCAAGTAATAGCTTTACCTTAAAAATACCAAAGTAATATATTTATTTTGAAAAAATCGAAGTAATATATTTATTACAAAAAAAAGAAATGATATCTTTAAATTATGCGCCAATTAAATATATATTATATCAAAAAATAACTATTGTTCTTTTAAAAAATGTATTCCCATTAAAGTGAAAAAATTAATATAAAATGTGAAAAATTTTAGTGAAAAAAACTTGGCGCTGCTAAACATAATAATATATATTAATGAAACAATTTCTATAAATGGAAAAAGTACTTTAAATTAATGTGTGAAAGTCTCTAAATTTACATTGTAATTATTAATTTAATATTTTAAATTAGTTATTTATTGCTTTCAAATATTTCAAAATTTGGCAGCGCCAAGTTTTTTTCACTAAAATTTTTCACATTTTATATTAATTTTTTCACTTTAATGGGAATACATTTTTTAAAAGAACAATAGTTATTTTTCGATATAATATATATTTAATTGGCGCATAATTTAAAGATATCATTTCTTTTTTTTGTAATAAATATATTACTTCGATTTTTTCAAGGTAAATATATTACTTTGGTTTTTTTAAGGTAAAGCTATTACTTGGATTTTTTCGAGGTACAAAGATAACTACTTCGATTTTTTCAAGGTACACCACGCGTGCTTGGCGTCTTTTTTTTACCTTTTTGTAAAAGGTAATTTTGTACGGATATCACCCCTTTTTGTTATAGATACATCAAACGCCATAATGTTTATCGACATTGACATTTATGTCTGATAAAATCAAATGTAAATATTTTTTGTATTATAACTTACAAGAATTATATCTGAGAGTTTGACATCCTTAAATGTGCAGTGCAGTTTGTATAAATTTATAAATCATTAAAAAAATTAAGACACAAAATATGAATATATTAGGCAAAGTCAAATTTATCGAGAGCATTATGCATTATGCACTGCATTATGCAGTGTTTGCTATAAATAAATTTTGTCGAAAGAAAAACAGATTTGATACAGAATTTGGCATGTACGATGCTATTGGCAGAATGTCATAGTAGATAATATATGTATAGTAAAGTTTGTTAACAAAATAAGGCAATTAATAATTTATAATACAAACTACACTGCACATTTAATTAAGGATGTCACTGTCAGATATAATTTTTGTGTTATATACAAAATATAATACAAAAAATATTTAGACTTAATTTTATCATATATATTTGATAGTCATTATTAGAGAAAAAGAGAGAGAGAGAGAGAGAGAGAGAGAGAGAGAGAGAGAGAGAGAGAGAGAGAGAGAGAGAGAGAGAGAGAGAGAGAGAGAGAGAGAGAGAGAACGCGAGCGGGGAACGCGAGCGTGACCGCGAGAAAGAGCAATACGTACGATAGATATAACCTCGCGACCCTCGCACAGGGTGTATCCCAGGAACCAGCCATCCGCAAGGCGCGAACTCTGTCACTCCAGCACTGCACTTCGTTCGGAGTGTTCGGACGCGACGACGCGGACGGAATATTTCTCGACGACGCGGACGTCTAAAGCGGCCCATAACATGTACGAGTTTGATTCGCGAGCCGGACTCGCAACTCGTCGCGTCGCGTATATAGAGCCACGGCTGTCTCGCTCTGCGCGTACTTGGCGCGAGACACTACCGTGTCTCTTGATCATATCTCGTTCAGATTTGAAAATATTAGCTTGTAACACTTTTAGTGATTCACCCTGTATAGCAGAAGATATACATGTTTATTAATATATTTTAATATCAATTACACAGAGCGGAATAATGGAAAAGATTTTTGAGATAATATTATAGTTTTAACATGCTTTACAGCGACGATATGCGTTTTTCATCATACACGTAATGACGTTCTCCTACAAAAAATAACTTAATAAATAATTCTGCGTAACATATTCATGAGAGAACAAGTAGACAGCAAAAAACTTATTAGATATATACAGATAATGTCAGCAGTGTTACGACAAACTTGCCTTATTTAATGATTGTAAAATAATTAAGCAATTGCAAATAATTATGGGTGAATACAATAAATCCTTATATATAAAATAATTTGTCATACTAGATTTTAACATGATTGAATATAATGACACTCTCTTGTTCTTGATCTTATGACGGAAGGAAATCATTAGGTGAAAGCAGTAAATATCTTGAGGCTATTATTTTAACAAATTCTGCGCGATATAATTCAATAGGCCTCTTTAAACAGAGAAAGAATTAATTCGCAAAAAACTATAATAAAATTAAATAATTCAGAAACCAATTGCATATAATTATAGTTTTGTACGGTTCTTGTTCAAATTAACCTCAAATTGTTATATTATCAACAAAAGTTAGCATGTATATCTGTGCGTAATTAATTTTAATATTCTTGATCTAATCTTAATTTATTTCAATTAGTCTGCACTATTATTTCTAATTTTATAACATTTAACGCACAAACAGGCATCAATATTTAAACGTAAATATGAGTTTGCCTTGCAATTGTTTTAACATTTGATCTTGAAGGCGTAACAGGTATAGTTTTCCGAGAAGTTATACAATGTTCTAGAATCATGTAATTTTAATTATAAAGTTGATTCCGCAATACAATTAATTTTGGTTTTGGAATTCTATGTAATAATAATATTGTACAGTTGGACGCACGCACTGAAGAAACGTTCACATACGCGGAACTGCAAGATAAAGTTGTGAGATGCGCGTTGTGGCTGCAAAAACAAGGAATTAAATCTGGTGACGTCATTAGTGTGTGTACGAATAATCACCCCAATTCCATCGTGCCCTGTATTGCGGCAACTTACGTCAACGCAATCTTCAATCCGTGGAACGAGAGCATGGATCTGCGTAAGACATCTAGAAATACTTATTGTAAATGTTTCTACGTATTGCATTCGATTAGATTAATGAATTAGGTATAATGCTTCCGATAACAATGCGCGCGAATACAATTTTGTCTATCTTGCAGTAATTAGACATAATTTTTTATTATATATTTGATTGTACAATAATATTTAGCATAGTATTTATTTCTTTAGTAATTGTGATAATTGTTTGCGATCAGCAACGGCGCTGCACGTTTTGCAACTGACTACGCCGAAGGTGATATTCTGCAGTGAGAAATCCGTGGATGTCGTCTTGAGGGGAATGAAAGAGAAGAATTGCAGTCCCACGGTAGTGGTTTTCGGCAAGCATATCGGAGCAACTTCGTTCTCCGATATCCTGAAAAATTGCAACGATGTAGAAGTGACAAATTTCCGTTACGCCGAGCTAGACGACATCAAGAAGACGGCGTGCATCATGCATACATCGGGTACGACGGAGATGCCAAAAAGCGTTGAATTATCTAACTACACTGTGTTACTCATCAGCGAGGACAACAACTTGGATATGACTAACGTACCAACACTTTGGTTCTCATCTCTCGATTGGATCAGCGGAGTAATGCTAAACATGAAAGCAATCGCGCAGGGTGGTAAAGTGATTCTATATCCGGAATTCGACGAGGAAACAACTTGCCAATTAATTGAGAAATATAAAGTAATATATATTATTTGACAAAATTTCGTTTTCTTGTCATATTTATGACAAATTTTACTTATCGAATAATTAAAGTAGATTCTTAAATTTTTTTTTAATTTTTTGATTTACAAAATAATGATGATTGAAATATATTTGCCCGCTGATGCAGACATCGCAGATAATTCTTATAGCATCAATGATTTAGTTTCTGTTTTCTTGCAAATCCTATGGTGGGATTGAGTTAAATTTCTTCAAACAAATTGTAATATTTTAAATCTACAGTATAATTTCCGAGTAATAACTTCTTGCTATTATATAACAATACTTTTAATTTTCTGTCAAAATTTGTTCACCGTCCACAGACGTACACGCAACGGCAGGAATGCCTGGACATTTGATATAGAAAATTCGTCAGATGTCAAATGTCCAGGAATTCCTGCCGGTGACCTTACATTTATGTGCAAGAAAATGTATATTTATCTTGATTGCAAAAAAAAAAAAAAAAACAAATGCTACAATTGCAAAAAACAATTTGCTATTCCGAGAGAATACAGCATAGTCATTCTGCAGTACCTACTTTTGTTATTTAAATTGCACAATTATACATTTGCATGTGTATAATGTATCCGCGAAATCTAAAAACAAACATTTTTTTTTCAACCTAGATAGCAGTTATTTTCCTTAGCACGAGTATGCCTAATCGATTTGTCAGAGCAGGGCACGTAAAGAAATATTCATTACCGTCTTTAAAAGTCATATTAGGCGCTGGTGCGAAAATTAGACCAAAAATGCAGGAAGAACTAAGACGTACGTTACCGCACGTTCAAATATTGCAAGGTTATGGTAAATATCGTTTTATAATGCTATAAAATATTAATATATATTAATGTGTACTGTAAAATTTCAAGTCTACCTACTCTTTGTGTTTTTTATAGGATTGACGGAACTAGGTGGTCTTGTAACATTGCAACAACCAAATCACAAGAATGGATCTTGCGGAACAGTAGCTAAGAATGTACAAATAAAAATTGTGGATCTAGAAAGCGGGAAAGTACTTGGTCCGAATCAGTCAGGAGAAATATGGATAAAATCTGCAATCATGATGAACGGTTATTATAGAAATCCCGAGGCAACAAAAAGTACGATTGATGAAGAAGGTAAACAAATCATATCTGTTATAATTAATAATTATATAATTAAAAATAAATAATTGTGAGTTAATTAATTGATTCGACACGTGCAAACTAAATAAATTATATTCTATTAAATTGAAAAGAACGTAACTAACAGTATCATAAAAATCTAATATCACAAAAATACTCTTTCAGGATGGTTACACTCGGGTGATACCGGTTATATTGACGAAGATGGGGAATTGTTCATTATTGACAGGATAAAAGAGCTCATAAAGTATCGAGGATATCAGATCTCACCCGGAGAAATTGAAGGTGTCTTAATAACGCATCCAGCAGTGTTGGAAGCTGCAGTAATATCGATACCTCATGCAATAGACGACGAACATCCTCTTGCTTATGTTACCAAAAAGCCTAATGCTAAGGTATAATTTTTGTTACAATGTGACAAAGTTATAGAATAAGTTTATAAAATAAAATTTTTCAGTTAGGAATAGAATATGCAAATCGGTTTTGCATATGTATTCTCTTAAAAATCTAATAAATAGAGAATTACATTTACACATAAGAAACGTTATTATAAAACTAAAATTAGTGAAAAGACAAACAGAAAAATTTTGCAAGTTAATTCAGATAAGATCGGAGTCGTCTGTATCAGTTGAATAAGTAAGATTTTTGTAAAACTGTGAAGTAATCGCAGAGAAAAGAGAAATTTCAAGATAAGAATACAAATATTGTTTCTCAGCGTTTTTGATCTAACTGTACAAACATTTGTACAATATTTGACACACAATCTTAGTATGAACTTAAAAAAATTCATATGACATTCTTGTATTTTTTTAAATATATTGTCAAGTTTTTTTCACATTTTAATCATAAAACCAAACACGTAAGTTTTTGCTTTTTTTACTTTATATAAATAAAGTTAAGTATTAATTTTGTATATATATTTTAACAAAGTATAATATATTTATATGTATGTGTATATCTTGTTTAATGAGGAATAAAGAATATTTATTTTTTATATTAATTTGCTCTCTGTTGCAATAATTGAATTTCGTTTCTGCAGGAAACGGAGCAAGAATTAATAGACTTTGTGGCAAAAAATATGACGGATCACTACAAACTTCGTGCTGGAGTGATATTTCTGGATGCTTTTCCCTATACAGGTTCAGGAAAAATTGCGATTAAAGATTTAAAAGAAATGGCTAAAAAAATATTTAAACACTAATTAATTATATCTATTAAATCAAGCAAAATTTGGGAATATATATATATTTGTGTATGTCAACATTTATATATACAGGGTGTTCTAAAAAAGTGGGGCCAAAATTTAGGCAGATATTTCTCACACCTCAAGGATGAAAAAATGTTATATGAACATGGGTGCGAAAATGATTTTTTCAGGAGTTATGTTGAAAATATTGTTGACTGTATTACTTACACAAGAAACAATTTAGGATTAATCATTATGTAAACAAGTAACTACAACATTAAAGGTCAAATTTTTCTGATTTCTGCCTGGCAGATAAGGTCACAAGCTCATTTAGCCGTACTCAGAATAGAAGCTCTAACTCCTGAAAAAATCGTTTCCGCACCCATGTTCATATAACATTTTTTCATCCTTGAGGTGTGAGGAATATCTCCCTAAATTTTGGCCCAACTTTTTTAGAACACCCTGTATATATTCGTATGCTTTTTCCGAATAGATATTATAAACGGAGCAGATTGACATTTTTAAACTTATAAAAGAACTATCGATAAGACTATCGATGATAAAGATATGTAACTTTCTTAGAATTAGAATGAAAAAATCTAGTCTTCAAAATAAGTCTAGAAATAATAGCAACATAGTTATTTCTAATGTTGTTATTTCTATAATGTTGTAGAGGTTGTTACAGGTAATTAAAATCTGTTTGCAGATGTTTGATTAATGCTATAATGGCAGGATTGCATAACTATTTATTTAGCGAGTTTTAAAATAAGAACTTGAAAATAGTTATTTAGTAAAATTTTATATTTTACATCGATGATACCTGTCTTGTTAAAAATAATAAATAAAATAAAATAAATAATAAAATTGCGAGATGCTGATTCGAGTATAAGGAGCCCTACAGTAAAATATGTCTTACCAAAATCAAGTAACCATTAATCAACTTTCTTTGTAATTTCCCCGTACTTTTGTCCTCATAAATATAGTTATGTAACTCCAAGATCTCTCCTTTTTGTCGTAATAATCTAATCAACGGACAACAAAAAACAAAAACCGTAAATATTCGTAGTTATTATCATCGTTTGACTCGTAACTGAAGGAGGTAAGCATACAATAAATATATTTCTGATGTAAATAATATGTAGTGATCCTGTGTGTTGAATTTTGAACATATATAATTATGATCAAAAAGAAAATGTTTATAAATTCCACCTATTTTAATATTGAAACATAGCAGCTAGCCAAATTTAAGTTAAAGTTTACAAAATCGAAGTAACCTCCAATATTACAATAAATATTTTAATTATTGCAAATAATTAAAATATTTACGCACACTAATTAGAATTAAGCCTACCGAACACGGTGCTTGTTTCCTTGCCGAATCGCTTGCTGGATATTGTTGCTGGCTGCCGTGCGGGCTCCGCTGTTTGGAGTCGTGCCGGCAGCGCTGCTGGCTTGGCTTCAAACGGAGCTGCTGTGCAGGACGAGCTGCTGATTTTGTCGCTTTCTGGTTTTGTCATGTGATCACGTGACAGCTTACTGCGTTCTGATTAGCTCTTCTCGTAAGCCAGCAGACAAACCTGCTAGAAAAATAACACGGGTTCAATGACCTTTAGCAAGATAACCGGCAGCAGGGCTGTCAGTGACATTACTTTCCAGCATCGCTCCAAGCACAGTTGACATCACAGCTCCAAGTAGGTAAGCGATCTTGCAAGGAAACAAGCACCGTGTGCGGTAGGCTTTAGTCCAAATTTCGTTTTGCCAACATTTCCGATATCCAATGTTCAGTTCTGTTGCATTTGCGTGAGTACTGCAACTAATTTCAAACTAAATTACTAAAATTACAAAAATTACATAAACTTCAAGATTCTGATTCTATAATATACGAAAGATATTTTACAATTCACAACACATACGCACCTATTCTTATCAATAAAATACATGTTTTAAAATATGCTTTATTTGCAAAATAAGTTCAGTTCTGTATTATATACTTTGATATTTCGTTAAAAATGTTTGAATAACATGCAATCTTCTTATCACTTGCACATAATCTAAATATCAGAGTTGTAAGCAAGATTTCAATTTATATACTTTTAACGGACACAAAAAAAATGTTAGTTTCAGTGTTTATTAAAAAATACAGGGTGTACCAAAAAGACCGGACACCGTTTCACTGACAAATTCTGTGGAACATTCTAAGAAGAAAATTCTTATGCGAAAATGTCGAGGCGATATTAATAGTTTTTAAATGGGAAGCACTTATAGTTGACCAATCAGTTTGAGAAAATTTCGCGCGCTCAGGCATGGTACATCGCATAGCAAATGCAGGTGCTCTTGTACATTGACTAAGTTTTTAGATATTAACATAATTCTGCATACGATAAGAAAATTACCTGCTTTGAAGCTTTGTCTTATTTATCTGTGATTGTTTAATTTACTAAACATAAAGATTAATGCAATTAAAAATTACGGAATATCAATAAATACGTACGTATAATAATATAAATGTTTTAATTTCAAAATAATATTTACCTATTAATGTTTCATTTCCAAGATAAGTTCAATTCTGTATCACACTTCAGTATTTTTAGTACTTTGTTAAATATGTTTAAATAACATGCAATTTTTTTATCATTACCCGTACGTGATCTACATATCAGAGTTGTAAGCAATATTTCAATTTACACACAGGGTGTTTCCAACCATCCGCCCACCCCTTTTATTTTGAAAAGGGGTGATGCTGGGAAGTTGGAAAAAACATGTTTATCATAAAACCTCGTCTGAAGTTTCTGATGTGGTGGTATTTTTATTTTTGGGAAACTTCCGGAAACCGGAGGCAACTTATAAATTTTAAATGACAACGTAGGGCAACCTAGGTATCGTTGGATAGAGTTTAAAAAAAAAACAACTTTTGCTTAAAAAAAATTTGATATTATTTACCGTTATCAAGAAATAATCAAAAAACGCTTGCAATTGTTATGACGCTCGAACTTCTTAATTTCTTGCCTTAATAAAACAATACACTCTACTGGCGGCCGAAAATAAGGGTCAATTTCAGGATTTATTTGTGACAAAGTGATAGGCCAGTCAGGTTCATGATATATACGATATTGAAGTACATGTTTAGGTGCATTTACAATATTTTTTATATAGGAAAATATTGATAAATGTAGAAGTTATGAGTCATCTCCGCAAAAGCCCTTCGCGCGCGTGCGCGCGCTCGACTACGGTGTAGGTACATAGTAGCTCCAGTACGGCGTGCTTGAAATAAAAAACACAAAAAAGGTATTAAATTTGAATGTATTCCCCACAAGTTGACGTGCAAAAATTGTAAAAAAGTTAAAAATTGTGAAACTTCAAATTGTAGCACTTCAAAGAAAAATGTGTATTTTATGCCAAAAAAACCAACGGCTTTTTATTGTTATTAACACATGATTCACCGGGAACAAAAATACTCTACGTCAACTTGAGCATTGTGCTGTTATATTGATGTAAGCCAAACGTTAAGACATCCGCAATAAAAGTACGTTTGGAATCGCGTACATTCGAAAAAAGTGCTTCTGCGAGATGACTCGTAACTCCTACATTTCTCAATATTTTCCTATATATAAAGAATACTGTCAATGCACCTAAACATGTACTTCAATATCGTATATACCGTAAACCTGATTGGCCTACCACTTTGTCACAACTAAATCCTGAAATTGAAATCCTTATTTTCGGCCGCCAGTGTGTATTACCCCCTTAAGGGGGTACTCTGGTCAAGCGCACGAAAAAAAGTGATTTTTTAAAACTGTTGTATTCAGAATATACAATTGCAATTAATTTAAAACTTTTTTTGCACACTAGTATCTCTTAGACAATACAGAAAAATTTTATTCATGAAAAAAAAGTATTTAAACAAAAGATATAGCAGATCTTGTTGAGCGCCTTAATTTGAAGCACCAAATTGGCAGGCAGTCACTGGATCGCAAAAATGGTCCAATCTCAAAATTTCAAATAATTTTGTAATTTATATACCCACATTTTCTATATGAATAAGCGCAAAATTTAAAAAATTAAAAATTTTAATTTTTACTGCAATTTAAAGAAAAAGAGCGATTTTTTGCATAAAAAGTCGGTAAAAATGGCCAATAAAATTTTATTAAACAATTCTTTTAAAACAATTTTCTATTCATATAGAAGATAATTATGTATTTTCAAAGTATGTTAAGTTTCAAGTCAATCCGTTTATTAGTTATTGAGTAATCGTGCCCGCCACTTTCAAAAACATGTTATCGAGAAAAACGCGTTTAAAGTTTTCGGTACAAAACTGAGAACTGAGTTGCTTGGTACGCTGTCCCGATTTCTACTGACGAAAAGGCGGTTAAACTCGTATACAGGATAACTCACACCATTCTATATAGAGCATTTGTGTAGCAACTGCTCGAAGAAAAGGCGGGAGAACCCATAAAACCGCAACTGCGTGCTCACATACCTGCTCGGAAAAAGGCTCGATCGGTAGACTTACAGTTCAAATTTCGAAAAAACAAATGTAGCCCCGTATTCTACAGATGTTAGGGAGTATTTTAAGCAAAAAAAAAATACTTTTCTGACCAGAGTACCCCCTTAACAGTATCGAGTGAGACTCGTGGTATGGATTGGGTGCCAAACATAATAAACACGAGTCAAACTCGTTCCAAACATAAACACTGACGATTTGTCGCCGTTAGACTTTTACCTTTGGGGGAGAATAAAAGACATAGTTTATCAGCAATGCCCAACAACAAGAAAAGACATGTAACGGCGGATTCAAGAAGCTTGCCATTCTTTGAATCCTGCAGAAGTCCGGAGGGCACTATATACATCTCATATACTTTAGTAATTTAGTATAGTCAATTTCAGTTTCGCTCAATTTAGAACAACTGTAAAATATTGTATTGTATTTGTGATGCAGTATTGTAGAGTGATCTTGTTGGGCCGCATTCAGAATCTCACATTTACGATGGCAGACCTGGATATTTCTAACGAAATGGTTGAACATGTCTCGAAGGTAGGCGCGAAATCAGTTAAGTGATGATCTATTGATGTGATCTTTCCACATTACGTCTAAAGAAAAAAACTATGAACGTATTGTCGACGTAAGATATTAAAGATATATACGTCGTAGGCTTATTGCAAAATCAGCCTTTTTGCGAAATGTCGGCCTTTTGCGAAAGCATTTGATCGTTTCTTTAATAAGACTAACGTATTTTAGACTTCTTGCAAAGTGCCTAGCCTAGCACCAGCCCATGTGTGCCAAAAAGCCTAAAGTGCGTTCAGTCTTATTGAGAATATTGGGAATACTAGTCTTTTTGCAAAAGGGCTGATTTTGCAATAAGCCTGCGACATATATGTATATATATAGCGTAAAGACATTAAAAACAATACCTACTCAATTAAAAAAGCAAGAATTGTTCAATTAAAAGAAATTGACACATATGTTGTTCATAGAAATTTACCGTGGAAAATGGCGTTTACAAGGGAGAAGTAAAGCATAATTTGAATAACTACAAGAGTGTCGGAGAAATAATATGGACTAGCTTAAGAAATTATGGGAATAATATCTCACACGTGAGTCAACGATCACATATGACATCAAAATATATAGTGTTTTAGTATTGGTAAGAAGTAGATGTTCCGGAATTATAGATTGTTCTTTTAACCGCGAGCTAATGACTCTGTAATATAATTTTCTTGTGTTTACTCTTCATAATAATCTTGTTCAGTTGGATGCACGCACCGAAGAAACGGTAACATACGCGCAGCTGCAAGATAAAGTTGTGAAATGCGCGTTGTGGCTGCAAAAACGAGGAATCAAATCCGGTGACGTTATCAGCATATGCACGGATAATCACCTCAATTCCATCGTGCCTTGTCTTTCGGCTGCTTACATCAATGCAATCTTTAATCCGTGGCATGAAAACATGGACTTGCGTAAGTTCCTCCGCGATTATCGAGAATTTCCGTATGTATTTAATTAAATTAGCAGATTAGAAATAAAATGCGTTTCCGATAACAATGCGCTCAAATACAATTACAAATTTATCTTGCATTAATTAAATAGAATTTTGTATTGTTTAAATAAACAATAATATTAGCATTCACTTTTGTATTACTTATGAGTTATTTGTCATCAGAAACTGCGCTGCACGTTTTGCAATTGACTACGCCGAAGGTAATCTTCTGCAATGAGAAATCCGTGGATGTCGTCTTAAGGGCGATAAAAGAGAAGAATTGCAGTCCCACCGTGGTGATTTTCGGCAAGCATGTTGATGCAATTTCGTTCTCCGATATTTTGAACAGTTGCAACAATGCGGAAGTCTTAAATTTCCGTTACATTGAACTTGACGACATCAAGCAGACGGCGTGCCTCTTACATTCGTCGGGTACTACGGGATTGCCGAAATGTGTCGAACTGTCCAACTACAATGTATTAATTTTCAGCCAGGAAAGAAGATTGATCATAAATAACGCGTCATCACTTTGGTTCTCTTCTCTTTATTGGCTGAGTGGGATAATAATGAACTTCAACGCGATCGTGAATAGTTCTAAAGTGATTCTCTATCCAGAATTTGACGAGGAGATGACTTGTCAACTGATAGAGAAGTACAAAGTAATATTATATTAAATATAGGAAGCGTATTCAAATAATTAAATCGAAATAATTTTAATTTTTTAGATTTGTTGTTGCAAAAATAATGACAACTAAAAATGTCACGCTGATATAAATACGTCGTATTATAAATGTGTATTTTTATTATAAATGTGTATTTGTGTAACGATAATTTTTAGTCTCTCGTAAACTCTATCATAAAGTTTAAATGAATTGTGAAGTAAATTGAACTTTCTTTAAACATACTTACTGTATAGTGTTTTATATTTGAGTTGACTGTCGCGATAACTTACAATAATACTAATATGAAATAATGCGGTCAATTTTTTTTCAAAACTTGTTCATACGTGACATATGTATATTTAAGGTACTTAACCGAACTGCATTTTGATAAATTAGTAGCGAATTACATGATAATATCTTGCCGTCAAGATATATGTGAAAATTGTAATTATGAAAGCATATATCATAATCGTATTTCATGATAATGTCTTCTTGTCTATATTATAAATTGCATAATTAATTTTGTATGTATACCTGCAATTAGTCATTTGCGTAAGATGACAAAATCCAAAATCGTAAATTGTTTTATTATCTAGGTAGCAACAGTTTTCTTGAGCACTAGTATGCTGAATCGGTTTCTCAAAGCGGATTACATAAAGAAATATTCTTTACCATCTTTGGAAATCTTTATATACGGTGGTGCACCAATTAAGCCAAAAGTGCAGCAAGAATTGAGATGTATATTACCGCACGTCAAAGTAATGCAAGCTTACGGTAAATATCGTTATAAAATATTCACATATATTAATGCAGTGTGTGTTATAATATTTCAATTATTTACAACTTACATTCCTTATGTTTCTAGCAATGACGGAACTCGGTCTCATAACAATGCAACTATCGAATCACAAGAACGGATCTTGTGGAACAGTTATTAAGAATGTACAAATGAAAATCGTGGATCCAGAAAGCGGGAAAGTACTTGGCCCGAATCAGTCGGGAGAAATATGGATTAAATCTTTAACAGTAATGAATGGTTATTATAGAAATCCTGAGGCGACGAAAAGTACGGTTGACGAGGAAGGTAAAGAGTTTATATCTATAATAATAATTACATCGACTCATGCATGTAAAGCAAATAAATTATATTTTATTATATCTTAAAGAACATATCTAGTAATATCGTAAAAACTTAATATTAAAAATATTTGGAACTCTTTTAGGATGGCTACACTCGGGTGATATCGGTTATTTTGACGAAGATGGGGAATTGTTCATTGTTGACAGGATAAAAGAACTCATAAAATATAGAGGAAATCATATCTCACCCGGAGAAATCGAAGGTGTGTTAACGTCGCATCCAGCAGTGCTAGAAGCTGCAGTAATAGGAGTACCTCATGCAACAGATGACGAACACCCTCTTGCATTTGTCACCAAGAGGCCTGGTGCCAAGGTACAATCCGTTATTATAAGCATGATAAAATCGAAAAACAAAGATGTTAATGCAATCAAATTCAGAGCGCAATGAATAAACCTGTAAACAAGTAAAAATTTGATTAAGTTATAAAGGAATCGCGAAAAGCATAAAGATCCTAAATAAAAGCATTGTCTTAGTTAACGCTTTTAACTGAAACTCTGTACAATAAAATATGGTTTGATATAATACTGACATTAAGTTAATTCCAAAGATGTTATAATAAAGTTTTTAATAAATTTTTATTGTGAAATATTTTGTAATATTTTACATATATAATACGAACAACATTTAAATGTTTCTTTTATTATTTCATAGTAAACTAAATAAAACATTATTGGGGGTATAGTTCCTTAAATAGTATGTTTTTTGAAAGAGTTATATGTTTGTACATTACTTTTTAATACATAATAAGAAATATTTTTTATGTATTAGAATGCTTTTTTTTCTACATTGGTCTAATTTTCTTTGTACAGGTGACGGAACAGGAATTGATAGACTTTGTAGCGAAGAACATGATGGATCACTTCAAACTACGTGCAGGAGTAATATTTCTGGACACTTTTCCGTATACAGGTTCAGGAAAAATTGCGAGGAAGGATTTAAAAGAAAAAGCTAAAAAATTATTTAAGAATACTACTTATTAATTATATCTATTCGATAAAGCAAAATTTATGAATGCATATAATATACAGGGTGTTCAACAAATTACTGACCAATTGAAAAGTGAAGATAGATTAGGTTAAACTAAAAAGAAAAGTCATGTACTATTTTGTAAAATTGGCAATAATTATTGAGTAATTAATTAAAACGTCTAACAAATAAATAAGCGTATAAAGTTGACTCGTCCCATCTCCGTTTAGGTGTATACTTTAATCCTAGGGAAAAGAATTTTTTATTGGATTTATAATTCTACAAAAAATAAAAAATGGCACGTGCGCGAAAATTACGCTCAGCTGTCGGTAACTCCCAGCATTGCCTCAAAGATAATCACAATGTATTTGCAGATGTTTAATTAATGCTGTAATAGCAGGACTACATGGTATGACTACATACTTATTTAGCGAATTGTGTGTAAGCAAAGTTGAAAAAAATATTTAATAATTTTTATATTTTACGTTTTTAATACTCGTCTTGTTGAAAATGATTATAGAATATAATTGCGAATTGCTGAATATAAAAGCTCAGAAAAATATATCTTATCAAAATCAAGTACACATTAATTAATTTTCTCTAATTTTCATGTATTTTTGTCGTCATAAATGTAGTTATAAGAGATTCTAAAATCTCTCCTTTTGTCGGAATAATTTAATCAAAGAACAACAGAAAACCGTAATCATATTCATAATTATTATCATCATCTGACTTGTAGCTGAAGGAGATAAGCATGCAATAAATATTCTGATGTAATGTATAGTGATTCTGATAAATTTAGAACATTTATTATGATAAAAAAGACAATGTTCGTAAATTTTACCTTTTTTAATGTTAAAACATAATAGCATCTAATCAAATGTAAATTAAAATTTACAATATGGTAGAGACCTCCAATATTACAGCGAATTATTGCAAATAATTAAAATATTTATGCACAATAATTAGAATTAATCAAAATTTCGTTTTGCCAACATTTCCGATCCAATGTTTAGTTCTGTGTTCTATTCGTTTAAAAACTGCAACTAATTTTAAATTACTAAATTACTAAAATTACAAAAATCACATAAACCTCAAAACTCGGATGTTAAATGAGCGATGTTTTACAATCTACAACATATACATTAATTTTTATCAGTAAAATAAATGCTTTAATTTCAAGATAAACATTTACCTATTATGTTTCATTTCCAAGATAAGTTCAGTTCAGGATCACACTTCAGTAATTTTAAAACTTTGTTAAACATGTTTGAATGATATGCAATTTTTTTTATCACCTGTACGTGATCTACATATCAGAGTTGTAAGCAATATTTTAATTTATATACTTTTAACGGGCACAAACAAAATTTTAATTTATTATAGTATTTATTTAAAAAATGTATAAATTATATATTACAATAATTTATTAAATAATAAATGTAATGAATCAAGTTGCATTAAATTCTAAGAAAAGAAGATACATCAAATAATATAACACTAAAAATAGGCATTACCAGTTATTTAGTTTAAAAATATTTTTTCTTAGATAAATATTAGGAAATACTGAATAAAAAATATTACGACTAATCGATGTAATCATAATAATGTCACAGCAAAATTTTTGATTTACGATTTGTTGAAACTTTTTAATTTGTGAGGGTTGGATATCATAAAGATACGTACGCGATGAATAGTCAACAAATGTTCGCAGTCTACTGTTAATAATGCTCATAAGTGTACCATTATTAACTTGTCTGCTGAATATTCTTCGAAAAGGATGATCTTCGCGTAACGGAAAAAGTCCTTTGTCCATCAAATACGAAATTTTCTTCGTTGCAATCGACTTTACCAATTCTTATTCAAATTTCTTTATTTTTCCATTGCATACCAGATATCTGGATATTTGTAACCGAAGGTATTGTACATCTTTTATAAGTTTGTCTTTTTTATAATTTAACTGTGCCTCCAACTGTACTATTTTTATCGACGTTTACAATAACATACTGAATTTTGCCGAGTATCTTCAGAAATTCAGGTACTTATTCTCTCTCACACATAGATATCTATATTATACATAATTGTAAGATAAAATCAATGTAGATATTAAAAGGTCAACTTCTTATTGTTTTGTAAAAGTAGAGGTATATCAGAAATTAACTCTATTTTATTTTAAAATACATTATTCAATTCTCGTTTCCAAACGACTCGCAGTCGCTCTGAAGATCAACTGCTTTATTAAAAGTATTATAAAAAGTTTTTTGTATTCTGTGTCTGTTCTGTGTTTTGTTACAAGTGTGTGTGGTATATGTATTAAAACTTTTACGATGAAATCAGCATCTACCTCGGCATCTACATAACTTAACAAAAATAAAAAATTATACAGCAAAACCGTCAAAAACGTCATTGTTTAATAGCGTAATAAAATCCAATTTGTGAAATAATCTGCAGATAAGACAGTTATTGTAAAAAACTAACATTTTTAATTATTATATTTTTAACCCACTGTGTGCATATGTGGGGGGGGTCTACGGTATCCGAGCCAAAATGATATCTGTTCGTAACTGTAAAATTGACACGTCTGCCTGTCGGGCTCTTTTCTTTAAGAAAAGTAGGTAAGAGAAAGGATTCAAAAGAGCCCAGAGCCATTACGAAAGATTATTATATCGCTGAACGCTGAGCAAGTCAAATCTCGTACAGAGGTCTCAAACTCACATATCTATCTACTAAACGTGACCTTTCTCTGTAAGTAACAATTTTGCTAATTATTTATGATAAATGTTGTTTTTGGTCGAAACAACGTCCCCTTAAAAGATTTTGACGAATAGTTGCTCTTCTATTTAGTTATTGCCAAACAATGGAGTTCTGGACGGCGAGCGAAGCTCGCAGATGAATTTTTTTTTTACATATTTTACATATTATATTGTATACATTTCTAATAAATTATTGAAAAATATCATATATTTAAATTTATATATAATTTTACCTTTATTTTTTTATTTATCAACAACTTTTCTTACTAAAAGTACCATTTTGACCCTCCTGAATAATTCAACTTTTTTGAAAATATCAATTTGTACTATTTCTTTTCTTGAACACTTATTTCTGAAGTAAAAACCTTATTAAAGGATTTTTTCTGCATAAAAAAAAATTACAAATTTTTAAAAAAACCCAACTTTTTTCTTCATTCTTATTCAAAGTTTATTAAAAATAAAATATTAAATAAATGTTTATCAAAATGACTATAAAATCATTAACTATAATTTGCTATGTATAGTATGTATATGTGACGTAAATTATAGATTTCCAGTACTGGTAGTGAATATCGAAATGTAGATAGATGTGTTTTGTAAATTTTTTCAGATTTTTTATAAATACTTTAAGCCAAATTAAGAACTTCTCGTCGTCAGCCAATAATTAAAAACGTAGTAATTTTTACAATTGACCCAACTGGCCATGTTTATTAGCAGGATCTAGAATTTAGAATTTATTGCGAAAAATATTACCTCAGTCACTCAGCCAGGGTTGGAACCTCCCGCATTTCGTGCAGGCGTCGTCCCAATTCGACCACTAAGGCATGTGGTAATATTTATCGCAACAACAAACTAATATACACATATTATTTGTTTCAACATTAACTGCGCGCCGAAGTTTGTCGGACTTTCAACACAGTATAGCTCCTGTTGGAATATTAAAAATTCCCTCCCTCCCTCCCTGTTAGTTAAATAGATTCGATTAACTATACACCATTCTTCAGATCCGGTGTGTAATAAAACAAATTAAGAACTTCTCGTCGCCAGCCAATAATTAAAAACGTATCTCCTGCACGGAATGCGGGAGGTTCCAGGTTCAAAAACCCTGGTTGAGGTAATATTTTTCGCAATAAATTCTAAATTCTAGATAACATCTTGCTAATAAACATGGCCAGTTGGGTCGAATTTAAAAATTACTACGTTTTTAAATACTTTAAGGTTTAGAAAATAGCGTCGGACATGACAGACCCACGTTGCATTGGGAAGGTGCCAAAAAAACGTATGCACATGAAGGGTTAATTATTACTTTTATTGTTATCCAAATGTAATAACTAATAACATATACTAATTTAAAAAATTTTTTATTAGTAAATTAAAAAATTAATATATATTTAATAAAAAATACATGTGTGGTATAATATATCATTCTCACTTTAACTAGAATTAATTTCGGAAATGGAGTCTATTTAGATCTTTCGTATAGATATATGTATACAGGGTGTTTTAAAAAAGTGTTACATATTTTGTGAGCAGATAATATTCATAAAAACAAGAAAAAATATCCAGTAAACGTGAGTTTTAAATCAAATATCTGTTAAGATATGGGCCAGTCTTTATCGTATACTATATATAGGAGGTGCTGCATGTGGTTCCCATTCATTGTGTGACACACATCCTATAATATACGATAAAGACTGGCCGATATCTTAACAGGTATTTGATTTAGGATCCATTACTGGATATTTTTTTCTTGTTTTAATGAATACTACCTGCTCTCAAAATATGTAACATTTCTTTTTATATATGTATATATACACTGCCGTCAAAAAGATTCGTGACAAAACCTATAACTATATAAATTTAAACCTGCTTGCTCGTGTTTTTCTCGGTCGTTACGTTGTCTTTCATGTTTGTTTACACAACAATGTATATCCCCCGCTTCTCTGAGCCCAGTTTACACGTGTCTCTATATATTATTACTCCGAATTCCGCGCAGCAAGCATATTACAATACAATCATTTGTTCGCTTCAATAAGTATACTATACAGTTTTGTCTAAAAACTAATCCAAATGCGAGATTTTCAAACAATTGTTTTTTCATTTACATCTCATATAAATTAACATACAGATGAGTATTGTTTCGCTGTTTTACAGTATTAGGGTAAATGTTTTAAAATTAGATTTATTTAATTAATTATTAAAAAAGTATGAGCTGTGAACTAAATATTGGCTTAAATTTATAAATTTTTTGTTTCTCACTAATTGAATAAAATTGAATCATTTTTCTTATAATAATTTAAGCCTTTTACTTCAATTTTTTGCGACTGAACTACCTAAACCACCTTTGTCCGGAAACTTTTCAACGGCAGTGTATACATATATTTTTTTATTTTAAATTATACATGTACATAGAATTATATTTGTCCAAAACATTAATATATAAACATACACCTCATATATAGGTACTTTAATAGTGAATTTTAGTTTGCTCAATTTAGATTAGACAACTCTAAAATGTTTTATTTATAATGCAGTATTGTAGAGTAATCTTGTTGAATCAATTCATTCAGAATCTCACATTTACGATGGCAGACCTGGATATTTCTAACGAAGTGGTTGAACATGTCTCGAAGGTAGGCGTAAAATCAGTCATGTGATAATCTATTGATGATACTTCTATTATACATGTTACGTCTAAAGAAAAACTGTGAATGTATGATTTACGTAATACATACAGATTAAAGATATATAGCGTATAGACATTTAAAAAAATATTCAATTAAAAAAGTTTGACATATATGTTGTTTACAGAATTTTACCGTGGAAAATGGCGTTTACAAGGGAAAAGTAAAGCAAAATTTGAATAACTACAAGGGTGTCGGAGAAATGATATGGACTAGCTTAAGAAATCATGGGAATAATATCGCACACGTGAGTCAACGATCACATATGACATCAAAACATAGTGTTGTCGTTGAATTTAATTTTGTTTTAGTATTGGTAAGAAATAAATGTTCCAGAATTATATAGATTGTTCTTTTAATCGCGAGTTAAAGAACTCTGTAATATAACTTTCTTGTGCTTACTCTTCATAATAATCTTGTTCAGTTGGATGCACGCACCGAAGAAACGGTAACATACGCGCAGCTTCAAGATAAAGTTGTAAGATGCGCGTTGTGGCTGCAAAAACAAGGAATCAAATCCGGTGACGTTATCAGCATATCCACGGATAATCACCTCAATTCCATCGTGCCGTGTCTTGCTGCAACTTATGTCAACGCGATCTTCAATCCGTGGAACGAAAACTTGGATCTGCGTAAGATATCTAGAAATACTTATTGTAAAACGTTTCTATAACTATTGCATTCGATCAAATTAATTAATTAGGTGTAATGCTTTTCCGATAACAATGCGCGCGAATACAATTTTGTCTATCTTGCGGTAATTGGACATAATTTTTTATTATATGTTTGATTATACAATAATATGTATTTAACATAGTGTTTTTTTTTTATTAATTATGATAATTGTTTGCCATCAGCAACGGCGCTGCACGTTTTGCAATTGACCACGCCGAAGGTGATCTTCTGCAGAGAGAAATCCGTCGATGTTGTCTTGAAAGCGATGAAAGAGAAAAATTGCAGTCCCACGGTGGTGGTTTTCGGCAAGAATGTCAATGCAATTTCATTCTCCAATATTTTGAACAATTGCATCGATGCGGAAGTTTCAAATTTTCGTTACGCCGAGCTCGACGACATCAAGAAGACGGCGTGCATCTTGCACTCGTCGGGTACTACGGGATTGCCGAAAGGTGTCGAATTGTCTAACTACACTTTATTAATTGTTAGCCAGGAAAAAAGATTGAGCATGGATAACCCGTCATCACTTTGGTTTTCTTCTCTTTATTGGCTGACTGGGATAGTGATGAACTTCAGTGCGATCGTTTATAGTTCCAAAGTGATCCTCTATCCAGAATTTAATGAGAAGATGACTTGTCAACTGATAGAGAAATACAAAGTAATATTATGTTAAGTATAGAGAATTAATTTGTCAAATAATTGAAGCGGAATAATTTTAATTTTCAAGATTAATTGTTGGAAGAATAATAATAACTAAAATGTCATGCTGATATAAATACGTCTTACTTTTTGTTATAAATGTGTGCAGTAATCACAATAATTGTTAGTCTCTCGTAAACTCTATCATGAAGTTGAGATGAATTGTGAAGTGAATTAAACTTTCTTTAAACGTACTGTAGTGTTTTCTATTTGAGCTGACTGTCGCGATAATTAACTTATTATTATTGGAATAATGCGATCAGTTTTTTCATTCAAAACTTGTCAAAGCTTATCGTTCATATGTGACATGTATTTGGGGTAACAAACTGCATTTTGATAAATTAAATTGCGAATAACATTATAGTATGCAGTCAAAATGTGTAAATTGTAATCATAAGAGTATATATCATAATTAATGATAATGTCTTTTTATTTTTATTATGAATTGCATAAATAGTTTTATATATTTACATGTAATTAGTCATTTGCACATGATATGATGGAATCCAAAACCGTAAATTATTTTATTGTTTAGGTAGCAACTGTTTTTTTGAGCACTAGCATGCTCAATCGGTTTCTCAAAGCGGGTTACGTAAAAAAATATTCATTATCATCTTTGAAAATTATAATATGCGGTGGTGCAATAATTAAGCCGAAAGTGCAGCAAGAATTGAGATGTATATTACCGCATGCCCAAGTAATACAAGCTTACGGTAAATATTGTTATAATGCGATAAAAAATTTACATTTAATATATATTAATACGTGTTACGTGTGTTATATTATTTTGATTATATTCTTCGTGTTTTTACTTTTTAGGAATGACGGAAGTCGGTGGTTCCGTAACAAAGCAATTACCGTATCACAAGAACGGATCTTGTGGAACAGTATCCGAGAATGTGCAAATAAAAATTGTAGATCCAGAAAGCGGGAAAGTACTTGGTCCGAATCAATCGGGAGAAATATGGATAAAATCTACAATTATGATGAACGGTTATTTTAGAAATCCCGAGGCAACAAAAAGTACGATTGATGAAGAAGGTAAACAGATTATATCTGTTATAATTAATAATTATATAATTAAAAATAAAGAATTGTGAGTTAATTAATTGAGGCGTTCAAACTAAATAAATTGTATTCCATTAAATCAAAAAGGACGTAATTAACAGTATCATAACAATGTAAAACCACAAAAATATATTTAAAACTCTTTCAGGATGGCTACACTCGGGTGATATCGGTTATTTTGACGAAGATGGGGAATTGTTTATTGTTGACAGGATAAAAGAACTCATAAAATATAGAGGAAATCAGATTTCACCCGGAGAAATCGAAGGTGTGTTAACGTCGTATCCGGCAGTGCTAGAAGCTGCAATAATAGGAGTACCTCATGCTACAGATGACGAACACCCTCTTGCTTTTGTCACCAAAAGGCCTGGTGCCAAGGTACAATCCGTTATTATATGTATAAGCATGATAAGATCACAGAACAAAGATTTATAACATAAAATAAAATACCAACAGATAATCCGATTTATTCTGTAGGATATTTTCTTAAAATTTCTAGTAAATATTTAATAGACAGGGATCAAGCTCATAAAAATAAAGACGTTGATGCAATCAAAATCAAAGCGCAATGAATAAATCTATTTAAACAAGTAAAGATTTGATTAAATCATGAAAGAATTTTTTCATGAAGAGGAAGAAGCTTCTAGACAAATGTATATTGTCTTAGTTAACAATTTTGACTGAAACTCTGTACGATAAAGCATGGTTTTTTGTAAGATTGATAATAAGTGAATTCTAAAATTTTATAATAAAGTTGTAGGTAATAAATTTTTATTGTCAAAAATTTTTTGTAATATTTTACATATATTATACAAACAACATCTAATTAAATGTTTATTTTCTTATTTTATAATAAATAAAGTTAAACATTATCGGATATGTGTTTTGAAATAATATGTGTTTCGAAAAAGTTATGTTTATACATTACTTTTTAATACATAATACATTTTATTACTTTTTAATAATAGGAAATATATATATATATTTTTATGTATTAGAATGTTTTGTCTGCATTGGTTTAATTTTCTTTCTACAGGTGACGGAACAGGAATTAATAGATTTTGTAGCGAAGAACATGATGGATCACTTCAAACTACGTGCAGGAGTGATATTTCTGGACACTTTTCCGTATACAGGTTCAGGGAAAATTGCGAGGAAGGATTTAAAAGATATAGCTAAAAAATTATTTAAGAATACAACTTAATTTTATATCTACGTTCGATAAGGCAAAATTTATGAATGCATATAATATATAAGTTGTCCGACAAGTCATTGACCAATCGAAAAGTGAAGGTAGATTGGGTTCAACTAAAAAGAAAAGTCATGTATGTACTATTTTGTAAATTTGCAATAATTATTATTAAGTAATTAATTAAAACGTTTGGCAAGCGAATGAGCGCATGAGAAGCGGTAGGCCGGACACGGTAGACATGTAAAATGGCTTAATTGTTAGTTGTTAGATCTCTTAGCAACAGTGAGCATCATCTGATAGCGAGAGGTAAATTATAGTCGTTTGACGTGCGATCGCGTCACACGACGTTCGCGGCTCGCTGCGTTACTCCACTCTCGCTATTAGATGAATTTTACAAAATAATACACGACCTTGGATCAAAAAAAGCAAAGAAAAGTGATGTATCAATAATTTAGTTGTTAGATATATCTCTTTTAGCAACAGTAATAATAAATCTTTAGATTAACTAATTTTTAATTTCCTTTTTTTGTGTATAGAAATTGAAAATCCATGTGTAATCATACAATTATAATATAGATTTCGTTTCGCATCCGAATCAGGGTCCTGATGCGAGTGGACCTCGCTTCTTGCCTGGAAATTTCATTTTTAAGTTTCTTTTTTATTAATAACTTTATAAACACCGAGCGACGGCTCTAGAACCAGCTCTATGTTACTTAGGGTGATAACCTTGACAACATATATCAAGATTAAGGTCATTGAAGGTGAGTCAGTTAATCTAAAATTTTTAGCGCAGTGAGCATTATTTATTTGATAACGAGAGGTGGATCAGTTTTCTGGCGCGCGATCATGTCACGCGTCATTCGTCGCTTGTTGTGTAACTCTCGCTATATGATAATGCTCATTGTTGCTAAGAGAATTAACAAGTAAAGCTGCGAGCAGTGCGCTATCATTGCTATTACCTCATTCTGTCCTTGTTTTACATCTAATGAGAGATGAAGATAGAATGACGCAATAGCGCTAATATAGCAAGCTTCCCAAACATACCCTAAGGCGGTACTATTTTATTTCAACTATTTCAAGATCGTCTTAAGTAATGTCTTAAGATTCTAATGCAACTGATTGGTTTATAACATCGTAAGATTGTACTTAAGACGGTCTTAAATATGAGATCCGACTATAAATACCGGCCTAAGCCATTTTAAATATCTAACGAGTTTGACCTACCGCTTCTCATGGGCTTATTCACTCAGACGTTTTAATTAATTACTTAACAACACTATCGCGAATTTTGCAAAATGGTATATGACTTTTCTTTTCGGTTTGATTGTGAGCCAATCTACCTTTACCTTTCGGTTGGTGATTGTCGGATACCCTGTGTAATCGTACATTTCTTCCGAGTAGGTATAAATAAAATTTACAAAACCTTAGTGGCTTCTCTCCAATATTACCGCAAATTATTGCAAATAATTAAAATATTTATGCACAATAATTAGAATTAGTCATTTCGTTTCACTAATATTTCCTATATCTGGCGATGTTTATTTCTGTGTTCTATTTGCTTAAAAACTGCAACTGATTTCAAACTAAATTACTAAATTAAAATAACCTTTTCTTCGCCAGTAGTAAATAATAAAAAACGAATTTATTTGACCGAACTTGCAATATTAAACGAAATTACATAACCGACGTTTCGACCATGGTATTTGGTCCTTCTCAAGTATAAACTATATCCAAGTTGAAATAAGCCGTTCGGAACATCTTAATAGCTACGAGTTTTTACCTGGAAACGCGTGACGACATCTTGTAGATATGATTTTCCGGGTAAAAACTCGTAGCTATTAAGATGTTCCGAACGGCTTATTTCAACTTGGATATAGTTTATACTTGAGAAGGACCAAATACCATGGTCGAAACGTCGGTTATGTAATTTCGTTAATATATTGCCAGTTCGGTCGAATAAATTAGTTTTTTGTAAATTACTAAAATTGCAAAAATCACATAAATTTTAATACTTGGACGTTATACGAAAGATGTTTTAAAAACTACCTTACATACACCTGTTCTTATTAGTAAAATATATCTTTTAAAATATCTATTACATTTCATTCGCAAGAGTTCAGATCGGTATTGTATTTTTTGTATTTTTCGATTGACTATATTTCTGGATAGGAACGTGTCACGGACTTCAATAAGGTCTCAAATTGAAGCTTGAGACTTATACTCTATGTAGAAAATCTTAACAGTACCAAACAAAAAATATTTTTCCCGGCAAACTCTATCAAAAGTCTGATAGAAATACTAAAAGAAACTCATATTTCGCATTTCGTTACTCGAATTTCATGACTAGAAATGGATTACAAATTCATCGAAGCTGAAAAGCCGCGAATATAAGTTCTTGCTGGAATTCTCCAGCAAGAATAGATTTTTATATCGAGATATGACCGATTAAAAAAAGAACGAAATTTGTTTCGCACTTTTGACCGGATGTGTTGTGTAGTCATTGCAGTCCGCACCACGCTTCTGGTTAGAGATATAACCGATCAAGAATTGAGAAAAATGTTGTTTTTTTTTGCACTTTTGGCTGGTTTTATCAAGACAAATATTTTTGATTTGGGACTTTTAAGATTTTCTACATAGAGTAGAAGTCTCAAGCTTTAATTTGAGACCTTATTGAAGTCCGTGATACGTTCCTATCCAGAGATATAGCCGATCGATAAGTGCAAAGAATGCGATTTTTCGCACCTTTCGCTGCGTCTATCTTGAGAACCTGACGTGGACCAATTTTATCAACAAATTTGGTTTCAGCACGTCAAAATCCTTCAAGGTCATTCTGTCCGATCCGAGATAGCACGAATGAGGTTAAATTTGTCGGCCTGTGTTATCTAATCGAATTTTACGCGCGTTTTTAAGATAGAAATGCCATTAAATAATTTTTTGTATGCATATAGTTATGCAACAATCTAGGTTAAAAATATTTTTTCTTAGATAAATATATTAGAAAGTACTGAATAAGAAATATTACGACTATTCGATGTAATAGATAGTAATGACACAACATGATTTGCGCGATTCGAGCAAGCTTTACGTAATTTGTGAGGGTGGGATATCACAGATATATATAGAGATACACTGCTGCACAGTCAGTAAATGCTTGCAGTCTACTGTTAACAGCGCTCATAAGTGTATTATTATTGTCTTGTGTGTCGAGTATGTATTCATTGGAAAGGATGATCTTTGCGTAATAAAAAATCTTCTCCGTCTTCAAATACAAAATCTTCTTTGTTGCAATCAACGTTACCAATTCTTATTCAAATTTCTTTATTTTTTCATTGCACATTGGATATTTGGATATTTATAACCGAAAGTATTGTACATTTTTTTATAAGTTTAAATTATTTTTATATATGTATAAACATGGTAGTTTGTCGTGATTTCATCTGTATTATTTATTTATCGTTATTTGCATTAATTTACTGAATTTGACAGTCATGTGTTGTAGTGGCTTTCAATAGTTATTCCTTAGTACATATTTTTATTCACAACCGAGTATCTTTTGAAATTTAAATATTTATTTCTCTCATACATACAAGTAAGTCTTTCTCTCTTACATAGATATAGATCTGATAAATAGATATACATATAGATATATATCTGTCAGAAAAAATAAATAACGACAATTAAAATGTTATTCTTCTTATATCGTGTTTTAAAAGTAAAGATATCAAAATGTAACTCTTATTTTATTTCAAAATAATTTAATTCTCGGTTTCAAACGACTTATAGTCGCTTTGAAGATCAACTGCTATTTTTAAATGTATCTCGTTGTGTGTGTGTGTGTATGTGTCTGTGTTCTGTGTTTTTTTAAAAGTGAGTATTGTACGTGTATTTAAACGCTCTTATGATGAAATCAGCATCTGCATGACATAGATAAAAAACTTGTAGTAAAACCGTCATTGCTTTAATAGCGTAATAAAATCCAATCAGTGAAATAATCTGCAAATAAAACAGTATTGTAAAAAACTAATATTTTTAATTATTATATTTTTATTGTTATCCAAATGTAATAACTAATAAGATATATTAATTTAAAACATTCTTTTATAAGTTAAAGTAAAAAATTAATAGTTAATAAAAATTACATTGCATAGTGGATCCAAATCCCCAAAATCTGGCCAAAACCTCATAAATGAAATTGTAAGTTAGGAGTTCTTGATCGTTGGGTTGGTTAATAGTTCAGGCATTTAACAGTAAAGAGGAAAGGGGCCAACTGCTTTTACCTGAGTTTATATTCAGTGCAACAGTGACCTTCGTTCGAGCAATACCTGCACCTGGCGTGATAGGAAGAAAAGAACGCTCGCTTTGAAACTCTATAACTTTGTTCAAAGTGCATCAATTTTAATTCAACAAAATAAAAATGCATGTAGCATTTATATAAGCATTTAAAAAATCATAATTATAAAGTGTGATATAAAAATTTAGTAATATTCTTTTACGAAAATTATATACCTAGTAAAGAATTATGTGTAAATTTTGAAAAGTTGTAAAAAAGTTAATGAGACGCGGAGTTACGCTGAAAAACCAATTGAGACATTTAGTTAATATTATAATTTAACAAAATCAACAAAAATTAGCTGCCACTAGGTGCCACTCTAATTGTATAGTGACAGTTTGTAATTTAAACAGTTCTTTTAATTTAAATGCAATAAATGCAATTTTATTATTAACCATTTTCATTTTTAATTTAGCTTTTTAAATCCTTAAAAATTTTAGTAGAAGACAATGCATTGAGCAGTATATTAGTCTCACTTTAATTAAAATTGATTTCAAAAGTAAAGTCGATTTGTGTCTTTTGTATATGTATATATATTAACATTTAAATTATATATGTATATATTCTATATTTTTCCATAATATACTGATATACATATAAACATACATCTTATATACTTTGATAGTTAATTTCAGTTCGCTTAATTTAGAACGACTATAACACGCTCTATTTATGATGCAGTATTGTAGAGTGACCTTGTTGGATCGCATTCAGAATCTCATTTACGATGGCAGAGCTAGATGTATCTAATGAAATGATTGAACCTGTCCCGAAGGTAGGCGTAAAATCAGCCATGTAATGATCTATTGATGTGATCTTTTCATGTTACATTTAAAGAAAAGAACTGTGAATGTAGGATTGATGTAAAACATATACAGTAACGACATAAAGCGCACAGACATTAAAGACGATAAGCAATAAAAACAGTTTGACACATATATGTCGTTTACAGAATTTTACCATGGAAAATGGTGTTTACAAGGGTCCAATAAAGAAGCATAATTTGAATAAATACAAAAGTGTCGGAGAAATGATATGGACTAGCATGAAAAGTCATGGGGATAATATCGCGCACGTGAGTCAACGATCACATGTGACACATATGGGATTTTCAAGAAAAAAAGATAAATTTTAAAGCTTATAATATTTGACTAAATAAGAAAAAGGATTTAATAAAAACATATTCTAGAAGTTAAGAAATTGATATTAGCAATGATGAAGATAGAATAAATTGCGGTTGCTCCTCAATCAATTTATTTATTTTATACAATACATGTTAAGGAGGTTCGAGCATTACTTGTGAGTCAAAAATGCGATTGAAATAAATGTCATTACAGCGATCCCGAATTATTTGCAATATTAGTATAATGAATTGTGGATGTTACTTACGTGCTATATTCTTCGTAAATTATTAGTGTATAGAATATTAACAAACATAGGCCGGTGTATGAGAGCGTCAACGACTCGGGAATCGCTTATTATCCAACATTCTAGGCTAGGATCTAAACTTTGTGACAGTATAGCCTTCAATCCACACGGTAAAGTCCGATTTTTAAAGTCTTTACACAATCCTTGATGTTTCATCTATCAAATGCTAGTTTTTCAAAGTCCTCAGGTGGCTAAGTGTGTACTAAACCAGTGATAATCTACCTCGGAGCGACTTTCTCCATAAGGGTAGACTAAAAGTGGCCAACTTCTGAATAATATTACAGAAAAACTATACGGTCAATATTGCTCAAGTTTTGCGATTATTTGTGTAAAGTGTTTATGTAAATCATATAAAAAAATTAAGGCTCTACGATGGCTTTCGAGTATAGAAAGCTTATTGTCACAAAGTGACATGTTCTAACTGATAATGTTGGCCAAATAAGCGATTCCCGAGTCGTTGACGCTCTCATACCCTAGTATATGTTTGTTAATATTCTATACGCTAATAATTTACGAAGAATATAGCACGTAAGTGGCATCCACAATTCATTATACTAATATTGCATATAATTCGAGATCGTTGTAATGACATTTATTTCAATCGCATTTTTGACTCACAAGTAATGCTCGAACCTCCTTAAATTACATAAAATTTGTTTTATCATAGGCATGAAATAAACAAAAAGAAATGTTAAAAGAGAATGCGTATGTTTAATAGAAGACACACATTAATAATTTAATATCAAATACGGAGTAGAATAATGAAAAACATTATTGAAAAAGCATGTAGTTTTTGTACGCTTTAAGCCTGATCTACAATGTGCTCTTTGCTTTCTGTTTCTTGCTGTTTGCTTCTTGTTTCTCTGCCTCTCCACGCCCTATTTCTCTTCCGGAATTCAATATTCTTTATCTGAGGCGACAGAAAACGCAACACATTTCGTTACGCGACAGAATTTGTCAAAAAATGCGTTCGGGGAGACGCTTTAGGGCTATAAAAGCAAAAGGCAGAGGACACGAAACAAAAAGCAAAGAGCACATTGTAGATCAGGCTTTATAGCGATGAAGATGTGTGTTTTCCACGTATGTTATAATGCTTTTCTACAAGCAACTGCTCATTATTAAAGAATTTTTTTTAGCAATATTATATATATATATATATATGGATTGTTCTTTTAATCACGAACAAATTACTCTGCAATATAACTTCCTTATGTCAATCTTCATAATAATCTTGTTCAGTTGGATGTACGCACCGAAGAAACGGTAACATACGCGCAACTGCAAGATAAAGTTGTGAGATGCGCGTTGTGGCTGCAAAAACAAGGAATCAAATCCGGTGACGTTATCAGCATATGCACGGATAATCACCTCAATTCCATCGTGCCCTGTCTTGCTGCAGCTTATGTCGATGCGATCTCCAATCCGTGGAACGAAAACATGGACTTGAGTAAGTTTCTCCACGATTATTGAGTGTTTCCGCATGTTGTATTTAATTAAATTATCGGACTAGAAATAATGCATTTCTAATAACAATGCACTCTTATTTATGCATTTTAAAAATACAATTTATTCAAGTCTATTTTGCATTAATTAAGTGTAATTTTTATTGTTTGAGTGAATAATAATATTAAACATAGCAATTTTTTTATTATTTATGAGTTATTTTCTATTAGAAACTGCGCTGCACGTTTTGCAACTGACTACGCCGAAGGTGATCTTCTGCAGAGAGAAATCCGTAGATGTCGTCTTGAAGGCGATGAAAGAGAAGAATTGCAATCCCACGGTGGTAGTTTTCGGCAAGCATGTCGAGGCAATTTCGTTCTCCGATATTTTGAATAATTGCAGCGATGCGGAAGTCTCAAATTTCCGTTACGTTGAACTCGACGACATCAAGAAGCCGGCGTGTATTATACATTCGTCGGGTACGACGGGATTGCCGAAAGGTGTTACATTGTCCAACTACACTATACTAGCTCTCACCCAGGAAAACGATTTAGGCATGAGTGACGCGCCATCACTTTGGTTTTCTTCTCTCTATTGGCTAAGTGGGATATTGATGAATTTCAATGCAATCTTTTATGGTTCCAAAGTGATCTTATATCCAGAATTTGACGAGGAGATGACTTGTCAACTGATAGAGAAATACAAAGTAATATTATGTTATACATATAGAAACCTTGTTCTATCGGAATTAAAGCGGAATTTTAATTTTCAAGATTTTTTGTTGCAAAAAATAATGATAACTAATATGTCACGTTGATGTAAATACATAACATATCTTATTATAAATAAATGATCACAATAATTTAGCTTTCATTCCTTCGCGAATTTAATGTTAAAGATGAAATAAATTGTGAAATAAAGTCTGCTTTTTTTAGCATACTGTGTATGATTTCAATTTAAGCTAATATCTAACGCGATAACTTATTACTATTGGAATATTGCGATCAGTTTTTTATCAAGTTTTGTAGTTCATATGTGTTATACATACATTTGTGGTAACAAATTGCATTTTAACGAATTAATATCGAATTATAATTTGATAATGTCTTGCAGTCAGGATAAGTGCAATTGTAATTATGAAAGCATGTATTATAATCACGTTTCATGATAATGATGTCTACTTTTGTTTCTATTATAAACTGCATAATTAGTTTTATGTTTACATGTAATTGATTATTTGCGCATAACATGATGGAATCCAAAAGGGTAAATTATTTTATTTTTTAGGTAGCAATTGTTTTCTTAAGCACTAGCATGGTCAATCGGTTTCTCAAAGCGGGTTACGTAAAGAAATATTCTTTATCATCTTTGAAAACCATAATATGCACTGGTGCAATAATTAAGCCAAAAGTGCAGCAAGAATTGAAATGTATTTTACCGCATGTCCAAATATTACAAGGTTACGGTAAATATCGTTACAATGCGATAAAATATTCACATATATTAATGTGTGTTGTGTGTTATAAAATTTTGATTATATTCCTTGTGTTTTTAGGAATGACGGAACTCGGTGGTGCCGTAACAATGCAGTTACCGAATCACAAGAACGGATCTTGTGGAACAGTAGCCAAGAATGTGCAAATAAAGATCGTGGACCCAGAGAGCGGTAAAGTACTTGGTCCGAATCAGTCGGGAGAAATATGGATAAAATCTTTAATAGTAATGAATGGTTATTATAGAAATCCTGAGGCGACGAAAAGTACGGTTGATGAGGAAGGTAAATTAAGAGTCTCCATCTGTATAAATAAATACATAAATAAATAATTTAATTAATTAATTAATTAATAAGTAGGTATATATATAATCGTGAAAATCTAATCATAAAAATAAATTTGGAACTTCTTTAGGATGGCTACACTCGGGTGATATAGGTTATTTTGACGAAGATGGGGAATTGTTCATTGTTGACAGGATAAAAGAACTCATAAAATATAGAGGAAATCAAATCTCACCCGGAGAAATCGAAGGTGTATTAATGTCACATCCAGCAGTGTTAGAAGCTGCAATAATAGGAGTACCTCATGCAACTGATGACGAACACCCTCTTGCTTTTGTCACCAAGAGGCTTGGTGCCAAGGTACAATCCGTTGTTTTAAGCATGACATATATAAGATCATAAAACAAAGGTTTATATATAAACTAAAGTAAGATTCCAGTAGAATAATAGCATATCGATTTGTTCCATGAGATATTTTCTTAAAATTTTTAGTAAATATTTAATAGATTAAAATCACGCTCATAAAAAAAAAGACGTTAATTTGATCAAAGCTAGAGCCCGATGACTTAGAGAATAAGGATTATGGATTAAGGATAAGGAAGCAAATAAGGATTTTATTAAAACATGAAGGCATCGCGAAGGAAAATTAGCTTCTAGACAAAAGTATACTTGACTTAGCTAATGCTGTTGACTGGAATTCTATACGATAAAATAATTTAATATTAGTGAGTTTTAAAATTTTGTAATGAAGTATTGTCAAAACTTTTGTAATATTTTACATACAAGGAGTATCTAAATGTCCATTTCTTTATTTTATAATAAATTAAATTAAGCATTATTTAAAATATGTTTTAAAAGAGCACTGTTTCGTTTATACATTACTTTTTAATACAAAATAGGAAATTTTTTATAATGTAAACTGTAAGCGAGCCGCGGCTTTTTGTTCTGCGAATCGTTCGTGTATTTATTTCAAATTTTGCTCTGTGAGGTAAGTCATCGTGACTCACCTGTCGCGATTAATCCGTTTCAATGCCAATTAAGCGACAAATAAGAAAATTTCGCCTATTGGCTCGCTTAACGTGAGCAGGGATATAATCTCTTATTCATAATTTTATATAAGCAATTGTATTTAGAAGATCTGACACAGAACACTATTACAGAACAGAAGGGAACAGAACAGAATACAGAATAAATCGTAACATCTTGGAAATCTCTCGGTTTCTTGTATAATTAACGAGCTATCCTATATACAGCCATCATTCAACTATCCCGACTATCCGTCTACAATATATTGGAATGTTCCTTTCTGCACTGGTTTAATTTTTTTTGTACAGGTGACGGAACAGGAATTGATAAACTTTGTAGCAAAGAACATGATGGATCACTTCAAACTACGTGCAGGAGTGATATTTCTGGATAGTTTTCCATATACGGGTTCAGGAAAGGTTTCTAGAAAAGATTTGAAAGAAATGATGATTAGAAAATTAAAGCACATTGATTAATTATACAATTACGCTTTTTCACAATAATGTGAAATTTATAAATATATAATTATGTATTATTTTAGAATGATAGCTGTTATAAATATAGCTTATTGTTTTTTTTGTTAACTCATGTAAAGTTGTTTCTACTTTAATTAATAATGGTATATATTTTTATTATACATATCTTTCCCAAAAAATAAATTCTACGTATCGCTGCAGCAAAATTATAATTATTTACGTTTACGAATATTTATGTTTTCTTCAACATACAGGGTCAATTAATGCTTTCACCTAAATATCTTTTTTCTTACTCCTTTCACCAAAAAATGTTTTGCATAAAAGTTGTTTGACACAAGACAGTGATATATCAATTTGTTTTCAAAGATTCAAAAAAATATCCAATAAAATGAATATTTTACTTTAATAATTAATCTTGTTCGATATAATTTTGCTCGATAACATGTCTTGTTAAAAATTATTATATAATAAAGCTGCGAATTGTTGAGTGTGAGAGCCTAGAATGGTAGGTATATGTATTATCAAATATATATTAATAACTCATTTTCTTTGGAATTTTGACATACCTTTGTCAAGTATTACTCAAGAGGCGATAAGAAGCCGGTAATTATTATTTTGCAAGTCGTAACTAAAATGACGATAACCATACAATAAGATGTTACTGACATATATAGTGATTCCGCTAAATCTAACAATAAAACATTTTACGTTTAAAAGAATAACTGCATCTAAAATTGAAATGTAATAACGGTTAATTAAATTTATGTTAAATTTATAAAAATTCATAAAAATTAAAATATTACAAGTTATTCTAAATAATAGGAGTATTTATATTGTTGCGCCCGCGCCGAGAGACGACCGGTAGATGCGAGCCGGAGGGAAGTCGCGAGTCGTTTCCTGACAAGGACGATAGTTTATTAACATCGCCTTGGTAATTTGGAGCGGAGCTTTCGAAACGACAACACGCTTTGCGAGCCATCTTGTAATCTTTCCGCGAGGCCGGGAATGTGCGATTGCGAGTGCGGGAATGACAGAGTGAAACGGGCGCTTCCGTGCGACAAGCGTAACAATATGTATATGATAGAATAAGTCAAAATACTATACTTCTACAGATAAATTCACCAACATTTCCAATCCAATATTTTTTAGCTCTGTATATTTACTCAATAAATGCAACTAATTTCAAGCCTATAGAGCATAAAAATCACATTAAGTTCAAGTTTTATGCATTTCCTGTTGTTAATTCTAAGAATTTTCCTGTTTTTCTATAAGATGATGTTGGAAAACGTCGATTAACGAATATCATGATCGATTTAGTAAAAACAATGACACAACATTTATGATTTGCGCAATATGTGAAGGCTTTACATTTGCGAGAGAGGCATATCATAGATATCACTCTAGAAATATATATGTGATAAATAATCTGTAGATGCATGCAATGCAATTTTAACGGTCGTAAGTGCATCATCATTCACTTGTCTGATAAATGTTGAGCAGAAAAGATGATCTTCGCGTAGTGGGAAAACTTCTCTGTCTATCAGACACGGAACCTTCTCTATCGTTGTAATCGACCTTATTGATTCTTGTGTTCAATTTTTTTATTTTTACCCCCATTATACACTGGATATTTAGACATTTGTAATCAAAGGTATTGTGCATCTCTTTTGTAAGTAAACATAAGAGTCTATAGTGCTTCTATTTATTCGTACTTAAGTATCGTCATTTACAGTAATTTACTAAATTTAGTCACGTGTATTTTTAGTAGTGGATTTTTAGTAGTTGTTTTTTAAGTAGCGCCAATATTTTTTCACAATTGAGTATTTGTTGAATATTTTAATACCACTCTTCTTATACATAAGAATACATATATTATACATAACTGCTAAATAAAATAAATGACGATATGAAAACGTTATCCCTTTATATTGTTTTAAAAAAGAAGAGATATCAAATTTTGTCCCTTTGCTTCATCATAGTTCAATTCTTTGTGTCAAACAACTTAGGGCCAGTTTTTCAATAGTCTCTTAACTTTAATTTTACAATTAGCTTAACTCACTCTTCGTCTCTTTCTAACTATCCCTTTTATAAAAAGACGAACAGTAAGTTTAGCTAAACTTCAGTTTAAAAGACTTAAAAACCTGCCCCTTACAGTCGCTCTCAAAGTAAACTGCTGCTACTATAATATATACATATAAGTATTCTCTTTATGCGAGAGTGTCACAGCGTCAACTCTCGCTGAAATCAGCAATTATACTGATAAGAATAAAATAAAAAAGTGAAGATAAAATAAAGATAAAAGACTATGCAGCAAAACCGTCATTTTAATGGTTATTATAGAAATCCTGAGGCGACGAAAAGTACGGTTGATGAGGAAGGTAAAGAGTTTCTATCTATAATAATAATTACATAATAATATAATTATATTTAAACATCAATTACGACTAATACATGTAAAGTAAATTATATTGCATTCAACCTAAATAAATATGTATATCTAATAATATCGTGAAAATCTAATATTACAATATCAATTTAAAACTCTTTCAGGATGGCTACACTCGGGTGATGTCGGTTATATTGACGAAGATGGGGAATTGTTCATTGTTGACAGGATAAAAGAACTCATAAAATATAGAGGAAATCAAATCTCACCTGGAGAAATCGAAGGTGTATTAATGTCACATCCAGCAGTGTTAGAAGCTGCAATAATAAGAGTACCTCACGCAACTGATGACGAACTTTTGTCACTAAGAGGCCTGGTGCCAAGGTACAATCCGTTGTTTTGAGCATGATATATAGTATATGATCATAAAACAAAGGTTTATATATAAACTAAAGTCAGATTCTAGTAGAATAATAGCATATCGATTTGTTCCATGAGATATTTTCTTAAAATTTTTAGTAAATATTTAATAGATGAAAATCACGCTCATAAAAACAAAGGCGTTAATTGGGGGGGCTCCGTTTGCCTACAATCCTGATTGCCAACAGCTTCGTTTGCCGACATTCCCGATTGCCTACAGAGCGATTGCCTACAAGCATTATTGCGCACATGTAATAGTTAAAAATATGAAAGTACGTTTGCGCACATGGCCAAACACATTGCACACATGACTTTATTGCACACAAGCAGATTGCACACATGACATTATTGCGCACATACACATTGCACACATGACTTATTGCGCACATACACGTTATATTGCACACATATGTCGCAGGCTTACTGCAAAATCAGCCTTTTGCAGTATTTTTAACTATTACATGTGCGCAATAATGCTTGTAGGCAATCGCTCTGTAGGCAATCGGGAATGTCGGCAAACGAAACTGTAGGCAAAATGTTGTGGGCAAACGAAGCTGTTGGCAATCAGGATTGTAGGCAAACGGGACCCCCTCCCCCCCCCCCCCCCCTCGTTAATATGATCAAAGCTAGAAAGTATACTTGACTTATTGTTAGCCAATACTGGAACTCTATACGATAAAATGGTTTAATATTAATGAGTTTTAAAATTTTATGATAAATTTGTATTGTCAAAACTTTTGTAATATTTTGCGTACAAGCAGTATCTAAATGTCCATTTCTTTATTTTATAATAAATTAAATTTAGCACTATTTAAAATATTTTTTGAAAGAGCACTGTTTCGTTTATACATTACTTTTTAATACAAAATAGGAAATTTTTTATAATGTAAGCTGTAAGCGAGCCGCGGCTCTTTGTTCTGTGAATCGTTCGTTTATTTATTTCGAATTTTGCTCTGTGACGAGGTAAGTCATCGTGACTCACCTGTCGCGATTAATCCGTTCCACTACCGATTAAGCGACAAATAAGACAATTTCGCCTATTGGCTCGCTTAACGTGAGCAGGGATATAATCTCTTATTCATAATTGTATATAAGCAATTGTATTTAGAAGATCTGACACAGAACATTATTACAGAACAGAAGGGAACAGAACAGAATACAGAATAAATCGTAACATCTTGGAAATCTCTCGGTTTCGTGTATAATTAACGAACTATCCTACAGCCATTATTCAACTATCCGTCTACAATATACAATATATTAGAATGTTCTTTTCTGCACTGGTCTAATTCTTTTTGTACAGGTGACGGAACAGGAATTGATAGACTTTGTAGCGAAGAAAATGATGGATCATTTCAAAGTACGTTCAGGAGTAGGTAATATTTCTGGATAGTTTTCCATATACGGGTTCAGGAAAGATTTCTAGAAAAGATTTGAAAGAAATGATTAAAAAATTAAAGCACATTGATTAATTATACAATTACGCTTTTCCACAATAATGTAAAATTTATAAATATTATTATTATGTATTAGTTTAGAATAATATAGCTGTTATAAATATAGCTAATTGTTTTTTTTTTTGTTACCTCATGTAAACTTATTTTTACTTTAATAAAGGTATATATTTTTATATACATACATCTTTCCCAAAAAATAAATTCTACACGAAAAAAACAGTATGGTTGGCACAACCCCATAAAATAGTAACATTTGGGGCAACCATATTTAGGGTTGTCACACCCACAAGTATGTTTACTGTATCAAACGCATAGTGGAGGCAACCATAATATGGTTGCCCCAAATGTTACTATTTTATGGGGTTGTGCCAACCATACTGTTTTTTCCGTGTACGTATATCACTGCAGCAATGTTATGGTTAGTTACGTTTACGAATATTTATGTTTTCTTCAACATACAGGGTGGGTCATTTTAATTTTGCCACCTAAATATCTTTTTTCTTACTCCTTTCACCAAAAAATGTTTTCCATAAAAGTTGTTTGACACAAGACAGTGATATATCAATTTGTTTTCAAAGATTCAGAAAAATACCCAATAAAATAAATATTTTACTTTAATAATTAATCTTGTTTAATATAATTTTGCTCGATAACATATCTTGTTAAAAATTATTATATAATAAAACTGCAAATTGTTGAGTGTGAGAGCCTAGAATAGTAGGTATGTATTATCAAATATATATTAATAACTCATTTTCTTTGTAATTTTGACATACCTTTGTCAGGTATTACTCAAGAGGCGATAAGAAGCCAGTAATTATCATTTTGCAAGTCGTAACTAAAATGACGATAAGCATACAATAGGATGTTTGTTAAAGATTAAATAGAATAATCTAGATCCAACGGAAATTTCGAGCGAGGAAAGTCGGTTCGGTTCGTGAGTGTTTATTTCTCGTCCGGAATAAAGGAAATCCTTGAACTATCATAACAATTATTGTTTTGAACGTTTTCTTTCACAGATAAGGTAATCATCGCTCGCGTTATTACCTTGCCTGGGAATAAACACGGTACCGACTTCTTCGCTCCTCTATTGGTTTTCGATCCGAACAAACTTAGAAATTAGCACGGATAGGTAACGCAACCCCTCCCGTGATCCTTACGACCCTCACTCGACGCCGATGCTCGCGCGAGGAGATGCCTGTTCTGACAATCTACGACAAGCAGTGTACAAATAAAGTTGTTACGAAAAAGGAAAGATCATCTCAATGTTACTGACATATAGTGATTTCGCTGATTGTGAGTCTAACAATAAAACATTTTACGTTTAAAAGAATAACGATTGCATCTAAAATTGAAATGTAATAATGGTCAATTAAATTTATGTAAAATTTATAAAAATTCATAAAAATTAAAATATTACAAGTTATTCTAAATAATAGAAATATTTAGATATTATATTGTTGCGCCCGCACCGAGACGCCCGATAGATGCGAGCCGGAGGCGCGAGTCGTTTCCTGACAAGGGCGATTGTTCATTAACATCGGGTGAGTCGGAGCGGAGCTTTCGAAACGACAACACGCTTTACGAGCGTGTCTTGTAATCTTTCTGAATAAACCTAGTTTTTCCTCCGAACCTGTGAGGGAGTTTATTTCCGCGAGGCCGGGAGTGTGCGAGTGCGAGTGCGGGAATGACAGAGTGAAACGGGCGTTTCCGTGCGACGAGCGTAACAATATATATATATGATAGAATAAGTCAAAATACTATACTTCTACAGATAATTTCACCAACATTTCCAATCCAATATTTTTTAGCTCTGTATATTTACTCAATAAATGCAACTAATTTCAAGCCTATAGAGCACAAAAATCACATTAAGTTCAAGTTTTACGCATTTCCTGTTGTTAATTCTAAGAATTTTCCTGTTTCTCTATAAGATAATGTTGGAAAACGTCGATTAACGAATATCATGATTGATTTATTAAGAACAGTGACACAACATTTATGATTTGCGCAATATGTGAAGGCTTTACATTTGCGAGAGAGGCAAATCATAGATATCACTCTAGAAATATGTATATGTATGTGTGATAAATAATCTGTGGATACACGCAGTGCAATTTTAACGGTCGTAAGTGCATCATATCATTCACTTGTCTGATAAATGTTGAGCGGAAAAGATGATCTTCGCGTTATAAGTAGTGGGAAAACTTCTCTGTTTATCAGACACGGAATCTTCTTCATCGTTGCAACTGACGTTACTGATTCTTGTGTTCAAATTTCTTTATTTTTTCCCATTGTGCACTGGATATTTAGACAATTGTAATCAAAGGTATTGTGCATTTTCTATAAGTTTAAATCTCTCTTATAGGTAAACATGATAATCTGTAGTGCCTCTATTTATCTGTGTTTATATATCGTCGTTTACAATAATTTACTGAATTTGGTAGCCGCGTGTTGTATAGTGGCTTTTTAAATAATTATTTCTTAAATACCTAGTGCCTATTTTTGTTCACAATTGAGTATTTTGTGAACATTTTAGTACCGTTGCTTCCTCTTATATAAGAATAGATATGTATATCATACATAAATGCTAGTTAAAATAACACAAATGACAATATTAAAACGTCATCCTTTTCCATTGTTTTTCTATTGTTCTTAAGAGAAAATATATAAAAAATTATTCTTATTTTATTTCATCATAGTTCAATTTTTTTGTTTTAAATGACACAGTCGCTTTCAAGGTAAACTGCTAGCTGCTACTATATAAGTGTCCTCTTTTATAGAGGTTACAGTCAACTGTCGATGAAATCAGCATTTATATTGATGAAGATAAAATAAAGACGAAACAAAGATAAAAGACTATGCAGTAAAATCGTTATTTAGCTTTAATGGCATAATCAAATTTAATTTAAATGAAATAACATGCATATTTATTTGCATATCAGTAAATAAAATTAATACTTTTAAACAATTTTATTACTATCTATAATAACTAATAAGATATACTGCGTAAATAAATATTCTTATGTGCTAGAAAGCACATAAACATTGATAAATAAAAAAAATAATAGCGGTATGTCAATCTCACTTTAATTATAATAGAACTGGATTTTAGAAGAAAAATCTGTCTTTATGCGTGCGTGCGTGCGTGTGTTGTATACGCATATATACATTTTGATAGGCATTTTAGTTAATTTAGAACGATTATGAAATGTGCTATGTCATGTAGTTTTGTAGAGTGACATTGTTGGATCGCATTCAAAATCCCATACTTGCAATCTGATACACATATATACATTTTGATAGGTAATTTTAGTTAATATAGAATAATTATGAAATGTGCTGTATTATGCAGTTTTACAGTTTTGTAGAGGCATTGTTGGATTGCATTCAAAATCCCACATTTAAAATCTGAAACTCGGATATTTCTGACAAAATGGTTAACAATAAATCGAAGGTAAGTGCTAGAGCAACCGACAATTTTTTTGCGTATAGTTAATCTTTTTATGCATCTAATAACACGGGCCGCACACCAGAGCGACATGCGACGAGCGACACAAGACATGAGACATGCGATGTATATCGTAAGACAATTTTGCTGCACATTAAAGCGATAAGATTTATTGTTTATCTTTATCTAACTAAAGACATTGGGTCTTCCTTCATCCTTGCACTACGGAATATCGGGGATATCGTCCGATATTAATCGCATGAGACATGTACTACTTATTGTATAATATAAATATCGCAAAACATATATGCAGTCGCGCAAATGCGCGGATATTTAAGGTAAACAATGCATTTCATACGCTTAAAGACATATCTATATATCTTATAAGATATTTGTCGCATGTCGCATGTCTTATGTCGCACGTCTCATGTGGCTCTAGTGTGCGGCCCGCCTTAATGTACGACGTGAAACATAATACAGATTACTCATCTGTTATTTCCAGAATTTTACCATCGAAAATGGCATTTACAAGGGCCAAGTAAATGATTTGACTCATTACAAGAGTCTCGGAGAATTGATGTGGATTAGCATTAAAAGTCACGGGGATAAAATCGCATACGTAAGTCAAAAATTACAATTTGAAATAATTGCGGAAACAATTTTAATACTAACAACCACCTCTGTTTTATTTGTTTTCAACATTATCAAATAAAACTGTGTAGTTTTAAATCTTATGAAAAGTTACATCTTATGAAAGGTAATCATTAAGTAAATACAATAAATACCTTAAGGCTATCAGTTGGGCACATTATCCAATACATGATTTAACAGTAGTTTCTAAAAAAGGGAATTAATCTGACACTAAAAGAAATTTAAATAAAATTTTTTAAAAACTGATTGCAAATAATTGTAGCTCTGCAATATTTATATTTTATTTAATTATATTAGGTATAGTATTAGTAAAAGCAGATTTTCTGGAATTGTATGCTGTCTTTTTTTTTGTATTGTGAAACTCTGACTTTGCAATAGAACTAATTTTTTTGTGATTTTGGAACATTGTTTATAATAATAATACTGTGCAGTTGGACGCACTCACTGACGAAACAGTCACATACGCAGAGTTGCAAGATAAAATTGTGAGATGCGCCTTATGGCTGCAAAAGCAAGGAATCAAATCCGGCGACGTTATCAGTATGTGTACGGGTAATCATCTCAACTCCATCGTGCCCTGTATTGCGGCAGCTTATGTTAACGCAATCTTCAATCCGTGGAACGAGAACTTGGACTTACGTAAGTTCTTTTGCAATGATCATTATTAAAATTGTGTGTTTCCACTTAATTATATTCAATTAGATTAGTAAAATAACAATAAAATGCATTTCTAATAACAATAATGCAGTTTTATCTATTTTCCGTTAATAATACATAAATTGACTGTAAAATATTATTTAGAATTGGGTTTATTATTTTATTATTTATAAATTATTTGTCATCAGAAAGTGTGTTGTACTTTTTGCAAATGACGACGCCGAAGATAATCTTCTGTAGCAAGAAATCCGTGAATGTTGTCTTGAGCGCGGTAAAGGAGCAGAATTGCAATTCAACAGTGGTGGTTTTTGGCAAGCATGTCGACGCAATTTCGTTCTCCGATATTTTGTACAATTGTAACGATGGGGAAGTGGCAAATTTTCGTTACGTCGAGCTCGATGACGTTAAGAAGACAGCGTGCATTATGCATTCTTCGGGCACCACGGGAATGCCAAAGGGAGTCGAACTGTCCAACTACGCTATGTTATTTCTCAGCCAGCAAAACAATATTAATATGACCAATGTGCCATCACTTTGGTACTCTTCTCTTTATTGGCTAACTGGGATATTAATGAACTTCAATGGGATCATGCAGAGCACCAAAGCTATTATTTATCCAGAATTTGATGAAGAGATGACTTGCCGATTGATCGAAAAATACAAAGTAATATTATTTTATCTATGGAAAGCTTTATTAATGAAATATTTAAAGTAGAAGAATTTTTATTTATAAAGTTTTATGTTTTGAAAAGAGTGATAACTAAGATATACCTATTATCGCCTTGGTATAGACTTTCTGAATAGATAAGTTTTATTAAAAATCACAATATGATTTAGCTTTTATTCTCTTGTGAATTCTACGATGAAGTTGAATCAACTGCTTTTAAGCAAATTGTAACGTTTTTAATTTAAAGTAATAATTTACGATAATAACTTGTTACTATGATAACAATAGATATAATATTAGCAGCGCTATTATTTCTCTATTAATATTTCTCATATAATATGATGCATTTGAGAATAAAGAATTGCACTTTAACGAATTAATAGCTAATTAGATGTTAACATATTTTGCAATTGAGATAAATTCAAGTTTCGAACAAGAAAGATAACATATATCATAATCGCGTACTCTGCTTAGAATTTACTCAATTTAAATTGCATAATTGGTTTTATGTTTACATGTAATTAATTTCTATATATCTGGACATAATATGACAAAATCCAAAATGTAAATTATTTTACTGTCTAGATATCAGCTGCTTTCCTTAGCACAAGCATGATGAATCGGTTACTCAAATCGAATCACTTAGAGAAATATCAATTATCATCTTTAAAAGTCATAATGGGCGGTGGTACATCAATTAAACCAAAAGTGCAAGAAGACCTGAAACGTATTTTGCCACATGTCCAGATATTGCAATGTTTTGGTAAACATCGTTATAATGCGATAAAATATTAATATATATTAATGTATTTATGTTTTGTAAAATTTTGTTTGTATATTTCATGTTTCTAGGGATGACGGAACTTAGTGCTGCCGCAACGTTGCAACTGCCAAATAGTAAGAACGGATCTTGCGGAATAGTAGTCAAAAATGTGCAAATAAAGGTCGTGGATCCAGAAAGCGGGAAAGTACTTGGTCCGAATCAGTCAGGAGAAATATGCATAAAAATACCAAGCATAATGACTGGTTATTATAAAAATCCTGAGGCGACGAAAAGTACGGTTGATGAGGAAGGTAAAGAGTTTCTGTCTATAGTAGTAATATTAATGTAATTATATTTAAAAGTCAACAACTTAATTCATATAAAGTAAATAAATTATATTTTATTATATCTAAAAAAAACATATCTAATAAAATTCCGTGAAAATCTAATATCACAAAAATAAATTTGGAACTCCTTTAGGATGGTTACACTCGGGTGATATCGGTTATTTTGACGATGATGGGGAAATGTTCATTATGGACAGAATAAAGGATCTCATAAAGTACAGAGGATATCAAATCTCTCCCAGAGAAGTCGAGAATGTCTTAACATCGCATCCAGCAGTACTAGAAGCTGCAGTAATAGGAGTTCCTCATACAACAGATGACGAACACCCTATTGCTTTTGTCATCAAAAGACCTGGTGCCAAGGTACAATTTTTTTATTGGAAATATAATAAGATCGAAAAACAAAAGTTTTTACAAAATGAAATCTGCCCGATATCAATAAAGTAATTGCTGATCCTGTATATATTCCATGATATCTTCTTAAAAATGTAATAAATAGGAAATTATTTTCATGAAAACAAAGACGTTATTTTACCAGACATGATAGAACAACTAAAAGATAAATAGGAATATTCGCGCGTTAATTCAAGATCAAATCGTGATGAATGAATCTAAATGAATGAGTTTAAATAAGTAAGGGTTCGACAAGAAATAAAGAAATCGCGGAGAAGAAAAAGTTTCAAGACGAAGTACACAGATATTGGCAATTGGCCCATATTCTCAATTCTCTTTCATCAATAAAAGCGCTCTTTTATTTCTGAAATGCTATAGTATGTGTAACATGAACTATAGCATCTCAGAAATAAAAGAGCGCTTTTATCGGTAAAAGAGAGTTGAGAATAGTATTATGTAACATGCAATGAACTATAGCATCTCAGAAATTAAAGAGCAATTTTATCGGTAAAAGAGGGTTGAGAATATGGGCCATTGTCTTTGCCAATGCTTTCGATTGTAACTCTATGTATAGGATAAAAGATAACAATTTGACATAAGACGTGATATTAGTGTTTTAAAATTTAGTTATAAAGTTTCTAACAAATTTATGATCAAGATTCTTTTATATTTTAAGTATAAATGCAACATATAAATTTCTATTTCGTTTATTTCACAGTAAATTAAATAAAACATTATGTTGAGAGAGTATCATTATGCTACATACATTACTTTTAATAAAATAAGAAAAATTTTTATTAGAATGTTCTTTTCTCCATTGGTCTAATTTTCTTTTTACAGGTGACGGAACAGGAATTGGTAGATTTTGTGGCGAAGAATATGATGGATCACTACAAACTACGTGCAGGAGTGATATTTTTAGACAGCTTTCCATATACGGGTTCAGGAAAAATTTCGAGAAAAGATTTGAAAGCAATGACAAAGCAACTAGTAACGCACGACAATTAATTAATTAAATTTTTCCATAATAATGTAAAATTTACATATATGTATATGTATTTGTATTTGTGTCGTTATATATTCTTCGTGACAATATTATGTAGCTCTGACGCATTGTTCTTTAAATAATTTTGTGATTCTTGCGCTGACGACATATTGATACATAGACGAAAAAATGTTTTCTTTACTTCGATCTCGTTCTCCGGACTATTTGATGTCAATCTTTCGGTTACTCATACTCCGGTATTAGGTTCTTGACTTTGTAATCTCGCGACACACTGGGTATGATGGAGAATTCGAGAATGTAATAATTTGTATATCTGCTGAGGATGGCCCGATGTTGGTGCCAAAACGTACGGAATATTGGATTTTGTATCCCGAAATAAATCATTTTGATTAAACACGCACTAATTACCGCGTTTGACTCTCATTGCCAATTTAATTAATTGATTTTGTATATGTAATCGTACATTACTTTAAAATAATACCTATTTGCGTATATCCCTAATTTCCTACCTACCCGTATTCTTATTAAATAAATGTGAGGTAAAACCGCGGATAGAGTGGATATCTAATCGTATCTTATTGGGGTGTGTTAAATTCAACGGGTGCATCTAACCGCGATTATGCAAAATATGCAGGGAAATGAGCAATAATTTGAGAAATATGGGCGCTCGCAATTTAATGCGAGCAAGTTAATTACCTTTCAATTCAATCATATGTTATACACATATATCACATAATTGCATACTATGTCTTACCTCACAAGTATGCATTCACAAGTATGCATTTATCTTACATACCCTTCAGGTCAATACAGACCTTACCTTACGTGATGTGAAGTCCTGTAGTTTTTTCTGTCCAAATTGGATCTACTTATTGCATTGTTCCTGGCCAAATCCATTCTGGCTGTATATCAACCAGAGAATGAGGAGTCAAACTCCTTCGATACCGGCTGATTATCAGAGCCGGCAGATTTCAACGTTACGGTCGATTACGAATCGTTACGAACGTTATAAAAAAAGCGCGTTAATTATATAAAAAAAGATAAATAATTACGTTTATTAATAAAATATTAATTAAATTTAAATTTAACTTAAGCATTAAATTTCTCAGTAATACGCGTTATTAACTTTTTCGACCAAGAAATATATCTAAGCGATAAAAAGAAAGAATTATATCATCAAAGATAATGAAAAAAATTTTATATTAACCGCGTTCTAATCAAAATCGTCGCTATTATATCTCAATCGCGAATATTTTAATTCGAATACTATAATGTAGAAACACGAAACAACCAAAATAAAAAAATTAATCGATGAAACAATAAATCAATGAATAGACAAACAATTTTTAATACAATCCGAATCGCGAACCGCGAACCGCGAACCGCGAACATTATTTGATCTCACCTCAGATATCAAGTGAGATATACAGAATGAATGACGCGAGATCCAAAAAAAAACAATAATTTCCGAAATAATATATTCACGCAATTAGTATTGTAATCAATATAATGAATTTATCGTATTCTCGCGCATGTGTGTGTGTGTGTGTGTGTGTGTGTGTGTGTGTGTGTGTGTGTGTGTGTGAGAGAGAAAGAGAGAGAGAGACATTTGTCTTTATAAATTTTCACATATGTCATATGTATATTCATAGTTTCATATAAACATCTCGTTATTTTACTGCCAAATGTTAAAATTATGTTTAATATAACATATGAAATATGTATCAACTTTGAGATATTTATATATAAAAAAATGATTCTGTCACGTGACAAAGTATTCGCTGGATCTCACGTCATTTTATTTTATTTTATTTATCGATACAAAATCAAACTATTAAATGGATAGACTATAAAAGATTAGGATAAAATTGATGTGTTATACATGTGTATTTACAATAAAAATAAATATGTAATTAACAATCATTAATGTGATTTATATATATAACAAGATTCACAAAGAATATGTGCAACAAGCACCAAAATATTTTTTAATCTTTTTGTTTCATCCGTGATACATACATGTTAAATTTGTTTATATGTATATTTTGCTTTCTTGCACCAATTTATATCTATAATATTTAATCCTGGAAAGAAAAGAAAATGAAAAAGGAGAAAAGATAAATGAAAAAATACATTTTGAAAAAATAAAAATTATTGTACAAACTTCTTATAATGGTTTGATTTATTTTATTTTATTGAGAGAACTTATTCCTTATCTACAAATATTTCAATTGTTATTTTTTATTTCTTTAATGAGACATGTTATGTCCAAAAAATATCATTCTATTTCTTGTAAAATTTTATTTCAATTCTTTGTCTCTACGTCTATTTTTCAATAATTATTTTGCAAACAAATTTGAAAATGTAATTAATTTAATAAAATTAATTAATCAATATTAACATTGAAAATTATTATAACTAATTTAGATACTTGATAATAAAAAATAGATATATTTTTAAAAATCCAATAAATCGCCTATTATTTCAGGCGACTATACTTCGCAGTTGGTGCAGTTCTATATATATATAAATAAACAAATAAATAAGCAATCAACATTTGATGCATCAAATAAATGATGCGTCGATATAACGAGCTCTATTGTGAACTGTATACGTGCTAACGCGAGAGCATTCTCCCGTAGGCAAAATAAATTGATAAATGATATAGATGAGTTCCAGGATTAATTATTCAGCCTATCTGATTTAGTCTATCCATTTTAGGGCAATGAATCTGTGAGAAATCACACTTATATCTGCATGATTAGATAGGAAAAATACATAAATATACATCTAATATTCACAGATTCGTTACCCTATTATAAAAAATTTGTCACTCACCAGCCGATGCGCAACGGGCGGAGAGTTATTCCGTATACGGAGTAAGTATGCGGAATCACATTGATTCTGTAACACAAAAACGAAAGATTTAAATTAAAGAGACGCTGAAAATGATCACCGTTTCAAAAAATAATTCTTACTCGCGTCGTCTAATTCGATTTTCAATTAAATTTACTAATATAATTATCTATATTTTCCGAAAAAATCTTTACGAGAACAAACTTTTATAAAATTTTAAATGGTTTCTTTTTCTCTAATTATTTTAGATAAAACGGCCCGAATAGATGGGAAAGAACAATTAATTTTAAGATAAGAAATGATACTTACCCCAAGGTTGCTCTGCCCGCGCCGACCCGCGCCGATTCCCGATGCCTCCGCCAGGCCTCCTTCTCTCAGAATGTCTGGGTTGAAGCCTTTTTCTCCTCCTTCCGTTACACAGGACACTCACAAAACCACTATGTTCAATATTCCGCGATTGAGAGAAAATTAAGTGACTGTCATAATCGTCTCGTTACTCGAAATCACGCGATTCGCGCACTCTGTCGCACATTAAAAATCTCATGATCCACCGATTCGCGTATCACGCCGCGTTCTCGAAACACGAAAGCGGCGGCCGATAATAGGAATAAACGAACGCAGACAAAATAATTCAAAATAAACAAGATCAACGCGAGCTATCGCGCGGTCTGCTCTTTGCTCGCTTGTTTCGTTATTTCGAGCATATGTAATATTATGAAACTTTTCGGAATGGATTCCGATCGGAATTGTTTAGTTACATATGCTCAAAATAACGAAACAAGCGAGCAAAGAGCCGATCGCACGAAAGCTCGCGTTATTCTTCTTCATTCTTCATTTTAAATTATTTTATTATAGGTACTCTAAAATCGTTTCTTACTTACAATTATGCGTAGATCGAAATATTATTGAGAGAGAAATTATTAGGTAATACGCTAATATACGGGTCCACGAAGCAACGCGAAAGATGCGATAACAGCCCATTCATCGAGATACCAGAAATGGAATATTTGGCGTACGTTTATTCTATCCCGCTATGATACGTATAATTAAACGTTATCGTCAAGTGAATATTGCCGGCACGGCGACGAGACCGTTGGCACGCGGCACACGGGTGATCGACATTGTTTTTCGTATTCGCGTATACGCGGGTGGGGCCGCGGGCGGAGGTAGGTATAAAGTACGTATTTACGCCGCGCCGCATGGTGTTTACAAAAACGGTCGCCCCGCGGGGGTGCGACTCGCGCCGGCGTTACCATTCATGTCCCGACGCACGTCCGAATCAACAGGCAGTCGACGTCGAGCGAGCGGCTCCGTGCGTAGCGCTATTTACGAGTACATCGCGAGATGTGCTGCGATACCCGCGATAAGTATTACGATGATATCGCAGGTACTAGAATACTAGAAAGATGATACATTCTCTATTAATCGTCGGATTATGCCGTTTGCGCGACCGACCGGACCGACTGATCTTCGTCTCTCGTCGTACGTCGCCGACGGCCGACTCGCGCCGACTCACGGCGAACATGGCCGAAGAAGCCCTGGTCGGTGCTGGTCGGTGCGCGTGCGCGACCCACGTCTCGCGCAGTTTACTGTTATGTTTACGGGAATCGGAGTGAGGTAAATATATAACATAAAATTAGTGTACTACGCCGAATATAAGTTTCTTGTGATTCGATTTCAATGAATGGACTATATTATCGCACACATGAGTGAGAAGACGATCGGAGTGTTAGACTAACGTTTCGTCGCGATTAATTTGACGGACGACGATTGTCTCTCAAAGGATATACCTACTGCTACTCGAACGTGTTCCGATGTTCCGATTATTCATTTTGGCTGCCGCTTTCGTTTTTCGAGAACGTGGAACGCGGCACGTAATACGCGAATCGTCGGATTATCGGGGATTTAACGTGACGGAGTATGTGAATCGCGTGTGATACGTGTCGACCGCGGAATTAAAGACATACTTTGCTCTCGATCGCGAAATTGTGAACAGTGTGGTTTTATGAGTGTTTTGTGAAACGGGAGGCGAGGAAGAGGAGGAGGCTTGACAACCCTGTTCTGAGAGGAGGAGGTGGCAGAGGCATCGGCGGAGCAACCTTAGGGTGAGTATCATTTTTTATCTTAAAATTAATAGTTCTTTCGCATTTATTCGGGCCGTTTTATCTCGATAAGCTAGAAATAATTTGAGAAAGAGAAAATCTAAATCTAAAATTTTATAAAAGTTTATTCTCGTAAAGATTTTTCCGGAAAAAAGATAATTATAATTAGTAAATCTAATTTAAAGACTAATTAGACGTGTGTAAAAATTATTTTTCGAAATGTTGATTATTTTGAGCGTCTCTTTAATTTGAATCTTTCATTTTTGTGTTACAGTATCATTATAGCTACACATCTAAATAACTCCGCCCGCATCGATCGGTGAGTGACGAATTTTTTATAATAGGGTAACAAATCTGTGAATATTATCAGATGTACATTTATGTATTGTTCCTATCTAATCATGCAGATAAGTACAATTTATCACAGATTTATTGCCCTAAAATGGATAGACTAAATTAGATGAGGCTTAATAATTAATCCTGGAGCTCTATCATTTATCAATTTATTTGAGCTCGACGCATCATTTATTTGATGCGTCTATAAATGTTTATTGCTTATTTATTTGTTTATTTATGCATATATAGAACTGCACTAACCGCGAAGTATACCAGTCGCTTAAAATTAAGCAATTTATTGGATTTTTAAAAACATATCTATTTTTTATTATCAAGTATCTAAATTAGTTATAATAATTTTCAATGTTAATATTAATTAATTAATTTTATTAAATTAATTACATTTTTAAATTTTTTTGTAAAATAATTATTGAAAAATAGACGTAGAGACAAAGAATTTAAATATAATTTTACATGAAATAGAATGATATTTTTTTGGATATAACGTCTTACATGTCTCATTAAAGAAATAAAAGATAATAAGTGATATATTTGTAGATAAGGAATAGGTTCTCTCAATAAAATAAAATAAATCAAACCATTATAAGAAGTATGTTACAACGATTTGTATTTTTCCACAAATGTATTTTTTCGTCTCCCTTTTTTCTTTTTTTATTTTCTTTTTTTTCCAGGATTAAATATTATATAAATTGGTGCAAGAAAGCAAAATGTATAAACAAATTTAACACAGATGAATGAAAAAGATCAAAAAATATTTTGGTTCTTGTTGAACATATTCTTCGTGAATCTTATTATATATATATATAAATCACATTAATGATTGTTAATTACATACTTATTTTTATTACATATACACGTGTATAACACACCAATTTTATCCTAATCTTTTATAGTCTATTTAATAGCTTGATAGATTTAATACTAGTTATTAAAATATTTTTTCTGTTAATTTATAAAAAATCATTTTATTAAAATTAATAGAGATACATAATTTTCTTAAGTTGCAAATCTTGTCTGAAAAGTAAATTCAAAGAATTAACGCAAAAAAATTAGTTTCTGAATATTTGTATGTTTTTTACAATATTTACAAATATAAAGAAAGAGATTAAAAGAATAAGAATTTTTATGACTGATAAATATTATGATAAAAGAATTGCCTGATAATTTATTTACCAAATATTATATTAGTAAAATTCAAAAAATGTTATTTAATGAATCTGTATAATATATCTTAAATTGATAATAATTGCTTTGTTGAAATTGATTATGCAGTAAAAATGCGAATTGTATCTTATTATGAAAATTAATAAATAATTGTATATTATTAGAAAATATAATAATTATAAACGCTATGTATAACTAAAAATTAATATATCTATCAATATTTCTTGTCAATGATGTTTTATATAGAAAAATAACTTATACATATATCTTATCAAAATTAATACACAAATATATTTATATTTAATTTACAAATTAATACAAATTTTCTTTGGGATATCCGCGTGCCTTTACTTCTTTAAACAAGGCTACGAGAGAATCCATTGTCTCTTCCCCAGATGGAATAATTTGATCAGGAGGCAGTAAGAAGCCGTAATAACCGCGATCACGTAACTCGTAAGTGTACACGATAGGTGTATGGTAAACGCCTTTAATGTAGTCCACAGTAATTCCGGTGCACACATCTAGAAATTAATTTACAATATTTATCAAAGCAATATATGTGTTAAAAATTGCAATTATTTTAAATCTCTGAGAAATGTAATAAATATAAATTAGTTTGAACTATAAAGAAATAAATAAAGATTAATTTCAATTGTGATACATTATATTAAATAATCAAATTGTACAAGTGCAATAGGTAAAATAAATAAAAATATTCAAATTAAACTTACAAATTGTCTCAGCAACATTTCCGACTCGAAATTCGGTTCCATATCTCTGTTTGAGAGCTGTAGCTGATTTCAAGCCAATAGCGTGCTAAAATCATAAATATTATATTAAAAAATTTATAACAGTATTGCTCATTACATTACATATAATAAATAATAAGATAAATTAATCTACTGAAATGATTAAATTAAAAGTGAATTTAATATGAAAAACGTAAATTTATTTATATGTATAAGGTAATTATACATTATATCGTAATGATGTTAATTATGTATACAATTGTATAGTGATGATAATACAAATAAGATAAGCTATTACAATATTTTAATACTTTTAAAAATATTATATTCTTGCTATTATCAATATTTTTCCTTTATAATCTTTATATGATTTCTTACCAAATCCTTGTAATTATCAAGATGCTCTTTCGTGTAACCGTAAGGGTACATCAAAAGTTGCGAATAACTGTGGAACGAGATATATGCGTAGAATTTGTCGGAAATAGACTTGATATACTCGGACATGCTCTTCGTCTCTATCTCGGAAAACGGCTTACTTCCTGCGTAAACCTCAGAACACGGAATTGCAGTAAAGCCTTTAGCTGGAAATGACGAATTATAATAATGTTAATAGGTATTAGATCGTAATTTTTATACAAAAAAATTTGGATATTACAATATCATGTTGATTTGTTGAGTTATTATAATTCCCTGCTCGGGATACTATACAGGGGGTAAATGAATACCTTTAACAAACTTCTAGGGTATGTAGGGGGTTCAAAGTAAACCAACTTTTAATAAGGAACTCATGTCCGGAAATGCACCGTTTGCGAGCTGCAGACTGGAACTGTTGGTATGTTCAGTAATAGGAATAATTCTCATAATAACTTTATTTGCTTACATTACATTACAAAAATGTTTAGCGATGTCAAAACAGATGTAATGTAAGCAAATTAAGTTATTATAAGAATTATTCCTATTACTTAACATACCAACAGTTCCAACAGATCTGCAACTCGCAAACGGTGCGTTTCCGGACATGAGTTCATTATTAAAAGTTGGTTTATTTTGAATCCCCTACATATACCCTAGAAGTTTGTTACAGGTATTCATTTACACTCTGTATATGATACTTACACACCCATTGGTAATTCCAGTTTCTATTGGCGTCAGCTCCAACGCAAAGGCCGTACGGTTTACGTGTCTTTCTCCATAATCTATTCTGGAAGCAATTAAAAGAATTCTCTCAGCTTACGTATATTATTTTAATTCATTACTTACAATTAGATAACGTTATGTAGCACAGAGAAAAATTTACCGTGGTGTGCGTGTACGCGTATCCATCGGGATTAAATACGGGGAAGATGTACCAATCGTGCCTCTCAGCCAAATCTCTGACGTCCTGATCATTGCTAGTCATTAGTTGATGAAGGATATACATGACAGTTGCTGGCGAGATCCATTCCCTGGCGTGAATGCCACCCTCGATGAAAATTCCAGGGTTGTTGTCCTTAAAGGAAACCTTGACGCCTTTGATCTGACGTCCCTCATACGTTCTGCCACCCACGACGACTTTTACTTTGTCAGGATATTGCTTGGCCAGGTCATCTAGATTCTTATAGATTTCCTCAAGAATATGGTAGCTATTGAAATCGAATGAAGTTGATTGATTCTTAGACATCGTTTGGTCAATCAGCTTTTGGACATCCTCGACATAAACTTGATAGGGTATTCCGATCTGAGCCATTATTTCGTAAAATTCGGGCAATTTGTGCGGAGCTACCATGAGATCTACATTTCTGCCTACGAAACTAGGTTCTTCCCAGAACGAGAACTGCAAATAATATTTAGTTTTGTACACGCAAAAAAAAAATTTGCTATAGTAGCAAATTTTTTTTTGCGTGTATGCCTGTTGAAATTTTTATTTAATAATTCTTATCTTATAGAGTTTTTAAAAAATCTTGCAGATTTATTCGTAATTCTATAAAATATATAATTAATAAATAAATATATAAATTTCTAAAATCAATTATACATAAATTAGATTTTGTAAGTATATGAAAATAATTTAGTAAAAGTCTTAAATAATTACATGAGTTTGGATGGCACTAATTAATTTCTAAGATTAAATATAATAATTTTATACAGATGCTCTTCTTTTTATGCTTATAATTGTACTTTAAAGCATCTACTCACTCCATCAAGAATCGCTTCCAACTGTTGTAATTTATTGACTTGGGCCTCCGTAGTAGGAATAATTCTAAAAACCTTGTAGTTGTTAAAAGTAGCTTTTTGGGCGGCTATTAAGCACACGATCGCACACACCACTATTATCTTCAACATGATGATTCTGCACATTTTAATACGTGAATTAATTATTAATGTATAATAACTGCAATTATGAATATATTTTTAATTTTATCAGAAGGGATAAGATTTTCACAAATATGACAGTAAATATTGTCATTGATTAATCAATGGATTATGTAATTTTTATTATTTAATTAAAAAAACGTCTCTTTCGATGAGATATGCACGTGCGCGTCTTACCCTTTACGAGTCGGAGTATTTGTGATTAACGCCACTGCTCGTTCATTACATTTAAATATTGTGTGCACACGATACCAATAAATATCAAGAACATCGTTTGAAAAAAAGAATCACGTTGATTGGTAGATCTATCGAAAAGAGATATGGTTTTACCACATGTTCATCACGTGTGTTTATCAAATTAGTTCCGAAGAAATCAGTTCATAATTTAGCATTGTTTTTGAAAAATTATCGACGAATGCCTGCTGAAAATATGTTTATTTCTATGCGTATAAATTTATATAATCTTATTGTATTAAAAATAGTGTTTAGCTTGTATTTTTACATATAATTATTATGTGTATATTTATACTTATACGCGCTGTTACATTATCAATTCCGATCTTATCATTGTCGATTAGTTACTACGCGATCGATAGCTTCACTTTTAATCACATCGCAAATATTTATCGCGCCGACGAATGCTAATAAACACGCAAGTCTTTAATGTAAATAATTATATACAATAATTATTAACTGGCAACATTGTTTTTAATCATGTTTCAGATATTCGAGAGCAATTAATTTGAAATAAACAACGTACGTGTTTAAAGTAAATAAGCATAAAACGTTCAAATAATTGTAACAAATAATTAAAGAGCGAAATACCAAAGTTTATTGTTATCAACCAATTACAAAATAATATCGGAAATTAGTCTAATAAAAATGTGTTAAATACAAAAATGTCCATAGGAATATTTGCAATAAATTTAAACAGTTTTAATATCTTTGGGGTATCCAAACTTCTTTGCCTCTTTGAACATAACTACGAGAGAGTCCAGAGTTTCTTGTCCAGTCGGGATAATCTGCTCAGGAGGCAACAAAAAGCCATAACGACCTTGATCACGTAACTCGTAGACATAAACGATAGGTTTATGGTAAACGCCTTTGATATAATCCACAGTACTTCCACTAGCCACATCTAAAAATAATTTTACAAGATAAGTTTAAAAGATAATGCTTTTATAAACAATTATTTTAATATCGTAATGCAATAATACTAAATTATATTTTTAAAATAATAAAGAAAAAGTAATTTTTTAATAGTACATTAATCAAGATGATTAAAAACTATTTAAAAATATAATAGATAAAGAAAAAAGAGAGAGAGAGAAAAGTAAAATAAATTAAAATTTCTCTACTTACAAACTGTCTCGGCAATATCTCCAACCCGATATTCAGTTCCATATCTCTTTTTGAGAGCGTCAGCCGATTTCCTACCAATGGCATACTAAAATCATAGACATGAAAAAAAAACTTTGTTCTCCGTAATGATTAATCTTACTAACAAAATAATGATAAACATTTTATTGCTCTATATATTAATTACTGAAAAATCAGATTAGTTATGCTAACAAATGTGCAGAGAAAATTGATATTTTCTTATCAATATTTAATCAATGACTTTTGCATTGACTTGTAGTTTAGGTAATGAGTTGCACAATCTCAATCTCTGATATACTAACGATAGTAATATATTACAGAGAAAACAATAATATTGTTTCATTAATTTAATACTATTTTTTATCCATGATTTCATTATCATGATTTTTCTAGAACTATATATGTTGTTTTACAATTAAAATTACTTACCAAATCTTTGTAGTTTTCAAGATGAGCCTTTGTGTAGCCATAAGGGAACATCAAAAGCTGTGAATAGCTATGAAACGAGATGTATGCGTAAAATTGATCAGAAATCGACTTGATATACTCCGACATGCTCTTCGTTTCTATATCGGAGAATGGTGCACTTCCGGCGTAAGTTTCGGAACACGGAAAAATGCTGGCGCCTCCAGCTACGAATGTAGTATATAATTAAAATATAATAATGTTGATAAACATCGTGGATTAACTGCACAATCCCATCAACTCTCTACAGTTTTTAAAATAATATGGACTTTTGATGTTTACTTTGAATATTTTAGTCTTTGGTTAACAAAAAATACAAATGCTTACTTCTCCATTTGTAATCCCAATTCCTGTTGGGATCACTACCTCGGCAGAATAAACCATGCAGCTCACGCGTCTTCCTCCACATGCGGTTCTGGAAGTGGTAGAAAAAATTTCGTATAATTAAAACATATAAATTGGTAGATGTAATTTTATAAAATGAGACATACGGTGGTATGCGTGTACACATATCCGTCTGGATTAAATACGGGGAAGATGTACCAATCGTGGCTCTCAGCCAGATCTTTGATCTCTGGATCGGTACTGGTCAGCAATTGATGCAGAATATACATAACAGTCGCTGGAGAGATCCATTCCCTGGCGTGATTACCACCTTCAATGAAAATTCCAGGATTGTTAGCTTTAAAGGAAACCTTGACGCCTTTGATTTGACGCCCCTCATACGTCTTGCCACCCACAACGACTTCTACTTTATCGGGATATTGCTGGGCCAAATCATCCAGATTCTTGTAGATTTCCCAGAGAGTGTGGTAGTCTTTGAAATTAAACGAGGTGGACAACGACCGATTTGCGATCGTCGTTTGATCGATTAGTGTCTGAACGTTTTCGACATAAACTTGATGGGGCGCCTTAATCTGAGCCATTAACTCGTGAAATGCGGGCAGCTTGTGCGGAGCTACCATGATATCGGCATGCGTATTTACGGAAGTCGGTTCTTTCCAGAAAGTAAACTATAAATTATTTTAAGACAAACCTATTATTAAATATCCAACACACACATTAGAATAGATTGTAACATAATTACAAAGAGTTAAAAAATAAATAATTAATTCATTTTGTATATCTATGCTTAATAGTTATTTAATTTTAGTCTTATAAATTTATTGCATGTTTGTTAGTTAATTTTTAATTTCTAAATATAATTTAATAAACAAACTATAAAACTATGAAACTTTGTGATTTCCAATTACATTATGCAAATTGCGTGAACATTATTTTGCGATTTTAATGTAATCAATTCAGTAATAGGTACCTATTAATTCCTCGAAAAATGGACTTTCGACAGAACACATTTCTTTCTATTTTATTTTTATAATCTGCTTTATTATTTCCATTTACTATTTATGCTTCAATTTTTACTTACTTCATCAGGAAGCTCGGCCAACTGGCGCAGTAATTCAACGTGCGTGTTTGTAGTCGGAGTAATTCTGAAGACCTTGTAGTTATGAAAAGTAGCCTTTTCGGCGGCTATCAGGCCGATGACTGTACATAATACTATTGTTCTCCACATGATTCTATTATCACATTTCCCTTTAATTTTAATTTACGATGTCACACATTATAAAATTTTAATTTATAATTATTAGATACAATTATCGCAAATGTTTTTTATTATATAAAAACTTTTATTTCTTGTAAAGCTCTCGTAACAGCTGTACTTATAAATCAATGAATATTTATTTCAAATTTATCAGCAAAACATTTAATTCTCTTATCATTTTTTTAAATTTTTTAATTTTCCAATCTTGTTCGATAATATCGACTTACCTTTCCGTAAAACAGAAGCACTTGCAACCGATAATGTTACGTTCATTGCATTTAAATACAGTAGAGTTACACACGGCACCAAAATTACACTATCACAATAATTTGTCATCCTAGCTCTTATCAAAGTGTCATAGCAGATTTTTTTGTTAGTTGTCCAGTTTTCCGTTTTTGCATGTATAATCATGTGTTGTACAATGTAAATATGTATCTTTCATAATTAAGTCACAAATTTGGCCTATATTTATACGCATAAATCTTACAATTATTTTCTCGCGCTCGAAATATTGCTAGGATTATAAAATATTATATATTTTCAGTGTAGTTGATAGTTGATTAAAATCGCGGAATGTTCTGATTGCGTAAGCAGTAGAAATTATATAGTAATACTAATAGTAGTACTAATACTATAACAATAAAAGTAACTGTTTATTATAAAAAAAATTAAAAAAGATTGATCCTAAATGTCCACAAAATCTGTGTTTATTTCTGTAGTTATATGGAATTTTACTTAAAAAAAATTGTTTCTACTAGCAAACACAATCTTTATACGAGTGACAGAGAGATTCTTCATTCATTACGTTATAGATAACATATCGGCAAACTGACCTTGTGAACATAACTTATGGAAAGTTATGGATATAATTTTGTTATCTTGAAAACCAACGAGTGTGTGTACTTTGTATTTTTTCCATTGCATAATTATCTTTTTATGTGTTTTATCAATTATATTATGATAAGAATCAATCAGATATTACGCAACTCAAATACCGTGCTTAAATGTGTCGCTGGGACTTAAGGAAGATTGGCCTAAGAGAGAGCGTGCAAGTAATTCAAATAAAATACACAGCACTTTAAATTCAAAATTGAAAACATAAGCTAGTGACGATATATACCTACATATTTTGTTTATATGAAGCATGGCACACAAAAAATTCAAAATATTGTATATAATTATAATTAAAATAATAAAATTTACTTATGACAATTGGTCATATATAAAATCAATTATCTAATAAATTAATAATTTACCAAACAAAAATCAATTATCGCTGGTATTATTAGTACAAGCAAATATTATATATTATTTACAATTCAGTTGTAATTGGTCCAATTACAAATTTTTAATCTTTAATTCGAAACATCGTATATGATTAAAAACGGAAATATCAAGATTTATTTAAGTTGTATTATAGATTTCACAATATTCAATAAAAAATTAGCAGATCGTCCAATAAAAATATGCCATCCATGGTAATATTTATCTACAAAATTTAGTAAGGTTTGATTATTTTGCGGGATATCCACGTGCTTTTGCCTCTTTAAACATGGTTACAAGGGAGTCCATAGTCTCATCTTCAGTCGGGATAATTTGATTAGGTGGCAACAAAAAGCCGTAATGACCTTGATCACGCAATTCATATTTTGTAGGTGATAGGTTTACCATAAGTGCCTTTAACCCAATCCATAGAACCTCCGGAAGCCACATCTAAAAATAGAACGAAGAGATTCTCAGCGCTAAATTATTTCAGAAAAATAAAAATTATATACCTACTTATAATTAGATATAATAGACAAAATAGATAAATGGATAGATAGGTAGATAGCCAGGTAGATAAACAGAAAGAGAGAAGAAAAAATAAATAAAAATTTTTTTACGTACAGATTGTCTCGGCAGTATTTCCGACTTTAAATTTAGTTCCGTATCTCTTTGCGAGAGCTGTAATCGATTTCAAGCCAATATCATACTGAAAAATCATAAAAATAATATATAAACTTTATTATGTTCCATCATTTCTCATAAGTAATTATAGGAATTAATCGAAATAATATCCTATTAATGATTATGCTAATGACAAGATAATGATAAATGTGAACTGCTTCAAATTTGTTTTGTTATAGAATTGCTTAATTATACTATTAATCCGAATTGTCGTTAAGTTTGTGAGTTAATATTTCGTTCTCAATATATGTACAATCAAGTTTGCATTGACTTGTAATTTAGATAATGATACTGTCTTGTTGATAAGTATAGTAATATAATAATAATATTGGAAAGAAAACTAATTGTTTTATCATTTTAATACTCACCATATTGTCGTAGTTATCAAGATGAGCCTTTGTATGACCATACGGGAACAACAATAATTGCGAGTAACTATGGAATGCGAGATATGCGTAAAATTTATCGGAAATAGAACTGATATATTCGGACATGCTCTTTGTCTCAATATCGGAGAACGGTGCACTTCCGGCGTACGTTTCGGAACACGGGAAATTGCTAGAGCCTCCAACTGAAAATATTAAATTACATATCAATACCTATACAAAAATAATATTAACAAACATTGGGCCAATTTTAATCTTGTAAGTTCTTTGAACTTTGCAAAATAATCTGAATTTTTGATATTAATTATTTATAATTTTTTACTATTATATATATAGTTTCCTATTTATATAATATAATTTTTTACCGTTCCATTTGTAGCCCCAGTTCCTGTTGGGATCGCTACCATAACAGCCGAAACTATACGGCTTACGTGTTTTTCTCCATAATCGATTCTGAAATAAATTAAAGATATTCCTGTAATTAAGATTAATTTATAAATTAAAAACAATGTTTTATATGACATCATAAAAACATAATAACGAAACTTACTGTGGTGTGCGTATACACATATCCGTCGGGATTAAACGAGGGGAAGATGTACCAATCGTGGCTCTCAGCCAGAGCTCTGACCTCCGGGTTGGTACTGGTCAGCAATTGATGCAGAATGTACATAACAGTTGCTGTAGAGATCCATTCCCTTGCGTGAATGCCACCCTCGATGAAGATACCGGAATTATTGGCTTTAAAGGAAACTTTGACACCTTTGATCTGGCGTCCTTCATATGTTTTACCGCCCACGATAGTCTGTACCTTGTCAGGATACTGTTGAGCTAGATCGTCTAGATTCTTGTAAATTGTGTTGAGTGTGTGATAGTTTTTAAAATTGAATTTTGTCGATACACTCGCGGGCGTCGTCCGATCAATTAATGCCTGAACATTCTCAATAAGAACTTCATAGGGTGTTTGGATCCGCGCCATTATTTCGTAGAATTCGGGCAATTTGTGCGGGGCTACCATAAGTTCCGCTTGTTTGTTCGAAGCCGGTGCGACCCAGAAGGAAAACTGTAAATAATGTTTAAAAAATTAAAATGTATATCTATATTTAATAACAATATAATTTTAGGGTCTACAATTAGGGCCCCAACGAGAAATCAATCTCCACTTAAATATGTTGTAGGGGATGTCTTTCTGAGTAATTCTACGCAAGAAAAAAGTGGGGGACAGCATTGGTTTAGAAGATATAGCAAATTGAAATTTGCTTAATCAACAGTTATTTTGAGTATTTGAGATATATATATGAGAGACTAATATACCAAAGTATATGCGTGGACAGAGGAGCGTATTCCACAGGGGCCGGGGGGGGGGGGGGGGGGAGTGGACCTCGCTTTACAACTTACAAAGTACATGCGTGGACAGAGGAGCGTGTTTTTGCCCCTCGAATCCAAAACTGTTGATAAAATTTGGGGGTCGACCTTCCTTCACCTTGCACAGTAAACATAATTTTTGTCGTTTCCATGGCAAATTGTTTAATTTATCGTAAATATATATTATATATACGGATATTTTAAGGCGGTAACTTTTTCTTTTTCGTCAACTACTTTTACGGTAATAGGATAACTATAATTTACTCTGTGATAGATTATCTTTATGACATGATTCAATGACATAAATTGCGTCAGTGAGATTATGACGTAAGAAGATATACACGCCCCGATATGGAGGCGTCAACATGATACGAATTAAAAAATTATATTAAAAGATAAAGATCGAAATTTATCGTAAATTTAAATTTTTAGTATTTCTTTTGTTTAATATCGATAACATGAGTTTCGTGTTATTGACGCATAGAGCGAAATCAATGAAATCATTGAAGAATGTATTCTTCGCGCCTTTGCAGATTCTCGACATATTATATACCTAAGCATGTTTGTGTGTGTGTGTGTGTCCATGTTAAACACACGTGGCGCCATGTCCAAACACAGGAGAAGATCTATTCTCACGCCTAAAAAAGAAAATGACGATCTTCGCACTTCGTTTATGTCGCGCGGCCGGCGCAGTATAATCACCGCAGAAAGCGGGAACGACTCGTGAAGATTATACGAAATGTGTAGGCGGATTGATCGGAGGATCCTCTCGGGAGATAATATTATAATAAAGCGATAGCTCTCTCGGGAATGCGAAATCGGCTGGGTGATTTGAATGAGAATGTTGTGCAAAAGTGGCCGGCCACGCGCGACGCCTCTCGCGCCAGGACTTTTACTTCGCACGAGAAGAAAAGCCTCTAAAGGAAGTGGCGATGTTAGGTGAACGAATGTGTAACCTACATTCGATACGACTGGGTGATCTCGCTCATTGTGATACGCCGGATCTGTTTTCGCCTCCGTCAAGATTTTTACTCATGTCTTTCAAATTAAAATATATCTTTTTCGTGCACATTTTGGTGCAAGATAATTCATGCCTGTTTCAAGGTGGATTACGTGAAATACAATACAATATCAAGTCAGAAATAATCAATTAAACAATGTAAAATTATTTATTGAATAAACATGCTATTTTTATCAAACGTACAGTTTGTATAATGTGAAATAATAGAAGAATAATGTAAAAACTGTAGTAAACATCATAATGGATTGGAGTAATTAAAGAAATTGCCGTTTTCTGTTATAATTTTTCTTGATAATTAAAAAGTGATAAAGCATTATGTCTTTATTTTGAAATTAATTTAATCAAATAGAATTTATGCCTTCAAAGTATGCGCGCATTAATCTTCCTCCATTATGAAAAATTCCATCCACACGAGACGTTTCTCGGTACATTAATGATAAAGCACGATGTGGCTATAATGTACCTACATAATAAGGCAGTAGTCAATGCGTTAGATGAACTATAGAACGTGCATATTAATAAGAAACGAAATTGCTCCTATTTCTCATCACTTTTAATGCAGTCAGGCATAAACATGAAGAAATCTTGATTTTCGGGTAAGTACGCAACAACAATAAAATAATATCAATCGTTATTGTTAATCAAGAAATAAAAACTTATAATTTAATTTCTTTTACGTGTATAATGTGATAGCATGATAAATCGTGGTTATGAACGATAGAAAATCTAAGAAAGTTCAATAAAGATCGACGAAATGTATTTAAATTCAAATTAAAAAATTTAAATTAAAAAATCAAGAAATTGAAATTGATACTAACGAGAGAAAATGTAACATCTTGACTCAATCTTTAAACAACAATTACAACACTTCAATTTTGCTTCGTTTTTTTTTATTTCTGGCACTCTTTTCTCGCGACAATGAACAAATAAAATGCGTGTCGCGTATTTTCGCGTGAATATAAACTGCGTGCGTCATGTAGAAATGCGGATACAGACCTCCAAAAGAGGAGGCCCCTTTTATGCATAAATACTCAAATAACTTTTGCTTCCTTATTCCACGATAAATTTATTATCAATTATAGAAGTCTGCATTTTAAATAATACTCCAGTTATTTGGCTTTAAATTACAATAATTAATATTAATAGTTATTTGCCATTCGGAGTTACCCGCCGCACGCGGGGCAATGCCGAATCGTAGCTGGGGTAATTACAAACGGGTATTCTTTATTGTTTAAAATTATAATTTTGGTAAATTTTGAATATAACGCCCCGCTTCCAATTTTTTAAAATTTTAAAATTTGGTGTATTTTGGGTTGTAAAAAAGATTCTAAGAAGGAAAATTGTCGCTTATGTTCCGTTTGTTTATAATTAATATTTCAAATATCACGATGTCAGTATAAGAAAATGATAATTTACGAATATAATTAGATCATATTATATGTTATTTCCTTCTATTACTTCCACATAATTATATATTTTTTTATTAAATGTTATATTTCAAATTTCGCTTTTAAAAACTGTTTTCTTTTTTACATATATCACAACCAATTTTTAAAAAACAGAAACAATTTATAAAACGAAAAATGCTATATACAAAGAAGTATTATAATTTTATTGGTTTTAAGTAACAAACCTCTATAAGTTTCAAATTCTATGCACAAATGTTTACAAAGGGGCGAGATGTCCTCCGGGGCGAAGCCCGGTTAACCAGTTAGTTAATTTATATATCCCAAAATGATAAACAAAACTATTCATATATCAGAGGTCGTATGTATAAACGGACACATGTGGATAACTTATCTTCCATTCATTGACTAAATAATCGCTAATATTACAGAATTTCAGATGAAACTCTTGCAGTTTTGGACATTGTTCGAAAATAACGAAATATTTATCGGGTGTATCAAGTTTTACATCCCAAAAATATAACTGTTTCAAGTTTTTGCACTGCGTTAGTAATTCAAAAATGCGATCAGTAAGGGTAATGTCTTTCAAATAAACTAGTTCCAGGCGTTGAGAAGAAGAAAGTAATTTGCTCAAGCTATCTTCAGAAACTGAGGCTAATCTGCAACAGAAATCACATAATTATTATAGTACTTTAATTGCTAAGAGGAAATCAATGTAACATTTTCTAAATGATCGAGATACAAAAGAGGCAAAAACACAAATTTTGATAAAAAAATGCGGTAACGTATATTATAGAGAAGAGATTAAAAGGTATAATGAAATGGTAAAATGAAGTCGATGATGTTATGCTGATTGAATATATTTCCCCTAAATATGTGTTCCGAAAATGATGATAGGCGGATTATTGCGGAGGCAAACAATCGACAAGTATCTCGCTACCACTCTCGTCGCAACTTTCGTCCATCTTAATTGTCGGCACTATTTCCTACACCGGTGCCTACCTATATACGGTACTTAAAAGAAAATTAAAAAGACACTTACATGGGAATGTTCACTTTTCGTAAATTCTTACAGTCAGCGAGGGCGTTAATATCCTCCGATTTAATTTCCCATGCATCCTTTATACATATTGCTTCGAAGTCTGGACACGAATTCCTCAACTCTACTGCAACTGTGTATATGTTTATATAGTGTCCACCACGACAACAATTACACCAGCTTACATTTAACTCACGCAACCGTTGATTTTTTTGCAATATTTTGCAAAGACGTTGAGTAGTTATACATGTATCACTAAGGTCTAAATGTTCTAAACCATTTACTTTCTCAAGATACGACAATCCTTCGTCATCTATGAACTCACAACAACTTAGATCCAATTCTAAAAACAAATATATATATATATATTAGTCATATGCAATTTACCCATAATCTTGACAATCATACCCAAGGGAACATGTATGTCTCAAATCGGTACATATGACGTCTTAAAGACGTCATTACGACATCTTCAAAACGTCTCATAGTATGACGTATATACATATATGACATATATAGGTATATAATATATACAAACCTTTTAAATTGTTGCATATCTCTGATATTTTCATTAATGCAAGATTATCGATGGATGGGCTGTAACTTAGTCTCAAGTGCGTTAAACGCCTGCCGCATTTGTCAAGAAAGTTTACGAAATCCTTAACATTAAAGTTGCTTGCTGTAAGATCTAACTGTTGCAAATATTTACATCTAGATGCAAAGTAACAAAATACTTTGCGCGTAGTACATTCTCGAGATACACATTGAATGTTTAAACGTGTATAAAGTTCATGGTCCCGTATTAAATTATTGAAGCGCTTATTTACTTCATTTACGGCACATAACGTCTTTAAATCTAAGTTTTGAAATATTTTTAGTATAATTTCATCCTGTAAAGATAAAATATAAAATTAATACACACAAAATGACATTGTAATAAATATTATTATGAAAAATGCAGACATCTCAGAATACTTTACATACAGGAAGCGCAGATAAAGAGGGTTTTATACGCTTGGTACAATTTGAATAACTTTTTAATAAAATACGACACGAGTATCTCTGTCCAAGAGGTTGCACATAACCTGGGATTACCTCGCGAGATACCTTTTTGTGTCTTAAATTAATCTTATAAGAAGTCTTCCTTATGTCGCTGCAAATAACATCGTAATAAATTTTTTTTTTTTTATTAACAAAATAGGTTTAAAAATGTTACCTAAAATGTCAACGGTGATAATACCTTTTACAAATAACGCAATATTGTGAAAAATTTTGTTGAAGATGAAATATGTCCAAGTGTGCACTTTTTAAATCTGCTGTTAAATTATCACCCTCATAGTATGGAGAGTACATATAGTTAATTTTTCTTAACAGATTAGTTAAGCTTTCTTTAGAATTTCTAGGATGGATCAATTCTGATGTGCCGATAAGCATCACAGCATCTAGTATTGTGTAAGAGAAAGGTGAACTTTTCTTAAATACCAGTCGGAGCATTTTGGTTTTAAAGTCACACGGGTGCGATAAAGGTGGGGAAAATAATCTTGATTTCGGGGGTACTGGATGGGTCTGAGACGATCCATTCCACAACTCAGTCCACTGATTATTAGGATCTTGAGCACAAATTTGAATTACGTTCCCAGGATCATATAATTCATATATAGAGACCCTGATTGGATATACAGTTTCATGAAACTCGATATCTTTAAACAAAATATATAATTATACACTTTTTTTTAAATAACCGCATCTTCTTTAACAATTAATATCATATTTATCAATTTATACATATATTACATACCAATATAATTATTTTCATTTGTCGCCTTACGCCAGCCTATAAAACAAAGCTCGGAATGAGATTCCCTCTTTTGCCATGGAGATGTTGAGATATCAGCATTGTCATTCCCCTATATTAAAAAATAAAAATGTTTAAAATATAGTGGTTACAATATCTTGTAGCATAAATTTAGATTGTAATTACTATCTACAAGACAGTAATAGATAATATATGACAAGAAATACACATACCAACTGAATTCTTGGTCCAAGAATATATAACGGATGAAATAGTTTTTTATAGTTTTGAAATTTTGGCGGCCCAATTATGTGAGGGGCAGTATAAAATATGCTAACATTTCGGTGGTTTTCGGCAACAAATCTTTTCTTTCCAAACTCATAAATAAAGTCAACATTATTCTCTTCTGCGGATACACTGCCGACATAAGGATGCCGACTACAACTATCGGAATATGAAGGTTGATTATAGGGTGTCATATCTCTCTGAAAGAAGATCAAAAATATGGAGAATAATAATCCTTACTTATGTATGTAGCATATGCTAAAATGTATTATAATAACATATATTTATATAATTATAGCGTAAAGATTATGTATTCTAAGTTCATCTTCCTTCCATTCACATTGCTAGTATTGACATTTTTGTCTGGACGTGTACGTGACGCAAAGTTCAGATTTTTAGTACGTACTGATAATGAATATTGAAACGCGATCCGTGTAGAAAAAGATATATTTCTATTAACAGTACAAGTCTTGTTCTACAGAGAATTATGTAAAAAACCTAGATATTTTTAAAAACATTAATTTTTACTAAAACTACTTTTTTAACTTTTTTGTTAAGGTGGTTCATGCAGTACTTGCAAGTCAAATAGGCAACTATTTTTATTAGTGATAAATAAGTGTGATTTTTGTCCGTAAAAATCAGCATAAAATTAAATTTATTATTTATGACATCTTTAATGTTATACGACCTCTACGTAATTAAAATATTGAGACAAAAGTCACTTCTTTTACTAGAGTTATGAGCATGGTCGGTATACACGACCAGTCAGCAGCACGCGTGGTAAGCAGTCTTTGTCGCCGCGATCTATATAACCTTTACGTAAAATTGTCAAATATGAGCGAGCAGCCTCGACGTAAGGGAAGTTTCGAGACAAACGTGCACAAACGTGGTAAACGTTGAAAGTTTTGAGATAAGTATGCGCCTTACGCATCAGCTGACACGTGCGACGTTGTGAAGCTGCCGCTAGTGCCGCTCGAGTCCAGCCATCAGTTCCGTGTTGTCGATTTAGTCAATCGAAAATTACGTTTTATTATTATATGGTTCGGTCAATGAACTCGGGCTTTCGTCCATTATGTTGTAACAGAATAAATTGTTAATAAATAATTATTTCATATATTTTAATCGACCGTGACTGGCAATATATATTTTATATATTGCCAGTCACGGTCGATTTAAATTACTTTAATTGTTATTCTATACTAGCGAAAGAAATGTATTATTTTGTTTATTATACACCGTCGACCGAAGAATCAGTGCTCCATCTTATATAGGTGTTATTGCGATAAATATTACCACAGCCTCAGTGGTCGAATTGGCACGACACCCGCACGGTATACGGGAGGTTCCAGGTTTAAACCCTGGCTGAGGTAATATATTTCGTAATAAAAATTACAACTATTTAATTTAGAAATTACGTCAACTGACCAAAACCCTTGGTCGAAATTAATAATGTCTCGACGATTAATCCGAAAAAGTGCTGTGTGAATCCGACAAACCAAGTTGGCTCACATTTTTCAATGTTCACATCGGAAAGACGTTATATATTGCCAGTCACGGTTGATTTAAATTACTTTAATTCATATATTTTAATTTTAGTCTCCTGTTATTTCTTATGAAATAAATACATGTATTTATATATTATTATAAATATATATACATATAGTGTATTATGTATGTACATATACACAACGCATATACACTTATTTTACATTTGCAAATATATATATATCTTGTAATATAATTATATTTTCTAAAACTATATCAAATTTTGTGTGTTATAGCTTTTGAAAAGAAATAAAAGTAATAAAAATAATCGGATAAAATAAAAAGTTTTTCCTAACTTTAATTATTTAATAGAGGAAAGTCCCCGATTATGAGATACCACATATATTTTGTGTGATTGCCGGAAGTCTATGGGCAGAATTGAAAAATATAGTAGGTCATTTTGAAGGGAATTTAATAAGCTTTAAGATACCGAAATGTAAAATTTAATTTAAATATTGATTTTTTAGAAAATTAGAAAAATGTAAAAAATGAGCTTTCGGCAAAATCGAAAAAGTGTGCTCTTAATATGGGAGACCCCGGGAAATCGCTAATAAAGTGCAAAATACATCATATTGTAATTAGAAAACTTTATTTAAAGTTTCTGAAAGACAAATGTAATGGAGAAGCACATTTGCAACAATCGTAAACACACTTATACCCAATATTGTACCTAATCTGCTTCCTCCTCCCTTCCCCCTCAAATCAAGGTCAGCACACACTTATAATTTTGTATAAACCTTCCCTTAACGTTAAAAAAAAAAAGTATTTTTTCTTATTTTATTACTGTACAATAACTTTCATACTCCAGCAACCCAGGAGTATCTCATATTACGAGCCCCACGCCTTGCGGTTTTGCGATTACCAAATCTAATCTCTACAATTGAGAAACTCAACATATCCCGTATTTTCCTATTAATAGGATCTTACTCTATCGCTGCATGCAAAACTCATTGCCAAATATTTATTAATTATATAATAAACAAGGTTTAAAGTCTCATATTCACGGCACTTGACAACATCCAATTTCACAATTTCTTTATCTACAACGACTACACGCACGATCAAACAATGAATTTTACACTAAATAGGTTTAACCTCAAGGGCAATAAGTTTATGGTGGAACCAACTGATAGGGCTTATTAGTTTAGCAGAAACCTCGCTATCGCATATTAGAAGTCTATCTCATAATAGGGGACTTTCCATTTCAAACACGATGAAACACATTTACTTCGCCAGTGTATAATTAACCAAATTAAATTTCTTAAATTGACGTAACTGGCAATCACTTGTGATTGCCAGTTACGTCACAAGTGATTGCCAGTTACGTCGATTAAAGAAATTTAATTTGAATAATTTATTCGTTAATGACAAATAAATTTTTATTCAGTTAACAATTTATTCGATTAAACAATTTAAATAAATTTTTATCTACGTAATTATTTAAATGATATATATCTATTCGTTATTTATTATTTGTACGAATAATACGAATAACATTATAAATGATATTATTACATTATATTGTCGAATAATAATAATAATAGTTTAATAGTAATAGTAATTGTAGTAATTCGAATAGTATAAATTTTAATTCAAACAAACAATTATTATTTACATAATATATTTTAATCAGTTTTGATTAAAATACGCACTAAGTACCGCGTTTGACTCTCATGGCCAATTATATTGTATTTCAATTATTATTTATATATCACTAAAACTAAATAGTGGTACAAATAAAATTACTGTTTTTTTTGTTAGAAATGTTTTATTTTTAAAACATATTAGAATATTGACAAAAAGGCAAATTAATATAAACAAACAGACAATTAAATTGCATAATCAAAAAGAAATTAAATATTAATGCTTGTTCAGAATATATATCTACTATAACAAGTCTCTAATCTCTGTCTGTCTGTCTGTCTGTCTGTCTGTCTGTCTGTCCGCGAACTACTCATTTATTAATGGACCGAGTAGGGAATAGCCGGGCTATATTCTTAGATAACGGGTTATTATACTTCGTGTCTCGCCCTTCGAGATTACGAAGGTGGTACCGCTACTTCATACCTGACAAGCCACAATTTTAGAGCCAAAATTTTTATTTGCCGCTATATGTGTATCGTGGCGGCCTCAGCCCTGGTGGAAATAATTTTAGAACAATTTACGTATTTCTACAAAAAATTGAAATCTTAAACAACAAATTATAAATTTCTACAAATTCGTGAAAATTGTAGAAATTCATGGTAAATTGTAGTAAATTGTAGTGAGTTGTAAAAAGTATTATAAATTTTTACAAATTTCAACAACTTTTTACGAACATTTTTATGAGAACGTAGTAAATTGTAGAAGTTGTAAATTATTGTGTAAATCACAACTATTTACAACTGTCTACAACATTCTACGAATATTTTTTATAATAATGTAGTAAATGCGGTAGAAGTTGTAGATTATTGTAAAAATCACAACTACGATATTTACAACTTTGTACAACATTCTAAGAATATTTTTATGATCAAATGTTAGTTTATTGTAGAAGTTGTACATGTTTATAAAAACAATATATATTAGGTCTGTTTTCTATTCTTGCACAGCTAAACTAGTGCACACTGTTGAAGTAAGTTAGAGTGAAACGAAGATTACTTGTTCCACTCTAACTTATATTGCACCGCAGTGTGCACTAGTTCAGCAGTGCAGGAATAGAATGATGTGCAACGAAGACAGAATGATTCTTACAGTACTTACAGTGAATATCGGAATGCAGCCTATATTATATTTGATTATTTTTATTGTAATTGGCTGTAATTTTATTTTAGTCGCAATTAATGTTAGAGCCGACACTTTTTGAATTAATAAATTTAATAAGTCAAACATAAATAAGTTAATAAATTTCTTAATAATTTGCAAAATTAAAGTTCACAATTTTATTAAAGAAATTTTATTTAACCAATCAAATGTGACTGCTATATCCTTTACACAACGCATGCGCATGAATTCTATACCATATTTTTTAGGTTCATGTATTTCGTGGGAGTTGGCAGTCTAGTATAGATACAATATATGTAGCTAGGTGTGGACTTGTGGACTTACACAGAGATGAAGTGTGCACTCACTAACTGTATGTCTCAACGTTTCTTTTCCTTCACTTCTTTTTTATTTTATACAGAAAAAATCAAACCTGATTTGCTGATAAACAGTAAGTAGTATAAATATCGATAGAAATTAGTTTTTTTGATTAATATTTAATTTACTCTTTCGAGTTAAGTTTTTGGAAATTCTCTTCATGCAATATATTTCCTTGTTCGACTTAATTGCTATTACACGTGTATTGAGAAATGAGATAAAATATACACATTAAATGAAATAAAAAATACATTTTAAAATACCTTAGTTACTTAGAGAAGTTAAGGATCATTGCATTGTAGCAAACATGAGCAATCTAAATTTTGCAATTATTTTTTGTTTTTCTTTGGTGCTCACGTGGTGGTAGAAGAACACGTGCTAGCAATATTTCAGATTTACAATAAAGCTAGTAGGTGCATTTTTACGAGCCGCTGAAACCGATCGTTTAAGCGATAAAAAGGATCACGTGGCGACTTCTGTCACTGGGGCTCCATTCATAAATTCATTCGCTTGTTTCAGCGATTGAGCGTTTGAGCGATAATGTTTCTAACCCTCAGTTGTCACAACGTCGGAATTTTCCGTCGTTTGCACTATGGGTATGGCGTATCCCTTAGTATATGTTCTGTGGTGTATCCGAGAAATTTTTAATCGCTTATATCTCGGAGCCAATCTAATCGATTTTAACTTCTTTTTAACTATAAGTTTAGAATCTCAAGAAAACGATAATCATAGTTAAAACATTCAAAATTCATAAGCTTCAAAAATATTTATAAAAATTGTGAAAAAAGTATTTTTATTCAAACTCCTGCATCTTCACTTTAAAATAAGATATAAAACACTTTTGAAATAGGTTAGAATATTCGCCTGCCCAAAATACGGCTCGGGTGACAACAGAGAGTTAATATTAAAATTTTATTTAAAAAAAGAAGAACACAAAGCACGTGCTTGCGATGCCTCATATTTGCAAAGAAAATGTGATAACCTCCGTCAGCCACCAGAGTAACCTCCAGGGTAACCTCCGCTCCGACGACACGTGGTTCCGCGACAGGTTACAATTTACGATGCGCGCGAAGCAAATTCAAACTGTCAAACGCGGGATAATTCAAGTCATTGGAAAGCGAGAGTTTCAAGTTGCTTCCAGAATGACAGTTCGCAAGTTTCACAGGGCGCAAGTTTCCTAGCAACCCCATTGTTGATATTCGCCGCCGATTTTCTCACGGTATAAAAGGAGTGCCCGTTGTGGCGAAGATTCGGTGTGTGAGTGTGATTCGAGCAGTCGGCTAGAGCGGTCGAGCCAGCCTCACCACGCCACGCTCAAATCAGACCCAGCACCCTTCCCGGCTTGCAGAGGAAGAGGTGGTCGCTCAATCCACGGTTCGTCGCAAGACACAGCCGCTTCCTTTGCAGCGCTATGTCTGCAAATCGGAGGAAGGTTATTCTGAGCGACAGCCTTGCAACCAGCGCTTAGCCGCCTCCTGGCGCAAGACGCTCGACTCCCGACCTTTTTCCGACTCCTCCGAGGAAGGTTATTTTAATAGATCCGCCCTCCGGTGCAAGTCGCCAGAAGAACGGCGCTCGACGCTTGTCAGCCGTATTCTCTTCCTTCCCTCCAGAGTCCTCCAGCCTCCGGCGCACAGACGCCATCACCCAGAGGTAACCTCTATACCAGCGCAAAGACGCTGACAGGCGCAAGAAGACTGAGCGATCATTCGCCTATTCTCGGCACCAGTCGCCCAACTCTTTTAGTTTCTCCCAAACAAAAGATTCTTTTCCTTCCAGAAACCTCTACTCCGAGACCCGAGTTGAAGACTCTACTCAGAGACCTGGAGGTTCCCCGATTAATCTCTCCTTTACCGCCCTCTCCTCATATAGTTAAGTACAACGCTAGTACACAGACAGAGACTATCGAAAAGAAGCTCCAGGAAGCAGCTTCTCCATCGAACGAGAAATCTCAAAAGGTTGTCCAAAGGAGCGTTTTGACGCAAACTAAGCAACGCGGCGGAAAGAGAAGGAGGTTCAGAAGAAATAAAGAAAATATCAAGACTAAATGTTTTAAATGTTCTAATTGTAGTAACATTTGTTAAAAAATAAAAATGTTTAAATAAAAATCGTTTAAAAAGAAAAGAATTAAATTATCTTAGCGAAGCGCATTTAAAATAGGAAAGCGATACTGCGAGCGAAAGATCTAATTTCCTAAAAAATATTTCTTTATATTTTCAAAAGTTTAAAAAACAGTTTTTTTTTATTTTAATTATTTAATAATATATTTATTAGAGGAAAGCAGGGTTAACAAAAAACATGATTTTTTTATTTTAAACAAAAAACATTGTTTTTTTTTGTTTAAAACAATGTTTTGTTTTATTTGTGTTTTAAACTAATGTAACAAAAAACATGTTTTAAAAAAGCAAAAAACACTTGATAGCTTTGATCTGCGTGAAAATTTAAATTTTTTGCTATTAAAAAAATGATAACATAGGTATTATTTTAGCAAAATATTTATTTTTGGATATTAAATAACAATTAATACAATAAAGACTACTTACAAGGGGAGGACCAGAATTGAAAACGCCATTTTTGGATGAACCTTATACCAAATTGTTGGATTCAACGAGCACTTTCCAAAACACTCCGGTTTTGACCGAATCCAGACAGTAAATTTTAAGAAAATTTTATTTTTATTAGTTGCGCAAGCATGGGATGGGATCAATGTAGGATTATTTTTTGTTAACAAAGTCTTGAAATTCTTGCGACGTAAACGCGATACCTCTATCAAAAATTAACAGTTGAAATATGCTATAATATTGAAAGTAGTTTGTTAGATAACATAAAACTTCTTTACTCAAAGTAGTCTTACAAGGGGATTCGACGAGCACTCTGGATACTCCAAAACACCTCGGACGTATCCAGACAGTAGATTTTAAGAAAATTTTATTTTTATTAGTTGCACTCACAACCATGAGATCAATGTACATACATGTATATACATTGATTCCATGCTTGCGCAACTAATAAAAATAAAATTTTCTTAAAATTTACTGTCTGGATACGGCCAAAACCGGGGTGTTTTGAAAAGTTCTCGTCAAATCCTACAATTTGGTATAAAATTCATCCAAAAATGACGTTCTCAATTCTGGTCCTCCCCTTGTTAATAGATATTGACTGACTTTACATTTTAACATTTTAAATTAATAGTATATATATAACTCATAGAAGGTCAGTAGTCCTAGTTAATAATAATTAAATTTAATATATAATACTTCGGTTTCTTTCCAATTCTTATTAAGTAATTTCATGCTTATATATGTATAACTCTCAACATAAATTATAAATAAAATAAAAATAAAAAACCTCAATTTTTTTTATTTAAAAACTACAAACTATAAAAAATAAATCGTAACACACACTGCATTTTAGCACCAATTGCAAATATTAAATAAAATAACGTTAATCCTTTAACTAAAAAAAAGTAAAAATTTAAGTACAAAGAAATGAACTTTAACGATAACATATTGCAATTGCATTGCAGTCATTGGATATTAGGTATTTTTTTAAATACCTACTTTTTTAAATTTTATAACTCAAAAATGCAATGCAATTGCAATATGTTATCGTTACTATTCATTTTTTATACTTAAATGTTTACTTTTTTTAGTTAAAGGAATTGACGTTATTTTATTTATTATTTGCAATAGGTGCTAAAATGCAATATGTTATGGTTCTTTTTATAGTGTGTATAACTATACAAACTATAAGAAATGAAAAGAAGATTGAGATTTTAGATGAAAATAAGAATTGACAGGTTTCTAATTTTTATTTTATTTATAATTTATGTTGAGAGTTAAGCGTGAGATTACTTAATAAAAATTGGAAAGAACCAAAGTATTATCTATATATTAATTTAAATATTATTAACTAAAACTACTAACCTGCTATGTACTATTAATTTAAAATGCTAAAATGTAAAGTCAGTAAATAATAAATATCTACTAAATAGTCTTTATTATATTAATTGTTATTTAGATAATATCTGAAAATAAATATTCTGTTAAAATAGTGGAATAATATCTTATCATTTTTATTTTATTGTTTATATTTTTATATCTATATGTTACATAAATATAGATAAAAGACTACAAAAACTTTTTTGCAACATACGCATCTATTAGTTTTTGTTTGTTTTCGCTTTTCTTGCAATTTCTTTTCTAAATAATCACATGTTTTAGTTGCAATGTTTTAAACAGTAGTTTAAAACTGTTTAAAACAAAAATTTTTAAAACAGTGTCCACTGTTTTAAACAAGTTTTAATCAAAGAGTTTTAAACAAATTGATTAAAATATGCCAACCCTGGTTTGAATAAATTATTAACCAAATAAGAATAATTGTCATTTACGAAAAAATTATTAACCAAATATAAAAATTTATTTACGAATAAATTATGCTTTACCTCTTTCTTATTTATATCTAATATTCGAATAACATTTTGCCCATTTCTGTTCCGTATATGAACATTCGAGCACATTCGAGACAGACTTTGGTAATTATGTCGCGATGCGTGAAGAATTAAGAAAGTACGCTATCAACGTGAAAATTCATCCAGCCACATCCATGTGGGCTGCTAAATACAAAGCGACATCGTGGTTAGAGTTTACTTATAAGTGCTTCATTAACGAATCTAACATAATATTTTTGCTAAATAAATGATATTTGTGGTCAGCATACTTGCGAATTGTAACGACTATAATCTTCCCGTTTCAGCACAATTTTAACACGTGTCGTCAAAGTAGACAGAAGAATTAATGAGAGCGTTTTGCACACAGAGAAACGTGAAAATTCATCCAGCTACAGCCACGTGGGCTGCTATAAATACAAAACGACATCGTGGTTAGAGCTTACTTATTAACGAATTTAACTTAATAGTTTTGCTAGATAAACGATATTTGTCGTCAACATACCTGTGAATTGTAACCAATTGTTTCAGCGCAATTTGCACAGAAATCGTAAAAGCAGAGAGAAGAACGAGAGCGAATTGCACTTGCACAGGATATGAGCCGTAAAAGCAGAGACCGAGAGACGCCAGACACAAGAACGAAAACGGCTTCTTCTTCTTGTAAAATAGTACTTAATGGCTCCCACCACTGGGATCGATTTGGCTGGTGGGATCCGATTGACCACGTCAAAAATTTCTGATTGGCTGGTCCAGTGGAAAAACTCGCCGGCCCAGGCACCGGGGGCTATGAGTAGCTGTGCTCAATCGCAACGTGGTCAAACGGGACGCTCTCGCTATGTAGAAAGAAATTAGAGTAACTAGCTCAATTTCCCTTATTGAACGTGAGGTCTTATACGGACAAAATTTTTGTAAGACTAAAATTTAAAAAAGTCTCTTTCAGATAAATTACTTATTAGTTTTCTTAAATACGTAATATATATGTATGAATATTATAATTTTTATTAATCTTTGTACTTATACAAAATAATGTTTCATATAGATGTATATAATTGTATTTTGTGTGGCAAGTGTGGAAAACAACGAATTATGGCTGCGGTCCATTTGACGCTCCAAATGCTTCGAAGCATTTCTCTTCTCCTTTCTTTCAATGAAGACGCATTTGTAGCGTCAAGTGGACCGCAGCCTATGGCCGGTATTCATAGTCGAATCTTATATTTGAGACCGTCTTAAGTACAATCTTAAGATGTCATGAACCAATCACAGAGCCGTATTAGCGTCTTAAGAAATTACTTAAGACGATCTTGAAATAAGTTCCGACTATGAATACCGGCATATATGTATATATGTCGCGCGTGAAGTTGCCGCATGAGCCGAAGGCTTATGGTGCATTCACACAAGTACGACTGTGAATACACTGGGTGTTTACGATAATGGCTATCCGAGTAATTTCCACTAGGACCGAAATATATGATAAGCACAGCCATCTACTACCATCATGATTCGTGACAACTCAATGCTGTCTTGTATAGCCAAATCAACGGGCATCACGGGCGAGTTGCGAGTTGCGAGTTCCGTGAGTCTGTAGCAGGTAACCTAAAAAATAAGATATAAATTATTTGATTATTATAATTAAAAATAATCTGTTCTTAATGTATGGTAAGATTATTAACTTCATTAAAATTATAATTATGTAACACAATTATGTAACACAATATTTTTAAAGTATTGTCTGAAGTAATGCCAAAGAAATTATCTTATTTACAAACATTTTTTTTATTTATTTGTCTATCAAGTTTCTATCATAACGGTATTATTTCAAAATCTAATATAACGTTTTAATTAGACCAATTCTCAATAAATGTTATTAATGTTATTTTATTTAAACGTACTTATAAACATAAGCAGTCATGAAAGAACAGATTTTGGCTTCTGCTGTCAATTTCATATCATACTTTGTTGAATTCTGTTAGATTTTTATTGGTTCCGATTGCTTAGATTTCTATTTTTGTAGCAGTAAAATCTACATATAATATACATTTTAAAAAATCTGATTTTTACAGGTCTGCTTTGTTGAGAAATGGCTACAGATAAATTAAGTTCAGTGAGAGAAGTGAATGATGTTGGTATGTACATGATTATTTAATAAAGATAATTATATAAGTCAATTATTATAATTTGTTAGTAATTAATTTTTGTAATTACAGTGAATTACAGAGTTCAGTGGACTAATAATATGGTAAAACTGCTGCTAGCAGAAATAACCACGTATACAGAATCTTCTACTATTCCATTAAATAAGCAAGCTTGGAAAACTATTGCTGCAGTTATTAACACTCATGGTTATAATTTGACAGCGGAAAACTGTTGTATCAAATGGACTGGTATGAAGAAAAGATATAAAACGTTAAAAGATGCAAATAATCGTACTGGCGCAGCAGATTTATTGAAACTGGTTGCATAAATAATAAACATATTGTATATGTATATATTTATAAATATGCTTACTTGTATTGGTTGAAGTAAATCTTAGATTTTAATATAATTCCACCAAATGTCTACGTGATGCAAATAGTTTTCAGTTCATAATTCTATTTGAAAAATAACATCATAATTCAACATAAAATCTTAAATTTAGTCAATATTGATAAACTATATTTGTTAAGCTAGTCTAGGATAATTTAGTATATAAAAATAAGTAAAATACTTAAAGATTTATCTATCGTTGATTAACGATACTTGACATAAACTTCGACATCCTCGACATAAACTTGATAGGGTATTCCGATCTGAGCCATTATTTCGTAAAATTCGGGCAATTTGTGCGGAGCTACCATGAGATCTACATTTCTGCCTACGAAACTAGGTTCTTCCCAGAACGAGAACTGCAAATAATATTTAGTTTTGTACACGCAAAAAAAAAATTTGCTATAGTAGCAAATCTCTTTCGATGAGATATGCACGTGCGCGTCTTACCCTTTACGAGTCGGAGTATTTGTGATTAACGCCACTGCTCGTTCATTACATTTAAATATTGTGTGCACACGATACCAATAAATATCAAGAACATCGTTTGAAAAAAACGTTCATTGCATTTAAATACAGTAGAGTTACACACGGCACCAAAATTACACTATCACAATAATTTGTCATCCTAGCTCTTATCAAAGTGTCATAGCAGATTTTTTTGTTAGTTGTCCAGTTTTCCGTTTCTGCATGTATAATCATGTGTTGTACAATGTAAATATGTATCTTTCATAATTAAGTCACAAATTTGGCCTATATTTGTACGCATAAATTTTACAATTGTTTTCTCGCGCTCGAAATATTGCTAGGATTATAAAATATTATATATTTTCAGTGTACTTGATAGTTGATTAAAATCGCGGAATGTTCTGATTGCGTAAGCAGTAGAAATTATATAGTAATAGAGGAAAGTTCCCTATTATGAGATAGGCTCCTAATATGCGATAGCGAGGTTTCTGCTAAACTGATAGGCCTTATGAGTTGGTTTCACCATAAACTTATTGCCCTTGAGGTAAAACCTATTTAGTGTAAAATTCATTGTTTGATCGTGCGTGTGGTCGTTGTAGAGAAAGAAATTGTGAAATTGGATGTTGTCAAGTGCCGTGGATATAAGACTTTAAACCTTGTTTATTATGTAATTAATAAATATTTTGCAATGAGTTCTGCATGCAGCGATAGAGTAAGGTCGTGTTAATAGAAAAATACAGGATATAATGAGTTGCTCAATTGTAGAGATTAGATTTGGTGATCGCGAAACCGCAAGGCGTGGGGCTCGTAACATGAGATACTCAGGGTACTCCTGGGTTGCTGGAGTATAAAAGTTAATGTACAATAATAAAATACGAGAAAAAATACTATATTAACGTTAAGGAAAGGTTTATACGAAATTATAAGTGTGTACTGACCTTGATTTGAGGGGGAAGGGTGGAGGGGGCAGATTAGGTACAATATTGGGTATAAGTGTGTTTACGATTGTTGCAAATGTGCTTCTCCATTATATTTGTCTTTTAGAAACTTTAAATAAAGTTTTCTAATTACAATATGATGTATTTTGCACTTTATTAGCGATTTCCCGGGGTCTCTCATATAAAGAGCACACTTTTTCGATTTTGCCAAAAGCTCATTTTTTACATTTTTCTAATTTTCAGAAAAATCTATGTTTAAATTAAATTTTACATTTTAGCATCTTAAAGCTTATTAAATTCCCTTCAAAATGACCTACTATATTTTTCAATTCTGCCCATAGACTTCCGGCAATCACACAAAATAGATGTGGTATCTCATAATCGGGGACTTTCCTCTACTAATAGTAGTACTGATACTATAACAATAAAAGTAACTGTTTATTATAAAAAAAATTAAAAAAGATTGATCCTAAATGTCCACAAAATCTGTGTTTATTTCTGCAGTTATATGGAATTTCACTTAAAAAAAATTGTTTCCACTAGCAAACACAATCTTTATACGAGTGACAGAGAGATTCTTCATTCATTACGTTATAGATAACATATCGGCAAACTGACCTTGTGAACATAACTTATGGAAAGTTATGGACATAATTTTGTTATCTTGAAAACCAACGAGTGTACTTTGTATTTTTTCCATAGCATAATTATCTTTGTATGTGTTTTATCAATTTTTTATATTATGATAAGAATCAATCAGATATTACGCAACTCAAAATACCGTGCTTAAATGTGTCGCTGGGACTTAAGGAAGATTGGCCTAAGAGAGAGCGTGCAAGTAATACAAATAAAATACACAGCACTTTAAATTCAAAATTGAAAACATAAGCTGGTGACGATATATACCTACATATTTTTGTTTATATCAAGCATGGCACACGAAATTCAAAATATTGTATATAATTATAATTAAAATAATAAAATTTACTTATATGACAATCGGTCATAAAATCAATTATCTAATAAATTAATAATTTACCAAACAAAAATAAATTATCGCTGGTATTATTAGTACAAGCAAATATTATATAGAAAATAATGGTATATTCCGCCAATAATTGATTAACGAGAAAATATTTATTAATTTCGACAACGATTGGCTAGCTAAAGGATGTTAATTAAAATTTAGAATTTATTGCGAAAATATTATATATTATTTACAATTCAGTTGTAATTGGTCCAATTACAAATCTTTAATTCGAAACATCGTATATGATTAAAAACGGAAATATCAAGATTTATTTAAGTTGTATTATAGATTTCACAATATTCAATAAAAAATTAGCCGATCGTCCAATAAAAATATGCTATCCATGGTAATATTTATACAAAATTTAGTAAGGTTTAATTATTTTGCGGGATATCCACGTGCTTTTGCCTCTTTAAACATGGTTACAAGGGAGTCCATAGTCTCTTCTCCAGTCGGGATAATTTGATTAGGTGGCAACAAAAAGCCGTAACGACCTTGATCACGCAATTCATATGTGTAGGTGATAGGTTTACCATAAGTGCCTTTAACCCAATCCATAGAACCTCCGGAAGCCACATCTAAAAATAGAACGAAGAGATTCTTAACGCTAAATTATTTCAGAAAAATAAAAATGATATACCTACTTATAATTAGATATAATAGACAAAATAGATAAATGGATAGATTGGTAGATAGCCAGGTAGATAAACAAAAAGAGAGAAAAAAAAATAAATAAAAATTTTTCTACGTACAGATCGTCTCGGCAGTATTTCCGACTTTAAATTTAGTTCCGTATCTCTTTGCGAGAGCTGTAATCGATTTCAAGCCAATATCATACTGAAAAATCATAAAAATAATATATAAACTTTATTATGTTTCATCATTTTTCATAAGTAATTATAGGAATTAATCGAAATAATGTCCTATTAATGATTATGCTAATGACAAGATAATGATAAATGTAAACGGCTTCAAATTTGTTTTGTTATAGAATTGGTTAATTATACTATTAATCCGAATTGTCGTTAGGTTTGTGAGCTAATATTTCGTTCTCAATATATGTACAATCAAGTTTGTATTGACTTGTAATTTAGATAATGATACTGTCTTATTGATAAGTATAGTAATATAATAATAATATTGGAGAGAAAACTAATTGTTTTATCATTTTAATACTCACCATATTGTCGTAGTTATCAAGATGAGCCTTTGTGTGACCATACGGGAACAACAATAATTGCGAGTAACTATGGAATGCGAGATATGCGTAAAATTTATCGGAAATAGAACTGATATATTCGGACATGCTCTTTGTCTCAATATCGGAGAACGGTGCACTTCCGGCGTAAGTTTCGGAACACGGGAAATTGCTAGAGCCTCCAACTGAAAATACATATTAAATTACATATCAATACCTATATAAAATAATAATATTAACAAACATTGGGCCAATTTTAATCTCGTAAGTTCATCGAACTTTGCAAAATAATCTGAATTTTTGATATTAATTATTTATAATTTTTTACTATTATATATATAGTTTCCTATTTATATAATATAAATTTTTACCGTTCCATTTGTAGCCCCAGTTCCTGTTGGGATCGCTACCATAACAGCCGAAACTATACGGCTTACGTGTTTTTCTCCATAATCGATTCTGAAATAAATTAAAGATATTCCTGTAATTAAGATTAATTTATAAATTAATAAACAATGTTTTATATGACATCATAAAAACATAATAACGAAACTTACTGTGGTGTGCGTATACACATATCCGTCGGGATTAAACGAGGGGAAGATGTACCAATCGTGGCTCTCAGCCAGAGCTCTGACCTCCGGGTTGGTACTGGTCAGCAATTGATGCAGAATGTACATAACAGTTGCTGTAGAGATCCATTCCCTGGCGTGAATGCCACCCTCGATGAAGATACCGGGATTATTGGCTTTAAAGGAAACTTTGACACCTTTGATCTGGCGTCCTTCATATGTTTTACCGCCCACGATAGTCTGTACCTTGTCAGGATACTGTTGAGCCAGATCGTCTAGATTCTTGTAAATTGTGTTGAGTGTGTGATAGTTTTTAAAATTGAATTTTGTCGATACACTCGCGGGCGTCGTCCGATCAATTAATGCCTGAACATTCTGAATAAGAACTTCATAGGGTGTTTGGATCCGCGCCATTATTTCGTAGAATTCGGGCAATTTGTGCGGGGCTACCATAAGTTCCGCTTGTTTGTTCGAAGCCGGTGCGACCCAGAAGGAAAACTGTAAATAATGTTTAAAAAATTAAAATGTATATATTTAATAACAATATAATTTTAGTTTGTAAACATTAGTTAAATGTGTATTTTTTAGTTTTTATATAAACGTTCTAAATGTTTTTTAATAAATAATTTGGTAAATCTATAAATAAAGCTGATTTTATGAATTTTATATAAATTTGTGTGTATAGGTATATAATGCTATTTTTATGAAATTAATTTTTTCGAATTTTAACTAATGTGGACAATATGTTACAAATTTCTCAAGAAAGATAGATTTTTATAATAAAATAAAGCATAAATTAATATACAAAAGCATAGCATATATTAATTTGTTTTTACTTGTTTCTTTATACTTGTAAGGTTTACTCACTCCATCAAAAGCCTCAGCCAACTGGTTGAGTAGGTCAGCCTGCGTCTGTGTAGTCGTAGCAATTTTGAAGACCTTGTAGTTTTCAAAAGTAGCCATCTCGGCGGCCACCAGACCCACCGTACATAATATTATTAGCTTCCACATGATGATTACAGTTTCCTTTAAATTTAATGAGTGAATGTCTTTAGTTATTATCAATCTCTTGGCGTCACAATTGTAAATAATATCTTTTTATTATACCATGCAATTTTCTCAAAATGCAGCTTAAATCTACTCACAAATAAATTCTAATTGGAATTTGACTAACAAAACATTCAATTCTTGTCTTACGATTTAAGAATATAATCTTTCTCAAGAGCGGCTTACCCTTTCTAAAACGGGATCACTGGCCAATACTATGTATGTTCATTGACTTAAATACGTAGTTGCACACGGTACCAAAATTACTTATCGCACTAATTTGAGCAATCGAAGTATTGACGTAGAATTTTATACTTAATTATATATACATTTACCTTTTATAAGTAAACCTCTTATTTCGCCACCTGTATTTGCCATCTGTGTACATATTTATAATTTGTACACGTCAATCTTACGACAACTATTTTCTCACGCAATAATCATATTGCTCGACATATTGCTAATTATATATAAAACATCTAATAAGTCAACATGCATTTATGCAATTATTACAAACAAGCACTGTTGATTAAAATAAATCGTTTTAAACTAAAATTAGTAAGTACTAAAACAAATAAATTGAGATTTATATTTAATTATTAATTATTTAATAATAATCTGACGAAAGATGTCAAGAAACAATATTGTAAAAGTAAATCGAGTTTTTCCAAAGATATATTCAGGAAATTTTGTTAATAACAATGATAAGAGCCTGTAAGGAAATTTAAAACATGTTACATAATTAAAAAACGTTATATCGAAATTTTATTGTCACACATTTATCAATCATAAAAATATTTCTTTATGCATTATGTCTATCATTTGTCAAGTAATGATGAATTATAAATAACAGTAAGTTATAAAAATTTCACATTTATAACTATTTCATATATGTCCACTTGACAATGTCTTAAATATAGCTATAAGAGAATGTAAAGCCTCTTCTCCAGTCGGAATAATCTGCTCAGGTGGTAATAAGAAGCCGTATTGACCCTTATCGCGCAATTTGTACATATACACAATGAGCTTATCGAAAACACCTGCGATGTAATCTACACTAAGACCGCTCAATTCTAGAAATAATTTTATTTTATATATTATTATAAAAAGAAACATATTTTTAAATTGCAATTATTTTAATCTAATAAAATATGACTGTAAACATTTTAATTTTACATGTACACATATGAAAAAAAGTAAGACATTATTTATTATTATAAAGTACATTATAATAACGCCTTACTTTTTTTTATATGTGTACAAATATAACGTTATATTTGTCATGTTATTATAAAGAAACAAGGGAAAAAAAGATTTTAAAAGCGGTAAATTATTTTAGGCAATCAAGGGTTTACGTACGGTGGAATTCGCTAATACTTCCAATCTCATATTTGGTATAATTGTACTTCCGTTTAAGAGCTTCGAGTGCTATCGAGCCGACACGATACTGAAATTGCAAACATATTACATTGTTTCCTTTACAATATTTAATCACATCAAATGTGTAAATAATTGGATTTTGAATTAAATAAATTATTAAAAGCGAACAAGTTATCTAAATCCACAAAAAGACATGACTTGAAATTTTATTTGCTTTTGAAATATTATTTTCTTTTTATCACAAATATTTTTTAAAGGAATCACTCTTTTTTATAAATGCATTCTCTTACCAACTGTTCATAGGAGTGAATACGTTTAAGCGTATAGCCGTAAGGAAACATCAATTGCTGGGAAAAACCATGGAATGAAATATACGAATTGAAATGGCGGATATTGAATTTGATATATTCAGATATGCTTTTCATCTCTATTTCGGAGAATGGTTCGCTTCCGGGGTAGTCGTCATCGCAAGGATTGTTACTGGTGCCAGTAGCTAAGAAAATTATGTTACAATGTTACAATAAAAAATTTTGTGTTAAATTTAACACATTTCACACGAACCGATTTATGTGTTGAGAAAAGTCAAAATAACACAATGACAATATGTTACATTAACGCAAATGTATGTTAAAAATTTAACACAAAAATTTCTACACGAGTATAGATTTCAACACAAATTCAAGATATTCTTCACCGTGTGTGATTAGCGTTTCAAAACATCCAAAATAATTTAAACTTTCGATAATGTTTTTCTATCATTTACCACACTTTTCTATTCGCTAAATATTATACTTACTATTCCAATGAAAATCCCAGTTTCTATTGGGATCCGATCCAATGCATGCATCACTAGACGGTTTGCGAGTTTTTCTCCATAATCGATCCTGAAAAATATCAAAGAGAGCCTACTCGTGTGGATAAACTTAACATATATTTAAAATTACAATTTATTATAAATAATGCCACATATAGGTAATATCATGAAATAAATCTCACCTTAACATGCGAGAACACATATCCGTCAGGATTGAATACCGGGAAAATGAACCAATTATGACTGTCAGCTACATATCTCACATCCGAATCTTCGCTAGTCAATAATTGATGCAGGATGTACATGACGGTTGCCGGCGAAATCCATTCTCTTGCATGAATGCCACCTTCGATAAAGACTCCGGATTTCTCTTCATCAGAGATTATCTTTACGCCTTTGATCTCGCGCCCTTCATATGTTGTGCCGCCTATGACGACCTGCACTTTGATGGGATACTTCTTGGCTAGCTCTTCCAGATTGTCATAGATTTCTTCGAGAGTATGATAGCTTTTAAAATCAAAACCTTGCGATGGATTCTGAGAAATCGTTTCGTTGATTACTTTTTGAATATTATCAATTCTGACTTCATAGACCATATTGAAATCGTTCATAATTTCGTAGAATCCACTCAAATTGCGCGGAGGTACCATAAAAAGCACTTCTCTGTTTAACACACTTGGTGCTTGCCAGAAGCTGTACTGTAAATAAAATTCAGTTTTACAATTTTTTATTAATCTTAAATCTATTGAAAATATATCTACAATATTTCTCAGATTTATTCTTTATTTCGTGACATTTAATTTATAAGTTACTTTCAATATTTATAAAATTGATTTTGTTTATTTCATCTAGATAATATAAAATGCATGCGAATTGCTATTTAAAATATTAACTGAGACCAAATCAATTAGTGCAAAACTAATATTCTTTTAGAAGAAAAAGTTTGCAAATGAACCGTTTTTGAATTTTTATTTTTATCTAAATGGTTTATTTACTTCGGCGTCATCCATCTCTTTCAATTCTTGAAGTATCCTTAAATGCGTATTTGTTTTTGGGACAATGCTGAAGAGTTTGTAACCGTCGTAGCTAACCTTATCAACGGTAGCTATGCCCATGGTCACGATACACAACAACATTATTATTCTCCACATGATGGCTATATGAGAATAGATTTCTTATTAAAAATTGCAAATATTTTTCTATTATAATTTAAAATGCTACATATTATTCTGGCAAAAAAATCAATAATACTTGTTAATATCCATTAAATAAATTAAAAAATTTACACTCTTGTACAAAAAATTCGTAGATTTAAAAGTTCCTTTTTATCCAAAGATCGATTTCCTGACTACGAAATAAGAGCATTTCTGTACACCGGTTACCGTTTGATTCATTGGCTCATATTCTGAACTCTCTTTTATCGATAAAAGCGCTCTTTTTTATTTCTGAGTTGCTACAGTTAATAGTATATGTAACATGACTATAGCATCTCAGAAATAAAAGAGCGCTTTTATCGATAAAAGTTCAGAATATGGGCCATTGTATATAAACATTTATATGAACATTATATAAAAGATACGTTAACAATATATTGCTTATTATATTATAATAATATATGTATTATTAAAAAATAGGCCGACAAACTTTGAAAGGAAAGAGAAGACTTAAAAATTAAAATTTTAGAACTGATCTGAGACTCCCATTGTAACAGAAGCAGAATTGTTAGCCCAGATAACTGCTGCGACAGATTCAAAACATCCCCACTCTTCGAACGAGTGTGATCAATACATCGACGATGTCATCTTTGTTAACTTAAAGGTAATGAAGGAATTTTTGAGCATTTACTGTAAAAAGAGTAATCACTTTTATGTAATTGTTACGTTTTTTATTCAAGATTAAAATGCAATTTGATTTTTCCACTAATATGTTTGTTTATTGCTTAAATCACAAACTCCTATCTTATACCATATAGTATTCAAAGTAAACGTCGAAAAGGAAAATAATGTTTAAAAAAACGTTTATTTTCAAGTCTTTTCTTTACCTTCAAAGTTTGTTGTCTAATTTTTTAACACCTTGTATAAATATGTACAATATGTATGTATGTTAATAGCTTCCAACATGTATTAAAATTATTTAGTAAGAATGGATACAAACGCGCTTAATATTGTCGCTATACATATATAATGATAATACAAGTCAAATCAAATATATGCTCAATTCTCGAAAGATTTTGAATTAAAAATATTCATTATTGGAGAAAAGTTATGATCAAACCTGTTCAATCCAAATGTTCCGTTATGTTAGAAATGACTAATGTGGCCGAACAATAGTCAGTAGAATCAACAAAATAGATAAGATATCCGGGTATATAAATCTTGTTGTTGTTCTTCTCCTTAGAAGTCGACAACGATCTTCAACGGTCTAATTCCAACTGATTATAGAAGTATTAGATAAAAGTCGACAAGGAAACACGTTCGTCATGGACAACATTCTAAAACACAAATATTGATGTGGGAAACCTGTTCCCGCGCGCGTTTAGTATGTTTTTATTTTTTCAAAATCTTCAGTTTTAACCATAGACCTATATAGATAGGCTGCATTCGGAAACATCACCCGAGTGCCCCCGGGTATCATTTTATCCTTGTTGTTCACCGAATGTTAAACAACATTAAAATGATACCCGGGGACACTCGGGTGATGTTTCCGAACGCAGCCATATACCAGCCCCTATGCCGTAAGAGGCAGCGTGAAAACATAGACGGTGCAGACATCTATATAAGTCTATGGTTTTAACATATCCAACGCTTGACTAAAAGTTTACCGGATAATATTTCAACTTCTTGACTACATTCTGTAGTCTGGACCTTACCCATCTTATCTCCATCCAACTCTTCGTTATATATTTCGGTAACTCTGTTGTCCATATCTTAAAGAAAAGATTATATTTACATTTTATAGTTTTTTTAATAGATAATGTAACTTTTATTATTTGCAAAAAAAAATTATAAAATGACTATTAAATCATTTGTTAATGTTAATCTCTACACACGTTTACTTTTCTTATGTAAATATTATCTAGGTACTTTAAGATTTCTTTAAAGACAATGATTTTTATATATTGTTATATTTGTTTAAATAATCTGCAGATTATTATACAACTAACGTCACTCCTGATCTATTCTTAATCTAAACAGAAACTGTTGATTAAATGTAATTTATTTAAACAAGAACTAGTAAGTACAGTAATAAATTAAGAATTATATTTATCAATTAATTCTGACGAAAGATGTCAAGAAACATTAATGTAAAAGTAAAATGAACTTTTTCAGACATATACAAGAAGTTTGAATAATAGTAATGAAAGGATAGGCAATTTAAAACATCGTACATATAATTAGAAAACATATCAAAATTTTATTGTTATTTATCGATAGATAACATAAAAATATTCCTTCGTGCAATATATATCTATCATTTGTCAAGTAAAAATATATTATTAATAACAATAAATTTATATATAATAATAATAATAATAAAAATTATTCTAATTATTATTCTAATTCTAGCATTAGCTTATGTTTAAATAAAGCTATAAGAGAATCTAAAGTCTCTTCTCCAGTCGGAATAATCTGCTCAGGTGGTAACAAGAAGCCGTATTGACCCTTATCGCGCAATTTGTAGAGATATACAACAGGTTTACGGAAAACAAGGTGGACGTAATCCACGCTAAGACCGCTCAACCCTAGAAATAATTTTACATTATATAAAAAGCAGGACATCTTTCAAATTGAAATTATTTTGACCTGAAGAAACACGATGGTAAACATTATAATTTAAACGCATAAAAAATAAGACGTTATTATAAAAGTTATATTTGTCATGTTAATGTTATTATAAAAAAAAAACAAGGAAAACAAGATTTTAAAAGCGGTAAATTATTTTAGACATCTAAGGATTTATAATACATACGGTGAAATTGGCTTATACTTCCAATCTCGTATCGGGTATTGTACCTCTGTGTAAGAGCTTCGATTGCTACCTGGCCGACACGATACTGAAATCGTAAACGTTACATTGATTCCATTACAATATTTAATCACACTGAATGTGCAAATAATACTATTTCGAATTATATAAATTATTAAAAGCAAACCACTTTATTTGCTTCTAAAACATATTATATACTTTTTATTGCAAATATTCTTCAAAAGCACCACTCCTTTTTATTATCAATGCAATTTCTTACCAATTCATTATAAGAGTAAATACGTTTCTCCGTATGGTCGTAAGGAAACATCAATTGTTGAGAAAAACCGTGGAGCGAAATATATGAATTAAAATGGTGGATATTTGATTTCATATAATCAAATATGCTTTTCATCTCTATTTCAGAGAATGGCTCACTTCCGGGATAATCGTCATCGCAAGGATTGCTGCTGGTGCCAGTAGCTGAGAATGTCAAGTGTTACAATGTTACATTGACAAATCTTAATGTAATTAGCATTTCGAAGCTTCCAAAATAATCTGAACTTTTAATAATGTTTTCTATTATTTATTATACTCTTCTATTTTCTAAATACTTACCATTCCAGTAAATATTCCAGTTTCTATTGGGATCCGATCCAATGCAAATATCACTAGACGGTTTACGAGTTTTTCTCCATAATCGATCCTAAAATTAAATATCAAAGAGAGTCTACTTGTGGGGATAATATCAACATATAATATTATAATTAAAGTTACAATAATAAATAATGTCATATAATGTCATATAATGTCATAAAATAAATCTTACCTTAACATGCGAGAACACATATCCGTCAGGATTAAATACTGGGAAGAAGAACCAATTATAATTGTCAGCGACATATCTCACATTCGAATCATTGCTAGTCAATATTTGATGCAGGATGTACATGACGGTCGCCGGCGAAATCCATTCCCTGGCATGAATGCCTCCCTCGATGAAGATTCCAGGTTTCTTTTCACCAGAGATTATCTTTACGCCTTTGATCTCGCGTCCTTCAAATGTTGTGCCGCCTACAACGACCTGCACTTTGTTGGGATACTTCTTGGCTAGCTCTTCCAGATTATCGTAGATTTCTTCAAGAGTATGATAGTGTTCAAAATCAAAGCCATGTGATTTATTTTGAGGGATCGTGTCGTCAATTAGTTTCTGAATGTTGTCAATTTTGACTTCAAAGATCAAATTGAAATTGTGGATAATTTTGTAAAATGGTTTCAAGTTGTGCGGAGGTACCATAATAAACACTTCTCTGTTTAACGCAGTCGGTACTTGCCAGAAGCTGTACTGTAAAAAAGATCCAGTTTCACAATTTTACTTAAATAAAATTTAATCTTAAAACTATTAAATATATGTATATCTACATGTTTCTCAGTTTTATTCTTTATTTCGTGGCACTTAATTTATAAATTATTTTAAATATCTATATACACCTATAGAATTAATTTTGTTTATTTCAGATAGACGATATAAAATGCATGAAAATTGCTATTTTAAATATTAACTGACAAAATCAATTAGTGTGAAACTAGTTTTCTATTAAAGGAAGAAATCTGTACAAATTAACTGCAATTGTATTTTTATTTTTATGTCTAAATGGTTTACTTACTTTGGTATTATTCTTCTCTTTCCATTCTTTAAGTAGTTCTAAATGCGTGTCTGTTTTCGGGACAATCCTGAAGAGTTTGTAACCGTCGTAGCTAACCTTGTCAACGGTAGCTATGCTCATGGTCACGATACACAATATTATTATTATCCTCCACATGATGACTCTATATGAGAATAGATTTTTTATAATTTAAATTGCGACTATCTTTCTAGATTAAAATGCTATATATTACTTTTGACGAAATAATATAACCATCAATAATTATTATATTATAGATTAAATAAATTAAATAAAATTGTAATTTAAATTCAATAATTTGAATTCACACTCGTACAATTCTTGGATTCAAAATTTGTTCCTTCTTGCAAAGATCCATTTACTGATTACGAAACTTGTATTTCTGTGTTACCGTTTAATTCATTGTAATATCTAAACGTTATATGAAAGACACGTTAACTATATTATTGTTTATTATATTATATACATATAACAAAGGTCTTATATATAAAAATATTATAACACATTATTACGTATCGTTTAAAAAAGTTGCCAGGGCAACGTAAAGCTAAGAGAATTAATCGTCTCGTAAAAAAATACGCATTATACATACACATATTATATCTAATATACACACACATGCATATACATTTTAGACAAATATATATATAGGTATATATATATATGATTTAATTAAAGTGTAGTAATCTATAATACAATAGCTTTAGACATTTACTAACATTAATTATTGAATAAAAATGGATACAAATGCGCTTAATATTATTGCTATTTATAATTATAATGCACGACAAATTCAATACATGCTCAATTCTCAAAAGACTTTAAATTAAGAATACACATAAGAAGAGAAAAACCATAACCAAACCTGGTCAATTTAAATATTGCGTTAAGCTAGAAATGACTAATGCCTGAGAGCCAAAATCTAGCCGAATGACGTCTGTAGAATCAGCAAGATGGATAAGACATTGTCGTATAAATCTTCTCCTAAAAAGTCAACAGCAATCTCCAGCGGTCTGATTCCAACTGATCATAGAAGTATCAGTTAAAGGTCGATCGGAAAACACATTCGCCATGGACAACGTTCTCAAACACAAATATTGACGTGGGTTATCTGTTTGCGTTCACTATGTTTTTATGCTTCAAAAAGCTTTAGTTCTAATATACCCAGTGATTTACTAGAAGTTTACCGGATAATATTCTTTATTCCTTTGTTAATATCTTAAAAATTGTATCTTTTGTAGATTTAAAAAAAACATAATTTTCTATTGCTGTTTAATGTCTCTTCACTGGGTGTATATGTACATAAATATGTGTGAATTACAAAGAATACTTATAACACGAACAAATGCCTAAGAAAGAAATGCAATAAAATTGATAAAAGTCATTAATTACAGATTTTGTACTTTCGGTCGTAGCTGTAGGAAATAGCATAAAAATAACTTTCGAAAAAGTAATTGTATAATTTATTTTTTACAAATTAAATGCACTTTTCTTTTATTATTTGCAGTTTGAAAATATTTTAATCTGTTTTTTCACACGCGAGATATTCCTAAAGACTATAATTTTTGTTTATAATTTTCGATCACAGATTGCCTTCTGTGAGACACCCATGATCACAATTATAAAATAATATTGTTCTTCCATGTACTCACACTGTATGAAGATATTTTCTCCGTACTATTAATTGTAAATATTCTTTTGAAATATACATATATTGCAACGTATAACTTTTGCAGGACAATTGAATCGCCGATAGTAATAGTTATCGGTTAAATATCCAATTTCTAAGCTTTAATTGATTACATTCCAAAATTTTGTTTTTAAAAAAGATGGCTTTGTTTATTTCGAGACAAGAATATTTACAATTGCCATTACTGTTTTCTCGATAGAATCGACATGATACCGTCGCTAAGCTAGTTCTCTCCTCGCGAATGTTCGGGACGCGGATTTTCATCAGAGAAAAATAAAATCGATTTACAAACTACGGATAATTACAAACTACGGATCTTTTTCTTGTAAACTACAATTTATTTTATCTCCTTTAATATAATTACAAGAGATTCTAGAGTCTCTTCTCAAATCGGAATAATTTTTAATAAGAAAGCAAGAAGACACCGCTATCGCAGAATTCCTACATGAATACGCTTATGATGCGCGCTTACAATTAGTATTAGTCTATTAGTACTATAATTCTTTGCTCCCTTAAGTATAAACAGATGTGCACTACTTTTCAAAAGAACTTTATTCAATTTTTTTATTGATTAATGTTTCCTTATTATATTCTACATCACTCTACGTGCACTCTATTTTATAGTTTTTTATAAATAAAGTAACTTTTATTATTTAAATAATAAATTATTAAATAAAAATATTAAATCGTTTGTTAATAATAATCTACATTTACTTTTTATATAAATAACCTCAAGAAAATAAATAATGTCAAGAAATATTGTAAAAGTAAATCAAACTTTTTCAAAGTTATGTGCAGGAAATTTTGTAAATAACAATAATAAATGGATAAGAAATTTAGAACGTCGTACATAATTAAAATACATAATATCGAAATTTTATTGTCATTTATTGATGTATTACATAAAAATATTTCTTCATGCAATATACATATATCTATATCTATTATTTGTCAAGTAAAAATATATAATCAATAACAATAAATTTACATATAATAAGGAAAATTTTTTTCATTTAGCATTAACGATAGCTTACGTTTAAATAAAACTATAAGAGAATCTAGAGTCTCTTCTCCAGTAGGAATAATCTGCTCAGGTGGTAACAAGTAGCCGTATTGACCTTTATCGCGCAATTTGTAGAGATATACGACAGGTTTACGGAAAACATGAAAGATGTAATCTACGCTAGAACCACTGAACCCTAGAAATAATTTTACATTATATATAAGAAGCAACATAAACTCTTAAATTGAAATTATTTTAACCTGAATAAACGATGATAATAACTTCAATTTTACATGTATGCATATATGAAAAAAGTAACACATTATTATAAAGTATTTTAACTATGTCAATATTGTTGTAAAGAGACGAGGAAAAGAAGATCTTAAAAAAAAAATTATTATAGATAATTAAAGTTACATACGGTGGAAATTGTCAATAGTTCCAACCTCATATTGGGTATTATACCTCTGTGTAAGAGCCTCAGTTGCAACCAAACCGTTACGATACTGAAATCGCAAACATTACATTAATTCCACTACAATATTCAATCACATTGAATGTGCAAATAATATGATTTCGAATTATATAAATTATTAAGATCGAACAACTTGAAAGCGCGGTTAATGCGAATAAGTTATCTAAACCCACAAAAATACATTGCTTAAATTTTCATTTGCTTCTAAAATATTATTTTTTCTTTTTATCACAAATATTTTTTAAAGACACCATTCTTTTTTATTATTAATGCAATTTCTTACCAATCCATGATCATAGTCGTAAATACGTTTATCCGAATGGTCGTAAGGAAACATCAGTTGTTGGGAAAAACCATGGAACGAAATATACGAATCGAAATGGACGAGATTAGATTTGATGTAGTCGGATATAGTTTTCATCTCTGTTTCGGAAAATGGCTCACTTCCGGGATAATTGTCATCGCAAGGATTATTGCTGATGCCAATAGCTGAGAATGTTACAATGTTACATTGACAAATCTTAATGTAATTAACATTTTAAAGCTTCGAAAATACTCTGAACTTTTAATAATGTATTTCTATTATTTATTATACTCTTCTATTCGCTAAATATACTTACTATTCCAGTGATAATCCCAGTTCCTATTGAGATCCGATCCGATACAGGTAGCACTAGATGGTTGACGATTTTTTCTCCATAATCGATCCTAAAAAAATGTCGAAAAGAGTCTACTTGTGTGGATGATATCAACATATAATTAAAGTTATGTACAATAATAAGTAACGTCGTATAATGTCATAAAATAAATCTTACCTTAACATGCGAGAACACATATCCGTCGGGATTGAATACTGGGAAAATGAACCAATTATAACTGTCAGCCACAAGTTTCGCATCTGAATCTTCGCTAGTCAATAATTGATGCAGGATATACATCACAGTCGCCGGCGATATCCATTCCCTAGCGTGAATGCCACCCTCGATAAAGATTCCGGGTTTCAATACGCCAGAGCTTATCTTTACGCCTTTGATCTCGCGTCCTTCATATGTTTTACCGACTACGATGATCTGCACTTTGTTGGGAAACTTCTTGGCGAGCTCTTCCAGATTATCGTAAATTTTTTCGAGAGGTTGATAGTGTTTAAAATCAAAGCCTTGTGATTTATTTTGAGGGCTCGTGTTGTCGATTAGTTTCTGGATATTGTTAATTCTAATTTGAATGGGCATTTTGTAATGTGTCATATTTTCAAAAAATGGATCTAAATTGTGCGGAGGTATCATAAGAAACACTTCTTTGTTTAACACACTTGGTGCTTGCCAAAAGCTGTACTGTAAATAAAATTCATTTTCGCAATTTTAGTTAACTGAAAATTAATCTTAAACCTATTGAAAATATATTTACATATTCTTTAGTGTCTAATATTTTTTTTATATTTTATAACATTAGATTTATAAGTTATTTTAAATATCTATAAAATTGATTTTGTTTATTTTATGTACCTAGATAATATAAAATAAATGAAAACTGCTATTTTAAATATTAAGTTACAAAATTAATTAGTACGGAACCAGTCAAGGAACCAGTATCTCTTTTTAGAAAAAGAAATTTAAATGTGTGCGTATTTTTGTTTTTAAGTAAATGTTCTACTAACTTCGGCGTTACCCATGTATTCCAAATCTTTAAGTATCATCAATTGCCGGAGTGTCTTCGGGACCATGCTGAAGAGTTTATAACCTTCGTAGCTAACCTTGTCTACAGTAGCTATGGCCATGGTCACGATACACAACATTATTATTATCCTCCACATGATGGCTATATGCAAATAGATTTCTTATAATTTAAATTGCAAATATTTTTCTAACAATAAGTTAAAGTTCTATATAACTGTGGCAAAATAACTTAATTATTAATATAATTATTATTATGCATTAACAATAAATAAATTAAATTCACACTTATACAAAAATTTCTAGATTCAAAGTTTCTTCCTATAATACAAGTCAAATCATACAAGTGAAATATATGCTCAATTCTAGAAAGATTTTAAATTAAGAATATTTATTATTGGAGAAAAGTTATGGTCAAACCTGTTCAATTCAAATATTGCGTTGTGGTAGAAATGACTAATGCCTGAAAGTCAAAATCTAGCCGAATGAAAGTCAGTAGAATCAGCAAAATGGATAAGACATTATGTTATATAAATCTTCTTTCTTGTCGACAACGGTCTCCAACGGTCTGATTCCAACTGATCATATAGAAGTATTAGATAAAGGCCGACTAGGAAACACGTTCGTCATGGACAACATTCTTAAACACAAATATTGATGTGGGTAACCTGTTCGCGCGCGCGTTTAATATGTTTTTATGTTTTCGAAGTCTTTAGTTTTAATATGTCCAACGGTTGACTAAAAGTTTACCGTATATTCTCTTTGTTTCTTTGTTAAAATCTTGAAAATGTATCTTTTGCAGATTTTTATAAAGAACATGTAATTTTCTTTTGCTGTTTAATTTTCTTTCACTGTGTACCTTTTCTTTCTAAAATTAGCCATGGAATATCCCTTTCAATTCTTTGTACTTTATACATAGGAAACGCTTTGTATAAATAATCTCAAAGATAAAAATAATGTCAAAAACAGTATTGTAAAAGTAAATCAAATTTTTTTAAAGATATGTGCAGAAAATTTTGTTAATAATAATGATGAAAGCATAGGAAATTCAAAACATCGTATAATATAATTGAAAAGCATAATATCGAAATTTTATTGTCATTTATCAATAGATTACATAAAAATATTTCTTCATGCAATATATCTGCCTATCATTTGTCAAGTAAAGATATATAACCGATAACAATAAATAAACATATAATAATAATAATTTTTTTTCTTATCTAACATTATATGCTCATATATGCTCATATCATATAGCCCAATAAAGATGTAATAGAATCTAGAGTCTCTTCTCCAGTCGGAATAATCAGCTCAGGTGGTAACAAGAAGCCGTATTTACCCTTATCGCGCAGTTTGTAGAGATATACTTGAGATTTGCGGAGAACATGGAAGACGTATTCTACACTAGAACCACTCAACCCTAGAAATAATTTTACATTATATATAAGAAGCAACATATCTTTCTAATTAAAATTATTTTATTGTGATAAAATATGATAATAAGCATTTTAATTTTACATATAATATATATGAAAACAAAAAACGATTTTAAAAGCGATAAATTATTTTAGAAATTTGGATAATTAAAGATTTACATACGGTGGTACTCGCTAATACTTTCACGCCCGTATTTGGTATGGTATCTCTTTTCAATATCCTGCATTGCAATTGTACCGAAAGCATGCTGGAATCACAAATATTTATACTGATTTCTATTAAAATATTTAACATGACAATTCTATGAGAATAATATGATATTGAATTATGTAAGTAATTATAAAGGCGAATGATCTGAAAGCGCGTTTAATGCGAAAAAGTTATCTATAAAGCCACAAAGATACATAGCTTGAAATTGAATTTGCCTCTGAAATATTATTTCCTTTTTGTCACAAATATTTTTCAAAAATATTACTCTTTTTTTATTATCAAAATGCAATTGCTTACCATATCATAATATAAGTCAGGTAAATCCGCACTGCTAGGAAATAGCACTTGTTGGGAGAAACTGTGGAACGAAATATACGTCTTGAAATTGCGTATATTGGATTTCATATATTCAAGCATGCTTTTCATCTCTATTTCGGAGAATGGCTCACTTCCGGGATAATCGTTATCGCAAGGATTGTTGCTGGTGCCAGTAGCTGAGAATATCAAGTTACAACGACAAATCTTAATGTAATTAGCATTTCAAAGCTCCCAAAATAATCTGAACTTTTGATATAATGTTTTTCTATTATTTATTACTCTCTATTATTTATCTCTCTTCTTATATTTGCTAAATACTTACTATTCCAGCGAAAATCCCAGTTTCTATTGGGATCCGATCCAATGCAGATATCACTCGACGGTTTGCGAGTTTTACTCCATAATCTGTCCTGTGGAAATCATTAAAAAAAAAGCTCACATGTGTGGATGATCTTAATTTATAATTAAAATTATAATATTAGCTAACGCTGTACAATATCGTGAAACAACTTACCGTAACATGCGAGTACACATATCCGTCGGGATTGAATACTGGGAAAATAAACCAATTATTATTGTCAGCTACATCTCTCACGTCCGAATCTTCGCTAGTCAGTAATTGATGCAGGATATACATAACAGTTGCCGGCGATATCCATTCCCTGGCGTGCATGCCTCCCTCGATGAAGATTCCACGTTTCCTTTCATCTGCAGCGATTATTTTTACGCCTTTAATCTCGCGTCCTTCATATGTTCTACCGCCTACGATGACCTGCACTTTGTTGGGATACTTCTTGGCCAGCTCTTCCAGATTGTCGTAAATTTCTTCGAGAGTATGATAGTGTTTAAAATCAAAGCCTTGAGAATTATTCCGTGGAATGGTATCGTCGATTAGTTTCTGTATATCGTCAATTGTGACTTCTAAGTTTGGGTCAAAGGTCATATTGAAATCATTTATAATTTTGTAAAAAACTTCCAAGTTGTACGGAGGCACCATAACAGTCACTTCTCTATTTAATATACTTGGTGCTTGCCAGAAGCTGTACTGTAAATAAAATTCAGTTTTACAATTTTACTTAAATAAAATTTCATCTTAAATCTATTGAAAATATATTCTACATTTCTCTAAATATATCTACATTTCTCAGTTTTATTCTTTATTTCGTGACATTTAATTTATTTTATAAGTAACATTAAATATCTATAAAATTAATTTTGTTTATTAAAGATAGATAATAGGTATAAAATGCATGAGAATTGATATTTTAAATATTAAAACAAACAAAATTAATTAGTGCCAAGCTAGTATCCCTTTACAAAAAAAAGTTTGCATATGAGCCGTTTGTATTTTTAATTTTAATCTAAATCGTTTATTTACTTTGGAGGTATCCTTATTCAAATTTTGAAGTAGCCTTAAATCCGTATTTGTTTTTGGGACAATTCTGATGAGTTTGTAACCGTCGTAGCGAACCTTGTCAACGGTAGCTATGCCCATGGTCACGATACACAACAACATTATTATCCTCCACATGATGGCTATATGAAAATAGATTTCTTATTAAAAGGTGTAAATATTCTTCTATTATAATTTAAAATGCTACATGTTATTCTGGCAAAAAAATTAATAATACTTGTTAATATACATTAAGTGAATTAAAAATTTACACTTATATAAAAAATTTCTAGATTTCAAGTTCCTTCTTCATATAAAAATTGATTTACTAATTACGAAACAAGAGCATTTCTGTATACCGGTTACCGTTTGATTCATTGTATTTAAACATTATATGAAAGATACGTTATAACAATATTATTGCTCTTATTATGTTATAACAAATATATATAACAATATTATAATATGTCATTACATATTATTACATATTATTACATCATTATTTGAAAAGAAATTGCCCTGATAGTGTAAAGTACTGTAAAGCAAAGCAAAGAAATTGTTTCATAAAATATATCATGCGTTATTTTTATGTGTATGTATGTGACACGCACATACATACACATACATATGAATGCGTACACAATGCTTTTAATAATGTACAGCAATATGTAACAGCTTTGGACATGTAAAAATTATTTAGCATATAAGAATGGATATAAACGCGCTTAATTATTGTCGCAATACGTATAATATAATCCTAATGCAAGTCAAATCAAATATATGCTCAATTCTCGAAAAATTTTAAATTAAAAATATTTATTATTGAAGAAAAGTTATGGTCAAACCTGTTCAATTTAAATGTTGCGTTGTGCTAGAAATGACTAATGCCTGAAAGCCAAATTCTAGCCGATCAAGAATCAATAGAATAAGCGAAATGGGTAAGACACTTTCTATATCTTCTCTTCGGAAGTCGACAATGATCTCCAACGCGCGATCTGATTCTGACTGATCATAGAAGTATTAAATGAAGGTCGACCATACACACAGGAAACACGTTCGTTATGGACAACATCCTCTCAAACACAATATTTATATGGGTAACTTGTCCGCGCGCGCATTTACTATATATATATTTTTATGTTTCCAAACATTTTAATCTAATACTGTCCAACGGTTGACTAAAAGTTTATCGAATAATATTTTTTGTTACTTCGTTAAAATCTTAAAAATCGTATTTTTTTGCAGATTTAAAAAAAACGCGATTTTTTTTTGCTGTTTAATGTCTCTTTATACATACATATATGTGTGAATTACAAAGAATATAACACGAACAAATACCTTTAAAAATGCAATAAAATTGATAAGTCATTAATTACAGATTTTATACTTTTGGTCGTAGTTATAATAAATAGCATAAAACAAACTTTTGCGAGAAAATGATTGTATAATTTTCTTTTACAGATTAAATGCATTTTTTTTATTATTTGCAGTTTGAAAATATTTTAATCTGGACGAGATCAACTTGAGCAAACGAATAATTGAGAAGAAATAAAATAAAATCGTTCGAAGTAAACTCGGGAAGTTAAACGAATAAGTTGTTTTTGTTTCAGAATAATGACACATTCATAATCTCGTTCATCATACATAATTCGTCTATTGTCTTCTTTTCTTTAAATATGGCTACAAGGGAGTCCAGAGTCTCTTCTCCAGTCGGAATAATTTGATCAGGCGGCAACAAAAAACCGTAACGACCGCGATCGCGTAATTCGTACACGTAGACAATACGCTTATTATAAGTACCTTTGATGTAATCTGTAGTAGTTCCAGTGGCTCTATCTATAGAATAAAATATATATGTAGCCTTCAAAAAGTAACATTTTGAATTGCAACTACTTCTGTCTCAAAATGCAATATTTTATAAGTTAGCTTATACTTATAATTTGCACTTTTAACAAAGCAAGTGTTTGACTGACTATTTAATCAAACAAAAGTCAATTAAACGTATAATTAAAAAGTCAATTACACGTATGCGGATAAAATAACGATATAAGTAAGATGAGTTAAAATTATCCTACTTACAAATTGTCTCGGCAATATTTCCAATTTGATATATAGTTCCGTATCTCTGTTTTAGAGCTGCAATTGCTTTTAAGCCAATGGTATACTAAAAAGACAAATATAGAAAAATCTGAATTTGTCAATTTCATATATTTAATTATTCATACTAACAATATCACAAAATTTAGATTAATTTTATTGACATCAAGGATACCAATGATAATAATGATAATGTATGTAGAGTATTGTAGAGATACAGTTTTTATAATTATTATAATTATAAAACTATAGTTTTATATTTTATTATAAAGAACGTAATGTTTTTTTAATACACAATAATTTTCACGACTGCATTTTTAAGAATAAAATATCATACCAATTCGTCATAATTATCGAGGTGAATTTTCGTGTAGCCGTAAGGGAACATCAAAACTTGCTTGAAACTGTGAAATGAGATGTACGCATAGAATTTATCAGAAATCGACTTGATATATTCCGACATGCTCTTTGCTTCAATTTCAGAGAATGGTTCACGTCCGGCATAAGAATTGGCACACGGTTCACTACTAGCACCGCGAGCTGAAAATGTCATCAAATCACATTATTGATTACTGCAGTATACTCTGTTCACAGAAAATACGAACACTTATTATACCTTTCCATTTGTAGTTCCAGTTCCTGTTAAGATCCGTACCAACGCAGAAGAGATGTTTTTCATGTGGTTTACGATTCTTTCTCCAAAAGCGGTCCTGAAAGCAGTTAGAAAAATTTATTCTATGTGTGTACAGTAATTTTAATGTTTAAATTAGTACGCGATTGTCTGTTATTTTGGAAAATAAGAATTACCGTGGTGTGAGTGTACACGTATCCATCGGGATTAAACGAGGGGAAGATATACCAATCGTGGCTTTCAGCCAGATCTCTGACGTCCTGATCATTGCTAGTCATTAGTTGATGAAGGATATACATGACAGTTGCTGGCGAGATCCATTCCCTGGCGTGAATGCCACCCTCGATGAAGATACCAGGATTGTTGGCTTTAAATGAAACCTTGACGCCTTTGATCCGACGTCCCTCGTACGTTCTGCCACCCACGACGACTTTCACTTTGTTAGGATACTGTTTGGCCAGATCATCCATGTTATCGTAGATTTCTTTGAGATTATGGTAGCTCTTAAAATCAAACGTTGACCGATTGGAAGGCATCGTTTGGTCAATTAGCGTTTGAACGTTCTCAATTTTGAGTTGGTAGCGTACACCGATTCGAGCCATCACTTCATAAAATTGCGGCAGACAGTTTGGGACTATCATAAGATTTATTGACGTGTTCGCGAAGATTGGTGTTTCCCAGAATATAAACTGTGAACGAGATTTAATGTTGCAACTTCGATTAATTGGAATGTAATAATTTTAACATTAACCAGAATTTCATTATTGTTTATAGTTTTATGTATTACGATTTACAGTTTGTTATACATGTATGTAAAATTGATTTTTTAGGAACGTTGAGTGAATTACATAAAATTCACAAAATTAATTTTATAAATCTTAATGATGCATTTGTATGACAAAGATTTTTTTGAGGAAGAAGGAATACTTACCTTTGGTGCTTGTATATATATCTGAAGGATTTACTTACTTTATTATTACGATATTCCCCTAATTGTTGAATCACTCTGATCTGTTCTTCCGTGGTTGGGGTAACCGTAAAGACTTTGTAATTTTCGTACGTAGCCTTCTGAGCAATAACTATGACCACGATCATAGATAAAACTGGTATCTTCCACATAACGTCTGTATAAAAAGATTTCTCATAATCTTGGTCGTAAATTTTCTTTTTGATCATATTGCAATATATAATTATTTTCGCGAGACAATTTTATCGGTTAATTATTAATCAATTAATTATTAATAAATTAGTTAATTATTAATAAATTCTGAAACTTTAATAATATAGTTTAATATATAAATCATTTTCTTTGTGGACTTATTGATTGAGAGACATTGACATTTGTCTGCAGTTGTTGTTCTATTGCAATTATACAATATAAATGCAAATAATATTAACACTGGTATACAAATATCGGTATTATTTGAAAAAGAATCTCGTTGAGTGTGGTAAATTAAGCGAAGTGATCGCCGCGTCGTGTCGGGACAATTATCCAAAAAATTCAAGTTAAAGATATTTATTATTGAAATAATTATTTTCATACCTGTTCAATATAGAGTTATATTATCCGTAATAATCCGTAATCAGGAGCAATTATATTATATAAGAAATAAGGACCAACCGGATAACAGGCAGTATTGCAGATTGTATGGAATACTGATATCTTCTTTTTCGATATCGACGACGATTTCCAACGATCGGATTCAAATCAGTCAGAAATATGTTATTCAAAATAACACATCCCAAATAACAATGTTTATGTGGATCAGGCCTGGGCAACTTTCAGCTCCGGAGCCGCGACGCTTTCCCCTCCCCATCTTCTCGCAGAGCGAGATGGAGAATGAGACAGACGCTGAAGCGTCGCCCATAGATCGTAGAGCATAGAATTTAGTATTTACGTCTTACGATGTAAGCTCAGATACGTAATGGAACTTTGCAGTCCCCTAGATCTTACTTGTATTCAATTCTTTTCTGCGTTAACGGCCTTGTCGCGTATAAAAATAAAAACATTGTTTTTCATTAGAAACAGAAAATGAAAAAAAATAAAAAAATTTTAATTTTTTACTATAATGTACAATTGTTGTATATTATAGTAAAAAATTCTATGCTCTTCGATCTATGGGCGACGCTTCAGCGTCTGTCTCATTCCCCTCCTTCTCCATCTCGCTCTGCGAGAAGATGGGGAGGAGGAAGCGTCGCGACTCCCGAGCTGAAAGTTGCTCAGGCCTGATGTAGATAATTTGTTTAAATCGTTGTGTAAGGCTCGTGTAATGAATCGAGTGTTGGGGATGGGCTAATTAAGAGCCGTGCGCACATAGTGCGCGAATTTTTGTGTATTCTTAAAAAGATTTATTGTACGTTTCGATCCTATTATTGGATCATTCTCAGCTTCATATTTTATCTGCTTATAAATTTGAATTGTGCGTGGTTTCCTTTTCTCAAGGACGGACTAGCACGGTGAGCCTCCTTTCGGTATCAGCCGTAATTATATAGCCATTGGATATCTTATTGTGTGTTCTTTCCGTCCGTCGCGTCGGATTGAGATCCGGGAATCACGCAGGATACACTTTGACTCTATCTTAATTAGCCCATACCCAACACTCGATAACTTGTTTAGATTTAAAATATCATTTTGTTTGCGTAGTCTTTAAATATATTTTACGATTGCTCGAAAAGGTAAAAAATTAGTAATATAATTCTTTAATCCCTCAAATATATAGAGACATGTGCATTAGTTTTTTGAAAAAAAATTTTTGCAGTTTTTTTATTAATCAATATTTCTTTATTATATAAATCTGCATAAAGATTGCTTACAAGAAGTGCTTCTAGAGATGGAACGGCAATAAAGTCGATGGATCATCGAATGTATCCTATACGCTACGATTTATTGCCATATAATGCTATATTAAAAACAAGAGTACATTTACAATTTATAGTTCTTTATAGATAATGTATCTTATATTCTTTCAAAGATGGATCATTAAATGGCTATTGGGTCGTATCCTAATATTAATCTATGTTTAGTTTTTTTAATAATAAACAATTATAACATATTCTTGGAAACAATGACTTTTATATAGTACTGTTATAATAATCTAAATAATCTGAAGAATATTATATGTGTGACATCGCTTCTAGTTTATTGTAAACGAGAACAGTTGACTAAAAGTTACTGATTTAAACGAAAGTTATATTGAGTACTAGAATAAATAAGTTATATGTATTTTAAAATTATATTTAATGATTACTTTCACAAAAGATGTCAAGAAACAATATTGTAAAAAGCAAATCAAATTTTTTTGAAGATATGTGCACATAATTTCGATAACAATGATGAGCTAGAGCATAGGAAATTTGAAACATCGTACATATAATTAAAAAACGTAATATCGAAATTTATTTGTCACCAACATTACATGGATATATATGTAATATATATTTGTCATTTGTCAAATAAAAAATATAATAATAAAACTGCATAAAAATATTTAAATTATACAAGTTTAACTTTTAACCATTTCTTGCATATTTAGGTATGTGCAAATGTCGTACTCAATAAAAATACAAGAGAATCTAGAGTTTCTTCTCCAATCGGAATAATCTGCTCAGGTGGTAACAAGAAACCGTATTTACCGCTATCTCGCAATTCGTTATATACACGACATATTATATACAACATATTATATACACGATGTGCTTATCGAAAACACCTGCGATGTAATCTACATGACTAGAACCGCTTGCCTCACCTAAAAATAATTTTCCACTACTTATTAGAATCAACATATTTCTTAAATTGCAATTATTCTAATTTAATAAAATACAATGGTAAATATTTAAATTTTTCATGTATTCAGTGTCCGTTTGTAAATTGAGACCATTCTTTTGCAATTGGATGTACACCATTTCAGATACAAGTCTTTTGGGCAAAAAATTAGTCAGTGTCGTTATATTCTTCGTGACAATATCATGTAGCTCTGAAGCATTGTTCTTTTAAATAATTTTATGATTCTTGTGCTGACGACATATAGACATATGTATGAGAATATGTTTTTTGCTTCAATCTCGTTCTCCGGACTATTTGGTGAGTCGTTTATTTTTTAATTCCCCGTTCTTTCAATTTTAAGTTTCAACTTCTTTACTTCTTTATTTTTTAATGCTATTTTCTTGTAATAACAGTTTAATTGGTGAGGGTTTAAAATCTATAGCTAATATTAGCTTCTTCATTCAGTGTATTGAATTTTTACCATTATTTTGCAAACAACTCAGAAATAGCAATTCTTTAATGTCGTTGTTGTATCAAATAAGCGAAATATCTTAAAATATATTTTGAAATAGCGTCTTATAAAAATAATATGTCATAAATTGGGATTTAAGACATTGCAAAAATGTATAAATATTTTTCTAATAATTTCATAAAAAATTTCTGAAATTTTACAAGAAGTATCTTATTGTTAGATGATTTCAAGACATCACTGTACATATATGTTTTTTGGATAAAAAGATTATCAATATGCCGATTAGTTATCGATTATCCATATTTTCGAATATTTATATCCTTTTATAAATTAGGAAAGTGTTAGGCGAATATGATCAGCTATAATATAGGTATGGTTTAATATCAGACTATTTCAAATTTAAATAAACGGAACATGTGAGCGACGATTTCTCCTAAAAATCTGTTTTACGACCCTTTTTTATAAACAAATTGAAGAGGTTGCCGTATTACTGCAGATTTACCATTTATAATATCACTGTGTTTTAAAAACAAAAATCCAATATACTTTTAATATATAAATTTTATCGATTAGCGATAAAATCTAATTTTTTATTTATTTTCTAATAAACGAAAGTACACCTAGATGGCAGTATAACATACAGTACCAAAACCAAATACGCAAAATCTTTTTCAAGTAACTTAACCTAACGTATAATCTAATTTATTCTTAAAATCTGTACCTTTACACTTGAAATAGGAATAAACAATAGCTGAACAATGTAATAACATAAGATTTTTATTATTTATTATAATTTTCCAGAAGTCTCAACGAGAGTTTGTGTTGAGTTTATTAGTTATTAGTTTTAACATCACGTGCTCTCTTAACCTCAAATTGTTTCGTGACATGTTTCGGTTAAAATTGCAGTAAATAATTTCAGAGATCATTTTTGCACTTGGCAAACATGCCTGTTCCATGCGAGGATATTATCGAGGACATCGAGGATTTAATCGCGTCGCAGGACATAACACCTAAGGAGAGATATAGTTCGCGGAAACATATCACGATACGACCGAAGCGAAAGAAGCAGCTGCAGGAAGAGGTATCCCAGCCGTCTGTCCTATCGAGTATAATACCCGGCACGCAGACTATCTACGTGAAAACGTGGGGATGCACGCACAACAGTTCGGACACCGAATACATGGCCGGTCAGTTGGCGACGTACGGGTACAATTTGACCGAGGATAAACTGAAGGCAGATTTGTGGCTTTTGAATTCTTGCACTGTCAAGAGTCCCGCGGAAGATCAATTCAGGAATGAAATCGAGCATGGGAAGAAGATCGGCAAGCATGTCGTAGTCGCTGGGTATGTAGTTGTGCAGCCACAATAATGGAACAAGAATTTGATAACGCATTGTAATATAATATCACCATGTTATCTAATACTTGTATTGTATTGAAAGGTAACGTGTAGAATTTTACAGTTTTCTTCTCTAAAATTCTCAACTTCATGAATTATTTAGAGCGGTTCCAAAATTCTAAGCAAATATTTTATTTATATCTTACAGATGTGTACCGCAAGGTGCTCCAAAATCTTCCTTCCTTCAAGGGCTGAGTGTGATTGGAGTGCAGCAAATTGATCGAGTAGTCGAAGTCGTGGAAGAAACATTGAAAGGAAATACGGTCAGGTTCTTACAGCAAAAGAAGGATTCTGGTAAGAAGACAGGCGGCGCTTCGCTGAGTCTTCCAAAGGTGCGCCGGAATCCGCTCATCGAGATTATAGCTATTAACACGGGCTGCTTGAATCAGTGTACTTACTGCAAGACGAAACATGCACGTGGCGAGCTGGGTAGTTATCCGCCGGAGCAGATAGTCGAGCGGGCCAAGCAGGCTTTCGAGGAGGGTGTGTGCGAGTTGTGGCTCACGTCCGAGGATACAGGCGCTTACGGAAGAGACATTGGCACCAGCCTGCCGGAACTGCTGTGGCAATTGGTGGACGTGATTCCCGACGGTTGCATGATGCGCGTCGGTATGACGAATCCACCGTACATCCTGGAGCATTTGGACGAAATGGCCAAGATCCTGCGGCATCCCAGAGTCTATAGCTTCCTACATATCCCAGTGCAGTCCGGCAGTGACCAGGTGCTGGTTGACATGAAGCGAGAATACTCGCGCGCCGAATTCGAGCACGTGGTGAACTTTCTGAGCGAGCGAGTGCCCGGTCTGACTATCGCCACGGATATCATATGCGGCTTTCCTACGGAAACGGAAGCGGATTTCGAGGAGACGATGACGCTCTGTCAGAAGTACAAGTTTCCAAGCCTCTTCATCAATCAGTTCTTTTCCCGACCCGGTACGCCTGCCGCCAGAATGCCGAAGGTACCCACGCAGAAAGTGAAGACGAGAACCAAAAGGCTGTCGGAATTCTTCCAGTCGTACGAACTATACGGACACAAAGTGGGACTGATACAGAAGGTGCTAGTGACGGAGGTATCGCATGATAAGCAGCATTACGTTGGCCATAACAAATTCTATGAACAGGTGTTAATTCCCATGAAGCAAGAGTACATGGGAAAGATGGTCGACGTAAAGATTATAGAAGCGACGAAGTTCTCTATGAAAGGAGAACCGATCGGTAAAGGTGTGTCTCCGGCACTGAAATCTCCTCTACCACGAGGAGGAGCTTTCAGAGTACTATACGAAATGAAGCCGTCGAAATACGGATTAGTGACGATTATGATCTTTGTAGCTATGATACTTAGAATATTATGGAAATTTCTGACTTAGATAAATAATTTATACAACATTCTGTAAATTGATTATGTAAACACATAATATGTTACTGCGTAACATGTTATAAATTATAATTTTATATCTGCAATAGAGAACATATATTTATTTAAAGTTAATATAAGCCTTATAATTAGTTTTGGGTAAAAAAGAACACACGAGATTACGCGAAAAAAATACTATATTTAATTGACAATACAGGAACCTACCCTGAAAGGGCTTACAACATTCAATTAACACATATTTGCTATAATTTTTCGGCACTTCTAGACGAATTTTCTAAAATTGTTCCTAACGCATATGAATTCGAAATTCTCCAAATAATAATATGCGGAGTATTGAGCATTTTTGCGTTTTGTTGAAGTATATCTTCGAGCAAATGCTTTACAAAACTTATATACTAAACATGAAAATATGTTCGCTTTTATAAAAATATCAATATTTTTCTTATTGCATATTGAGGCACTTTATTTGGTATCACTTCCTCATGGCTAAAGATTTCCTTTTTAAATATAACTTAGGTCTTAGACTAAAGAATGCATCGGATTCCTGCCAAAATATCTCCTGAGTATTAAAGCCCATGGATCATTGTTGGAAGATACCAAACGGAATATTGAATTAGAGCATCGAAACCATCACTCAGTTCTTGGTTGTACTAATCTATGCAAATTGTAATTTATGTATCGAAATAAAAACTGGATTTTCTTTTATTAAAACGTTATAACTTAATGAGGCAGGCGGGCTAGTGAATCGATATAAATTCAGTACATTATATATTAGTAATTTGAAATTATGTAAAATAATGATATTCGAGTCTTCCAATTAAAATATCAAACAATTTTAATTTAGATAATATGCATTAAAAATTTAAAAAAAAATCCGATATAAATAATTTAAAAGGTTCTAATGAGTACCTTTTGTTTGTATAAATTGTGATATTATCAATAGAATTTTCTCACTTGGATTATTTCGCGGGTATCGTAGTAACGAATAACTTTCTACATCTATCTTTTTAGAGAGCACAAGAGAGAGCAAAGATTTTAATAAAAACAATAGAATGATAAAATTTGTTTTCTTTGCCAATTATTATAAAAAAAATAATTTTACTGAAATAATTAAAATTTATCGGTTTAAATCTTTTTTGTAAAGACCACACAGTAAACTGTGAAGAGAGACATCATTAATCATATAATATAAACGTATTGTTATCGTTTTAACAAGAACATAGCGCAAATAAAAATACCAATCACGAGACTTTGCCGCGCGCTTATACGAAATATAAAATATATTACTATCACTCTCAGTTATTTACATGCAGTCTTTTTTCGCATACACCGGTATAAAAACAAGAGTCCAAACACGGGACGAACTAACGCTACTTTTAAAAGACACGAAAACGTTTAGATAGACTTGGATTAAAAGCTGCACGAACAAAAAAAAAAATAAGAAAAAGAAAATGAAACGATATGATATGGCACCTCATTGAGGATTTTACTCAAGGACGAAAGATGCCGAAACGCGTGCTCGTTTCTTTCTCCCTTGTAATTATGTCAGTTTTTAAAATATGGCAATTATTATGGCGCAAACTTAATCATGGCACAAGTGTAGAGAATTCTTTGTACCGGCTTCTGACATCCAGAAAGTGCGGAGCAAAGAGGATCTTTTCTTTTTCCTGTAACATCCTCGCTCTTTCGTAAAATCTTTTTTTTTTATTGGTCCATTAGGTAACGTAAAACGAAATTATTAAAATATGTACTACTCATATTATTGCAGGATAATAATTCCCTTGCCAATTATATAACCATCCACATTTTTTTCCGATAGTCGCTTCCTATTCTGGCACTGTTTCTTTTACTTATCGCACGCTTGCGTCTATCAATATTTTCATGCAATTTCGATAATACTTAGTTGAGCGAATCGAGCGAGAGTACGGCATTTACAGATTCGCTTCGAAGAGAGAAGAGAACGTGGACTCTTGTAATTTTAATGATATCTACTCAACATACAAAAGAAAGGATGATGCATGAGAACACACTGTAAATTTAAGATTTTAGAGGATTAACTTTCTCTCTAATCTTTCTCATTTGCTATGAATCATATATGTCATATGCTATCGTATATGACAAAAAATAAAATCTTATTTAAGGTTTTATCATAATCAGTCCCATTCTCACCCTTTCCTTCGCGAATTCAGTATTAAATATTCCATTAAGAGCAAGAATTAGTTAAACTGCTCATGTCCTGTTGAGCAGGGGGTCGAAGGAGAAACAAAACGTCTGTCCGAAGGAATAGAAACTATGTTTCTAACGTTTACACGTGAGAAAGGTAAGCCGAACTGGGCCGTTAGACGAATGAGAGAGAATTCGTCTCGTTCGCATCTCGACGGATATCAAGAGTTCCTGGCGGTTGCTGTGTCTTACGATTCCCGTGAGAGAAAGAGGGAGGGAGGGAGAAAGAGCGCGGTTTCTGCGGACGGGCCCTGGCCGCAAGAAACGCACGCGGGGCCCTCGACCGACTCTCTCCCCGTCTTCATTAAGATACCGAGAGCGCCCGGTAAAAAGCGGAATATCCGGGCGACGAATAAAGTGTTTCGCCGGTACCTTACGTGGTTTTACGACCGTTGGCCTTTATGGCTTCTCATTTCTCCCTTCCTTCCCGCATTCGTATTCTCTCATTTTCTCTCCGTGCTCCGCCGAGGGGTACACTCTCCCCCTGACCGCCAGTTAGCCTCTCGTTCTCTCTCGCCCCTTCTATCTCTTTCGTTCTCCTTCGTTCAGTTGCATCGCTCGGGGCGGAACTTACTCCGAAGATCGACGAGGAAGAGGAGGACTGGAGAAGGATTCGGTTGCGCATCCGCCGATGTCGTTCAGGAGATTTAAGCCGTACTTCGGCATCAAGCCTCCTCGTGGTGTCGACGGATCGGGGCTAATTATGGCGTTCTTGAATTTTATGACGTTTAAAAATTATTCATAAGCGGCATTTACGGCGGTTAAATACGCTTATGCCACCTCGTAGGTTAATATGCTATACGAAAGCACCCTCAAGGCATTTCTCGAGCTATGAAGATGTGTCGTATCGCTACGGTGTGTGCAACCGAATTCATCTCGATAACGCAACGAGCACATCGCCCGCGCCGTCGTATTGGTTCCGCTCTTCATAAACTAAAATTAATCACTAAAATATTAATTTATCTTTCAAATTAGGCTATAAAATCGCTCTCGTCTACAGTATATATAGATTGTCTATAATACACGTTTTGTTCCTCGCGATAAAATTGACGCAACTTCGTAGCTAGACTAGTTTCTCTCCTCGCAAACGATCGGGACGCGGATCGACCGAGAGAAAAGGAATCGATTTACAGTCGCCGCAGATTCCGTTTACTCTGCCTCGAACCAGCGATCAGGCGTTTGTTGCGCTTCGTCGGGGTGGCCAGTAAGGGCGTCTTGCACGGGCCTGTATGCGGCTTCGACGAGCACGAGATGCAGAACTCGATGGAGCAGCCCTGCCTCGAGCAGGCACCCACATTCTTCTCGCTATCCACGTGACATGGAAAGCTGCACCTTGGACACCGCAGCAAGTACTCGCCATTTGCGAGCGTACGACTAGCCTGAAACAAGAGAGAAGATTGTTGTTAGCCGGAGAACAATAGTCGGGAATAAAGTTTTACACGTAAGCAAATCTAAACTTTTATGTAAAAATAAAGTCTTAAATAACAATCCATCGATTAAAAATAATGATTTAAAAGCTATGATTTATGGAGCCAGGATTCCCTGAAGACTTCCGACTAGTCTTCTGTTAAAAGTTCTACATCATAGAAATACACTGACTTTATGACTTACATAGCACAAGTTATGTTGGTATGTACGAGTGATAGGACAGTAAGAAGCGACGCTTCCCCGGCTTTTAGTAATAATTAATGAGATTACTTGCGCCGATATGCACCTGTTCGTCGATCGTGACTTAAATTGCGTTAACGCGAGGCGAAGGATGCAACGAAGCGCGATCCCAATACACGGTTTAAGAGAATTAAGTTACACGCGTACGAACGTCTTCAGAAAAAAATGAGACAAAGATTAAAACTCGATAAGCTCCATAAGAATGGAAAAGATAAAACTCTGTAAAAAGGTGTATTAATCCTTTAGTTCTTCATTTATCACTGTTTTAGCAATCATTAAAAAATTTGTCAAAAATTGAAGATATTTATTCTAAAAATTTTAAGAATATAAGTATAAGTAACTTTAATGATAGATTCGAAAAAAAATCTTTCTCTATAAATCTGTGGTAAAAAGGAGCACTATACTCTTCAAATTTATTTTAAAACTATTTTAAAAATTTAATATACTCGTATAATATTAATATATATATCTATATTTACCAAAAAATATTGTCTGATATATCTCACTTTAAAGCTCTTTATATCTCATTTTTCTTTGTTAAAAGATTCTCAAAAAGAATTGCACATTTTGTTATTATTCCCAACTATTACTATTGTTATTATTGAACGAATATATTGTATACCTATGCGTGATAAAACGCTGCAGATAGAACGTACAAAGTACGATCTTGTATACAGTTGACGAAGCTGAGAGCGCGAATTGTCCGGCGGCAGCCGATACTTTTAAACCGCCTTTCTTAGAACTTTGATAAGAAGAACTATCGCATAACTTTCAGTCCGAAGACTTGCATGAAGGTAGACGACGAGAGAAACGCGAGTATGCGTTTCTTGCTCCTCTCGACTCACCAAGTGCGTTTTGAACGGCTTGACACTTTAATGAGATCAAAACGGTAGTATAAAAGATCATAGACAAGAGATAAACATTAATATAAATTCATTATCTGATGTTTGCGTGATTTAACACCAAGTTCACTAGAATTCAGTAATAAATAAATATAAGAATCATAAATTAAAACTTTCATCGTTAAGCAAAATGAGTATATCGCTTAATGCTTATGCAAAGGAGAGAAAGTGCATCGTCATCCTCGTACGTTCTTCGCGTTATTCTGCAATCTCGCGATCGTCTCCTCGCTGCGCATCGCTAACAAGTGAGAAAATCTGCATGAGGCGAATCATACTCGAGACGAATGTCGATCTATCCACCACGACTGACATAAAGGCGTTTTTCCTTATTAAAAAGCCGTGCACTTTCTTCGAAATATATATTGAAATATTATTCATATATACAAAAAACAGAATATATACAATAGATATATACAATAGAATAGGTATATGAAAAAACGCGCATTCTTGACGCAGATGTATTGACGATGTGGAAGATCTTTTCTACTTCTATTATATATGTTCTTCACCGCAACTGGGTTCAAGAAACACTGATGTGACACAAGATTAAGGCAGGGCAACAATGTGACAGCTGGTTCGAGGGGCGCATATGAATGTGATCGGAGAAAATTCTACATCGACAAAGACATCTACCAAGAAAACGCAACGATCCGTTTATCGAATAAAAAATGCTGCTTATCGCATAACTATACCTTAACATTGACCTCTTTCACATTTGTATAATAGCAATAGCGACACAACTGTATAATACAATAAATTATTTTATTGCCCTATTAGATAGTAACGTATCTAATTAGTTGATGTTTGAATTTGATTATATTCCCGCGATAAATTATACATCTTAATAACATACAGATACAATATATGTATTGTGTAATTTTAATAAAAATTAACTTTAAGAACATCAAAGATAAAGATTTTAGCTATTATTTCTTAATACAATAATATTAATTTAAAAAATCGAAAAAATTTTTTAATAAACGCCATTACATTCAAAATAGATAAAGGAATGTTTTCCTTCGCTTTTCCTTCGTAACATCTGAACGCGGTGGTCGTTGGGGATTCGGTAGAGATCCTAAGCACACAATGTAGAAACTGGTCTGAGACTATCCCTATGCCATCTCGATTTTTCCGAGAACCATTACTAACACAACTGTCTCTAAAACATCTACACATAGTGGCATCGTTTTAATATTAATGTACTTCCCCTATATTTTAAATTCCAGAGGAAGGGCCGACCAAACGTAACAGGAAGTTGATCATAACATCCTGTCATCAATAATGCGTTTTTCTAATTTTTTCATAATTCTACGTATAGACAGGAGAAATTTTTCGAAGTATTTAAACAATTTCTTTCTCTTTCGGATTGCATATTAAATTTATACTTTAGACTGATTTATTTCAAAAAATATATTTATAAAAAATCATAATTGTTAAAAACACACTAATATTAATAGAATTTGCAAAGAGCACAATTAAAATTATTTTTCCGCTTAAAAGCAAAACTAGGAGAACATGTGTAGAGACAGCGAACTTTTTCACTCTCAAAACATAACATAATATTGGTGGGTTTGCTTCGAGATATCAATATCATTCCTAACGATTTAAGTCGTTGACATATGATTTCCGGTGAGACTTCGTGTGGCGAACATCCGGTTGACGCAACAATGTGATATACTAAAAACATTTCTCTATATTTCTTTTCATGATTTCTATTTATCTCTTGCTCACAACTAGATTGAAACATTTATTTTTCATAAAACTACAAAAAAAAAACATATGATTAATATATAATCTTCAATATAATTTAGAGAATATAACAATGATTTCACAAACTTATTTATAGCTTTAAAGAATTGGCTCTATATTTTTTTAACGAATTTAATTGCAACTTTGTGTGAAGACCGTCATTAAAGAGTGCTCCTTTTCAATGGAAGACTATTCTTCAACAGAAGATAACCGATCCTGTCAGACTGTTGTGAAATATTATTCCGAGTATTTGTTATTTCGTAAGAGCCGCTTTTATTAATGGCTGTAGACCGATCTTAGCAGCATAGTTGCGTCCGTAGCAACCTAATGAGGAAATGTAGAACCGAACAGGGCCCCTAGTGGTCCGGTGGGACTGCCACAATGTAGCAGATGTTCCGAGCAACTCTGTATCTCCCACATGAGTGTGAAGGGTTCACCGATCCTCACGAAGAAAACCGCTTGTCTGTGTTCCATTACGACTACACACTACTATTCTTGTGGACTGCGTTTGCCCGGCACTTTGTAGCACGGAGAGAAAAATTCCCACGAATCGGTGCGGGTCGAACCAAGATTTTTAACACTGGGTACTAGGAAGGTTCACGTTTCACGGAATTCATTTGCAACATAGTTGTATAATTCAGCTTCAAAAATTCGTACATGGAAATAATATAGCAAAATTTTCAATATATCGGCAATAAAAAAACAAGTTTATTTTTCGAATTAATAAAATATATGATTAAATAGAATCTCGTAAATTTTTGGAAAATATATAAAAAAGATAATGGAGAAGTGAGGAAGTGTAGAATATCAGTGTGTTATCTGCGAGTGCGCAGCAAGAAAGTGTCGCGCGTGTGTCGCATATTGCAACAAAGCAGTCTTTGATATTTTGTCCTTCTCTCTTTGCTGCTCGGCAACCGGATATGAAGTCGTATCCGAAAATGTAGAAATTGATAACGGTTGATCTCTCTTGATCGAAAATTTCAAGCGGCTTGCACAAATAAAACAGAAATTATGAGATAATAATTTATAATTGCCTCACAGGATTTATTTTAGTTGACTATGTCCACGAATTGTTTTTCATCTGCTAGCATTTTTTATTCGATTCACTACCCAAGTAGTAGGTATTCATTATTCGTATGACAAATCATTTTTGATCAAGACATGATAATACGATGAATACGATCGAGAGATCATAAAATTGATAACAATCAGATGACCAGTAGCAGTGGTATACAGATTTTTTATAAAATATAATTCGTATAGTTGAAAAATAATCGAAATATAATTTATCTGCCAAGCTCAGTTTGTAAGTAATATTTTTCGGAATCGGCGATTGTGATGTTAATGATTTCTGCTAGTCACGAAATAGTGATGTCAAATTAGATAAATTATTTTTAATCGATCAATTTCAGATTGGATGCATGACCACTATGACCAGTGTTAAAACTGGAAATTTAATTTAAATTTCTAAAGAATCAATTCACGCGAAAATAATAATAAGAAGGTGTTCTTAAAAATGGCAAGAGTCACGGTAATATTAATGTTAAATATTAATTTAGTAGTCGATTTCTAAACGATAAATGAAATTGATAAGTAATCATAGCAGCACTCTGTAAGAAGATAAATCGGCATCGTTATGCGATGTTTTACAGAAGTTCACTCGCCATCAAGTTAATGTTTCATAGAATTTCTTTACCCAGCACCGACGTTTTTAGCAAATGGGACCGATTATGATGCTAATATCTTTGATCGAGCGATTGCGTGGAAATCTGCAGCCGGGCATCTTGCATGACAAATTCGAACCATTTATCCGCGTCCCTTCGTCCATCGGATCGAATTAAGGTGTGCCCGTAATTCGATATCTTCATTAAGCATACTGCGTATTGAATTACGGTGAACTCCGATTCTGCCGAATTATCTCTCGGCCGACTAGATCTTTTCAAGATACACGCCGGTTTCCTCGTTTACACTCGATCGAATCTGGACCTCGCGTGCTCTCAGCTTTTTCTCCTTTTCATTCTCAAAATTTTAATAGATTTCGACGTAGCCGCACGCTACACCTTTCTAGGTTTCGTAATAAAGTTCGTTAATATGAAAAACATTATCGTCGCTAACTGCTAGAATTTTTAATAAGACAACTATAACGGAAAGTATTAAAGATATAAGTGTTACAAAGGTTATTAATTTTCTGTTATAATCAATAAATCCGTGATAGTCCACGAGAATGCACATTAATTAAAAGATATAATAATAAAACGATTATTGTATAAATGGCGATTGTTTATTGCTACTGAGATAAAGGCATCGCGAGTTAACAATGATGCGATAACAATTGTGAGTCCGCATTCTCGGCGAGCCACGGTTGATCGTGAATAACAACACCGATAATTCCTAAAGTAGTGTAGCGAAACAACTATAACCTTCCCCCAATCATAATCGCAATCTCCGTGATATACGCCAATCATAGACTGCATGTAGTGTTAATCGAAGCGTCATTGGCAACATGCAAGGGATGCATAGATAAGAGAATAATAGGATAACTTGCACAGTATTTCTACATATATTATTATATTAAAATATACATTTATTTGACTTGGAAAAAAGTCGTTTTTTCTATTTTCATCGGCAATTTATAAATATAAATAAAAAATATTTAATTAGTTAAATGTAAAGAGTATTATAAAAAATGTAATGTAAAAGCACCGCGTTATCTATCTTGTTTATCATTAATTTATAAAAATGGTAGCAATTGAATTAATAAACTGTCAGATAATTTTGCAAGAAAAATTGTGTACAACGAGAAAAAATATTCTTGCTACTCGGAATAAATGCATTAATAAGATCTATGCGTCGGTTATCTGTCAAATTCATGAATAATCTAATTGATGAGATGACTAAATCATGTTGCTTAATGCAGTATACTCATTTATTGCACTTGTAAAGATGTGCGCCGGTAACGAGTTGCCATGGCTTATTGCGAGCAGCAGTTAGGCGCGCAAGGATCGTGCGACGTAAAAGGAAGTACACACGATAAAAAAGAGGGTACTTTAACCCTGAAGGTATATTCTAACCCTGTAAGAATGTGAAGCCCTTTTTTGCCCGCGAATGCGTGCACGTCGCATTTTCCTTTTACCTCGTTTAACAAGGTCTCGCAGTTAGCTTCTTCTCTTCCCGCGATCGAGCTCACGCTCACGAAGAGTCGCACGCATCTCTTCGCTTCGATAGCCATTACTTGACAAAGGAAGTTGTTACGCATCATTGCGCGCAAAAATTGCCAATAAAGCGTAGTGCGACGTACAGGTACCGCGACCTCGTGACACACCGTCTTTGTGACTGCCCAATTATTCTATCGCGTCACGGATTCAGATTGAAGACGACCTCGAAAGGCCGCCTCCTTGATGAGAGACTCAAAGAGACGTCGAGAAATTCGGTCGATGCGTCTAGCCCGTGAAAATGATTCACGCTTGCGGCCTTTCCCGGCGGATTTATATCTCAAGCAGGAATGACAATCTTGACAACAGGTTCCTCATAAAGAAACGAAAAGAATCCGCAAAAAGCAATTTTTAATTAATTAAATCACACTTCACGAAGTGTGATTTATCCAACAAAAACTAATTTCTCGAGATGCGTTTATCGTTCGTCCATTTTTATTGTACGGAATATTACAGATCGGTTAATTAAGTTTGCGTGATTTAACTATCGAATTTTACAAAAACATCTTTCTATATATGATGCGTGTAATAATTTAATATAGTATAAAGAAAGAAAGAAAGCGAACGAGAAAGCGAACAAAATCATAGAGTTGGCTGAATTTCAATTACACTAAATCATTTCGTGTTTCTGATTCATAATATAAAAGTATTTGCATTAAAAAATTTAAAAAGCATGCTAATAAATGTGTGATTATGAACAGATAATCTTGTCAATTTGATTTCTTGTCCAAAAGAACATGATCTAATTAATCTAATATTCTGAATCGAGATTGTCGCGGGGAAACTGAAGTAGCAACGTCTAGTAACGTGATCCACGGTGCGTTTCTCATTTAAACGCACAATTTCGGTGACAACAAAAAGAAATTTTTTTCTGGCCTCAAAGAGAACAAGTTTTGAGTTTCTTTAGGATCCAAGATACACACTCGTCAATAATTCTGTACGCGCGCATGCGCGCAGGTAGTACTTAAATATGTATAGATTTCTAAAGTTTCTCAGAAATCTCTGGGAAATTTAGTTACCCGAAATTAATCTCGTGTGACATTTCGTAAGATGTATTTATCTTGGAAGATGCTTAATTTAATTACACAATTTAAGAATTTTAATACCTATAATGCAATTTTATCGTAATTAATGAATTTTCATGTCTACAAATATTTAAAAATTTTTCTACACGGAGAAAATTTTATATTAAGTTTTACTATGGTGCCGCACCAACTGCGGACCATCAAGGAGCACAAGTTTAAATGCTATAGTCTTATAGTAAAATTGTTATGGCCATAGCATTTAATGCTATAACCATAGCATTTAACGCTATAATTATAGCATTAAATGCTATGGCCATAGCATTTTTTTACTATAAGACTATAGCATTTAAACTTGTGCTCCTTGATGGTCCGCAGTTGGTGCGGCACCATAGTAAAACTTAATATAAAATTTTCTCCGTGTACTTTTCAGATAAATAATAGAAATACAATGATGTATCTATTTAAACAGCAGGATTTACTATCACTATTCAAGATCGATGTAAAACGATGTAAGTTTCTGGTCTTTCCCTATATACATGTTGCTACATATTCGCTCGTATACAAGTCCGTTTTACTTCGACGTACTTCGACGAAGGGCGAAGCGAAACTTTTCGACGGAGGTTCAATTCGGAGAGGCGTCGGGCGGACACAGCATCACTCTTCGTGAAACTTCACGCACATATTCACGTATACGCAGACAGCATCCTCTTGAGAGTGCTCTCGCATATACACACACGAATGCGTGCCTGCACGTATACACGTCGGAGCGGGGTCGTTTGGTTTTGAAGTGGGCCAGAGGCCCGCCGGCAACGCGCGTCGGATGTATCATTATCTCGGCCTCTCTCTGTTGCTATGCAATTAGAGTCCGTTAATCGGGATCCCCACCCCGCCCGACGGAAACCGAGAGCGCGGCCTTTCGTGATGCCAATCCGTAAACGGGAGGGAGGAGTATCCGCGAACCGCAGAGGAAAGATGCCGGAGGAAGAGAAAGAGGACCAGCACGGACGACTGAGGGCAAGAACGAGGCGAGAAAAGAAGACGAAGAGCATAAAGGGGGAACAGAGACAGGTGCTATGGTGCTAGACAAGGATAACACGATGAAGAGAGAAAAGGAGAGGTAAATAAAGAGAGAGGACTCAGGAGGAAATCCGCAACCAGTTCCCAGACGAAGACGGCAACAACAACAATAACAACGGCAGCACGTGGACGTGGTGTGGAGGCTCCATCTCAAACGTTCTCCAGACTCCGAGCTCTCTTTCGCTTCTCCCATTTCTCTCTCTCTCTCCTCTCTTTACCACCCCTGTTTCCTGGCAATTATTTTCGCAATTCTTTTATTCTGTTCGTTGCTCTCCCGCCCGTAGCAAAATTCGATTTTTCGCACGCTGGAACTTCGTTTCAGCACACGAATTCCTTGATCTGACGAGAGGTCTCTTATGCCTTTTATATACACGCTTGGGATTTCACGTAATCAAAATTAACATCTCTACGCTTTCGCATTTTTTTGCTGTAATCAGTGCCCAAGCGAAATCAGCTGTGCAAATTATTTCAACAGCCAGAAAAGATTTTTGACTGGACCATATAGCAATTTTACGATACTTAAATAATTAATTTCAACAGATATATTTAATTATTTTATAAAATATATTTAAATAAATTTGGCTTTAACAAAAATTTATGTTTATGTATCATGTGTTGTTATATGCAACAAAACATGTCACGTAATAAAAATGCACTAATGATCCGAAATTATTCGTTTCTTTTTACGAATGACATATTTTCTCTCCAATAATTATATAAAGATTTCGCAGCATCAGTCCTTGACGTAATATTTTCTAATTCTGGTAAATATGTCTCCACGAACGAAGGAGATGCGATTGTGTTAGGCGGGCTTTCTCCGCATTCATTAAGATTTGCCCCGACCTTGGGTGATGCTGCGCACACAGTATCCAACTTGCGCGGGAGACGCGTCGTCGCGGCCGTCGACCACGAGACACTCTCCTTTCCTTCATTCAATGCGGTCTTTTCCCGCTCTTTCTCTCGTGTTATCTGACGCTCTTTACATTTCACGCGCTCTTGTCTTAAATTGTGATGAACTCTTACTTATGGATAAGATTCATCTTTGATATTTTATTTATCGAAAAATTTTTGAAACTGTATTGATATTTACGTTAATGTGTTAGAAACTTTCTCTATTTATTATACGGTATTTATTTATGCCCCCTTAGCTTTATGATAGATATAAATACGATCTTTAAAATTAAAGTTGCTACTTATTAAAGATAATTTCAACATTATAAACGGCGTTGATAGCGGAAAAAGAATGATTCATGAGCCATATGTTTTGTTTTCATCACTTTGTTTCGTCGATGTTGCGCGACAGAATCATTTATCTTGTTTTACAAAATATAGTTATAGATTATTTACTGTAGAACGTTTAGATAAATATTTAGTGACTTTTTATAAACTGTGTTTACGTCATTGGCTCGTGAGTTATTTTTGGTCTGACGTTATCGATTTCGTGAAAGTAATCGGACAATTGATTTATTTTAGACGATTACATCTCGCGATAGATCGAGGATGAACTGACCTGTATGTTATATTGCTACATGACATATGTAGATGACTACAATAATGACTAATCTCTGAATTTCTCACCGCAACGTCATGTTTCTTCGAATTTGTCCTTGTATTATTTTCAGATCACCAATTCCCACGTTATTCCCCAAAAAATGAAAACTTTGTTAAGCGAGCTTTGTACATATATGTATATATATAAAGTGACGCACACTTTATATATGTACTCGTGAAAAACATATTTCAAGGTTCTTAATTATCATCGCGATGCAATTCGCAAAATGACCTTTGACGTGATAAGGCGCTAATTCCAATTATGATATTTGCACCTTAACTTTTAAAGTTTGCTAACTACATATTTCATCTGTTTGACATTTAAGACGTTCTTCAGACGTATGAAATTTTTCAATAGTTAAAAGCAACATCGATGGTCTTGCAAAATCCTAAATTCCAATGAAATAATTATCAATCTATTAGATAATAACTTTTTACAAATTTTTTTTTTGCAGACGTAACAAAAAAATTGCGATTGCTGCATATATCTTTTCATTGAAAAAAGATTCTTTGTGCTAAAATAGACTGAAAAAAAATAACAAAACGACAATTGCTTTACACTAATATTTAAGAGATATAAAGCGACTATAAAAAATATTTTTCGTATTTCTCTCAACAAGCAAAATATTATTTAGAAAAGAGGCTTTCCTAAAATTTTTATTATTGTAACATTCATAGTCTTTTAATTTCAATTTTTCATTTAACTTCATCAAATGCGAAATCCATTTGTTCGTCCTCCCACCGCCGATAACAAATTTCGTGTCAGCACGGCTCAGGATTTCAGGATATCTCGTCGATGACGCGTCCCGCGAACCAAGGACGCGCGCTTAGTCCTGCGCAAAATGCGCAGCAGCTTTCCCGCCCCCTGCTCTCTCCACGTCTTCCTTCATTCCGCCGCTAATCAGACCTCCCCCTCCGTCTCTGTCCGACGTCACAAAAATTTCGCGGCCCCGGGCCACGCGTCTCTATTACACATACATTATTCAACGCAATCGTCCAAAAACTCTCGTTGCGAATTCAGCACGATGCACCGTAACCGGGTAGCAACAGGGACCCGGCAACAGGACCTGTCTCCGTTCTGTTCTCCCCCACCTCCAGCATCTTCGACCAGCACACACATCGTCCTCTGCGGTCGCAACCGTCTCTCTTTCTCTCTCCTCTCCGCGATCGTCGCTTTCTCGTTAACAACGTCGGCTGTTCGCCTTTGGTCCGGCGGAGTCTCCCGCTTTTTCGGCATGTTTCGACAGCGAAACGTCGCGTTCCCAACGATGGGAATTCAGAAATTGGAAACTCAGAAACGTGGTCTCCATAAAATCAATCTTTGATGACAAGCACGTAAGTCACGGTAACGAAAGGGAAAGAGTTAGAAAGAAAGAAGAGATAATTAACATAAGTTTCTCTCGGCCATAAATAATTCTACACTGTATTAAATTAGTAGGATTTAAATTATTTATAGATTATTATTAGATATTCATTTACTAAAAAATATCAAATAAATTCGTTATAAAATTAACATTTTAATTGTACGATAGCATTATCAAATTAAACAGCTTCCTCTATGAGGAAGCAAAAAGTAACACGTATATCTACAATAAGAAAGACCCCCCCCTCCCGGATATTAAATGCAAATTATTCCACGAGGGGAGACCTTAACACCCTCGTATAATATCCTTCTACTGGTTTATTTCGAAACACTATTTGTATAATACGTCTGTAATGCTACGTGTCTGAAAGTATTGGGTATCACGTACGTGTGCGTGAAGACGATGACCTCCACAAAACAAATCGGCGACAACAGCCGACCAGGGCGTGTGCGAAACGGGTGGTAAGCCAATTTAAATATTAATAATCGGCTCGCGCGCAAGAGAAATTGGCGAAAGAGAAATTTGCGACAGGAGGAAGGCGTTACTCCGCGAGGCCATTGTACGAAATCGATCTTCCTCTGTGCGCCATTGCAGAAGAACAACGCGGTCGCATATCTGTTTCCCTTGGTCCATTGCAACGCCCACGCATACTTTCGCGAGCGAGAACGCGCGAGATTGCGCCCGCAACATCCTACACATTTTATTAGCTCACATAAACAATTGCATTACAACGGCAAAGTCGGTTAATTATGGGGCTGATAAAACCCGGCTAGAATTTATTATTTATTCACTTACGACAGAGATGTTACCGGAAAATTAATAACAAAATTAGTGATTCAAATCAATAATAAAAATTAATAAAATAATGTTTAATTCATGATATGTTACTTTACTCAATGGTTGTTAAGAGAATAAAAATTGTTAGTGATAAGACTAATCGTCTATAATAATTTTATAAATGCATTATAAATGTATGTTTAATTTTATAAATGTTGTAACTAAATTGTAAAATTCGGATTACAAATTGTTAAATTCTGAGCAATTTTCTGCAATATATCATCTATTTAATATCGAGCATTTTCTATGCTCTGTTGCAGTTTTAATTCCATCTTTTTATCAAGAATCATTAAATCGATACCACGGGATCACCGCACTTATCTTGGTGGACGCAATTAGTGGTACCTTGGACAAGTGTCTCTTCGGGGTAGGTAGCGAAAAGGTGGCCCCTTAGTGGTGCGCGACCAGGTACGATCGGGACCAAAGGTCAGTGCTAACGACCGCGACGGTTCGATAATGAGGCACAGATAAACGTAAGATGGGTGTTCCATCAGGACCAACATAGAATTTCGACTTCATTCTCATCTGATTAAGATTAAGGAGAGATAATCATCACAATCTAAATTCAGCCGATTATCAATAAATAAAACGTCATCAATTTTCTTCCTTGTTTCTTATACCTACATGTGTAACTTACGTTACGCTTTTTAAGCAAAAATCGGCCTATTTTACCCATCCTCATTTGATACGCCGTAAAAATCGTACGAACCTCAATTTTTTTTCAATTTGCAGATAAAAGTTTATATTTTACGATAATTACAATAAAATTTGCGAAAAAAATTTATTCCACCGCGTAAAGTGCGTCAAACTATGCAATTTTTTGGAGAAGAAACACGTTATTACTTTTGAAGAGATGGCGCGAGGGGGAGGATAAAATCAAAATCTAACGAAAGTTTCTTAAAGTACAGACTTTACCCTTTAAAATTAAAAAAAATTTTTTCAAATACACCTTTTCGCGGAAACACGTTTATTTAAAATTACACGAGATTTTGATATAAATTGAGTGTTGCGATAATTTTGCCGATGAGTGTATTTTAATAACAAAAATAGATACGGGAAAAATATATATAACTTTTTTATAGAAAATTTTATAAGCTTTATTTTTTATATAAAAATAATCCCGATATCGCTAATGGTTAGCGAGATATAAGCAAAAAACTGAATTGGAGCACCATTTTTCCAAGGTGACGGCTCGAGCGCAACAGATTGACTTCAGGACTTTTAGTATGTTTAATAATACGCCTAACTAAATGAACATCTTTGCCAAGTTTCAAAACTTTATCAGTTATTTCCGTCAAACATCGAAATTTGTTCCTATTTGACTGGGCTATTTAGCGATACTATAAAAGAAGAATACTCTTGGTCTCTTGAGACATAACGCCGCATATGGCGATTACGCCTACGAGAATCTGCTGACCGACTTATTGAACGCGTTCAGAAGGCTAGACGACGTTTCATTCAGTAGTGCCGGAGGTGACTTCATGAATGAACGAAGCAACCGGACGTCGAAGGACATCACTCAGGTAAATGTTATCGGGAGCGTTGGACGCGATTACGAGCTCAAAGGCCGGTTTTATCTCGCAACTAAGCGCCGGCTCCTAACATTACTTGCGAGTTATGCCTGGCGAGCAATGTACCTGTTTAACAGTTTCCAATTACAGGCGCCCCGGTTAGTTCATACACAATTCGCACTGCGCGTGATTGTTCATTCTCTATTGATCGACAATATTCGCTTGCAAGTGTTCAACGAGTAATTTTTTAAATCTTCATGGGACAATTACAGGTAACCCTCTAATAACACGATTAACTGGTTCCGTGTTATTGAAAACTGTGTTATTCGAGACTTAGGATTTATACAATTTTGGAGATCACGTTCCGTGCTATTGAAAACCGTGCAATTCAAGACTCTAGATCACGGTCGTGCTCTAGATCCATATAAAACTGATGGGGCATCTGGTTCCAAAGAATTATTTAAAAAAAAAACTTAAAAACTAGGGTTATCACAATTTTTTACCGTGCTATTCGAGACTTCGTGCAATTAAAGTACTGTGTTACTCGAGGGTCACATACCTGTACTTAATTAATTTATACATTTTTTTCTGCATGTCTCCGCATGTTTCTAAATTTAAGTTATAAAAATCTCTAAATTTCTAATAACTTATTTATTGAATATTATAAATTTTTACTTAAAATTCTTATTTATTAGGTATACAAATATTAGATCAACGCAATGTGTATGTATATGATGAAAATAATGCAAGCGTAAAAAATAGCAGAAATTAAAACAAAAACTAAAAAAAACATGAGCTATGTAATATTTTCTAATGTATTAGGTATATTCTGAGGAAGACTTTTAAAGATAATAATTGCCTTACAACTAATTGCTTATGAAAAAAACATGTCGCTTTCCTGGATCTTTTCTCTCTCCTGTTTCTCTCGAAAATCGCTTTATTTACGCATCGTTGATCAATCGCATTCGTTGCACACGAGCCTTTGATTACTCGCAGATTATGCGGTATGAATGTAGCATCCGGTGGATTCCAATTACAACTAACGGGAGCGCGAGTAAAAGCCGCGTATATTCCGACGGGCATTCCGGGCAAGGCCGTTCGTCGCCCGGTAAACTCGCTAATGCCGTGACTGTCGATCTTCTATCAGAAATGTCGCGATTCTATTGGCTTCGACTTATATAAACTGTATCAGGTGTCGTTATCTAAATAAGTTATTCGCTCTTCCTCAAGAATATTGCCGTTCAATCCGGTTTTGTGTCGCGCATGAATGCATCTCCGTAATATACGCAACGTTGTGCAATGTTATATTTCAATAAGATGAGCAAAACTATCTGTATGTATATTCATTGAGCGAGGTTGTTATAAATCAAAGTTGGTCCCAATCTCATGCTCTTGCGTGTTTCTGCGAAATTATGTCCCGCAGCACACAGTGATAAGAAGTGGAAGAATACGATAAACATGGTAAGTATGCACGGGAATTTGTAACGTTTTTTGAGGGATTAGTCACAAATTCGTAACAAATTCTGTAAAAAAAGTGATGGGATTTAAATTTTATATTTTTAGTAAAAATTTAAAAACCTCACAAAATTATATCAGCAATCTATATGCTATATTTTTATTTATCAGTCTCTTGGTTTAAGCAATCCACGCAAGTGTCTGTTTTATTACTCATATTTTCGCGCGTCGTGCGAAAAAAATTTAAAGATAATTAAAATTTCCGCTGTCATCTATTCTATCCTTATTCTCATTCTTCATAGTTTTCTTCTCGATTGTAATTGTTACATTTATATATTCTCCCTTTAACACTTAATAATTCTTTACTTTAAGGCAAGTACACGCGTGAATTCCTTCTATATTATTTTATACTGCATTTTATATGCTTGGCATCGAAATTCGAATTTAAAAATAATTAAAACATAAATAAAGAGACATGTTCAGTTGTATTTATAATATATTACGAAAATGCATTTCCGCGGAAATATTCACACACATACATATCTCCTTAGAAATTATAAATATGTTACAGTCGCGGCGGAAAACGAACGTGTGTTTCAGTCCTCATTAGTACACAGACGATTCCTCATGTAGCAACAAGAGCGAACAGTTCCTCTAACATGCGTGTTCATACGTGACCATTATCTACGAATCGCATCCCGCGATAGAGTAATTGCCGGACGGCAAAGCGCGCCTCGTAATTCTTTTATGACGATCCGTGAAGCGAATAACTTAGCCGGCAGATATGAGATTCGAATGTATCGCGCCACTCGTCAACGCGTCCAATTAATCGCGCGGTCGGCGAATCTATAAAACGATTAAGGTAATGTCTGCGAGCGAACGTAAAACAGACGAAAGAGATTCTAAATGTCAAACTAGTATAGAAACTAATCGTTCTCAATTGTACGTTATAATAAAATATCGCTAAAATGATCGGCGTGAGTATATAATATAAAGAATGAAGAAATCTTTTTCGCGATAATTTTGATCACTTTATAGCAAGCGATGTAAGCAACCTTAACTTTTACGTGTACAAGATTTTCACGACGAAATCGTTGCGACAAACAATAGTAAACGTTCCATTTTTGTTGAAAAAAATTCAAGATAAAAGTTCTCTGATCGAAATACTATATAGGTAGATACGATTCATTCAGGAAAACTGGTCTGAGTGAAAAAATTCCGTCGAGTTACACTTCGACAGAACCGAGAAATGAGGGTTCCACGCTGCAAGAGGACGATCCCTACCTATTGCGACGCCGCGTGTTGCCTAGGTCGTGTAAAACGGAGGGCGTAGATGAAGGGAGCGTTTGGAATCTGAAGAAAACAAAACAGGGAAGAGCGGTCATGAGAGACACTCGATTTAGCGGCCTGTGCGAAGAAAGGAGACACGCTCGATGAAACGCGCGGATCTTTATTACATCTACCACGCGCCAATGTTATAAAAGCGGTAATAAAATAAAATTACGCGTCTCTCTGTTGTATACGCATAATATTATTAATTGCAATATAAAAAAACATGGGAATAAAATTAATATATACAGAAAATAATATACGGATTCTCTCTTTCATAATTAAAATAAGCTGAAATAAAATGGTATAGGAAAAGCAATTATGTAGGAATAAAAATAATTAAACGTGTATTTTTTAAACATTCTCCTTGTAATTTTTTAATACGTAATAATCATTCATAATATTGCAATATTTCTTTATATAAATAATGTAAAATATTGTAATCTAATTAAAGTAAAATTTATGCTATGTAATTTGTGAATCTGTTGATCTGATTATTTTTAAAGACTTGCGGTAGATTAGAAATTTATCAGACGCTGTTCAAGATACATGCCTCATCCTAATGTATACACTGCCGAAAGACAAACCATGTGCCTGTTCACAGCAGCTGTGTTGTGTGCAAATAAATGGCGTGTTTCGAATGTCTTTTGACCATGTCCATGACACAGTACAGTTAGTTTTGAATCATAAGATGTTGCATTGGTTCAGAATTCTTTCATGATACACGGTTACGCAATGAGGTTTCACTTTCGAATAGTCTATCTATATCATCTTAGAGTATGCCAAATAACGCATTAAAAAACCCTAAATTTATATTATAAAAGAAATAAAAATTCAAGCTCAATCGCAATAATGTCCAAAATATTTTCTCAAGATAAAAAAAATGTAGAAGCATTCCAAGATAAAAAGAATTAAAATATATACTAAACTTACTAATTAAAAAATATTATAATGTTTTACCTATAATATATCAATAAAAAAAAACATTTAATAGTAAAAAAAATAAGATTATTACTCTCAAAAAGTTTTGGTTATTTTCTTCAAATCTATAAAAAAAAAAATTCGAGTGACGCAATAATCGGACACCTTGCGAAAATTCTAATTCTGAAGAAATATAGTGGGAATTCGAACGAGCGAAGAAGAAGAGATAAAGAGAGAAATTAATTGGGCGTAAAACTTTGGAGACCTTGCAACTATCGACTAGGAGATCCAGGTCGTATTCTTCCTCTTTTTCTCACCTTTCTATCCCTATTTCTCCCTTTCTCTTTTTCCAGATCGCCGTCCTCCAACGCTGGAACCGCGGAAGGCGACCTGTTGCCAAGGGAAGCTTTAAAAGTAAACAACGTTACGTCATGAGGGCCCCTGGTGTCTAGAGATCTGCTGTGTATTGCCGGTTGAACGCCGGTCCTTGTTCCCTGTCGTATCTCTCTTTCTTTCTCTCACTCTCTTTCAGTTCAGTGCCGATGATCGCAAAATCTTATTCCGGTCGCATTTATACATACGGGGTGGTCGCTTTATCTTGATCCCCTCCGGTGGCGCACTCATTTTTTATGTCGCGTATGAAAGAAAATTATCTCTTTCTGACGAGATGAATAATCACAGTAGATGTACCTGAATTATCTATATTTGATATAAGCTATTTGTATTTTTATTAATAATTTGTATTTATATGTTCGTGTTAAAATATCATATTATTCGAAAAAAATATATATTTACATAAATAATAAAAATAGAAAAAAAGTAATAATTTAATCTTTTTTCCTCTTAACAGCATTCGCGGACTCTTTGCATGTTTCTTAATTACACGATCGGCACGATCCTAATTAGAAATATAATATTGGCGCCAAACCCTATCATATTGTTGAAAAAGACCTGAAGGCTGAAGCGAACACATCAGTATGTGTCACTTGCATCCGTACGTCGCGACAAAACAACATTTCATTGTAGAGACGAGTATAGGTACATCCGCGTGCATACGGAACTACGAGAGATAAAAGAAAGTGATGGTGGTGGCGGAGAAAATAAAAAAAGGTGATTAAGCATGATTAAGCATCAACGACGAAGTACGCGGCCTCTTCGCCGGCGGGCCGCACTGGTTATTCATTCGGTCCGCGAATAATAATCATAGCGGTCGCTCTCCTCCCGTTCGTTTCGGCACGGCCACAACACTTTTTCTCTCTCTTTCTCTTTCGCTCCTCTCGCGTATCTCCCGCGCAGCGGTCGCTGCATAGCAACAAGGATCGACCTCTCGCTCCATCCTGTGGGCCATGAGGAGGCCAGTCAGCCGCGAGCGCGGCACGATCTCGAGGACGGAAGGCACGCCGAGGACAGAAGAGAGAAGCTAAAAGAGCGAGGAAGACAGAATCAAACAACGCGGCGCGGAGGGTGCCGGAGAGCAACGGAGAAGCAACGCGGGACGACAGATGCGACGAAGGACGGAGAAAGAGAGGACGCGAAACGAGAGAATGAAAGAGTCGCAAAGAAAAAGCGAAAAAGAGAGACGGAGAGAGAAGCAAAAGTATAGAAGAGAGAAGAGAGCGAGGGAAGCAAGAGGGAAGTCTCGTGAACGCGCATGGGAGGACAGAGACCGGTAGAAAATATAGAACAGGACGAAGAGAAATGTGCGCGCGAGAGGCGACGTCACAGAGATACCCCCCCCTCTCGTCTAGACGACGTAAGACGCAACGGAGTGTGGTCCGCCCGCCGCAGCCTCTTTCTTCGGGGTCTCCACGCTACCTTCGGCTTCTTTTTTCGCCCCGTGGGTCTCCTATTTCGCGTACCAAACCCCACCTTAATTTTAAGACTCGTCGCGGTCGCTGACAGCTGTCGGACGGCGACGTGGAAAGATCACGTTGCGCCCTTTTCTCGTTGCTCATCACGTGGCCCCCCCCTCGATGATCGCACTCTTTCGCTAAAACGCGTACCCTGTGCGTCGACGAGCACGTAGACGATGGATTTTGGCGCCAACCGAGCGCATAGTTGATGTGTCGACACGTGTCCGTGTTGTTAGCGTATGGCGCCAAACGGCTAACATCCCTTAGTAAACACGCTGACTCGCCTCCATCACTTTAAGAAGACTAAGGTGAAAGTTCAATACATGAATTAACGTATATTCGCGCCACTTTATGTCGGTCGCAAAATTTCTGTACTTCACTTAAACCACGAGAATGGTTACATTAATTTATTTTATTTTCTCAATCTCTTAATAGACAAGAAATTTCTTCCTTTCCTTAGAAAGACAGTTTTGTTTATATGCGCAGAGTCGACATTATTATATAGCGAACGATAATTTCTCTACAGTAGATCTCGCGGTAAAAATATTGATCTATATGTAGTTTTATAACAAATAATTATTTTTGACATGTTTGCAAAGTTGTTATCTGTATTTACGTCGATTATATATAATTTCATTAATTTTGTGATTTTAAGAACGTGCGCGACATTTTCCGCAATTTTGTGTAAATAAAGTCAATCCACGATCTGTGCGCGTTTTGTTCGCCTCGCAGCTAGCGTTAAAAATTTACGCCAAATGAATGCAGCTGCGCGAAATTAACGAGAGTCTAATTCAACTCTCCCTGTATGAGTAATCCGCGAGATTATACGCGTTTCTTCTGATTTCTGGTGGCTACGTGAACTATATCAAAACGGCAGGCAAAGAAACCATTCAGGTATAAACAAATTTGCATAAACGTTTCTACCATCAAACGATATTCCTCACTTTTATAATTAAGCACTTGATTTAATTGATTTATGCAGTCATTTGATGTCACCGATCGTTATGAGAACTTCGGACGATGGATTTGCATAATGCGTAAATTTTCTAACTTATACCTACACCTATTACACTTATCATCGTATTTTATTTTGCGCGAGAAATAAATGAAAACAGACAATAGATACATAATTTAAGAAATTATAGCTCGAAGATGAGACATTTTGACCGGTCGCTCTCTTCTCTCATACTGACTCATACATTATGAAATAATATACAATTTATAGTGAAAAATAAATAGAAGAAATAGATATAATTCAGGTAATTAGAATTAAAATTTTGGCAACACGCGTTCTTTAATATGCCATATGAGAAATTGCATGTAATCGAAAAGTGCATTGCACGGTTGGAAGAAAAATTATCAATGTAAGCGAAACGCCCGCGCCGTCGAAATAGTGCGAGAATTGATCTGTGATTCACTTAACAGTCACTTACTGATTCTCTACGGTATGTCGATCATAATATCAATCTAGAAGTGACTGATCGAATCGAAGAGGTCCCAGGAGGGGACCGCGAGTCACGTGGATAGGCCAGTCATATGGGCGATGACGTCGCGAATTCGGCCAACTAGCAACAGTGAACAGCGGATGTCGATCCGTTCGCGCGCGAGTTCCTTTACCTGCCTCTTTCTCTCTCACTATTTCTCTTTTTCTCTTGACCAGATAGAAATTTTTGTGTCCCATCGACGGACCTCCGCCTCCGTTTCTGAGAAAAGACGACGTGAGATTTACAAGCGGTGCCGCTGACAAAAGGCGCCAAAGGGACCTTCTGCCTTCGCCAATGAATAATTATCGCGACCTACTAGCGATATCTGTTTGTAGTGGAGGTTGAAGAAACTCGACATCAAAAGCGAAATTAGCGATAGGTTCGGCAAGTTTATGGAAATGAGCCGTTAAGACGTACGAAAGATCTCCTTTAACGTTTCACGGCGAATCGCGTGCCTTGGATCGCCACCGCGGAATATTACACAATTTCTTTCCTCCCAATTCCGTTCTTTTTTTTTTACTTTTTTGCTACTTCGCTGCATTATGCATCGTATAGTTAAGGAAATAAAGATCGTGTAAGAAACTCAAATTTTTCTTTCCTTCTTATTTCAAGAGTTCATCATAAAAGAAAGACGGGATCATTTTAAATTATAATGCATATATTTTATTTCGAAAAACTTGAAGTAGGAAGAAGTTGGGATTAAACCTAAAAAAAACCGGCTTAAAATTAATTTTCGCGGCGCGTATACTGCCAGACGCACTCCAAATGATATAGCAAATAATCATGCGCGTAGATAAGCTACGTGATACAGCGTCAAGTAGTGGGTATTGCGGTCCAGCCGTTAGAACGTGCAGCTAACATCGCACGATGGTAGACGTCGTTTGAAATCGTGACTAGTCATTCGCCGAGTATTTCCGCTGTACACGGCTATGTTTACAAGTACACGTATGTATGTGCTCATGCGTGCGAAACGAAGAGAGTGCACGCGCATCCCCTATTATCATAATACTGCGATATACGTTTCGATATATATTCGGAGATGCATCACCAAGCCGATCTACGTTGCACGGATTGACGTTGCATACTGCATGACGCCGCGAATAATCACAATGTCGCAGTATCGTTTATATAAAACGCAATGTCGCATGCGTCATTGATGCACCATTACAACAATAAATATGTCGAATCGTCAATTTTTTTAACGATATTTTATCGCACCACCCATAAAACATCTCTTCGCATCATCGACTCCTTCGCACGTGGGAAATTCATTATCATGTTATTGGTTTTATTATCACTATCGAAACTATCGAGAGTAAATTTCTCTTCGGCGATCAAGGGTTGTTCACTTCTTCGCTTATAACTCATCTTATCATGATCAAATGAGAAGTAGATCATCTTAGGTCACAGATAAGAGACACGTATGGGACAAGAGCGTCGGCAAAACGTAAAAGGAAAAAGAAAGAGACAGGGAGAGAGAGAGAGAGAGAAAGAGAGAGAGAGATAGAGAGATAGAGATTACAGGGATGAAAAAGAGAGAGAGAGAAAGAATGAAACTGCCTTGACAAAAACGCTCCGCACAGCTGCCACTCTACCAGCGAGTTTTATCTTTCCAAGCAGGGGAGGTTTCTCCTTCGATCTTTCGGTTTTCGACCGTTCCCTTTCTCATTCCGTTTGCCTTAGACGTCTCTATTTCTCTTTTCCTCTTGTTGTCGATCTCCCTCTTTCTCCTACGGGATTAATACCTCTCGCTAGACGCCACCAGCCGGGGTTTCAAAAGCGAATTCACGGTAGGGGCAGCTGTTGTACATTCCGTCGTCCCTATCTCCCTTCGGAGTTCGGAGCAGCCCTCCTCCACCACTCTTCTCTTTTGCTCTCGTATACCTCGCTCTTTCCACCCCCATTGTCGTTCTTTTCTTTTTGTCAGGCCGCAGGCATACGTGGTGCTCGCTTAGTAATCTTACCTTTCTTGGACTCGCTCGTGACCTGCCCGCGCTAAACATAATTGAGTCTGAGTTGAAAGAAAGAACCCCCCCCCCCCCTCTCCCAAGGATAATTACAAAACATGTTTCTTTTCGCGAAGAGATTGCTGCAAATTTTCTTGAGGTTTTTAACATCGCGCCGAATTTTTAGATATAATTGCTGTTATAAACACTTATACTGTTATAAGCTTTTCTAAATTTTGTTATGCAGAATAAATAAGAGAGGTGTATAAAGAAAGTTTCAAATGTATATAAATGTGTGTTTGTCAAAGATATATTTGGGACTATATTAAAATAATCTCCTTAGGGAGATATATTAAAAAGTGAGCGTTAAAATGCAGGATGTGTGTTTCCGTATATGCGGGTAAATTTCAAGCTGACAGTTTTCAGAAATTGAGCGTCCGAACAGGTAGATGGTGAGCACTTTTATTTACACGAGAGTGTAATAAATCTACGCGGCTTTTAGATTACAGTTACCCTGTTATCTGTCCACGGAAGGGTTAAAGGGTTTTGGCGTCAAGGAGCACACGCGGTCCGGTTGTTACTATGTGAGATAAAATTCTGGAGAGAGAGAGAGATTAGCGTTTCTCTCAATTCATATCTCCGCCGGAAGCAGCGCCGCAACGAGACCGCCGGCCGCTGCGACACTTTTCCCATTCAGAACTTGTCTCCCTGTTGCATAATCGATCATCGATGTTTTTTTTTATCGATCAACATGTTAGAAATATATCCGCTTTCATAATCACGTTCCACGAAATTAAAGGAAGAGGAAATTAGTTGTTTACATGCTTGTTTTAACGAGCAAATTTATCTATAGATAAGAACAATAAACGTCCAAATGTAATAAAATGTGATTTTTAAATTCTCTACGTAATTGTTGGAGAACAACTTTAAATAGATCAATTTGAATACAAAAATAGCGTTTCTTCCAAGTTTTTTCTTCCTTTTTTCCATTCAGAAATTGTCTCTCCCAGTTGTATAATCAAAAATTATGCTAATGATATGAACAATTTAATCTAAAGATACAACCATCTGTGTCGATATGTTATTTTGTTTGCTGCATTGTCTAATACGATCTGTTTTCAAATTATTGGACAAAAATATAGAGAAGAAAATCCACACGGTTAAGAAGAATTCGGTAGTGACGATATTCGATAAGTTCTTTCAATCAAATCCCTTTTGCTTAATCGGATATATGAAAGGAAAGAGAATCTTCGCAAGATGCGTATTTCACAATTTCAGTAAATTCATGAAACAAGTTTTCTTGTACAGATAAGGTAAAAATGCATTATAAATGTACTGGTATATGCGAATAAGAAAATAGTCGTCTGAGCAATGCACACGAAGATATTTTCTATCTTGAAAAATTTTTAAACTCTATGTCAGTCCCTATTCACTCCCTATAAATACTTTTCATGAATTTCTTATCATTATTATTCCCCTCAACATCGTGTCTGGAAGACTTGCAAAGTAAACAGTGCAATTGAAAGAAAGAGAGTTAAAAGGCTATGAATTATCTGTATCTCTCGCAAACTACGATTATGTATATTTTATGCCAGTTAAAATTAATATCTAAAATCTATGGTATCGTATTTCACGATTTGTTAACACGTTTATATATCAAGATTAGGGATATAGTCAACATTTAATATTTGAATTTTATCAAGGAGCTGCATTAATATTATCATAAATTGTGGCACAATTATGCAAATAATTGATTGTTATCAAGGATCGGCCTTTATTCACATTAAACTTTCTTAGTACACTTTAAACGGTCCTTCATCACCTTGCATACGACGCACGGCAAACAATGTATATGCATAAGAATGCACTTGTAGAAGAATGAAATGTGACGTGTCGCTTACCATTCCAGCCTCGGGATGAACTTGGGAGGAACAGGAATTTGGCGCTGAGAAGGGATACTGTACATACGAAAAGAAGCCCTGACTAATTATCTAACTGACTATTCATCGAACAATATTGCGTTCCAAGGAAATGCCACGTCTTCGTTTTGAAAGAATGCAGAGAGAGAAGCGGAAAAAAAAACAGAAGACCGTAACGTTACGTTTCTAATTAAGGAGCTTGTAAAGAAACTCGGAAAAAACCGGAGATTTAATTTAAAAAATGTTTCTATTATATGTGCAAACTTTTATTGTTGATTTAACATTTAATACTCGATACTCGATTTAATTAAAGAAGATACTAATTGTAAGAGTATTTGTTACTAAACATATACAATTTCAGTATCGACTTCAGACAGCAAATACCACTGTTGAAGTCACGCAAATCAAGAAGACGATCATTCTTCGCGTAATTGACAAAGCTCGGGCACACAATGGACGGTGCTCGTTTGTGCAAGACAGACGAATAACGAATCGAGCAAATGACAATGAGATTCGACACGTAGGGAATGAGACGCGTTCACGCAGTCTGCTCTGTATTCACTCACGCAAATGCCGCTGCCTTGCAGTATACTTAATTGTATTCTAACATGCGTGTGTCAATGCGTTGCACTTGCACGAATAAACGATATAATATCAGAATTACGTCTGACAAGGTCCTTTGTTTATTTTCCGATAACATAAGTACGATAAAAGATTAAAATTAAGCATATTGAAATACACAACACGTTGTATTAATTTTTATCGCCATTATTAGCATTTTAAAATTATTTTAACTAATTTAATTAATGGCTTGATCCTAACTTTTATCAATAAATTCGTACTAATATATCTCTGAGATTATTCGAAATCTCTATATTGACGGAGAATATAAATTATCTATACATATTTTCTATTATTAACAAGATTCGCGAAGTTATTGCAAATTTTTTATTTCATGTTTGAATATTTCTTTCTAAAAAAATTAAAAACAGTGTTCTTATATTATAATAGGTTTTCATTTCTTTGTTTCGCAATGGCAGTGATTTATTATGACCGGTTTCATTCTTTCTTCTATATCGCCTTTTCTCTCGTCTTGGCAGCCTGCGCTAAGCGCTTGCAGCACGTATCATGCAAACAATTCGGTAAACCATATGTCACGAAAACGTGACCGAGCACGATCGAAGTGCATATAGAAGAAAGGGAATCGGACACAATGAAGAGAATTCGCTTGTTGTAGTCGTCCACTTTCTCAAAAATTCGAAGTTTTTCTTTTCTCTCGCAGCTGTTAAAATGGGTCCCGAAACGAAGGATTACGGCTACCCTGCGCGTCTACTATCACATTCTTGTTGGCTACGAACTATATGTAGGTATATGCAGGTTTTCCGAAACTATAATATATGTGTAGCTTCGCCAGCTGCTCAACATCCTTCAACCCAAATACTTACTTCTATTTTCTCGTCCGGTCAATTTTATACAACAGAAACACGAATGAAATATTTCCCGTTCCAATTTTGTAAAAATCTTGCATCTCCGTTTTAGGCTTCAAATATTTTAATTTTTATTTCTCATAAGTTTTCGTTTTATTGTGACAAATAACGCTCTTCCTGAGGTTACTTCATATTTTTGTCCAGTTATCCCTCCAATCGGTACGGAATTAGTTAATTTTTGCGTCATTGTCCTCTTAGACGTCAACGCTCGGCGGTTTTATTTCCTCAAAGGAAAGGGAGCTACGGGACGATGAGCACCTACATACCTTATGAAGGGTTGCACGTTAAGACATTTGAACGTCAGTACCTGCATATCCGTGCAGATTAACGAGCCAAGGAAAGAGGGTTGCATCAGCGACAGCTGTGCACGCAACGCTCTGAACATACAAACTATCTGTTTTATATTGAAGAAATTCAGAGGCTTTAGAGTTAGTATACCAAGTTCTAAGTACACATACAATTAGTGTTCATTACTTTACTGCTTTATTTTACCTATTTATTTATTTATCTCATAAGTTCGTAAACTCTAGTTAGGGTAAGGAAAAACTATTCGTGGGTCAGTAAAATAAAATCGGAAAAATTTTCAAGACAAGTGGCCAAAAAGCCCCGCCTTATCTTGAAAATTGAAAAGCCTGTCTTGAAAATCTTTTATCTGATTTTTTTCTTTAATGAACTTAAATAGCCCTTCTTTACCTATCATTTTTCCTTCTTTACTAAAATCCGCTCGCTACACACAATCCTAATTAACTTTAGATGTTATCTACGGAATGACCGTGCTTTATTCATTATCGGTAGGTTCGAAGAGTCTGCCCTCGTAAAGTGACTTATCTGAGACTTTATTTTACCGCGCGGCAGGTGCGACTAACAATATCTTTTTTTCTATGAGTTTACAGACCGAACATCTCGGCATTCGTCGCCTTAATATGTCAAGTTTGCGCTAAGCGCATTAATAAACTATTGGTATCTGCACTTTCAGTCATTTCTCTAATGATTCTGCTTATCAAAGTGTTCGAACTATCAGTAGCGTAACTTTCGTTAACGAAGTATTTACAGGAGGAGCTGCCATCGATTGTATACAGCGTTGTGCAACGCAATTTATAATGCCAAACGTAAAGCGCCTAATAAATTTATTAAATACAATTCTCGTGAACGGTAGAGATTAATATCTCGTAATCAACAGATACTACCGATTCGCGTTCCTATGTAGCGAGTTACTCTCTTTACAGGATCTGATTGCAAAGGTACAGGTATGCAGTGGTATGACCCAACGCACAATTTAATGCGAGGTATCGAATCACAAGCTCGTTCTTTTAACTAAGAGTGCACCTCGAGCGGCTTCGAGAAGATTGCGGGACGAAGGGTTCGTGTAATAATAAGTTTGCTCTCGTCTTTGGGAGGATACACGGTATCCTCCCTTCGCGTTTTCTTTTCTCTTGCTATATTAATTTGCGAAAAATAAGCACCTACGCGAGCCAGCCAATCTTACCAAGGCGTGCAATCTTCACCATCAATCAGCCAAAAACATGATAAGAATATTTATGAATTGCGAATTACTATTGCAATCTTTATCAGTGTGTTTGGCTATTTAGGATAATGTAGGTGCGTTTTACAATGGTTTTTATTTTATTGTTAAGAAATCAAATCATCAGCATAAATATTATTGTAAAAACATAAATATATAAAATTAAAAAATAATTCTGTTTTCAAAAATTAAAATAATTTTATTATAAAATATACTTCACATATTAATTTAACGCAAATATATTAATCAATAAAAACGTACTCAAAATTTTATTTATCTTATTCAATATTTCTCGAGTGACTATTAACGTTTAAACAAATATAAATTTTAATCTTGAAATACATGCACTCTACGATTCGCAGAAGCTAGACGGCGCCGACTATTGTTAAGAGGTAGAGGTTGAGACGGTCGGGCATTCGATTTAATGCGTTTATCGGGGACTATCGAGACATTCCTGGTCTTTTTACCGAGACGACGGGCGAACCATCGTGAGACCGGGAGGAGGTTTATTCGCTGCTGCCTGCAACTCGTTACATACATGCCGTCTTTGGATATCATGTGTGCATATGTGTGTTCGAGTGCAAGGAAAAGAGACAGAGAGAATTGGAAGGGTGAAAAGAGGAGAAATCGCAATACTGATAACTATCGATCGTACGTCCCCGAGTTCCTCTATATCGAACACAAAGATGCATGGTGAAATTCATGTTCTCGAGAGATATCCTTCGGATTCCAAGAAGAATATTCCATGAAGTAAACAATCAAATTCTAGTTATTAGTTTATTCCATGAAGTGTTCAATATTCCACAAAATTCAAATTCTTTATTGTCTGACAATTAAAAAAAAACAATTATTTTTTATATTTATTTGACAATTTAATTCATATCAAAATTAATATTGTTATATTTTTGAAAGCAGATTATTTAGTTAATAATATATAACAATATATGGATTTTATATACAAGAATTATATAATAGATAAATATATATTCCTATAATCGATTAGCTTTTCTTAATTTTTCAAATGAAGAGAAACGGGATATGATCTTTTAAAATTTGAAATATACGGAAAAAAGTTAGTAATTAATCTTTGTTAAAGCGAAACAGTTCGTCAATCCTGGAACATTAATTTTCTCACACAGCAAAGTGTTACCGAAATTAGCTTGAAATTAAATGCAAGTGGCCTGGGAATTGTCGTGTGCCACGCATATTTCACGCGATGGTGGCACGCGTGGTTTACTCGCCCGTACTATTTTACTTTACATGTATAAAACGGTCTCTCTGCTGTCCGTTGTACCGGACTGCTTTACGCTTCGCGAAGCACGCAGTGAGACGGAAAGAGAGCCCCTGGTCAAGACCTGGTGCACCTGGCCAGGTGCTACGTAGCAGTGGGTCAATATGAACATATGACGATACTACTGCGAGGACCGTTGAGTAGGAAAATAAAACGCGAAATAATAATGAACGAGCGGACGGGATGTTCTTCTCCTTGTTCGCACTCACAGCTTGTAATCCTGCATATACACAAGTTCGCTACTTCTTAAATGAATGAATTATTTGAGAAATAAGACAGCCAAGAAATTTGAGGAAGAAAGTTGCAGCTAACAAAAATAAAACTTCTTGATTATTTGTAAAAAGCAACATATGCATCGTCACTAATTTACAATGTTCTATCTCATAAATAATACACGCTAATATCTCTCAAGAAATTTTGGAAAAGTTAAAAATTATTATAGAGTACGTGAAACTTTTTTTTTTAGCTCTTGTAATGTTTTAATGTAAGTTTCATAAAGAATTCCGAAAGGATCTATCGCCGAAGATATATCGCCAATCTTGCCGTGTCAATGTCGCGATTGGAATTACACGACACTTAAAAACGTTAGTCGTCTTCGTGTCGATTCGTCTCTTTTCAAACTCGAAACGGAAGACTCGCTCGACCGGATTCTAGCGCGTCGCCTATGAAATTGTCAAGGCACCCACCGGAAAAAGGGGCTGCGCAAGGAGTCTTCCTTTTCACAGCACAGGAAACACCCGCAGTCGACAACGTTAGACGGCCACTCAACGGACTCCGCACAGCCGTTGCTAATTAAGGAACAATTCCTTCCTTCCTCTTTCGTCGAAAATTACCTTTCCTCCTTGCGGGACTATCTTCATCCGGTTTGTCGCGAAATTAATTCCTCCGATTGTAATAAAAAGACGGATGTTATTATAAAGTTGGAAGCACAACTTTATCTTTTCATCTAAGTGTTCAAAATTTTGATAACTCGATTTAAGATATTTTTAAAAAAGTATACAGAATATTCTTTCACTATTCATTAAAAATAGGGAGTAAAATTAATGTTTATCAAAATGGTATTTATTGAATACAAATTAAAAGAAAATACCTAAATTTCTATAAAGATTGATGTTCTCGTTCTAGCGAGATTGAATGAGTAATCGCCGATTTTACCACGGTTTTAGTCATGCGTTATGCAGTAACGTTATGCGTTAATGCACCGCTGACAGAAACGATCAGGGAAGGGAGGGACGTTCGCACATTCGTTCTCATGAACGGTTCGTACCGTATCTCATCGTGAACTTTCTACGGCATCCCGCAAGGCTGTGTCTGAGTAGCTAAGAGTGCCGAAGTAATCAGAGAAATGCGAGGGAACGGTGAAACACACAAAACCGAGATCGGATTTCCTTACTTACTCGCAAATCTGCGGAAACCCAATACTTACCAAGTAATAATACAATTTCCTAATTATTATGCTTTTTTTAATTCGCAATTTAAAGATGCATTTAAATAAAATAAGAGATTTACGGTTAAAATATAAAGTCTATTCTATATACAATTTTAAATTTAATGGCACTATGCACAGGTGATATAAGTATTAATTTTTTTTATCTTTCTGCATAGCATGGATAATCCTTTAAGTTTTGTGGTTAAAACGTTTCTCGTCTTTTTGCCATTCGTTTGCGGTTTGGCATTCTCGCACGACTATCGTAAAAGACTTAAAGGGCTCTGCCCGCCCTTTGTTTTAGTGTCAGATACCATAATATATTCGCATTGTTCTCTCTGTGGCCAGTTTTTGCCGCAGGCCGATTTGCGATCCAGAGAAGAAACGAGCGCTAGCCGCGGCTCTCTCTGAATGTGCATAAGGAGAGACGGGGACCTCGCTCTAATATATCGTCTGCCAGACTCGATTTTGGTAGAGAGCACTAAAACACTACGTTGCATATTCGTTCGCGAACGTTAACGTTGATTTCTCTTTGCAACGCGTTGCGATCAGAATTTACGGTGAACGGTCCCGCCTTTTACATCGCAATTTCTTTTCGCCATCTTCCCGCGCGATCTCTTAAACTCAATCATCGACATTTCCTGCTCTCATAGAGATATTATTTTTGTGAGCCGAGAAAATAAAATAAAAGATTATTTATGATTTCAGTCATCAATAACCCGACGTTAAATTTGAGAAAGACTTCAAATTTGACAATGCACGTTTATATATGCACTTTTAAACGCTTTTAAATAGTAGTCCGAGATTGATGATGCGAGATCTTGGAACCTAATTTTATGATAAAATCTAACAACTATGATGTTTTAAGATAATCATTTCGAAGATTCGTTTTAATGCTCGTTCAGCAACGAGCTTTCGCAATCTATTATCTCATAAGCAGGATGCAATACGCGTGCAAGTCAACAATGCGCGTTTTTCATCGCTGTCGTACGTTCCACGGCGATAAAGAATGGCAAATAAGGATGTATTGCCGGCATTGACTTTGACACGAGCGCGAACACAGGCCTCGCTATCGTTTCGCGCGCGCAACAAAGGATCTCGAGGTATGCCACTTGCATCCGCTATTACAATCTAACGCGAGGAGGAATGCGTCGCTCGTTCGACGAGAGAAAGAGAGAGCGTCGGGGGACGGCAGGTAGTGCCGCCGACGACACGGGAACGAGAAAGCACGTACATCACTGTCACCGATTCTTCACGCCGTCGTCTGACTGATTTCCGCGAGTAAATCATCGCGTTTGCCTCGCCGCTTTGGCTCGAAGCTCGCGTTCAAGTTTATGGACGTTCAGCGGAACCGCAAGCGAAAACGTAATAGGAGCATTTGTGCGGAAATGACACAATATACCGTAGAATATTCATAAATGTTACATAAAGTTGAAACGTCTGTCGTAATTCCTCGTAGAATTACACGAGAACACGAGAGCCATTCACGTTTTACGAGACAATTCTTGGATACAAGATATGAAGGAAACGTTTATGTTGTCACATAAACATGTCTTAAGATTTCCTTACTATATATATAAATATTAATAATGTATATCGTAAAAAATATAGATTGATATAATATATATTTTCCTATGGTTTATTTAGAAAGGAATTGTTTAAATTTATTTATTTAAATTTATTGCCTATTATATTAATTGTAGATTGTAGGTAAGTATAAGAATTCTATATTGCATTGTTTAATTTTTTAACCAGTATATGCACGATAAGATTATAAAAAGCACGTGGCTGGCTGTACTAAATGCAACGTTACAGACTGCGCTGAAATGTAATTCTGTGAACATCGCGATCATGGATTTCAAATTACTATGTACGAGATGAAATTATGCAAAACACGCAGAATCTCATCATTGAGAAACATCCGTCAAATTCTGCACACCGTCGACGGGCCTTGCTTATCTAAAGCCTTAACGACCCACGAAGCAATTATCCTTCGCGGCGGCTCAAAGCCAAAATGGCGATAAATCAACGTCAAAGTAATGATCTCACAATCGAAACAATTACCCGACCGCGATTCGATTTCGTGCGCGCGAACTATGCGAATGCCAATTTAGTCGAAAAAATCCTAGGACTACTGGGCTATCGATTATCGCCGGCTGGATAATTAGCCGTCGTGTTTCTGATCTCGCGAGAATTACGAGCGCCAAAACGACGAAGAACAGTCTGCGAACGAAGAGGAATGAGCCAGCATCCTTAATTACGGGTTCCTCCGACGTGAAACGTGATGCAACGAGTAACGCCACATATTTAGATCGCACGACACGCGCCGTGTGCTGTATGCAGTCTAGCAGAACGATCGGCTGTGCGGAGGGAGATTGATTATTAACTAATAATCAATGTGTATTGCAGCGAAAATAACGTATAAGGGTACTATTACATTTGTGCGATTTGTCGTGCGACAAATTTGTCGAACGTTCCGATTGGCGCACGCGGCTGTCCGTGTTACTATAACACAACCTTAACAGCCAATTGGGAAATTCTGTCGCACGACAAATCGCACAAATGTAATAGTACTCTAATAAAGGAGTATATTCGCTGCCACAAGTAAAATATCGCGCATTATGCCTGATTTTGAATGCATTGAATGCATGTGTGTATAGCAAAGAAAGATTAATTTTTTGCAAAAGTGCAATACGAAAATCAGATTAATAATTGTGAGGAATTGTTTGATTGCCCGAACTAATAATTAAATCGTATTATATTTATCATTAAATCATATATTAGTTCAACGTGTAATAGTTACCACGTTAAATTCTCGGTTAAATTATATCAAATTATCTTAACCCTTAAGTGCGCAGCTTTGTACGTATGCAAAGCGACTTTTCCATGCTATTGCTCCATGTACTATCCCTTATGAAATTCGAACTGAAAACGCACAGCTTTCCGCATCTGTAAAGGGCCTTCCCTGACCCTTCTGCCCCTTCTTTCCTTTCTGGATGGAAAGGCCCAAAAAATCATTATTTATTTAAAAAATACTCAGAATGCTAATTGCGCATTTAAAAGCTGAAAAAATGTTGCATATACATTTCTCATTAGTTTTCATAATATCACTTATATTATTAATCGATGTGCACGAAATATATAGAGAGTATAAAAACAATTTTAAAAAATTGGCAAACATTCAACGTTTTTCTTAATATTTTTCTATATATGTTCTAGCTATAGATGAAAGAATAAATAAACATGTTGTTCTCAAAATATAAATGTCAAAAATATTGCGACCACTCTCAATAAATCAAGAGATAATCACGTTCAAATTAGCGAACACAAATATATACACTTTCGGTATATCAAAAACTGCTGAGTAATGCTGTCAAGAATTGGCTGAACGCGATCCTCGACGAAACACAATCGTTTTTCTGTTGCTCGCGCGCGCGCGTCTCAGACCATTGTAGATTATCATTATTCAATTAGAGCGAGAGATATGTATCGCATCAAAGAAATGAGCGCGCCTTATTTGTGCCTACGCACAAGCATTGCCGTAACCGTTTACGACTCTGTCGTAAGTCGGAAGTCAGTGTCGGAAGTCAACGCACAAAATTTGATGTAAACGTATGGTCACTGCGTTGTCGCTGCGACTAGAGATGGGATCAAGTTCAATATGTACTTAAAAATCCGAGTCAAATCTAATCCGCGCGTACTTGGCGCGAAACACTACCGTGTCTCTTGATACATTAAATTTAATAGTAAAAAAATCTCTCTTAAAGATATCCCTGGTATTTGCCGTATTCGTGAGAAATGTCGACGATTAGTTACGTTTTTCAAACACGGTAGCGTAGCGTATGATAAACTGCAAGAAACACAAAATCTTATTAGTATACCAAATCATAAATTAATAATGGAAGTGGAAACACGATGGAATTCGACATATGCAACGTTTGATAGATTACTCGAACAGAAACGTGCTATAGTTTTAGCCGGTTTTAGCATTAGCAACATTAAAAAATATTTTCGAATTATTAACGGATCCAGAATGGAATGCTCTTGATATAATCATGCCCATTTTGCGGATATTTTTTTTTAATTAGTAGCGACACGAACGTAAACTTATCAAAAATAATAGTTATTACTTATTAGAAAACAATTAAATACTCTTTTACATGTATTTAATAACGATACTGGTTTAGAACATATTTTGCGACAAAAGCTAATATATTAAGTAAACGGAATATTATCTGAATGATATTGAGAACAATAGTTATTACATGATAGCAACATTTACTAGATCCCCGCTTTAAAATATTAGCTTTCTCTAACAGCGAATGTGACAATGTGTTTCCCGTGCACGTGAAATGTTAATTAAAGAAGCAAATAAATATATGACTATTGATATTGCATCCACGAGTCCACGGTTTTCCGTGCGGCCACTATATGACTCAATTGCCTGTGCTGTTCCCCAGGCAGCAGGGCTTCCCCGCAGCGCAGACAGAGGACCGCATATGCATGCAGGTGTGGGGTGGCAAGCCACCCCTTTCAAGGGTATGCGCACACATGAGATTCTCAACTCTCTAAGACCCCAATCCGGCAATCCTCCAGATTCAACCTATTGCCACTGCGAGTCCGACACCAATTGACAGGGCACCTCTAGCCACGAGGTAGGGCTCCCCATCACTCGCAGTACCTACTCGTGTCGAGCGTTCTTAGCTCACGTTTGACGAGTAACCGCCGCGAGTGCCGGCTCGCACTCGCTACCACGTCAAGACGACCGGCCCATCTTGTTGCCCGGAGCATGATGTAAGAATACAAGGTGTACCATTCCCAAGGTTGCGCAGTGGATGACCAATCCAGAGATTGCCCGTACATTACTATTTCCATGCAGTAGTTGACCAATAAAAGATTACCCGCAAAATCGCCATTATGCGCAGTGGTAATCTTATATTCTTACATCATGGCCCGGAGATCCGGGATTAAGCCTTGTGTCCACGATGCTAGAACTGTGTTCGATTTTCGGTTTAAGCCAATGAAACTGCTACTTTTCTGTAAGAGCTGCAAGTTGATTGGCTTAAACCGAAACTCGGACGCAGTTCTAGCATCGTGGACACAAGGCTTTAGGCAGTGGAAAATTCGATCTAGGGGTATACGGCACGTGGTGCACCGAGATACCCACTTGTGTCGGGCACAGCCCACGCAAACGAGCAGCCGCCGCGAAACGCCTCGCGAATCGCTCCCCTGTTATGTACGGCCGGCTGCATCTGTTCCACCAGATCACTGGGATTGGGCAGCAGCACGGCTACCTAGTGCCGTTTTATGGGTAAACGTAAACGACACAGGGTGCAAGCGTTTACTCGCAGCCTGCGACATACGTTTACAATGTTTACATCAAACTTTGTGCGTTGACTTCCGACTTACGACAGAGTCGTAAACGGTTACGACAATGCTTGTGCGTGGACCCTCTCTCGGACACCGACACGCCGAATTATCTGGCTGTTACGAGATAAACGCGATGAACACGACTCTCGTCAGAATGCAACATGCATTACCGGCTCCCGCGGGTGTCGAATACGAGAACCCTGAGAAATGTAGCGTACGCGATTCTCCGTTCTTTAAAGCTGCGACATTTCGCGTCAGTCATTGACTTCGCCGTGAGTTTTCTCACGAGTACACCTACCGCTAAGATTCGATCATTTCTTCGAAGTCGCATCGTAATTTCTAATAGCGTTTTCCATTGGGAAAAACTCGCAGCACTGAGTGCAATTTTATTGTTGTAATATAAAAATCAGTTCACATATTTTCATTGTTTAATGTTCTACTGTGTTTAATTTGACAAATTTTTGCCAGTAGAACATTAAACACTGAAAATATGTGAACTGATTTTTATATTACAACAATAAAATTGCACTCAGTGCTGCGAGTTTTTCCCAATGGAAAACGCTATAAAGTTCGTGCAAATGTTTAAATATATACACGGAAAAAAAATGAAGTTGCTTCAATTAAACGCGACGTCAAGGGCTGCCACAAACATAAACAGTTAATTCAATTGGATATTATTTGAACGAAAACATTAGATAGTTGTTTTAATAATTCAAATATTTAGATCAAATAATATCCAATTAACTGTTTGAATTAACTGTTTAATGCTTGTGACGTTAGCCCGTGACGTAGACGTTTAATTGAAGCAACTGCATTTCTTTTTTCTGTGTACGAATCGCTATATATATCTACCTTTGAAATAAGAATAAAATTTCTATTAAGATATATCAAATAGAAGAATTAATCACGATTTGTCCCCTTCGATCGTAATATATACACTTAAAACATACATCACAAGAAATTAATTGATTCACCTTAACGAAGGAATGAAACTTGATTTTGCTCGGTGATACAGGCGGGCTGTTCGGCTGCGCCGGAACGTGGAGCAAGTTCTGTACATCGAGCAGGTGTCCTTTCCTCACGTAGCGTCTGCTCTTGGGGCTCGTCTGTATGTCGTCCTCGCGCTTCGCCTTCTTCGCCGTCAGCAGCCGCATGTTTTCCTTGACGGTGCGCTTGCAAATGATAAAATTCATTTTTCGCCTATTGGCGGTAAAGTCATTCTTGCAGATCCTTCTCCACGCTCGCGACACCACACTGGCCGAGCACAGATCTTGAGGCGAGAGTAGGGACAGGATTTTCGATACCAGATTCAAGTGATTGCTCTCCTCCCCGAGGAGAGACAGGAAATCCACCTTCTCCCTTCCCGTGTAGTCCAAGGTGGCCCATCTGCTGTTCCGCAGCGACGCGCACAGCCCGCGATGGCTGAAGTCCAGCTTCTTCGGCTTGATCTCGGACGCGGCCCCCAGCTCCGTGATGCGTAGCTCGCGCAGCTTGCGATTCTCCGCGGACGTGATGGCCGGGCTGGGGCTGCCGCCCGTGCGAAACTGCGAGATCACGATCTTCGGTATCAGTACCTTGAGTCTCGGCGGGGTCGTGACCGGCCGCGATTTACCCCGCGGCGTGTGGACTAGCTTCATCTCCGCCCCATCCTCCTGGATGGGCACCGAGGCCACGTAGGAGGAGGAGGGCACCGCCGGCGACAGGGGCGGCGAGAGAATTCGAAGATCGGTGGTGGACGCGGGGGTGACCGGCACCGTGGTCCTCCAGTTTCTCGCGTTCCTCAGCGCCTTGCCGAGCTCGTCGTTCGCGAAGCTCGGGGTTGAGTGCACCAGGCTGAGACTCCGATCTACGTGCGCGCACGACGGCGGCTCCAGCACCGAGTCGTGCTCGACCGGATTGTCGGACGCGAGGTAATCATCGAGCTCCGAGATGTTCAGCCGATGATTGAGCCTGGAACGGTGCCGCAGCACCCTCTCGCACTGAAAGGGCTCCGGTCGGTACCTGTGCTTCCTGGCGGACGGCAACGCGCCGGTGGACGAGCGCGTCCTGTGACCGTTGACCACCTTCGGGGTGCAGCCACCGCCGCCGCCGGTCTGCGGGGTCACGATCGACAGGTAGCCGCTGTCGACGCTGTCGTGGGAGCTGCTGTCGACGCTGCTGGAGACGCGCGGCGTCCGGACGACGTGCAGCATGCCGTCGACGTCCTCCATCGTTCTCGGGACGGTGTCGTTCATCCGGCCTGATACGAAATTCCAGGACTTCTCCGACGCTCGACTTCCGGCACTCGTCGACTACGTCGCCGTCTGCCGTTGCACGCCACGCGAACGGTGCACCCGTGGCGGCATGTCGAGCGGCACTCGCGTCGCCATTCGAATACAGCGAAGAAACCGTAGGACGCCTGTATATCGGTTGTATCCTGGTTGTACGGGCGTGTTACATTTAAATTATCTCACGGTCACTTTTATTATCTACGGTCCTATCGGCAAGTCGAGGCGGTAGCTTTCACGCTTGTTTATTAACTTCGCTGTTCTTCCTCTTTATGGTTCACTTCATTTCCATCTTCCGTTTACCGCGCAGATAAGATAGGAAAAATCATCACCTCTGCTCCCGTTCGAGGCAGGTATTGTAAACACGTATTTACCCTTAAGGACTTAACTAACCTATTGGTGTTTAATCTTTCTTGAATCTCGAACGCGTGAAACGTATCTCGACGCGATAAATCACCGAAAAAAATCGACAGGCGAGAGACAGGCGGGTCGCACGTGTTTCACGACACGAAACTTTGGCCCCCGACGGATTTTCACTTCACACGCACCGCACCACCACGCGGCAGGAAGGGACGATGCGCGTTCTCGAGAACTCTTCACCGCGTAAACCCCGCACGAAATGTCACTCCGCGGCACTCGCGCTCGTTTCCCCGACGCGCGGCCGATCTACGCCGTGAGGTGAAGCCCGGCGAGAACGGTCCCGTCCGCGCTTGACGTTTCCCCGTTCGTGTTGACACTCGCCTCGCTTCGCGCTGTACTCACGTGTGCGTCGCGCGGGAAACGCGCGCGTGCCTCATGGCCCTCATGTCCGCCCGGCGCTTCTTCTCCCTCCCCTTTCTCCTTCACTCACCCCTACTGCCGCCTCACCGACGGCGACCGGCGCGGCGCGGCGCACGGAGAAAGGCCACCCCTCTCGCCATGCGCGCTCCGTAAACAGGAGGCCAGCCTCGCTCCTTTCTTTCACCGCGAAACGTCGATCTTTTTTCACGCGCGCAATTCCGCGACTCGCAACGACGCACAACTGAACCTCGACACCCCGCAATAATATAGGCGACGCAAAAACCCTCGGCCAATTGTCAACTGAGCGGCGCTCGGGGGTGCGCGCGGCTCAAGGAAACGTGCGCACGCACCCGCTTGCCAGCTCTCTCCCTCCTGGCGTACCCACACGCTCCAACGTTCCACCGACACATTGAACGCCGCCGCGTTCGTAAATTCCGTTCTCACCCGTGTGCCTCATCCTCCCCCACCAATCGCCGCCACGCGCGTCAACCGACGAATCACGGGCGTCGCCTCGTCCCGCCGTTCGTTGCCAAGCGGCGCTATTGGCCGAGCCGCCGAGCCGCGCCGGATGCTGCAAGCGCACTTGGGAGCTTTTGTGTTGCCGGGGAGATTTTCTCTCGCTCGCCCTCTCGAATTCCCGACGCGACGCATGTCGCGCGGCGTTTCGAACGATGCGAACAAACAAAGATGTCAATCATTTCCATTTTACATTTTTATTAATATAAAAAAGAGGCATAATTATAAAATTCAAAATTAATTAGATTTTTATTAATATTAAATTTAAATTTTACATTTAAATTTAAAACGTACGTAGAGAAACATTATCCAGTTGTTTGTTTTATATAAAAAAAAATATAAACCAATATTTAATTTTGATTTAGAATCTGTATCGTTTCTGGAATTGTATAATTGTAATCGATTGATTTTTCTATTTAGAAATGACGTAACTGTTGTTGCTACTAGCGTCATCTATCGACGGTTTGATATACTAAAATAAGTATTTAGACTTTACCGACCTTATTATTTGCTTCCAGAATCGGTCTTCTAGTTGAACGCAGTTGAGCGTGTTGTATTGACTATTGTTCTTCTATTTTACAATAACAAAGATTTGCTGTATCATAAAATTCATTATTACGTTGCAACGGTGTTAAAATGGAATCCAGCAAATCTGATTCTACGCCGAAACAGGCTATGGTATACATTTGCGGAGGTAAGAACACGCACGTTCGACAATTATTCCCTAACCTCACTTTTTCGTAAATAATAGCATTTGATATATTGATGCCAAGTTTCGTTCAATTAATCACACACATTTACATGTGCATTCCTTAAATTTTAAGACACTGGCATTTTATAAACTATATTTACTATATCAATTGTTTACTGAAATTGGCAGTGTTTTTTAGCATTTTTTAAATAAGAGAAATTTCTCAAACATTATTTTATAGTTAAATTGCAACAAAAAGCTATTTTTGTACGTAATTTATGTAATCAAGCTTTAAACGTTATTTCAGAATGTCATCACGATAACGAGATTCGTCCCAGAGATGCAATTCGATGCAGGGAATGCGGATACCGAATCATGTACAAGAAGCGCACGAAGAGACGTAAGAGACCTCCTTTTTTAATATTTCCAATTTAACACGTTTAACATTTTTCGATGAAACTTAATCGATCAAAATATTGAGATATTTTCTTTAACTTTGCTTACAGTCGTTGTATTCGATGCACGATAAGCGATACACGAGCGACGGACGATGAAGACGAGTTGCAACATTAACTTTTTTTAGATTCGTTAGAATATTTATTTTGTACATAAGGGTCGCCTGATATTCAATAAAACAATACAATATTTTACCGGAAATTTAACTTTATTCCTGTCCCAACATTATTTCCCGTTCCTAGAGTTGTACTATCGTTCCCGCAAGATCATTATACAAAGACGCGTTCGTATTATCACGAATCTCTTCGTACAATTTACGTTATACTTAATCTCTGGAGTCTGGGTCCAACGGATGATTCCACAGAATCGACAGAATCTCTGTCTCGTGTATATCGATTCAGAATGCACAATATATACAAAAAAACGCTTTAAGCAATGTTCCTTCTTTTATTTACAATAAATAAAAATTACATTCTCATCAATATAGTTCAACAGAATTCACAGAGTCGGGAAGAGAAGTGGCGGTGACACTGGCAAAGCTCCGTTGGCGTTATTACCGTAAATCCCGTTGTCACTCTTTCTCGAGTATACGCTTATAAAATTTTTCACTCCGGGTCCCATTGTCTGATATATACATATATACGGGCGTAAACGGCCCGATATATACGGTCGGTTTCGATCGAGAGGTCTCGCGACAAAGTTATACGACTCGGACTGATGTCGCGGTTTGTCGTCGAAGCCCGGGGAGCTCACGCAGGAGTACACGACGTGTTTGCGCGAGCACAAAGACGAGATACACCCTTCCCGTCTCACACTCTCTCTCTCTCTCTCTCCCACGAGAAAAAACATTTATAAAATCTTAAAGATCCTATAATACATATAAAATACTATACCGCCAGGTGTTTGTAAGTGTCACCGTTCGGCACGCTGCGCGTATACAAAATTTAAATCATCCATAAAGATATGGAGCGGAGCGGAGAGTCTTTTCTTTTTTTTCTCTCTCTCTCTCGGAGACACCGGCGCGGGTGAATTCGGGCGACGAGGTAGCCGATTTCTGTCTCCGTAAAATGTAAATCGGTGTAACACCATCTAGAAACCCGTACAAGCTCGACCTTTCCTTTCTGTTCGATCCTTTCTTTTTCCTTCATTGTCCGCGAAATCTAATACTGAGTCTGGAAGAAGCCACAAGCCAAGCCAACCTTTTTCGTCAAGATCGTAGACGCGAGCGTGTGGAGATGCGCGCTATCGACAAAATAAATCGGTATGTCTCTGCTTCCTTTTCTTTTTCTTTTTTTTTTATCAGATACGCTTGTACTTTTACTTTAGGATATTAGTCGGGATATTCGCCATACGGTTCTTTCCGTTACTTATCACAATATAGATTATTTAACCGAATATCGTAAATATGTCGTAAAAGTATGTCGAGTCGTCTTAATAAACATTTACCCGAATTATTAGACTGTACAGTATATATGTAATAATAATAGTGTATGCGCGTATAAAGGAAGATACCGAGATGCAATTAAACGCGTTAATCGCACGCTCGTGAAAAATTACATGGTCGAATCTGTTCCGAAACGCGAGGATAGAGATAGAACAATATCAATCGTTCGGTGCGAAAAACTGACCGGCTTTTATCTCAAAACAGGAGAAACATTGATAGCACATTTAGACATGGAAATTATTATTAATCATATATATTATTTAATTATTGTATCTGGTAGTCTTTTTTTTTTCTATAATTTAAACTGTGCACGTCTAATTCGTAACTAGAATTGTTCTTCTGTTGGGCTCCTTAAATCAGATGAGCGATACATGTACCTATATATGATTAAACACATCTCATCATATTTTATGATTCCCATTAATCATTTAGAAATGTTTATCTGACGAAAGCAAATCTAGCAATCTGATAAAAGCAAAGTAAATCTCTCGATTTATAAAGAAGTTTGACATGCGCAAAAGAAACAACTGATGTCGAAAGCTTATCTTTAAATTGTGCTCAAGTTTCAAACAAAAAGATCTCTCTGTATTTTACAGCTACATGTCAAAATCACTTCGTGATATCCTTTTTGAACGTAATATATCAAAATTTGATCAATCTGTCATGCAACATCACGCAAAAGCAATTGTTCATAACGGAAGGAAAAGTTTCCTCAGTTTTTCGCAATTTACATTTGTTGTTTAAGAACCGCGTGTCAGTTTAATCGAAACGGTTTATTTCCTTTTCTTTCAATGTAAATTAACTTTAATCGGTTTATTTACTTTTTATCTTTTTCTAGCTCTAAAAATTAGAAAAAGACAAAAGGTAAGTTAAACCGAGATAGTTTAATCTGCATTGATAGAAATGGACATTATAGTAACGCAGCACACTTCGGTACGCTCGATCATTAGCGTTCGAGAATTCAAATCGCGGGCATCGCGGCTACGTTCAGTGTGCATCCGCGCCGCGGCCGCCGCGACAGTATCACCCGCGTCGCGATCGAGTTTTCTCCGCGCGCGATCGCGTCTTCGGCAGCCGACGGGGCCGGGGGCACGCGAGGGCGATCCTGGACCTCCTGGACGATCCTCGGCGTTCGCGCTTCCGGAGATCCTCGGGGAGGCCGTCGCCGCGGACAGGGCGCAGTAGGGCACGCAGAACCCGGTGAGTAAAACCTAACTTTTGTACTGCGCCATATTTCATCAAACGACGCATCGGTCGTCCGCCGTCCCCCGGTTAATACCGGGAATACGCGGCGATTATTCTGATATGTATTATGCACGACACGCTCGCTATATACGTGTACGCCGGAAAATACACGCGCGATACTTCTACGACAACGTTTCGAAAATATATATGTATATGTATATATCGCAATATATGAATCTACAATTTGGAAAAAGTACATTCGAAAAATCACATATAAGTACGCATGCAAGTAGCCGAGAGAAAGAGAGAGATATACATATATGTATATACGTAGGGATGTGCGTTACACGTGTATAATTTTGGAAAATATCGCGTTTCTGCGTGGAAGAGTCGCCACTTCGGAGGTCAATTTCCGAAAGGCGCGTGTATCGTTCCCTCTCGACAAATCGAACGCAAATTGTTGGCTTGGCATTCTCGGGTGCGCGCGCGCGCGCGCGCGCGCGTACACGACGCGTGTACGACTTTACGCATCCTGGAAGCTCATTAACGTAGTTTAACGCGCGGTCGGAGTCGACAGAATTACAAGACAGTAGATATACATCCAAAAAATGCTATGTTAAGACTACGGCTACACTGATATCGTTTTAGTGTGAAACATCACGCGGTCTGGACCTCATTGTATACCTTGTGCGGCCGTCTCGTTCTACATTATATTCCGTATTATATATATATATTTTTTTTTTATCCTGGGCTCACAAGCACACCTATTTAGGTACAAACCGTGATAACCGGATTCTGATTATGCGGAATAGGAAAGACATTCTCTCGTGCTCGAGCAGCTCGAGTGAAATATTAAAACTGCGTGTAGCATTAGATAGACGGTTAATTATAAAGATACGGTAGCTGTCGCTCGTGGAAGGTGTATGGCCTCTCCAACCTGCTCACTGCAGTCATATTATAAGGCCACCAGCGAGAAATCATGTGAAGCTTGTTTTTCCATATCGAAATAAATTAGTTTTTCCACATGCTTTCGCTTGCTCGACAGAGTACAGATTGATAAGATACTTAATTTATATAATATATAATATTATATAATTTTTGATATATAAATTATTATATAATATATAATGAGAGAAAAATTAATGTAACTTTTCGCTTTTAACGTGGATAATTCAATAGAACTGCAGCGAGAAAACAGGAGGCTTAATTATCTTAAACAGAATCAGCGAATCGGTCCCTCAGAGCATACAACAAACTGATGATCGATTAGGATTTAAAAAAATAACTAATAATATCAGAATACGAAGGTAACTAAACGTTCGGCCAATGTTTCGGATAAAATAAGAACTTATCAAGATACTTTCACCACTTGACTCTTCCTTGCAAGAAAATCTTTTAAGACACAGAAACTATAAAGAATCGGCAGATTTGCCGTGTAAATTAAAAGCGCTTAAATTTACAAGTAATCTGAGCAACCGACACAGCTTCTTGATTTCTTAAAACTATAATAGAGACTCTAACATGATTTCTCGTTATATTATACATAAATATATACAAACACATTTTCTCTTATGTCAACAATAATTCTCATAATTGTTCATACTAATATCATACAAATATATATATATACACATATATATGTATATATATACGTGTGTGTATATAAGTTGCATATACCAATTTAAAGTATAATATTAATTTGTAATATTAGAATACTCTTCAATATGTCGAAAGTAACACATTTGTGCTTTAAATATATAGAATCACATGCCAGTCCATTGCACCTCATGTTTACTACGAGAAACACTATTGTGTATAAATATTATAATCATTATCAGATACTCGAATTATGTTTTTTTCTTTTTTTTACTTTACGCGTTATACGTGCCGGTTTCGAGAGAAAGAGTTTAAAATCTTTACAGGAGGACTATACAAGCAGTTATATTTGTTTGCAATATAAACACACAATTTTAGAATTGATACTGTAATGGAGGAAACATGCTCGATACCGTGTAATTCATCGCCGTTGTTAACGTGTATTTCGTTACGTAGTACGTACGTATTGGTACTCGCGCGAATATTACTCTAGGTCCATATTTTTTGCGCTTGGATAATTTTTTGTAAAGTCCTCAGAAATTTGCAAAACATTTCGTAACGGCAACGTAAAATTTTAAATTGTATTTTTGTATTTGCACGCAGCTCTGTAATAACGCTTCGTTTAAATTTCTGCAACATTAATTTTCAAGAAACATCTCTTCAAACATAAATCGTCATTAATCGTATTACCTACCGAAATAGTTCTTTAGGACGACCGAGATTTCTTCATTATAACTCTGTGATGCATTCCATATATGATATATTATTATTATAACCGCGATTTCTCTAAGTAGTATGGCAAACACCACTCGAAAAATTCTTTAGCACGCTATATATTGTTTTGGCACTATGTATCCTCTATCCTTTGTCTTTTGTGATCTTCCTTCACTGCGGATTCCTCCATAATTCTTTTTTGAGTATTCTCTTTTTCCCTGCTACATTTACCCGCACTCCTGTCTCCGTGAATATTTGTACTAGAATCCGTCTCAATATTATGTTCAACAAAACAGTGTACCTGTAACTCATTTACAGTACGCATAGATACGGGGCAAACTTGGCACTTGTACGATTGTAAACTGTCCTCCGCTCTTGCGTCCTCCGTCGAAACGACCGCCGGGATCGGTCGCTGCTCTTTAACGGCGTAATCACGTCTCTGCTGATTGAACTGAGGGCTGCGGAGTCGAACGTCGTTAATGGCTTTCGGTTTCTCGGGGACGATCGACATGTGATATGGTCGGGAGATGTCTGCGTCCGTTGCCGCTTTCATGTATTGTGTGTGAAGCGCGTGCTGCGGTATAGGCTCACCCTCATCCGACGAGGTCTCGCTGCCGCTCACGACCGGTCCGGGCAGTGCTTCCGAGTCCCATTGTGCGATCTTCGCCGGATCCTTCTCGCCTAATTTTTGAGCCAATATCTGTCGAAAAAGATGCGAAAAGATTCGTTTTATCGCGACATTTTTTTTTTGTCGAATTTAAAAACTGCGCGCAGTTACGATTTGTTTAGTACGAACCTGCAGACTATTAAGACTATTATCACAGTCCGTGGTATCGATATCATTCAAATTGATGCCAGATCTTTCCATCTCCGCATACGTTCCAAACGGAAGTTTGCCCAAGCACTCTAACTTCATGATGTGCATCTTGCTGCGAAGATGCTTGGCCAAATGCCCATGTATTCTGAACGCTACCTTACAATCTGTACACTTGAAAGGTCTAGGATTGCTGGTAGTTGCCGCGCCAAACGTAGAAGTCATACTGACCTAGTAACATAATATTTACTTGTACACTCGTGCAAAGCATTATAACGTTCCTCAACGGAAATAAAGTTGATTTATTATTTACCTTATTGTGATGGGAAACGGATCTTTCGTGTTTCGTCAAGTGGCCTTTAGTCCGGAAAGAAACTGCACAATTTTCGCATCTGTACGGCCGCTCGAAATAATGAATGTTAAGATGCAACCGTAACTGACAAGTCTTACTAAACACCTTATTACAAATCCCACATGCAGTCCTACCATCCTCCGTGACACTGTAATCATATATTCCGTAATTTCAGTTTTTACAATTAAAATTATTTTAATAATTCTAATTAGTAATTAATAGAATTTGAATGCTATCATACTATCTTATACATATTAGAATACTCTAATATGTATCTAATGTAACACCGAATATTATTATCATGTGCATCATATGCGTCAAGAAATAGCATACCGAGAAGATAATTTAAAATATTTTATTTACCTGACATAGTTAGGCGGCGGGCCACTCGACGGTTGTAAAAATTCCGCTTGCGGCTTCGCGTTTCCTGTGTTTGGCGACGGCGATCGAAAATCTGGCCCACCGACGACTACCTTTCCGGCTATCGCGTGTTTCATGTTATCCAATGTATTCTGTTTGGTCATGTCCGCGGTGTGTTTCGTATCGTAATAGAGAATTCGTACTTTCTGCGGTGATGTGCTTCTCGCGTCTACGTTTTGCGACTTGAGCGGCTCGTGTATAGGCTGCAGTATTTCATAGTTGGCACGTGGATCTTGCGCGTGCGCCCTGTATTCCGCGAGAGCCCTCATGTCACGGCTCGGCGGTCTATTATCCGGATTTGCTTGCCGGATTTCCATGTTTGTCGACGGCATAAGCTCTTGAATGACTTGCATATCGTGAGCGAATGATGGCTTATACTCGCGACTAGGCGGTCTTATCTCTTGACCGCGCATCTTGTACTCCTGTTGATTCGGTAGCCTTAGCTCTTGATTCTGCGTTCTGTACTCTTGACCAGGTGTTCTAATCTCTCTACTGGGCGGTCTTAGGTCGAGATTCCGTGGACTATGATTCTGTATTCGAATATCGTTAGGCGCGGTTCTCATCTCGTGATTCGCAGACCTCATTTCCTGACCGACGGGATGGCATTCTCTAGGTCTTTCCATCTCACTCACCATCATCTTCATCGCGTTGAACATGGAACTTCTATCGATATCGTTGTTCGTGTGTTGCATCAAAGGTGGTCGGTTGTTGACGTCCATATTCAAAGATTTCGGCGAATGACAATCAATATTGGACGTACTGCGAACAGGTAAAATAGAACAATTCGGTCTCTCGATCGAGATATTGTTCCTGGTCATAGATAGACCATATTCGATACCTGGCCTTGTGCCAGCGGAACCGTTAGTTAGACTAAGCTCAAAATTTTCACGTTCCGATACCATACGATTAGTCTGTTCTTTATTCTTGTGAATAGTCTCGTAATCGAACGTTCGTCTCTCTATGTTGTTCTGATAAATCTTTTCCCTGATTTCCATCTTAATATCGTCACTGGTGTGCTTTGTCATGTGTTTAACCCTAGATTCCATAACGATATGCTGCATCTTGCTGGGATCGGTATACGTCACCGTCGGAATACCGTTGGAATCTATGTGCCTGGATCTGTTCTGGTCTTGATGACGCGGGTAAACATCTCTCTCCTGTATCTGCTTGTCCACCTTGGTATTTCCCACGCGATATTGCTGCTTAATTTTGCTGTCCATTACATGTCTCTCCGTGAGGTAGGCCTGCAACATGTGGCCCTCCGCATCCGGTTTCCATTCCCTACCCTGTATAGGCAGCCGTTCCATTGTTTGGACTATCGTCTGTAACAGGACCGGCTCCGAAACGGGTGTCAGAATGTCCGCGGGTCTAGCCCTTTGCGGGACCGGCGAGGGCAACACCTGAGTGGTCTGCTTCGTCGTGAGATCCATGGGCTGCGACAGCTGATGACGTGACTCCGTGACATCAGTAATTTCCTCGATCTCGAAGTCAGAGTCATCTTTCTTCGACGACTGAATGACACTGATCCTCGTTTCTTCCGTCGCACTTCGGTTTGACGGGAAGTAATAACGATGCGATAATTCGTTTTGAATCAGAGCCGTTCCTTGCGTGGTGACGCTTTGACTCATGGTCGATGTAGTCGTAGTAGTGGACGCGACGCTCACTGCGGAAGTCGTCGGTAAAGTTAACATGTAGGGATACGTTGTGGGTCTGCCAGACGGTAGCAAGCCCGGCAATCTGCTCGACGTGTTACGTTGCGAAAGACTCAGTAGACTTTGTGCCGCTTCTTGCTCCTCGCTACCAGACTCCTCGCTTTCCTCTCCGTCACTATCTTCCTCTTCCTCTGAGGATTCTTCCGTGTTACCGCCACCGGCAACTAATCGCGCGATAGCCTCCTTGTCGATGTTTTCGTCACAGACAGTTGTAGGGACTGGTACCACGCCCAATTCCACACACTTCTTGTAGTGAGCCTTAGACTTCATGTGTTTCGTGAGGTTACCCTTTGTTTTAAAACTGTCACAAAAAAACCTATTATTATTCCAATAAACTAAAGTTAGAAATATAATTTAGATACTTTCTTGCTGCGTGGAAAAATCTCAACTTACCTAAAGGTACAATGCTTGCAAGTGTATGGCCTAACATCCGTATGTGTTCTGATATGTTTCTTCAGCATAGATGGTTTTTTACAACGAATACCGCATTCTTCGCAGACATAGCGTCCTCGACCTTATGTAATATATATGAAAAATAATTAAAGATTTATTTCAATGCAACAATAACAATGTTAAGATTACAGCTCTAAAATCTCATTAACGAACATTGGATTATATTATAAATTTTATGAATTATAATAATAAAAAATAGTAAACTACATCACGTATTACATATTTTTTTTAGAGAAGATTTTAGAATAAAAACGTTAAGAGAAAATTTTGATTAACCACAAATCTGTTTTATTTTAAAAAACACAATATTTAAACATTTCTCACCTCTCCCGCGCACATAAGTGTAATCTTCGTTGCTCTCGAAGCCTCCGTCAAATATCTTCACCCTCTTCGTCTTCTCCTGCATGTCACTCTCCAACCCGCTGTCCGGACTGGTGGGAGTGGTTGGTCTTTGCGAGGAGTGCGTTAGGATGTCCTCTTGTTTCTTCCACGCGGTCGTGTAACTGAGAGGCCTATGCCGAGAGTCATAGTGCGCCATATCCACGTCTGGTGGTACCTCTTTGCATATCTTCCAATTGGAGTACATCGACAGACCGTGCTGCTGTGTGACATACATTGGCTGCGGTCGGTTCAGGGTACAATAAAACACCCTGGTGGAACACTTGAGTCCCAGATATGTGTAGGCATGCCCATTTAGATATAGTTGTCCGTACGACTTCTTGGGTCGCGGAGTCTCCGGACTGATGAGAGGAAGTGTATTCGCCGTAGGCGTTATCCCGTGATGCTTCTTCGGCGTGAACGTGCCGGGTTTCAACGGCAGAGATGTGGGTCTCAAGAACTTATTAGCACTAGTCGTTTCTTTAGCGACATCGCTGTCACTCTTCGGCGATTTGGCCTCGGGTTGCTTGTCCTTAACAATTAATTCTACGGAAGTTTTCGTTGGCACTTCTGTCTTGGAAGAATCTAAGTTCACAAGTATCACCGATGGCGCGTTGTCGTCCTTCATCTTGGCGCCGTTGAATGCACTGTATCCATCCACGACCTTGTTCCATCCACGTGCATCCGAGGAGACATTATTTTTTAATCGACCGTTCTCGTGAGGCGGTAGGTCGTACTTAGGGATTGTAGTGTGCGTGTCTACCGGAGCTGCTCTGCCAGCATCCACTTCACTAACGCCCCAATTTGACGATCTCTTCCTGCTTTCCGAAATGGTCTTGGGCGAGTACCTCATTTTACTGTAAGAGTTTGAAGAAACCGTGGGATCCACGCCGTTCGGATAACTAAAAGCCTTGTCCAGCTTCGGACTCTTGTCGCATATTAAAACCTTCCTCTCTCGCGGGCTCTCTATACCCTTGTACTTCACGGTCGTATTATTTTTGATATGACGATCGAGCTCCGCTTTACCAGTCTCTCCGCCGGTGAGAGTCGACGGTACCCTCGTGCGATACTTGTCCGTCGAGGTCTCGACCTTGACGCTAGGAACTTTGGGACTGGTCAAGCCGCTCTTCAGACCGTCGCCGTTGGGTGTTTTGAAGCTGATCTTCATCGGTTCCTTTGCCGGACTGGCCAGGTCCAAGGGCTGATCTAACATGGAAGGAACATGTCCAGACAACGGACTAGGCATGCCAGGCACCGTGCTGGGCTGTACTTTCACCGGACTGGCCAGATCCAGCGGCTGTGGTATCATATGTAGGCCCGGTAGGCCCGGTATCACCTTGTAACCGGCTTCGCCGGCCGTTATACTCGGAGATATGTCTATGGTCGGTGTACCGGTCAGAGTGTGCGGTCCGGGCATACCGGGTACATAAGGTATCACCTTTCCACCATGGAGGATACTCGTGATACCAGCTTGCGGCAGAGTCAACGGATTGTAGGCAGTGATATTCGTCAGCGGGTTGAGGTGCGACTCCAAGTAGTCGTAGCAGGACATGGTGGGCGCTATATTCGGGGTTGATATGTTCGGTATGATGGGTGCCAATATTTTCGGCGCGTTGGACAGGGATATGGAGGAATTGGACGTGCTGGCTGACGTTCCTGGCGGCTTGTGCATCATGGTACCACCAGAATGAAGTCCCGATTTCACCACTATCGACGCCGTCTCCGAGTTCATGCACTTGCTGTTGACTACGTGCTCGTTCGTGGGCGAATTCGTCTGTCGTGGCTCGATTCTCATTGTTTTCGTCACCTCGCCTGTGTTGTCGAGGATCCTCACTTCACCGCCGAACATCTGCAGCGAGTTCGGACGCGGATATTTACTGAGCTCCTCCAATGATCTTAAACTGGTCGGCACAGATTCCGTTCTTTGCTTCTTGACAGGTGGAGCGTACGCATCGACTAGTCTAGTATTACCCAACAGAGGACCCGGCGAGGGTAACGGTTGCAAGGTACTGTAGTAATCGGAAGATTTCACGTCGAAATCAGAATCTCGTTTCTCCAAGTCCGCATGATATTCGGCTCCTTTTCGAGAACTGTCGATACCCTTACAATAATATCTACGGTGAGCCTCTAAAGTGTCTATGCTAGTGTAGGGGATGTTGCAAGTTGGACAGACAAAGTTTTCCACGGCAGTCTCTGGTATCGGTCCGTTCATGGAACCGCGAGTTTTCAACAGGAGATCCTTGATGATCGAGCTCTCCGAAAGCTCACTGTCTTTCGCTTCTTGAGCACAACTGTCGCTGTAGCAACGCTTTCTGCTGTTTGGAAACTCCTCTGCGGAAGACAAGTTCAATGGCTGCTGTTCAAATGACTGCTTCGTCTCTACTAAGCTCTGCTGGCGATGCATTAATTTGTGCAGACATGGATCCACTGCGTCAACGATCGCCTGATTGTCCGTGATGATCTTGTCGATGTGCTCCTGTAACTGTTCCGCGTTCGGTTTAACAGAATTGGAAGTAGGGGTGGTCGTAGAGGAAGACAAGGAGGAACTGTTGGAAGAACTGGGCGATAAGGAAGACGTTTCGGTGTCGCTGTTCACGCACTGCAGGGCCGTTCGGGCTTGAAACTTCGGCTTGTAGATCTTGCCGGTCTTCACGGTCTTTACTGCGGCAGTAGATACCGTCGTCGTTGCCGTTGTGGGTGTCGAAGCTGGCGGCGGCGGTGGTGTACCAGTGCCGTTACTGGCGCTATCTGACAGACTTATGTCAGAATCCTCGGACACCTGCGAAAAAACGTAGATTATCGCATTAATTAAACGTCGAAACATACAGTATTGAATTGCCTAATTAGTAAACTAAATTGTTATTGATTGTGGAACGTATAAGAAAATTGCGAACGCCTTATTAAAGATTAAACCTAAGATCTGTATTAATCAATTATATTGTTAATTCTTTGCAATATCAAGATTTCGTCAAAGTCTGTTAAATTATTTAAATTTTAGTAATTTAATTAATAGATCACCTTCTCTCCTTTCTCTTGCTTGTGCATGTGAGAGCGCGATCTGCAGTGCTTGTACAGATTCGATTTGGTCTTGAAGGAGATTCCGCAGAGCTCGCACGGATACGGCCGTTCGTTCGTGTGCGCCCTGATGTGCTTTTGAAGGACACTCGGCTTGGTCCATGTCATCGGGCAGTAAGGGCACGCATATCCACTCTTCCGGGACTCGGCGGTGGGCTCGACTCCTCCCGCCGACTCCGTGGAAGGTTCGAGCTTGCTGCCGAGTTCCTTCGACGACTCCTTGCCATCCTTGTCGTCGTCCTTACGCTTGGGCGTCTCAGCAGAGGCAACGTTATTTGCCGTGCCCTCCTTCTCGACGACTTTCGGCGCAACTTCGGTCGTCGCCATCTTCTTGAACTTCTTGTGCAGGTACTTTGGCTCGCCATCGTTGTTGTTATTGTTGTTGTTGTTGTTATTATTGGTCAGCTGTGGGTCTGTCATCGCCACAGTATGGGTCTCTGCAAAACAGCACAGCACTTTTAATCACTGCCGACTGACGGAGTCGGAAGAAAAGAAACGGAGTGAAAAAGAGAAGGCGAGATCATGCGCGGGTGAGTTCTCAGGTGACTCAGATGCGAGAACGGACGTCGCGTCGTCGTGCACGATGTCCCGTGTCGAGAGAGAAGGTGATTCACGAAGGATTCTCGATATACTCTGCGCGAAACACCGAGACTATTCCGCGAAGCGGACTGGCGCGGGCGCGGCGCGGCGCCGCGCCGATTAATTCGATTTTAATCACCGATCATCTCTATCGCGACAGGACAGGATGCTACAATATGACTGTTAATAATGTTGGGGAATAACAAACGCGCAAAAAGACCTCCAAGTAACGGATATCAAGTAGATTTTTTTATTACATGCAAAGTGATCTTACGTAACTACGCTAATGACGCGTCGAATTTACGATGACGACGAGTTGGAGTGACACGTGCGCGATCGTACATAAGGAAAGTGCTCGAGGTCGCGCCAAGCAAAGTATCACGGTGACGCCGATTGGAAAATTCTAGTCCACACCGTGTCAATTGCCTTATGACGTTTTCATAAATATATAGGCGTTAATGTACTCTCAATGTGGGATAAGAAAATGCTGACACTCGTTTGATATGTGTTATATTATGTTCCATCGATTACGTAGCACCAACGATTACGTGACGCATAAAAGTGAATTGATTTGTTACTAGTAATTGCGTCGAACTACGATCGAGATCTCAAACGCAACCATTAAATTAAAGCTACATTAGAAAATATCCCGATTTTTAGATGTTGCCCATGATATTCATTGCTATATTTATATTTGCACAGAATCTCGTTTATCGTACAGTATATTAAAAAATAGTAAAAATATATATAAATATTATAACAAATATAATGTGAATGTGTGCATGCTACATGCTTTTGACTCGAAACAGATATGTCTACTGCATCTCTAAATTTTCAACTTCTCATAAATCCATCATCACCGATACTTGTTGTTAATAAAGCAAAAATATAGCACGCAACGTGTTGGATATATTTATATCAGCGGTGGTGCATTTTATTTCCATACATCATATCTAGATGACAGCGCATTTATTTTCGTATTAGTTTCGCCGTGTAAGATCAAGATATAAAAATATAAAATTTTTATATCTTTATCTTGCAAGAAGAGATATAAAAAAATACAACAAATATATATAATTTATCATGTTCCTGCACGAGGAAAGTAATTAGATATTTCGCAGTACACTTTCGCGATCGGGAAAATACTTGGCCGTGAATAATCGCTAATAATAATCTGTTAATAGATATTTTTCTCCGCAGCGGAGAAATAGCCGAGCCATAGCTAAAACGAGTGATACATACGGGGAAAATACCGGTGATCACATAAGAACTCCCGCAAATAATTCAATTAGGAAATTCGATTACGTATCTTGCGGTACACCAATTCTATTAGATTCCGCTCTAACACGCTTTTAAATACACGTTATTTTAGGGCAGCCTTTGTGAGATTAACTTGATTTTTTATCACGTAGCATATATCTTCAATGCTCGTTGGATAATCACCGTATATTTATATATAATAGTTCTGACTCATTGACAAATCGTTGCATTTTATAAATAGTGTTTTTTTAATTCTGATAAAATTCTATATATTTTTTATGATATACCTATAAATTAAATTTGATATCGTTAAATTAATTAAACGATATTAATATATTAACATTGTTTGATAAAATATCATAACATTTTAAGCGAAAATTGATTCAAACGCAATTATCCGCGTGTTCAATATTCAAGACGCGACAGGTCGTCCCTGCGGAATTATACAGCAATGCGGTGTTGCGAAAGCGGAAGTTGAGGACGGGTTCAACCGTTCAGATTCATTTACGTGAACGAGCGAGACTTCTCTGCGCCTGCATTTTCATTTATAAGCGACCGAGGTCTTCCGTGTTTGCCCATCGGCGACTGATCGACGACGAATTATTTACCGTAGAATTATTTAGGATCGAAGTCTCTCATATTTGCCTCTTTTTCTCGATGCAATAATTACGCGATTAATCGATGTGGGTCAAAATATCGCATTCGGCTGATGCCAACTTCTTCATTACAACTTGATTTTGATACAGTCATTAACCTGATATTATTAATGTGTGTCGTAATTGTATAAAGACATTTCGAAATTAATTCGTATTCATTCCATGAAATGTTCAAGTTAGTATAGTAGTGTAATTATACACAATTACCGAAATTACAAGCTTGACATCCATTCAAGTTACAAGACATTAAATATCTATTATTACGAAAGATTCAAGAGTATTTTTTTCCTTTTATAAATTTTCTCATTTGTAGTTTTTAAAATTGATATACGCGAGAGACATTTTAATCTTTTAGAAACTTTCTATAATATATAGTCATTATATATGTTTATAACGTGATATAAATTATTCAAAGCGGATATATTTCTTCTCTCTCCCCCGCGTGTGTTTTAAATTTTTGATTAAGTTCACCGTCGAGTTATGAACATTTGCAAACTTAAAATCCGCAATTCTCAGTCCGCAAAAACTTGATTGTCATCGTTTTCAACATAATGGGTCAATTATAAAAAGTTAAATTTTATTACGTTTCAGCAATTAGTATTATAGTATTAATATTTTTTAGAGGAATAAATTTTACTTCGTGACAAATGAATGCACAGTTCACATCAAAATAAAAATATTCAATAGTCACATAAAAACAGATTTGTGGCAAATAAACAGTTGCACACACACGAAGAATTTAATATATTTTACTCAGTTTAAAATTTTTAATATTATGAGAAAGATTTATCGCATCTTAAAATATCACAATCCGTTCCTATTTACCTCGTTTTCCATAAAAAAAAAAACGAATCCTTTCGCATAATCGCTTATTTTTACATACTGATTGACATCAGTTCGGGTCGCAAAGGCTTAAAGTCTATGAATAATTCTATATCCTCTACTTTTTTTTCGTTTACATAGTTGTCCTCATCGTATATCCCCTCGTTGAAGAATGCGCGTCGCCAACCGGGCGTCCACGTCGTTCCCGCGTATATTTTTATAACTAGCAGAAATCGCCGGCCTTTTCTTGGACGCCACTTTCGCGGCACCGTTCGCCGAAGTACCCGGTAATTTTGAACCGCGCTATTTATACGCGCAAATAAAGTAGAGGGAGAGGATGAGAAAGAGAGAGAGGCAGAGAGAGAGAGAGAGAAGGATAAAAAAAGAAGCGTGAGGAGCTGGCAGAACGCGAGCCAATCTCGTTCGCCGACGGAGGCATTTCTCGCGGAGAATCACCGCCACGTCCAAACGACAAGACTTACATCGACGGTCCATTTGGCAGCGGCGATTTCCTCCACTCGGAAAAGGAACACCAGGAAACTACCATGAAATTTTTGACTCTCAGACATCTATGTAAAGTAAAAGGCACCAAAGTAGCGCGCGATATTATATTTAATTAAGCGTTGCAAACTCGTATAATAAACGAGTTTTATGAAAGTGCAGTTTACAATTCGCGCACCTCCATAGCTTCGCACATTTACCGATCTCAATAGATTCTAGATAAACGTTACCTAATTGAATATAATCTTGTCTTTGTATCTCATCGGAACATCAATGCCTTACGTTACTCAATCGTTCGTCCGATCGGTGAATACTAGAAACCGCAGATGAATCGCGTTAATTGTACCTGCGGCTGCAAAGAGTACGGTGCATGCGAGTACAATAAGTCGATCCGCGGATTAAAAAAAAGACTCCTTTGTGAACGGACCGTGGGAGGATACGCGTGACGCGAACACGTGGGATATGCGGATTTCATTAGGCTCTTCTCCAGCAGAGATGAATGAAATGACGATGGCGCGTTTTTGCTATCAAATCCATTCTTATATTCACTCAGTTTTATAATATCGCCTACACGCGTGCGGTATCTATGCGGTATTATCGCAGGATGTTTTATGTGATTGCGGATCGAGCTAAAAGTTCGTGCGCGAGGAAACTGAATCATCGGAATCGCCGGTGATATTTTCGCACTATCGCAAGGCGTTTATGTGTCGCAGTAGTGTGTACACAATATTATTTGAATCGAGGCTGATACCATCGATGAATTGAAAAGGGATAAACTGCGGAGGGATATTATCATCGGGAGTGTATCGCCCGGAGTTTCGGATTGTTCAATTAACGGCCTCTCAAATATTTGCCTGAAATTACAGCTTGTTATTGAAGTTATTCGTGCATTACCTATACGCGCGTATACTCGCATATAAGCTGCTGCCATGTAACGAATATACTTCGCAAGCGCGTATGGCAGCACAATAAATACGGTGAGCTCGTATGCACTAGCAGAGTCCGCAGAGTGACGAAAATGGGTCACGATACGTTTTGTTTGCATTTTGAGCAAACGCAGATGCAGATTTTGGTCGGCACTATATTCGCTAGTATAAAATATGCCGCAGTTATTTCTCTGCGAATAACGCACTCCAATTCCATGGACGCGTTTAATTCCGTAAGAAACCCAATCGAAATAACATTTAATATAGGTACCCCACTACAGCGATAATTTTTATGTGGTTATAGAAAAAAAAAACCGCGTTTAAATAAATTACGTCCTAATTTGTTTCGGAAGACAAAAATGTGTGAAAGACAATAAAAATATACCTATTTCAGATAAATTTCTACATGAAAAATGTAAGAGTTTATTCGTCAATAACTTTCACGAAACTTTAATTAATACAATTGTAAGATTTCAATTTATTTCGACATAAAAGAATAAAAATCGTGACGTGACCTTATCTTGCATTGACATTTGCTATTTTTCATCCAGAATCACATTCAATTGACAAGTATAACTACGGAATATCCCGAAAATCGTAACGCGGTTTTATGCGAAAATCATTTTCATCTCCAATAAATCCGTTTCTTAATTTTGTTACGAAATGTCACGCATCTCGCAAGAGATCGTCAATCATACCGATAAAGTTCCGAAAATAAAGTTCTTCGAAATAAAGGAATTAGCTTAAAATAAAATTGCCTCTAGCATTTTATTTTAGATTGATCGTCGCCACGTCAGAGAGAAGATGAGATTTTTAGCGTACCATTGTGCGAATAAAGTTAGATGCGGACTCGCGGCATAAAGTTTTATTTTCGGACTTTCGGTCGACGAGTTTAGCGATCTCGCCTATATCGTCGCCTTCTCCACTCCGAATAAAACCCCAATATAGGGAGCTAGGTTACGCGAGTTGGGATATTTTATTGATGTATCGGTTATTATTGTTTGCTCTCTATCTTGATAGCTCGCTCCCTGACCTCGGTCCCCTCTCTTGACGATGCATCAGCAAGCGTACGCGCGTGAAGATAACTCTCATTGTATTTTGCCATGTTTGACCAAACACGTGAGACACAAACATAAGGTGAATCTATACAATTTAGGATCATATCTAATAAATCGAAAAATAAAGCGTGACGCTTTTCTCATCCGAAAATCACGATTGAAGACAAACATAAAAATCAAGCGATCAGGGTTGGTAGCCAAGTTTCAATAAGCATCTTTTTTAACTAAATATAACACGAAAATCTGCATATACAAGTCGGCATAAAAATTGGCCAAAATTACATATTCGATAAGAAAAAACAGGCAGTATTTTAAGATTACTTTAATGATTTTTTTCTTTAAATTATTAAAGGTAAATATGAAGAATTTTTGTGTTAAGTGGATATGATAAAAAAGCAATTCGTAGATATCGTTTCGTCTTAATCCTGAGTGAGAGTTCGAAGAGGCGAAGCGTAAACTCGTACAAACGACCAATTGCAACCTATGAATAGTTCGTTCAGTCTGCCGTATACGTTGTGTAACGTACATCATGCCACCGTACGTTATATGGACCTGACAATTCGTTAATCGTTTTATGCCGGACGCGTCAGACACGTTAAACGCTCGTTCAACTGACCGCGACTTAATCCCATCATGCCTCAATTTTCGCACGTCTGATTCTCAATTAATGCTCTATCGTTTGCGTGTGTGAAGTCTTCAAAATTTTATCTTGATTATATCTTTCGTCTCGATACATTGCAAAAAAGTTGATCAATCATATGTCGTCAACGAGACTTGACAACTTTAACATGCCACGTTTAAAATTGGCGATTAGTTTTATCATTCTAATAATAATTTTCGCATTCTGTCTCAATTATGTTTTTTTAGCTTTTAAGTCAGGATTTTGAATATTTTGATATAGGTACTTTTTTATTTATAGATTTTAATGACTTCTCCACTTTGTTTCTATTTTATTATCAATTTTTAACCGGCATTCAAATCGCGCTAGACATGATTTATGTATAACACGTAAATTATCAATCGCACGTAGTGCGTAGTTTAAGCAGGAAAACGCGACCACACGACTTGTCGATTAATTATCGCGCGAAACATAAGAAGCCCCATGCAGCTCGTTCTTATCTGGCTCAATTGATAAACGAGAAATCAGGCTTGAATGGCATTGCGCCATTCTCGTGTGTTATTATACAACGACGGCCGCGTCGGCCTCTCTGCACCTGTACACGAAGTCAGCGAATGCTCGGAATTCCGTCGTATACGTGAATCAGTGGTGTCGAGAGCGTTATCGAACACCGGGATTGCGGAAACCGGCTGCGCGGTTTCGCGACTTTCGCCAACGAGAGATCGCCGATCCCCCCGACCGTGTCCCCTCGCATCGAGGAGGAAGCGAGATAATTTTGGCGATGCCGTGGGCTTTTAAATATTTAACGTGACGAATTTCGGCGGGAATCCTTCAACATGCACGTAAGAGAAACGAACGTGCCGAAACATCGAGACATCTTGTTGATTCTGAGTCAGACCCCGGGTCAGTTCCCCGCTCGTTCATTAATTCCACTTAAGCTTAACTTAGATAACTATTCGATTCTTTTCTGCTGGTATAGGGTGAAGTTTAATTTAACTGATGCGATAATCGATAACGGTGAATGTTGCTTTTTGCAGCGTGAATAGTGTTGTTTCGGAGTATTCATTCAAAGCAGCTTTAGTAATTTTAACTGTTTGTTAATAGCATTTTAACGTACACGGACAGCATATTTATTGTCACATTTATCGTGGTTATATCGCCAGAGTGTGCGTGTGCCAGATATTCTACGAATAATATGTCGTCCAATTAACGTCCACTCAATGCAGTATTTCGCGTAAATCAAATCAGTGATGCGCAGTATTTCTCTTACGTAAACTATTTGGAAACCGATCTCTTCTATCCCATTGAAATATATTTAGTGTACAGGTTTTAACATTTTAACTATTTATGGGAATGATGTAATAATCAAATACGGCGTACAGATTTAAATGTGTACAAGGTTCCAATAATTTGTAAAACTGCTATTTTGCTTCCAACTGATTAAACTATCTCGTTTCCATCTAAAGTATTGGAATCATCATCGAATTAACGATCGTTATTACGCGTTACAATATTCCTGTAGAAATTAGATCACGTCAGAAGTAGGTATATTGCTGCGGAAGCGAAGTTGGGAAACACTGGTGTGTGTGTATCGCGTAGCGGGTCTGTGCGGCGCGGCGGCCAAGCGCGCGTCGTTGCACCGGATGAACTCTCCGATCGGATCGTGCGGTGGCCGCTGCCGTCGTCGCGTCGCCGCCGCCTCTCTTCGTCTGACCGTATACCTATTCCGATCCGATACTCGTGCACGCGGCCGACGGTCTCTCGAGGTTTGTGCGGTGCTGCCACCGGCGAGAAAGCGGGAGATTCCCGCGATGTACAAGTGAGTCACGCGCGCAACCCGAGCCACCGCCGCCGCGCCGCGGCCGTCGCCGTCGCGGTCGCCGCGTGCGTCTGACGAAGAAGCGGCATTCCCTGCCTCTCCTTCCCCCGCGCCCATCAGCCGCCTGCTTGCGTCTGACGGAGCAACTCTCTCCCCTACCGTCGCGTCGGCCTTCGCACGGCCACCACTGACGCACACATGCGAGCGTACGGTCTCGCTCGCGCGCTCTCGGGGATTCCGCCCGACACTCTGCGCGCGCGCTACCGCACTCCGCTCCCGGCTCCGGCCTCCGGCCTCCGGCCTCCGCTCCGCGCGATAGTCTCCCACCGCGCGCCGCGCTGCGCCGCGCCGCGCCGGAGACTCGACACGAATCCACGCCGCGCGCCGCGCCGCTCCGCTCGCTCGCTGCCGGTGAACGGGTGATTGGGTCACGCACCCCGCCGTGCGTCTACGTGCCCTAGGACGTTCACGGCCGCCTATCCACGGAATCCCCCCTTTCCCTTCCCTCTCCAGTGCTTCCCAAAGAAAGGAGACTCTCCTCGAGACTGAACTGATGATGATACGGATGTTTTTCTTCCTTCACACGACACGTTCGCGCGCACACAACACGCACACACACAATTTTTTAATTTTATTCTACTCGTACTTTCGATTTCTTATTTCAGTTTTACTAAGTAACGCGCGTAACGCTCGTTAATCTTAATTTTGGTGAAATATCGTTAAGCTTTCATCCGAGTATATATTTATACGAGAGAAAGCGAATCAGCGATCGAGATTTTAATCTTGCTCTTTTCATTCTCTGTCATTACATCATCTAACTTGCGCGCACCGTCTTAATCGTCACAGCTTCGTGTATAAGTCGATAAGAATCTGATAATTCAACACTAAAGAATAGCGCAGAATGGATAAACGTGGTCGTAGTACTCTAGATTTTAACTGAAAACGAGTTGACGATTGAGTCATTCAAGTATCACTGTATCGGTCGTGTAAACAATATGACTTCATATTTACCTTCCGATTCGTTTAATTAGATTCTATCATTGACGAATACGCCGTTATCGCTAATAGCTGTTTTCATGTGTGCCTATGACGCATAAATCTAATAGCGATTTCTTCGTATTTGAACGCCGTCTCATTACAAATACTACGACGCACCTCTATGAATTGCAAATTCATCGAAGATCATCAATCGACGATCCCGTGAGAGAAACGGACATTTATTTAACGTGTATATACCTACCGCGAACGTTCCTGAAAATTAGGACGAGTGTTTACCGAGTAAATAACGTAATTCTTCCGGTTTCGACGCGAGTGACTCTGCTACACGCCACGTTTCTTGTGGCTTCCTTTCCGCGAAAACAAACGTGCGAGATACGGTTATTAATGCTAGTTGAAGAACAACGCGATAAGCCTCGCTACAATTAAACGTAGTGGTCTCAATTGCTGATCTTCACGTCACGATCGATGTGGAACGCGATACGTTATATTATAACTGTATCTCTCCGATTTGATGCCCGCCGTCAATTTACCGTACGTCAAAGTCGGAATTCTCGTTTAGCTTGAAATTGAATTAGTGATGTAATTCTTATTGCTGGTGAGCGAGATTAAATATAAATTAATACACTGCCAGTAATTCATTGTCACAAAAAAATGGTTTCAAGGATAAATTCTTTAATAAAGATGTGAAATTGATTTCATTTTGTGAAAATTTGATGGAAAGTCATAATTGTCATCATTCATAAAATAGCATGTATGTGTATGTGCAGGTAACGAAATTATCACACCATTCGTTCAGTGACGGAGTCAAGTTCGAGAGATCACGTGGCAGCGATTAAGAATCTGAGGATACGTCTGGCGAGAATGGGTGAGTGTCGTACAATCCTTTTAAGCTTATTACAAGACCGTAACAGGTTTATAGTATCGCCGAGCGAGCGTAATGAAGTTCGGTGGATTTACGATGGGGGGTTGCACGGACAGTTAAAGTAAATTTAGATAGCGAGTTAAAGTAAATTTCATTGTATCACGCGCGACCGCCGCCTTTCGCGAGATATTTTAACCCGCGGCTGTTTGCGCCGCGAAACACGAATTTTCCATTTAAATCTCGTAATTCCATATTGGGAAAACCAATATCACTGACATCAATTACACCCTTTTCAAAAATCAAACAGCTTGATTTAAGGCAGCAAGAGTTTAGTACCTGCACGTATAAAAAAAAATACGCGTTTGTATATTTCTAGTTATCGGAAATAAAATTCAAGATAAATTATTAATTGTAAGACGATTAAATATGGATAATAAAGTTTTTGAGCGCAACGCGTTTATGGATTAAATACTTTGCATAAAATCATTTTACATAATGTTTTTGTGTTTTGTGTGAAACTGGCGTGCGTTAATCACATCGCAGTTTTCTCTAACTCATGCAATTCGCAAGAAGCTACGCAAACAAATCGATGATAAAAAGCGATTCCGCGAAATGTGTCAATCGTCAACGGCGATCTCTTCCGCATAATGCATACTCGATATCACGACAGATCGAATTCCTTCGACTCGCGTAACGCGAGAATTCCACATGAGCAATCAATCGAGATTCTTGTCGGCGAAAATGATCCACCGCCTGACGTCTCCATATTCGTGTATAAAAGATTCCGGTATATAAAAGAAACCGGGAGAATTTCTCTTACATTCGAGTTACTGTATTTTGTTCACGGTATCTGAAACGAGGATATCATAACGAACTGATAGTAAACGAAAAAACGAAGTTATCGCAGTTGTTATCTGTCGCAATCGATACTCTCGTAATTAAAACTTTTACGATCATAATCGTGTTTACATTGTGCGCGTTGTATATGTGACAATTGCTACTGTATTCATCTGCTTTATTATCTTCTATATCTTCATTTATAAATAAGGAAAATGATGTAAAAAAAGATAAAAATTTTCAATTTTTTAAATCATTTTCGTTATAATCAATTTTAAATTCACTGTTTCTGCAATCACACGCCTTACCTAATTGATAGACTTTCGAGAAAATATATCAACAACGCTGCTTTAGAAATTAACATTCACTATAATAGTGTCATTTTTGTCGAATCGTTTGAAAATAAGAGGGTACATGTTTACAGAAATACAAATCTCCTTCATTCTACGTTTCTTTAACTTCCACGGTCTTATACTATCAGCTTCGCGTGCTATTGTTTACACACAAAACAGTCGCCAAGTTCATCGCGTGTTTATGCTTGTTTCAAAGAAATGTTAAGCATTATATAGCGACTACCCATCCTCTTATTCTGTTCCGTTTTCATTACACAAGTACTCTTCGCGGACAAGGAATGTTCTCCGGATTCTCGAAATTAAAACAATGTCTCTTATTGTTAGTTAGACGAATGGCTCTGTCCGACAGATATTTATTTTAAGCGCTCATTGTTTTAACGCGAATCACACTATTTGCCCAAAGACCGAATGATTCGAGAATTTTGCATAGCTTTCGAATTACTGTTCTCCGGTAGAAATATCCGTGAGTGGAGTCACACGCGTTGCACCGCCGCGCCGCGCCGCGCAGCCTGAATCTTAGGTTTGCAACTCCGGCCCGGGAATCCCTTCCACGAATAGACGACAAATCGAGAGAAATTCCGACGATCCCACTCGCGGTGCGGCCGATTCCGGCTTTATACGGCTTGGCCGTAGGTCGCTGCCGCTTCGTTCGTCGTCGTGTCACCGTCGCTATAGGCATAGAGAGACGCGCGTCTTATACTCGCGGAGCTCGCTCGCTCTCTGTGTCTTCTCGGCGTAGCATGAAAATAGCTCAGCGTACTTGGAATATCGCGTGGCCTACGCGCTAAGCATGCTAAAACGGCATCATCCAACGCCGCCCGACCAACGGACGTTGCGTGCGTGAGTGCGGAGCGATTACTCGAGGAAGCATGCCCATCGATGCGTGGTTATTAGAAAGTATTGAAAAATGTTCTTTGGATACTTTAGCACCAGTAATCGTGCATTTAGATATGATACTCGCACGAATATCAATTAAAAAAAAAAAAAGGATTTTTGTGAGTCATTAATAAATAAATTAGAGATGTGGTGTTAAGAATTAAACACAAACAACGACGTGAATAATACACTTTTTTTAAAGAAAAAACAAAGAAATCCGTTTACGATAATCAAATTATATTTTTTATAATTTATATAAGACGTAATCGACAATAACTTCACTACTTCGGTTTTTTTTCTAAATTTAATAAATGTTTTTAAGACTGCCTAGCCTACTATGCACTTAAATAAATTAAGCCGATATGTTTTATGGGGTAAATCCTCACAAAGAGGGATTATTCGGAACAGGGACGAGAAGAAGCAAAGAGAAAGAGAGAGAGAAGGGCTTATAATCTGTCACTGTGCAGTTAAAAAATTATCTACTCGCTCTGCAACTTTGTCGCGCCTATCTCTCGCGAAGTTTACATGTACTTGTTTGAACAGAGGTAGTCGACCAGCGATATACTGGAGAAATACTGACCAGCGGTTAATTATAACTTGCGGGTTATTTACGGCTTTAATTTGCGTACTGATTCTTCGTATTCTAACGGGTGTTTCGAAATTACTTCTTTTCTATCTTTCACTGACAATGAGTGAGATTTTGCCACTAGCTCTGTCCAAAAATCTACCGGAAGTCTATAGGAGGGTATAATAAATCTCTCTAGGAAATTGTTCATTATAACGATTATTATTTCTCTTCGTCAATCCATTTGCTACTATCGGCAGATTTTTTTATTATAAAAATTTTATTTCTGTACAAATTGGAAATATTATTTCTCGCGTGTCCGTTTAGTGAGTGAAAAATAAAGCACGGTTGTAGGTCTATAAAGAACTGGTTAAGATTGCGTTGTATTTTCAAGGATACAAACGTTAGTCAGCGCAGCGGTGATAATGAAGCGATCTGCTGTCATTATCTGGGTATCTTCCTCTCTTTTTATCGGAAAACTTTTCAGCGTGACAAAAACGCCTTTCGGGTAGAGATGTCGTTGGACGTGTATGCGTGCATATAGGTGTAGGTATACGTATCGCACACGCGCATGCAAGATTGAAGGCCGAAATTACTATCGTATACGCGATGTGCTCGCACGCGGTCCGGTTTGTAAAAAGAAGAGAGGGGGAGCGAATAGAGGAGCCAGCCAGCAAATGCTGACGGAGGACTTGACGTAACGACCGCAGCATCCCTCGTATAAATTTTTACAACGCGATCGTAACACTGTTCACAATGTACGAAACTGGTCAGAGAAGAATCCAATCTTCTTTCTCTCTCTCTTCTTTCTCTCATGATCGTTCAGCTTTCCGAGTATCACGAAAACGCGTCGGTGTATCGAGGCGATGAGACCGCAGAGAAGGAAGGGAGCGACCGAAAAAGGAGAATGAAATAGCGAGCGTCGAGAGGGAGAAAGAGAGGAGAGAGAAAGAGAGAGAGAGAGAGTGGAGTGACGAACCAGGAGAGGATGATCGGAGAGCACGGCCACAATGCGCGAGAGAACAGGAGAGAGATGGATAAAGAACAAGAGGGGAGAAAGAGAAAGAAAGAGAGAAAGACAGAGGCACTGTTGTCGCATCATATCTCGCGAGTATACGGGGTCAGAGGAAAAGAGGGACAACAAACATGCCCCGCGCGGAGAGTGACGGTGGGGACGAGAGCGAGAGAGCAAGAGCAAGAGGGGGACTGTGGTAGTGAGGGGGCCGCGGAAGAGGTGGACGTGGCGGGGAGGGGCGGGGAGGGGAGGGAACTTGCGGGGAGAGAGAGACTCATGGTTCACCTGTCGTCATGGCAACGCCGCTTCGCCGCTCACTTGTTACTCCATCGGCATAGCTCGGCCCTCGGCGGCGGCGGTCCTCTCGCAGCCTCCGCAGAAATACGAACACGAGTCACGATCCATCGCGTGGGACAGAGAGCGAGCCGACGCCTCCTTTCCGATGGGCGAGCGCTCGCGCTTGCTGGAGGCTGGAGGCGCGATCTCTCTGCGGCTCCTCTGCCTCGCCGAGAGGATCGACGGATCCTCTTTCCTTTTTTTCCAACGACACACAGGCGGGGAAAAAAAAAAAGAGAAAAAGTCGCGCTCTCTTTCTCTCGCGTTCCACCACTACAATACGCACTATAGGAATTATCACAGAAGAAACATGCACTCCAACGCGAGTATTTATATATATGTGTGTGTGTGTGTATTCTCGTCGTCCTCTCCCGTTGTTCCCTCTTTCTCTTTCACCCACGGAGAAACGTAGAATTCGAACGTATCACAGAAACGCGGAGGTGGGGAAAAAGTGAGCACAACATCTGCACCCTTCTCTTCGCCGATTCGTTTTACTCCGGCTCCGTCCTCCCGCCACGTACTTAAGCCGAAGTCACTCTTCTATTTTAAGCTCCGCACTTGCCTCGTCCGTCGTATCCTCTATCTCTTTCTCTCTCTCTCTCTCTCTCTCTCTCTCTCTCTCTCTCTCTCTCTCTCTCTCTCCTTCTCCCTCCTGCTGGCACCGCGAGCCAGTCGTACGCACGCACGCACGTACGCACTGAGCGATATTCACGCACTCACACCCGCGTATACGAGCAGCCGCACACAAGCGGCCGCGGCGATCTCTCGCGCTATATACGGTGTACGCGCGCGATTTCTCGCTTCTCGTTATCCACTTACTACGAGCGCGTCAATCTGTTTGCTATGCAAATCCCGTCTGACCGGCGCTGACGACGATAACGACACGGGCGATAGCTCCGAATCGGCAGCCCCGGAGCCGACGGATAACGATATCTCTCGTTAGCGCAATCAGGCAGCGCGCGGTTAGTCATTGCCCGTCGACGAGCGACATATGTAGAGAAAAGTGTGGTCGGCCAACCGCGTGTGCACCGCGGATTCCACGGGGTATCCTTGCCCCCACCGCGAGGTACGGTACGGCACGACGGTGACGACGACGACGACGACGACGACGACGACGAAGAGCAAGATCACCACACCGCTCTACTACCGCGCGGTCACCCCACTACCACCACCGCTGCTACCATCGCCGGCGATCGCGGCACTGCCGAGTGTCGCGGTCGCGTCGTGTCGGGGACACACGCGTAAACGTGCCCCGCGCGCGCGGCGAGCGAGAAACTCCGACCGCGAATTCCCCCGGCGGCGGTCTCACTCGCACGGTGACGTCATTGGCGCCTAAACGCGTCGCCGTGGGCCGCGCGGGCGGCAGCGAGGGGGAGACGCTCGAGCGTCTCACGCGCGCCTTCTCCTCCTCCTCTCTCGGGGTCTCCCTCCCGTGAAATCGGTTGCGGGATTCTCCGGCCGATCTATCCGTATCGGCGCGACGCGGCGACCTCGTTTAACGCCGAAGATCGTGTACCAGAACGATCGACGGCGATCAGTTTGATGCTCGATCTAATCGATCTCAAACTTCCAGCCGAACACTTTCGTCTCGTCGCTCGCGATCCTGATTCACCGATGATCTATCGATCGATCGGCGATCGGCGCACCTCTCGTTGTCCTCGTGGCCCGAGCTCTCGTACTCGCCGCGTGACGATAACACGTCACTGCTGCTCCATTCATCGATCGGACGCGAGTACCGATTCGATCCGGTGCGACTTGACGCTCCTCACCGATCTACCGCGCCGATCGACACTTCCAGCGTGATCTCCATCCGAGGGTAGCATTCGCGAGTCCCCCGGCTTCGCGATCGCCTCGGTGCTCCGAGATTTTTTCCCGCCGATCAGGTCGAATTGCCTCACGCGTTTCCCTCGTGCAACGACCGGTGTTGAAGTCACGCTTTCTCGCTTTCGATCCCGCGATCGATCGGAATTCCCTCGGATTCTTCTCTCTTCTGTGCCGATTCGTCCACTCTCGCCCGTGCCCGTTTATGGTCTCTCTCCTCGTTCTCCAGAGATCTCGCAATCCTTATTATACTCAAATAGCGCACTCTTGCACGTTTCCTCGCACCTTTTCTCACACACGTCACCTTACTCGCGGCGATCGCGCTCGATTCTTGCGAATCGGCACGCACTCGGACTCGAGTCACTCCCGTCGATCTCGCGCCTGCTCGCAGCTGAAATTCGCGCGCAAAAGTTCGATTTATCTCTATGACGATCACCTCTTCCCTCTTACGTTCTTACCCCGTGATCCGCGCGTCTCACCCGCGCCCGTTGTCAACAAGTGATTCCCCGCGAAACGTGAACGGTCGACACACTAACGCACGATCCACGGTGTCGCGTTGCGGTGTCGCGCGCCGCACGACGCTACGCACCTCCTCACGGCGTTGTTATTGTTGCGTAACTGGCGGGCCCCGTGTAGCTGGCTGGCTCCGCAGCCGCGCCGCGAGACAGAGTGTATGGAGTAGAGGTGGGAGGGGAGAAGAGAGAGAGGAGGAAGAGAGCGAGAGAGAGAGAGAGAGAGAGAGGGAGAGAGAGGGAGAGAGTTTGAGAAGGAATGAGGAGAGGGTCGGAGGGCGAGGTAAGCCCCGTGGGTGAGCCAGTAGGCGAATACGAATACGCAACGAGAGAGAGAGCGCGTGCGAGCGGTGCGCCGTCTGGCGTGGTTGGCGACAGTCTACTGCCTTCCGAGAACCACGAGGCGATTCCGTGTATCGAACGCGCACCGAGGGCCGTCGACGTCGACGCGATGGTAGAGTAGGGGAGACGGGATCGGCGCACGATCCTTTAGTAGGGAGTTAGCACCAGGGAGCGCGAGGGACGAAGGGACGAGGCGAGTAAATATATGAGTATGAGAAAGCCCAAGCGACCCCGAGAGAGTGAAGGAGAGAGAGAGAGAGAGAGAGAGAGAGAGAGAGAGAGAGGGATGGAGATGAAGAGAGTTCAGATACGCGAGGCTCTCCTCAGGGACGCAGATATGTCTCGCGCGCGTTCTCTCAGTCTCTTACGTGTGTGAGCACCACGGAGAATCGGAGCGTTACACGTCATATTGGAAGACGATAATGAGGGTTTAACCATGGCCTTGCCGACGTCAACGGCGGAACCGCGCGCGAAATGGAAAATCTACCGCGAAATCACGATCGACGCGTGAGCGAGCGCCGAGACCCTGGGCTTATAGATCCTTGGGTTTGCTTTGTATTTTCTTTCCTATACTTTTGGATACATTCGTCGACGAATAGTCGAGGATCGGTCAAAGAGTTTGAATGAGCAACTACAACTCTCTTATCTTTCTCTCTTTCTCTCTCTCTCTCTCTCTCTCTCTCTCTCTCATACAAGTCTCATGCAATAATCGAAGAGTTGATCGTTCTTTGAGTTAACCGAGTGTTTCGTCAAACTTGCACCGTTTCGCAAGAAACGGCGATAAATCAATCGCGATCGTTCGAGAGCTCCTTTCTTCCTGGATCAATTCAGGTTTCTCGATTTGCCTACATTTACGACCGCACGTACAACCTCGATGCAACCTGTTTCCTAGGCGCGCATTGCGGTGTAACGTTACCTGTTTGTATAAACGCTTGTTCCCCCTTTCCGCCGCGAGACTCCATTCAAACGTCGAGATTAGCGACTGCGGCCGATTTCCAATTTTAATCATCGTCGAGTGCCACTTTGCGGCCGGCAAGGCGAGCCAAGCCAAGCGTCGTTGGCGGATTAGAGCGTGCTTTTTGAGATAGGTATTCAGTCGCTCTGGCGACGGCACCCAAACAAAACGCTATAAATAAAGCCGTGAAAATAGAGGAGCGGGACGCGCCCCAGACGAAGAAACGGGGGGATCTTGCGCCGATAATCTGCCTTATCTATTCCGGATCGCTAACAGCCAAGGGCAGACGGGGGTCTCTTCCTCCGGTCTTTACCGCCGCGCCGTCACGCTTATGTTTCATCGTTCCCGTTCCGAGACTCCGAGGCTCGCAACGGGAAGAGAGACCCCGCTGTTATCTGCCAGCTACGTACAAACCTTTCACCCGGAAGGACAGCTGGTCTTCGAGGAACCGAACTCCCCGAGGAAAGTTTTCAAGGGACACATGCACACAAAGGATAACACGAGCTCTAAAAAAAATTCTTACAAGTTTTCTGTTATCCGGCGTTCCGTTAAAATGTTTCTATAGTATTTACGGACTGCTATTCGCGGAATACATCATGAAACCTTGTGAAGTCATTTACTAAGAAGAATCTTTTTAGAAATCTTTCGTAACTGTATGAAAACAGATGTATATTTAGAAGCACATGTATTTATATTCAGATTTTTCCGTAAAGAACATTACATGTGGAATGCACTATATGAATTTTAAGACTAACATTCCGTGATTGCGTTCGCATTTGTAAATCACGTGTTATTCCGTCAGGGCCTAACGGGATATTCGCGTTACGAAATTATATTGGGAGGTGCGCGATTCGGCGATACCCATCTGTAAATTTTCGTTTGACCTCCGTTGCAATTAGCGGTTAATACGATACACAGTTATGGCGATTCGTCATTCAAGGACAATCAGTCGGAGGTATAATTAACGATTCCGTCGCGCGCGGCATGAAAGAGTCTTCGCCACACATTGCGAACGTTTCATCGATCGTATCTGAAACGCAACACCGTCGTCCGTTTCTCACGCACACGCGCCTCATAATCGTGGGCGATCATCGACTGCGCAATATCGTGTGTGCAACAAGTTACTTTTGTTAACTGGACGTAGGAAGAAGACAGCATATAAAATTGAGTCAAATCCGCTTTCACGCTTATATAGGTAGGTATCTGAATAAAATGATATCCAGCAAACAAAACAACTGGGACATGAAAGAACACATTGAAACATATACAATCGTTTATGGCCAGGTTTTAAAAATAAAGCCCTTATAATATATGTAGATTTCCGATGCACTTAATTGTTTTCGAAAAATAGCACGCCGCGATTTTTCTAGCAGCCACGTATGTACGATTGAAATGTCGAAAGCACGAGTGGCAAACGGGATTTTGGCGTACGAATGTTGAGGTAAAAAAAAAAAAAAAAGCGGAACGAATCGAATTTTGTCGAAAGTGGACTTGACCCGATTGTATTTGTGGATCGTGCTTCAGTCGATCCTTGTAGCGCGTCCCGTTGTGGAACGGTCGTGACAGGATAACGAAATGCGGATATACAATACAAATACAAATCTGAATATGAATTTATCGGGCCGTTATGGAGCGTCAATCGGCCGGGTCTTTAGGGTGCAGCGAATTGCACCGATGCGAACGGCCCTTTCGTGCGCGGCCGGCCGACGTGATTATTATTGGAGCGACAACAAAGGCAGGCTAATTGGGCACGAGGCGCGCAACGTGTGCCCGCCCAGGACGAACGCGTTGTTATCGCGAGAGCCCCGGTAATTAAGGCGAAAGAATACAAATTGCGGCGGTTGTGAGCGGTGCTATTAGCGCGCGAGTTCGGCGCTACGAATGATACGATTAGCGGAATACATTCCGATACACCACCGCTCTCTCTCTCTCTCTCTCGCCGGCCCGTTTTCGCGAAAGGCATTTAATGAACTTCATTCATGGTATCGCCGATTCGTAACAATCGAGCCATTTACCCACCGGCTCGTAATCAGCGGGGTGCGATGCGTTATCGGCGATGCCATATTAATCGCGGAACAAAATAAAATAAAACTATAGAAATACGAAATAGAGATAGAAAGAGAAATTCCAGAAGAAGCAACGAATTGATGAATGAGATGAGAGAACCCTCACACGATATGTTAAATTAATATGTTCATTTTTTGTAAGGGCAAAATGGATTTAGACATGCACTTTAACATTAATCGTTTTTATTACGCATAAAACTTCAATAATGTTACTTTCCGAGAATTTTTATTTCATTATATATTTAGCTTGAAAAAAAAATAAAGTGCGTAAAAAAATGATACTTTACGCGCATGACCTATTCCGGGTACATTTTCACACTTTAACTCTTTAACATATGAACGTTTTTTATTCTTTCCTTTTGACCTTCTTATTTGGTATACATTTTTCTCGTATAACGTGGGATTATATAATACGAAAAATACGAATCAGAGGATCAGATTTATTCAAATAAAAGAGACAGAGTTTATTTTTAAAACCGTAACTATATAGATCAAATTAATACATGGATACGTAGGAAGATAAATTCAGACTAGATGTTTCCCGAGTGATATTTTTCCCCTAATTTTTCCCAATTTTCGCGTAGCTCTGGTCCGTTCGCTCTCTTACTCGTCACTTTGTCACTACCAACTTATTATATACAAGCATTTTGATAATCAAACTAAATTTTTCATGAAATTACCTGTGATTAAATGATGTTTCTTCCATTGATAGCACCCGAGGTTTGTGTGTGTGTACATACTGTACATCTTCATAATATCTAGTTAGTTGTAATCAGTGTCTTCATAACTTTGTTCGGAAAAATCAACTGTTAATTTTTATCACAGGAAACTCGCTACACTTGCAACTTTCAATAGAGATTTTTGGAACTAAACTGGCATCGAAATAATCTTCACACGTGTAGTGCAGAGGTTTCTCTCTACTTGTCAGAGGTGACAGAGCTTAGTAGTGCAGTAAGGAAAAGAAAAGAGAAGGCTTAAGTCTTGACTATCGTCGGTCGCCAGTGACGTGCCATAAGGACACCATTGGATGCAAAGTCGGCAACAGCAAACTCGAAGCAAGCAGCAGGCGGACGAGCGAACGAACGGAGGCGGGCAGCAACCAGTTGGTTGCAGTAGGAGAAACCTCAGGCCTGTTCCCCCGCCGGAGTTCCGGAGAAGCCCGGATTGTTGTTCCCCCGAGATGACGAGACATTCCACGAACTGCTTCACCACCACGTTTCGCCCTGCTATTCTCCTCCACCGCTCGCTGTGCCGAGCCATCGGCCTCTCTCTCTCTTCCTTGCTTCCTCCTAAGATGATTCCGGCTTGCTCCTTCTTTTCCCAACGTCATTCCGTAGGGTATTCCATCGGGCATACTATACTACTATGAATCCGCTTCGTCACATGGCAGTCACGCACACGCATTCACCATGAGAAGGATCGGTCGTAAAAAAAGGAACAAGAGAGTTGGAAGGGAAAGAGAGACGGAGACGGAGAAACGAAAGATCGCGTCCAAATGGCGTATATTTTTTATTTTTCGTGGAACAGAATTGTATTTGGGTACCTATATTAACTGTCGCTTTTTCCTGGAACAACCAGTGATTTCTCTCAGTTTAGCTTTGTAACTTCCATTCATCCACGTCAAATTTTTCACTTTCGCCTCTTCTTGCGGCGTGTTGCTGCAATGCTTGTGGATTGCGTGCAAGAAATACGCAGTGTCAAACAAAATTTGTCTAGGATATATCGCGTGAATGCGTCATCGAACGCGTCGCGGCATTCTCCAGCGCACAAAAACGCTGAAAAGCATCGCGAGAAGAACGTCGAATCATATTTCGTACGGTCTTCATTTCCGTTATCAAAGGTCACGCGAGTCGGGATATATAACGAAAATAATGTATAAAACTTCAATATGAAACAATTATTGCACCTCAAGCGCGACAAGCATAATCTCTTCAAGGATTGACATTAGGTCTGTTCGCGTTGCTGCACTTCTGACCTAGTGCAATAAGTTAGAATGAAAGAAAATATATTTGTCTCATTCTAACTTATTGCACTATGTTCAGAAGTGCAGCGAACGCGAACAGAGACCTGTTAACTGTTCTCTTTTCGCGGTACGAAATTTCAACGAAACAGCCTTCGTCATTCTCGACGTATGCTCCGGGAAACCGGAGTCCTCGTGCTATCGACGTTCTCGCTCTTTCTTTTCTTCCCTTTGAGGGAGCCGAGCGCTCGGCGCCGCGCCGTTTGCGGTGGGGGTCAAAAGGCGCAACGGCGAGCGAGGACGTTTTACTTAAGGTCACTGTGTTAACCGTGCCGCGAGGATTTCATTAACGCCTCGATCGCGACCAGCCGGCCGGCGCGCGGATGGGGAAGGACGGAAGGACGGCGTTCGCGTTCTCGGAGCACTTAATAGAACCAGGCGAATAGCCTCGGCTAGTCGGCTTGACGGGGTATCCGTTCGATATGAACGCCTCGTTGAGCGATGCAGCGTGAGCCATGAGGGTAACTGCAGCGGAATGCAACGACAAGGCATGCATCTGCGCCCTACTGAGTTCTCAAGGCGAAAGAGAGGGGTTTCGCTGAAAAATATACTGGCTGCAATAAGCCCAAACGCACACATTGAAAACGCCTGGGGAACGCGCGAACGGATCCTGGTGTTTTTCTTTCCTTTACTGAAATATTCATACGATGCCAAATATCGAGTCCTCGCGTATACCTTTATCTTGACACTTGTATATTTTATTATAGTCTTGCAATTTTCACCGAGTAGATCCTTTTTCGCTTGAGAAGGCAACGAACGGCTCGTTTGCGAAATGGATTTCATCAAATGTTTGGTATAGCATGCACGCGGAAAATAAAACGACGCGACGCAATATTGTGAAACGTGCGAGCGAGGCGCAGCAGAAATCCGATCGCAAAAGCGAGATCGCATGCGCGTGCAGGAGGTCAGAGCTGCACTGGCGGAAAAGTCGTCGTCGCCGGCTGGATTTATCGGCCATGCCGATTCATCGAAATGTCGCCGTCGGTGTCACGGTATTTCTGATACTGCGACGAGGACGTCGCGTGCATCGATTGTGGAAATAAAAAATAAATAATAAATTTAGAAATTAATTTCTATATTATCATTTATGTTTCTCATGTCTTGCGCTCTCCTCGTAACTCTTCGCGCACGGTGATACGTACTGCGAGGAGAAAGGAGAAAAGAGAGAAAGGATTACGATGTAAGCGGAATGATATTTTTTACATTAGAAAGAAAGATATATACATATATCACTTCGTTACAATATCGTCATATGTGTAATCGTTAGACGGTTATCACGCGACCTCTCATTTCAAGTCGGAGGATTATATGGTTTGACGTAACGGCAATATTCCTGGCGATTATACGGCCACGCATGATTGCCTCGTATGCTCGAATGACGATACCTCTCCTGAGATTCTCCCGGAAGCGAATCGCATATGTGATAACGTGAAAGGCCTGTCGCGCATAGAAACACGAACGAGCTGGCTCAAACGAGCGCGTACGGAAGTTCCATGAATCAGTGATAACGACTACAGAAAGTTTATAGTTTAGATTTCTTTGCTTCGGAATGCTGTCAAGAGATCTCGGAATATGCACAATTTTTTTATGGAGTCAAATTTAATTAGCAATTATCGCAGATAGCCGAATTCGAGAGAATTTTCACGATTTTATTTCTGTAACATCAACTTGATATTAGGCAATTAATATTAGGTTAATATTAGGTAGGAAGTGTCGTTGTCATATCAATCTTCAATTTAACTCCATGGACATTAAATAAGTAACTGAAATAACTTCGATCATATTTTCTGCGCTATATCCTCGAGCTCGAGCAATCAGAAATTAAATTTGCAATTTAATCCCGGTGAAACTCGAGGTCGTGGAAATGATCGGAAATCGAAAGTCTTTTAGCGCTGTCATACTTCTCACGTTTAATTTGGCATGCTGATATTTATCTGTTTTCCGTCTCTCAAACGTGCTCTTTCCAACTATCGATTTTATATTCAAGCTATGAATAATAAGTAGGTGAAATTCGATTTTCTTGATTTATCACATAATAACACAGCAAGACTCAAGTTCAATCAACTTCCGAGATTCAGTGTACGAGATGGTGCCGATGATTTGGATAGTTTCGCGTATGTATCCGAATGATTTGTCAGACTCATTCGAGATGTGACAGAAAGGATCGCGAGACTCGTGAGGATGTTAGGAGGGTGGCATGGAATATGCAGCTTCCGCGGCGAAATGGGAATATCCGTGGAATTCCCGTTGTCCCCGGAATGTCCGTATTAAGAGTTCGTGGCCGACGTCGTGTCTGGACTTCTGACGTACAAGATAAGGCGAGCTTCCTCGAGCGTTCGTTCTTACGTAAGCGGCGTCGACGACGCGACGGGGCGTTATAGCTACCGTTTACATCGGCGCATAATGTTAGACAAAATCGCATAGCCTGAACGTGACACTTTCACATCGGCGAGAACCTTGAAGCGGCAACACGCAGGTGTAAACGAATTTCCTTCTTTCTTTCCTTTCTTCTGTCTTTCTTGTACAAGACTGTTGCGCGCACCTGTCGGTCTCGGCAGCGTCCTTAAAAAATTCCTATAGGACGACAGAAAGTCGCTGTCTCACAAAAGATGTAGTAATATATCTGCTTTAATTGGTATTATGCAAAAACAAATTAACCCACGAAATTAAAAGAAATGAGTTACAGGCACAGCTGAAGCGGCCAAGTAAAAGTCTACACTTTAAACATAATTTATTCAGAATTGATGTACAATAAATTGATGTTCTTTTCATATATTTTTAATTAATGTAGCTATAAATAACTTTATAAAAACAAAATTGTATCGTATTTTATTAGTGTATTGGAAGTAGTCATCATTCTTCTTACTTTAATTTCTAGGGTAGAGACAGAAGTGAAAGTGAAATAATTCTGGGACACCTTGTATGTCCGTTGTGACTCGCGTGCGACGCTATCGCAGTCAAGAAGCGCATCGTCATGTTACGTTGTCGTCGAAGACCATCTTAACGGCGTTTCACGCGCCGGAATGTAGTCGTTTCGAGAGCGCGTTGCACTTTTAGAATTAACTGATCCAATTTTATCTGTTTGCTCTGATAATACTTAATTTTTTTTTTTCTACTGAAATCTTTCAGTTTTTGATGATACCTACACGACTTCGTAACTATTGACTTTGATGTCGACACAAGCATGCAAATTAATCTTCTCATAGCATCCATGACTAAAAATAAATGTATGACTTCTTCTTACACACGTCATATATTATATTTTAATTTGTATTACGTTAATTCGGAGATTTATGGCTCGTCTACAATAGCCGTAAGCGTATGTAGTAAGACGTATGCAGTAAGCTATTGACAAATGGGATTTTTACAATCCAAGAATAATCGACTGTGGTTGGTTAATAGCTTACTGCTTACGTCTTACTGCATACGCTTACGGCTATTGTTGACGACTTTTTATATATATCTTAACGATCGCGCTTATTCCCAGCAAGAAAACTAATGATGATAGAGATATTCTAATTTTTTCTTCCTCTTTTTTTTATCAAGAAAGCATCTTTGTTACGTCGAGATAATTAAATTTTTTCGCGAAGGTATCGTCTTCGATGTCATTTAATCGTAATCTTCTGCGTTTCTGCCTATTAGCTGAAGTGCTGCAAAGCGTCTTTTTTTACAGCGTGTATGATAAAGCGTGTGTCATACGCGTCGAACGTCGCGACACATTGGTTATATCAATGCGTTATATCTTTTATTTACCTTTCGGTTGTTTACGCCGCGGAATCGGATTTCTCAGTTATGCAGGCGTTGAATCACGCACGAATTTTTTTCCGTATCTCCAATTCGGCTGGACCCACGCGTTCAATATTTTACTCCTCCGTTTGTGTTTCACTCTCGGTGACTCATCCACCGTCGCGGGTGCACTTGTTGAATCTCGCATACTCGGCTCGAGTTGTACCCGTTCGTTTCTTCTTGCTTTCTCTTTTTCCTCTTTCTCTCTCTCTCTCATTCGCGTTCGTTGCATCTCGCAAGCATGCGTCGCAATCCAATCGCGTGGGTGGAGTATCGTTTCCTTTTGCATATCCTTTCGCAAAAACTCTTAATTTTCAGAGTTGAGGCGTATCGAATGCGAGGCGTGTTTGAAATAATAATTCGCGAAATTGGACATAGATAAGAGCTATATTTATCAAGTTATTATTTATCAAAAGAGATTTTTATATCACTCTTTCTCTCTCTCTCTCTTTACTTTGAAAGATCTAGAAAATCGAAAGTTTATCAACATTTTATTTTTCTGAAAAGTGTCAGATATCTTTTGATTAGGAATGCTGTCATGAACTTTAATAAACGTGGATCATCATGGACATGGATATACACTCTTGAATAAATAGCGATAATCATGTAATATACATTATGTACGATGCTTATTAATCGCATGGATGGCTATAATATTATGAGATTTGTGATCAAATGTTTTTTGGGTTACAAGATAATATGTAATAAGTGTCTACTTTGCCCACACAGGTATATGACCGGTTGGTTTATCGATTGCTGGGGAGTGCTCGAAATGGCCTCTTAAACGCATGCAGCTTGAACGGCAGACAGGTAAGTAGAAAAAGTTGCGCTTCCATTCTCCATTTGCGAACGCGCGAAGGGCTCTCAATGAACGTCAAACGGAACGAACGGTTCATGAAGCCACGTACACACTTGTGCGCTGAGATTTATATAGATTCTTATAGAGTTACATGTTTATATTTTACCTTTTACGCGGCCAATTGAACGTGACGATCTCAGACCGATTTATGCATTTACGTGCTCTTGAATAACAGATTCCAATAGAACGATTTCACAGTTTAATTTATCCTTTTGATTTACAATAAAAATTTAGCACAGAATGCCAGTTCTATTCTAAGCCATCGTTTGATTATGTAAATGTGAAATGTCAAAAGCTCACTTGTTGCAAAATTCGCACTTAAGCCGCAATGAAATCTGGACTCTATCAATCGTGCGCGTATTTCACACGAGCGAGATACACGATTGATACAAATGTTTTGTATTTTCTTAGATTTTTTTTTGTGCACGAGACACTGACGGATATATGATAATTTTAATTTTTGCAATGTGGTAATTATATAAAGAACAAATTTCGAAACACTTATCGAGAGTTGAGAAAAAAGTGTCGCGCCGGGAGTGATTGATTGCATCGTTACTGATTGTGAGCTCATCACATCGCCAGTCGCGATGTGCACGCGACTTTAAATTATTACTACGAGACGGCTCCGCGATGTCCGGCGAGCGGCACATCGCGGTCAGCGAAACCCACGATGGAAGTGTTCGTCACGCAGATGCGTTATCGCGTTGCGAAACGCCAGAGCTAAACGCAAGACATCGAGAGAGCGAGAGAATCGCGGCGACGTTGATGGCGACGTATTTTGCCACGCGACGCAGTTCCATGCCTTCTCAGCCTCCGCGATTAGCTTCTGCGGTTTAATTAGTCGCGACCGGCGGCGCGGAGAGAAGAAAGAAATTAACGAGAAGAGTCGGCCGAGCGCATGAAGAGAATTCGAGTGCGCGTAGTGTTGCTCAATCTCACTCTCTACGGTCGACAGGCAATGCCCGATTGAGTGTTAATCTATTTGATATCGGTGTGTTAATAGCGTATTCTAGAAATTGATTAGAGTCGAAAATCCCAATCTGACGATGTTGAGGCCATAATAATTTTCGACTTATAAATGATCGAAGTTAGCCAATGGTATCATATAGAAATCGGGCATCGAAAGTAGTATTTTATTGATTTTCATATTTTAAATGATATCGATTCTTTCTGTTTAATTGAGTTTGTTATTTTATGAGCGGTAATCAACTGATGTTGAAAAGATGATTATTAATAGAAAATTTTAACTACATACAAAATTACTTAATTTATTAAAAACACATGCACTTGAACGATTGTTTAATTATTTTATTTCAAAAAGTTATCAAATTCAATATTAGATTTCAATATGAGGAATAAAATTGGTCTTCTATAATTTGGTATAATTGGAAAATTAAAATTGATTTATTATTTTTATTTATTTTCAGGTGGATACATGATTCTATAGTAAATCAAGAAAATTAACCGTTACGTTCTTTCTGACAATTAAATTTTACTTTCTTATTTTATTAAAAAGATATATTAAGAAATTCTTAATTTTATGGTTAGTATTTTCATAAAACTTTACTTCTTTCAAAACGTAAAAATTTGCAAAGAGTAATAAAATTAAAATAATCTCATGTGCGAGTATCTTTTCCGTCAAAATAAAGTTCAGTTTTATTCTTTGGATAAACGTTAGAATTTTTAGCGTGCGAAATACCTCGTTTATCGAAGCTTGCTTGAAATACAAGGGAGAATGGATATTCGGTAATTGATCATATAGAATGTCGTCGGTAGAATATTTTGTAACGGCAGAGACCTTGCTGGCAGGCTGCTCGGCGCTTGTTTTCTTTTTTTTGTCCAGTGGCGTACTACTTATGCCCGGTTACATTGTTGTCATTTGTGCGGCGAGATTCGAATCGACAGGTAATGGCGCGAGCCGCTCCGTCGCATTATACTTCGAAACGCGATCACGACAAGTACTGGGGGCTGTCAAATGCTGTCGTTCCCTGTTCCTTTCCTGTAATTAGTGATTATCACAACTTGCATCAATTAATTCTCCTGTAAACGACTCGTAAGCGCGTTGAGGCGCGACGGTCACTTATCGGAAGGGATATCTTTGTTTAATAATAATTTTATACCCCGTGCAATTTCGAAAAAAAGAACAGATCAAGAACATATTGTAGATAAATATGTCTTTTCTAGATCCGTCGCCTTAAGGCGGATGAGCTAGAATAGATTAGAATCAATATTAAATCTTGGAATATGCGATTACTCATCGATTTATATGAAGATGGACTCGCATACATGCAAAATTTATAAAATAGAACTCATTACGTACCTAAATTTATCATTTAACATGTTATTATTATATCACAGAATAATAATTACAGGCTATTCCGGTAGCTTGAAATTTATAGTGCAAGTTACTATTTTTGCAAGCATAAAAAAAATAAGAAATATTTTATAGAGTAAGCTCGGCAAAAAGTGATAAACAATAAAAATGATATCTATACCTAAAACATTATCTTTTATGCTTTTTGATAATTATTTTATGCACAGATAAAATTTTCACGAAATGCAATCGGAGTAGAACGCTATGAGGTTATATAAAATATATTGATGTAATATCATTTGAGCAATTCTTTGATATCAGATATATTATAATTGATAAAATTTTCCGAGATTGTTAAATAAATAATAAAAAATAAAGACGAAAAAAGGAAATAAAATAACTATGATAATAAAATACTGATATATTTGTAGAATATAAAGTTTTCAGTTCTCACACATAGTGTTCTTTCTCATATCTCATGGACGACAAAGACTGAATATTTCAAGATGCTTCAAAACATTGTATTTATGTAGAATAAAAATAAATATTTTTATAAAACGTAGTGAGAAAAAGGTATTAATATTTGTGTTACTTTATTTTCTCTTCCTAAAAATCTCTTGAATATAACTTGAGATCTGCATTTGGCGTTTCAATATATTTTTCCAAGATTAAGTAGATAGATTAATTGTTTAACAAAAAATGCGCGAATGATTATTAATTGTAGCAATATCTGTTCTATAGAGAACGCGGCAATTTTATTCTAATTTTTCCATAGCTCATATATTTATTAATAACTTAACTTTATGTTATTTAAAATTAAGCAAAGTGAACATTTAATATTTCGTAATGGGGAATAAAATCACACATTTATATAGATTCTTTTAAAATTTTTATCAGTTGTACTATTATATTGAAATACTTGAAATATATATAATTCTTGATGTGCATTATTAAAAATAATTCTGAGATATTAATTGCCAATGAGATTTAGAAATCGACAGATGACATATCCGATCGGTATGCTCGTGGGATTAATCACGTACGAATTCTACACGATATTATTGGCTAATTTAGATCGTTTTATCTTTAGAATACGCTATTAAACTATGTAGTGGTTGTAAAATATTCTTTATAGCAAACATTATAACTTTATGTGATTTATATATTCGAAATAGGAAAGGACAATTAATGAAATATTTCATCTAATTCCTATTTAAAAATAGAAAATCATTTTTGCGGTGTCGGTGGCGTGATCATTAATGGAATAAATATCTGAACAGGCTTTTATCACGAGTGTAGAGTGTATCGGGTTACACTTAATAACCGCAAGAACGAGCGAATCATGGTGTCACGATCCCACACATCCTCCTGTCATGTAGTTACAATGACGACACGTAAACAACAATGAGTCCGTAATCTTATCTAAAGTAAACCACCTCGCGCGTAACTTCTCGCTGCCGACATGGAATCGATGCCTATCCGTTCCAGCACAATATCCATAGAACAATGATTGATTGAGACGAGTTCATTCTTTTTCCTCTTATCTGTAGGATTCGTTAAACTGTCGACACTTATTGACGCCTCAAACGGAGATAATGCTTACTAACAATAAGACCTATTTTTCTGAATGAAAGAGAAGCCACGTTGAATATTATCGTATAGTCGAATTTTTCATAAGAGTTAGAAGGGGGAAGATAAAGTTTTAAAGTATCCATTTGCGCGAGTATCGTCTTCCGATTGGCGTGAAAAGACCTCTTAACCTGGATCCAGACCAAATAAGCGAATACGCGTAAAGACGAATGAACAACTTGTTTCAATGAGTGCGTACTCATTCAAGCAAGTTGTTCATTCGCGATTGTTCGCGCTCGTTCATTCGTTCTGAATCCGGCTTAAGATGCGCACGCGATAGTCTTCAGCCTGAATAAATAAACGGTGTTGTCAATCCTCGCCGAATATCTGGTCTTCTGTTTGTCATCGCTCTCGTACATATATCTCCCGTTATTTCTTCATTCGATTTTTGCTCCCTGTTCACGCATCTATCTGTGAAAAACGAACGCCAGTTCGAACTCGGATAAGCTCATTCATTTCTACACAAAAAAATCGACGCGTGTGTGTAGATAATTAATAAAAGCAGTACCAAGTCAGTAAATGAATCAGAAGTAAAGTCATAGAGATCTTACTGCTGTTTTTAGCTTTTCGTTTTATTGCGAGGTTTTAATAAAATCTGACATGAATTTTTTCATACTCTATTTTATTTTATTAATTTTCTTTCATTAATTTCATTTTTGTTCGTTAACTCCACGATACGTATATCGGTCGTTCGGACTTTTTTGTTAACGTACTGACGCAACAGCCGTGGCGATAACAATGCTAATGAGAAACTCTGAATTTCGCGATGCATTAGGTAATGTTAGACAAGTTGACGCAGAAAGAAATCACGTGGCAAATCAATTTTTTTTAGCGGAATAACCAAGGGAATAACTATCGCGCGTTGACGTCTGCGTACGAAGAAATAATAATGCTTTACGTCAGCCGTGTCGTCGCTCCGAATTTCTTCGTTCGACATGTGCGGGAGCACGTGTCGCGGTACGTTCAGGGTCGCGCGCGATCTCGCGTCGTTCTCTCTTTCTCCTTCATTGCCGCAATTGTTCGCGCGTCGCGCACATGACGCAAATCGGCAGCCTGCCACCGCGGCGCTTTCTTGTTGATCTGTTTTTCTGAGAAGCGCGAGTGTATCTCGATGGCCGGATTAGCTCATTCGAGCTGTCAGATATAATTTCGTGATTAGGCAGTTGAGCGCCGGGCGGGAGGGGAGGGGGAACAGAAAAAATTAAACTCCGATAGGGTGACCGTGATTTATCGCGATCGTTTCATCACGTTATTAGGCGTCGCGGAGAAGGGACTACGATGTGAGTAAACATCGAAATATTTGTAGCTTATCCGTCTTGTTTTCCTCGGAATCTCTGACAAACCGTAACATATTTGTGAGCATTTATGGTGTCGTTTGTAATTATTGCGTACAATAATATTTCCCACATTGGGTACTGTTGCAAAAATATTACATATCTTCTAAACGTGTTTCTGAAATTAATTAATTAAATAAGCAATAAAGAGATAAAATTTCTCGATCCTATTTTTTGGTTGTATAAATTGTATGAGGATATTTTTAGATTTTTACACAAAATACACGAGAGCAACAGAAATATATATTAATTATTTCATACATATATCTCGATATACCTATATTTATGAAATAATTAATATATATTTCTGTTGCTCTCGTGTATTTTGTGTAAAAATCTAAAAATATCCTCACGCAATTTATACGACCAAAAAATAGGATCGAGAAATTTTATCTCTTTATTGCTTATTTAATTAATTAATTTCAGAATCACGTTTGGAAGATATGTAATGTTTTTGCAACAGTACCCAATGTGGAAAAAAATACCCATTAAAATTCTGGTCATCTATCTCAGTATATCACTGCTTTGACATGAACCAATTATTATTTATCTATATCTGCTGGTATTGCGTCATTGTGTTAACTCTTTTACTGACCAATCATCATACAGATTATGAGACATCGATATAAATGAATAATTTAACCGTTTTATATCTTCGGAGAAAGTTCGGCGACGTTCTTCAATCTTATCGTTGCGCGCGTGTTAAATCGTTGCACAAGTATATGTCATATATTAATCCGGTTCGTTAATTACACCCGTACTTATAAACGAATCGTGATTAATGATTTCCATCGAAGATCGTGGCAAGATAACGAAAAGAAGAAGCTGGTGTAAGTAGAATTACGACGCGGCGTCGTGAACGTGATTCGATGGCGATTTACGATCCTTGACAATTTGCGAAAACCATTATCAGTTACTTGCAGTTCGGAGGCTATTAATAATTTCGCAACCGCCTACTCTCGGCTCGGTTCACCGGCTTGGCGATTAAGATTCGCCGTGGGGAGGATGAGATGACCCGCGGGCGCGCATTCTTTACGGCTACGCCGTGCAGGCGATCTTCGATCGTACATATTGCCGGTGGTTGTAAACCGTACAAGTAATCCCCGGAGATTTACATCGGAGGCGCGTGTAGGCTTGTGGACAGGCACAGCACATATCCTTACCTCGGTTTCGCGCGGTGCACATGGGCGCGTGCGTCGCGTGCAGGAGAATCATACACACGCGTGGACACGCGAGATGCAGGACTCCCGCGTTATGCACATTCGTCACGCCGTTTTCGTACGTACGCACGTTACATATGGCAACGTGCCCGTGTGCAACGTGCGTGGCAAACGTTACCAGCGCGCTCGTGTAAAGCGTCATCCTCGTCGCGGCTGGCTTACAAAGTTACAAGCAATGCGGTTCTCGGACGCGCGAGAGCCGCATGCCAGCGTGACATGCAGGTTCCGCGCGTTAGCGATAACTTTTGCGCCGTTACATCCCGATACGCTCCGTCGGAACGAGCCGCTTCAACATGCGCGTTCGATTCTACATGGAGAAACGCGAGCATCCGAGGGAGACATCGCGATATCTATGTTTGTATCTTCAAAAATATTTCATTCGCCAGGAATACATGAGAAACGTGTTAAAGATTATTGGATACTGTTGAAAACTTTTTATAGATGCATTATAAGGTTGAAATAAAGTTTGCAGATATATAGGTATATCGAGTGATTGTAATAGTGTGCGACAGTCTTGCGCATGCTTATTCAGATATATATATATCGTGGCTATAATTCATATCTTTTCAAGGGAACACGCGCGAAAAATCGTTTTTATGAATAAAAAATTTATAACGTATGCTTCGTAATCAAAAGCGTGATGAAGGAAAAAAATGGACGTTATTCAATTATTCGCTGAATTTTCTTCGATCGCGTTGGCCGTCGATTATTGGTGGTACCGTTTGGCGTTGCAGTTATATCGAATTAATTTGCAACTGATCACTTAGGTATATCAATATAATGGAAGAAAATACTCATATATGAACGCGAAATGTATTGTACCTTATTTGGTCACGACAGGAATAATCAGAATTATATTAATTGGGACAGATCTGTGTCAGAAATTCAATTTAAACAGTAAGAAAGACACAGTGGTAGAATTTTAATTTCAATATGAATTTAAACAGGAGAAGATTGCTTAATTTTTAATAACGTAGATTTTATTTCTTCTTCTATATCAGGTATCATGAAACTTAAACTATTATCGTTTTATATCTACAAATTTCAGTATCAAATAACGCGAATACGAAATAGTGTTTAAATATGCATTAGGTTTTTTATAAAACACACACACCACGTTCGGTATTACAATCCTATATATACTTACTCCGTTAGTATAAATGCAATATTTTAGAGTTTCAGATTTATATCGGACGAAGGATTTGTACGACAAAACTATTCTTGCGGCTTGCGAGGAGTCGCGAGAGCGAAATTACAGTTCTCGTATCGGTGATCATCGATATTCTCGTTCGTCCACAATTAATTCAATTATATGTCGCAGTAATATAATCGTTGCAATCGGATAGCCAAGAGCGATCCGGACAAGCCAGTAATTTTGTGGCAGATGAGCGACCTTTTGCCATCAGTAATTACGGTCTTTGCCGTTTAATGACTTGCCAGAATGAAGAGTGCTTTGCGCGCGCGACGGTGGCACGTTGTGCAACTTGTCTAGATAACTGTTTATTTATGTCTACTATTAACGGCAATAGGAGCACGAAATGGGAACGCGGTACTTCGCACTGTTCTCCACAATCGGAGCCATGAAGCGTGCACATCTCTAATGAGATACATTATCTTTATTTAATATAATAACAATTTGAAGTTTTACTCATTATATCAAAGTTTAATGAATCTTTTAGTTAGAAGTAAATGAAAAATTCTTCTAGTAGCGCGAAAATGTAGAATATGTTAAATTTCTAGTTAAATATGCGTTTTGTGTGAAATCTAATTGCATATATATTGAGCAGATATTTTTATAATTATTAAACTTATTATTAAAAGTATTTTCATTAATTTTTGGCTGAAATATATATTGTTACAAGATACATATATATTATTTGACTAAAAAATATATATCATTTTCAAATATTTGACTGAAAAGAGAAAATCCAATGTTATAAAACTTTGAATGTTTTCCTTGAATTACACATGTAGGACATATATGCATCAATTATATCAATATAAAATCGATAATATCCGCCGTTATCTGATAATATTGAGATAATTATCTCATTTTTAATCATTATCCGCTGTAGATCATGGAACATGTTTCGTATTAATTACCTGGGACAATGGCGGAAATGATCGATCGCCATCCAGTTTCTTACATTAAGTCGAATGCTTTAATGAGATTACAAATGGACAAAATAGAGACAGATGCATCGGAATAGAAAAAGATAGATATTATATTATTACTATTTCTAGAAAATATAGCGCAATTGTTAAATCGATAAGATCAGAGCTTATCTTTGCTTTCTGTATGAAAAATTCTTTATTTTTCCATTCTCTGCATATCATTCTACACAGTGATCCAATTTGAACATTACATAGCAAATCGCTGACAATCTGGATCTCTTGCGTTTTACGTCGCTTGCAAAATATGGCTCGTGCGTTAAAGTTATGCACCGCCGGGAGATCATCCAGCTAAGCTGAGAGATTAATTTTCTCCACGCGTGCACTCCAGTCGTTCTCGCGTCGTCTCTCGTCGGAATGCTCCCGCCTGTCGACCGGTTACAATCGTGTCGCGGTTGTCACCTGTCAGATTGTCACTCGGTCGTCCAATTATCCTGCTGCCGGGTGGCGCAAGCGAGCGATGAGGAGAGACGCGGCTGTTGGCCGACCGAGTTCAACGAGTTCCCCGGAAGAGAAGTGGGGCGCGCGCTCGAGCTCTGGAGAACGGTGCCGGGGCGAAAATAGGTACGATAGAGGTAGGACGTTACCTGAATATTTTACGGATGACCCGGTGGTGGTTAAGATCGTCGTTATTCGCGGCCTCGCTATAAAAAGCCACGCGGGTGTCGCGTCGCTCGGAGGCGTCGTCCTCGGCCTGAGCCCGTCGCCGTACCTCTTTATTCGTCTTTATTCCCCGTGAGTGATCGCCCTCGGCGAGCGCAGCATAACGCCGAGGCCTCCCATTCAAACGGCGGCGGTCCGCGGCCTCCCTTCATTCGCGTTGCTCGCGAAACTTGCCGGACAAGTAGCCCAAGAATACCGAGGGTCGAGATATCGATTCGACCAAAAATAACATCATCAATGATTCCGTAAAAAGATTTCAGCAAAAATATTGCTTTCGTACAAACGTCGTATATTGTCGTATACATATCCAGTTTGGTATTGTCGTCGTTTGTTCCTTATTGTTAAGCTTGAACGATATAGAAAAAGAGCGAAATCAAGGAATCCGTAATTCCTTGACATATAGCTTAGAATTATAGGTTTTAGCGCGAACTTAAATATTGATCAAAGTTATTTAAGTTACAGTGAAATTGACAGAATTCGAGAAATTGAGTATTTTAGTTTGGAAAATAAGTGACAAAAGTTGGAATTTTAATTAATTATAGATAAATTTTATCTTTATGAAATCTTTATTTAAAGTCGATATTTATTATGGGAAATGCTAAAGCTTAGAAAAAATTAATGCAGAGAAGAAATTGGAATAGAGTTTCTTGAGAAGTATTTTGTGATTTTGCCGCCGCAGTATCTTCCTTAGGATCGGTATGTCTTCTCGAGACAAAGAAACCGTAAATCTTCGAAGAAAAGCGTAAGACATCGATGTTATCGAGGCGGGTTTCCCCGATCAGCCTGGTCTCTCGAGGGGATCTATTCGTGAGTTCGAGGGTGAGAACGAGCGGCACTAAGGTCGGTTAAGGGACGAAAAGGAGGGTGAGCGAAATGGGAAGAAAGGGTCTCTCCTTCTGCCTGCACTGTCTGCCTGCAGTATACACATCCTAGAAAATCCTGCTCGAACGTGACTCGCAGCTTCCGCCAATTTCCACCGGAAGAGACTCCGACCATACGTCTGCCTTAGAGAGATGAATAGCGACGTCCATTGTTCCTGATGAAGTAGAATTCTCGAGCAGTAGTGGGCGTTTCCGGTTAGTCCTTTTATAAGCTGTCCTTCGACGTATTGGAATTTAAAGTTTCACGAAGTGTTGTGACTATAGGTCTACTTCGGATATTCCATTTCGATTATCGATATATGATTTCTAAGAACTATATTCCGAGAACAGGATCGATAATCTCTTTGTATTTTTGGGCACGTTATATTTTTATATATTTTTTTATAAACGTTTACAAATAAATCTATATTTTCTCTCGATTCGCCGCGATAAAAGATTTCTTCTTTTATTTCGTTATTTTTATATAATTGTTATAATTCAAGAATTTATATATAAAATCTTTTTCTAACAATTTCATAGACTTTCACGAAAATATTAGCATCATGCCGATTTTGTGAATCCCGCGGCGTAAAGACTATAAACAAAGATTTCGTCAGTATTTTGACAAATTATTTTGTAAAGGTATTGTATTCGTCAGTAAAAAAAAATATGTAATACATTGATACCGCAATTTATCGTTTCCCTAGAAAAATGAGGTATCTCGTTTCTTGGACGACCGATTCGCATTGATAACATCGGCAGTGTCGCTTCATCGACGATTTACAGCCCTCTTGTGTCAAGCATCTATCGTATATGAAATAAAGTCGATAGTTTTAAGAACGAGATCGTCGGATGTAGAAAAGGTGCATTGTTGTTTAAGATTGTATATCGCTCGCGATGTTTCGAAAAATATGCTTTCCGTGTTTCGTTAATTAGCCGCGAGAGAGTTTTCTTACTATCTTAATTGCAATCAGTTTGCTCGAATAAAACGGCGTAACAATGCAAAAGACATTTGAAAACTACGTTTGTCGTAATGAATTCCGAGCGTATGCAAGTTCATTTAAAAATTCATTCGAATGTGGTCTCTACGTATTTCCTCGTTTTGTATAACCGCGGCATTGTTAAATTTAGCATTAAAGGTCAAAGGTCCACCCGAGCGCTGAATTATACATGGCACAACGGATCCCTTTCAGACAAATCGTCATCGAGCGTAATTTTTATCGCCCGAATTATGTGCTCGCGTGAGTAGACAGAACAGAAATACCGAGAGTTGTTTACTTTGCTTACAACGCTGCGCTGATTGTGACTAACGAACAAAAAACAAGCGATTAGAGCATGACCGAATCTTATCAGCGGCGCGACTAATACGCAATCTGCCTTTTATCGGTCTTATTTGCAAGCGACTCTGCCAAATTACGATAAGTCATTGCTGTCATCGGCGAAGCGCGCACCGCGATTCGAGCCTTCCTATCACTCCACACAATCGCTTTGATAAGGCTTTTTTGACGCAAAATGTGCTTGTGACAAATATGTATAATGCGTCGCGAGAACTTAACTTATATTTATTCTTAGAACAATTATCTAGAGATCTAGAGTATCTAGACCGTAGAAAAAATTCGACGAATTTTGATTGTAGATACAAGATCAAAAGACATTGAATATATGTTAGGATCTGAAAAGATTTGACACACAAATAACCTCTTAGGGCCAGTTTTTTAATAGTCGTTTAAACTGAAGTTTAGCTAAACTCACTCTTCGTCTTTTTCTAAAAGGGATAGTTGGAAAGAGACGAAGAATGAGTTAAGCTAAGATTAAAGTTAAGCGACTATTGAAAAAACGCCCTAGTATTTGTTTTAAAGAAAAATCGACTTTAAATTTTATTGGCACAAATGTTATATATAAATACATTTATATTCTAAAGATTCTAATTTTTGCTGGCACAATTATAGTACAATAAAAATTTTACTTAACATTAAACTTTAAAGAAGACGTTTGATCTCTCTATGGTTTGTATCTGACTGCAACTTGGCACGTAAATATCTTCATCTGCAGTTACGTATTTAGTTTCGTATCAAGCTGCTTCGATACATATTACCAGTATATATCTTCAGCAACAGTAATGCAGATGTGCCGCTGCGATCGCGGGACAATATTATCGCGAGATAACATCAACAGAGAATTATACCCACGCTGATAAGCGATATCAAGCGATCCGATCGGCAATGTGAAATACGCCTTTATGGGAGGACTCGGTGCTCTCTGCCGATGCAAAGACGTAATCTTGCTTTTTGTTTTCCCATCGATATCATAAGAGATCTCGACGTCTCATTAAATAACGCGCAACGGATACAGAACTACCTCGATCGGGAATCTCGACAATAAATTATATAATCGAGGCATTCCCGGGTTCATAACTTACCCTCTCATTGATGAGCCCTAACTCCTCCTGCTTTCTCATTTTCCTTTTCCTCATTATTTTTATTCTCTTTCCCTTTGCCGACGCTATACGGTCTAGAAGTTCTGGTTTTCAAATGTGAAGATTAGGGATCGCATATCGTTTTACAGACGCCGCTGTGTCGAAGATAAACATCCCGAAAGCCGAACCTTTTAAGGTTTACTGCTTTTCAGAGTTTAGGAGATTCCTGGGGGTTTCAGTTCAGGGAAAAGCAGAGAATTTTTCTTGGAAATAAGTAGGTAATTCGCAGACCGAAGCGAGACGGCTCGGTTCCGCTACCTATACATGGTTTTGTCCTAAGGAATGTCAGGTGATAACTCGGGATTTCCTTGAAACACAATGGAATACTATAGGATTTGAATTTTGAGAGAATTAGCATATATTATGTACTTATATATTGTGCATGAGTTATAGTTGTATATAAATATTTAATGAATATGCGTACGCGGCTAGTTTGGAATGTCAAGTATAAAGTTACATTTAATTGTAAGAGAAGAAATTTAAATGTCATGCCACGTTCTTTTGAAATCATATTAAGGCATTCAGATTGTAACGAATTTATTAATTACGTGGGTAGTTTGCGCCATGTGAACTAATCTTAACATACGAAGTCTCGATATACACTATTATTGTATAGCCGCCCATAGGATATTGGACAAAAGCAAAAAGCGGGATAAGATAGAAAGCATATTAGATGAGAGTTGACCGATAAGTTTGTGTGTGTCACTGGATGATAGAAAGAAATATAAATAGAATAGAAATGGATATCGTGGCAACTACCTAAGATTATTTACTTTCTCCCGCCTCGTACAGTCCGTACAGAATCGCGAATTATCAAATCGAGACGATAATTCTATTATGCGCGAACATGAACGGGAAAGATAATCGCAGATGCGCGCTGACGAAAACAAAAGCGCTTCTTTAACGAGCGAAAGCCAGTTTGATCGACGCGGATTCAATTCGGACTTTAATCAGACACGGATTTGAGATCCAATCGTTTCCGCTCTTCGCGTGTTTCCCCGGAGAATTCCGATGACCGCGAATTATCACTCGCGATTCTATCAAGTCTGATAATTGAGACATGACTAAATCCTTTCTTGGCCGCCTTCAAGCCAATTATTACAAACTTAAGGTGGAAAATTTCCGTATGAGCTTCTTAAAGTTAAAGTTAAGCAATTTTGAAATAATTTTCCCAATTTTTTTATATTTATGAATAAGGCAAAATAATGAGAGTATAATAAAATTAACAGCTCATCAATTCGAGATCAATGTAGTTGTAGACGAAGACAATGTGAGCATTAATTATAAGTTAATTATTATCGACGGAACTAGATTTTAACATGCGGTTAGAAAAGTTAAAAACTATTTCGAGTACACATAATAATGAGTGATAAGTGATAACTTAATGTTTAACTGCAAAAAAAAAAAAACATTTTTGTTTTAACGATTTAGTATTTATACTTGCAGATAAGTTAAAATTAGGTGATTAGGTATTTTTAAACAATTTAGAACTCTTTAAAAGTTTTTAGCTTATATTGTTCTCGTAACTTTCTATATGAAGTTCAACTCGAGTGAAGCAAGATGAGAGAGACAAATCACTGATATATCTATTTATTAAAATTATATAAATTACAATTCTGAAATTCTTTATATATACATATAATAGTAAGATTTATGTATTTATGACACGAGTACACATTATCTTTAATCGCATTATAGATTGCATTCTGGGCGGAATGCAACCGACTTGTTGATCGGCTACCTGTTCTTGCGGTAATTAATAAATCGTTTTCTCGTTCTCGTATGCATCGTCGGCATGAAATTGCGATATCGCGAAAATGTCGATGTCGGAACGAGCACGACACCGAGAAAAGAGGCATACGATGTATGTAATAACCGGACGCGATAATTGATATCTCGCTGCCTGCTCTGTTCTCTATCGCCCCGCGCGTAGGTGGAATCGCCTTTCATTCATCGTTGCTCAGCACGCGGATGTGGATCATTTTAATGTATAATGCATGCACGCGATTTGTGCACGCTGCTACACAACTAACGCATGCTTTAACGGAGAACGCTTATTAGATCCATTAATCTGCTGCCGATTCCGATAGACGATAATGAGTTAATGAGATAATTGAACGTTGATCTCTAACGATGTTATTTTCTCGAAAGTGAATTGAAGCTTGATATATCAGAGTGTGCGGTGTAGGTTCCGTAATGTTACATTTACATCGATTATGTTCGCCAACGCATCGAATCTATGCTTTCGCCACGCCAATCCAATTTTTTTCAGTATATTTTTTCCAACTGATACAATAATGTGATAATTGAACGTTTGGCTCCGAACGACGTTATTTTCTAAGGCAGGTCGATTGAAAAATATTGATCGCGGTGTTGCATATAGCAGGTTTGTAATAATTTGAATTGCAGTTTTCGCCAACACAGTTTTCGACATCTCTTTCACCGTGCTAATATGTCAAATTACATTACTACTGTAATCACTCGGTACGCTCTGAATAACGCAGAAGCAGGTTAAAAATGTTGGAAACAATATTAGCCATGCTTCACAACTTGTTTAAGTCGTCTATGCAACCTTATCTAGTTATCTATTTCTGCTAATCGAGAGATTGTTGAACTGAACTGATTTTATCTGAGTAGGTTATTGACAGCATGATTGCAATAAGTTAGTTTCCTGCGCGATATATCGATACTCGTGCGCGCGAGAAAATGATCCTCTAACAACCGTAATTCACCGCTCGTGTGATTTCCTGAACAATTTCACCACTGATGACTACGATCGTTAGATCGAAACAGCAGGTTTATCCCTATCTATCGCGGAAACGATCGTGAGTTATGCGATCCTATCGATTACGTGCGGAATCGCATATAATAACGTTAGCAATGGTGGCCTACTGAAATTAGTCGCTCGAAGTTTAGACATGATTGTATTGAATGATAGACCTAATTAGGTATAAATACGAAGAATATACGACAACAAATATACATAACTGAATGAATCGTATTAATCGATTTTTTAAATGTAATATATAATATTTAAGAAGATGCTCCTATTACACGTTTGTAATATTGATATACATCGTATGTGTGCGGCAGATGTTATATGTGTCGCATAGAGAAGACTAGTAGATAGTTTGAAACTGTGACTAGTTCCAAAGTATTAGGAGCGAATAAGGCAAGAGAGAAGCTCTGCTGCGTTGCAACGCGTTCGCATACTCGCATGCATACTCGTTGCACGTGTATACGCACACTCACACCTGCGTCCGAATCGATTAGTGCCTTCGGAAAGTGCATAGTACAATGCATCATAGATATAGTAACGTGATCGAAACTGAATAACATCATCTAGCTATTATAAGTAACAATAAAAACGATAATAAAATTCACCTTTCTCTTCCCATCATTTTCCGAAAATTTTTAAATTCTAATTGAATCAACTATTCCAACTATTCTATTCTAACTATTTGTAAGATATAAAAATTAGATTATTTGATTTTAAATAAACACACAGTAGATTCTGCGCTTTCTTAATTATTGTATAATAATTATTAAAGCGTATAAAATTAAAAAATTATTATTATTTACTTTAATTATTTGAGTTTAATCATCATTGCTTCCCGCGTTATACGCTCATCCGGCGAGATGCGAGTCCCATAGGGATGAATAAGACGAAAGAGGATCTCGCGACTGGTTCAGGCTGTGGTACAGGCCGTATTCTCTAGAGTCTAGAGTGAGATCAATAGGGAAAAAGGCCAGGAGTAAGAGGAGCCGCATTGGGCAGCCTGGGCAGGTGAGACAAGGTGATACGAGGTTGGCCGACCCGTGCGAGCTATAACCGCTAACGAGTAAAAAGCATGAATGGACGCCAGAGCGGCGCCGTGCGTTATCTTGCCTCCTTGTTTCTTTATTATTATTCCCCTGGCCTTCTTCGTCGCGTCTCATCCCTCGCTTTCATAGTGCCGCGTTCTTTCTTCCTCACGTTTGTCTTCTTCTCTCTTATCGTTTCTCTTTTTCTTTGCCTTCTTTCCGTTCCTTCTCGCAAGTTGTTCTCCTTTTTTTTTTCTTCGCCTGCCTGACCGTCAAGCGGCCTGGCTCCCTCCACTTTGTCTCTTTCGCTCCAACGGGTTATCTCGCTCGTTCGCAAGAGATCAGGTTCGCCGTACCGGTGACAGGACATCATGCACAACCTGTTCCTCGTATATAGATTCGAGATGCGCTTTTTGTATTCGCCGTGCGCACGGTTCGTCGGGTAGCTCACGGTTATTTTTCCGAAAGGCTGAGTCATTCAGTGCTTTTGGGATGACTTTCCGGAAATGGCACGTGGCAATGATTTGAAAGCGAGAATTCTGAGATCCCAAACTATGTCCTGGTATTTCTTCCGATAAATTTGCAAAATATACCTACTTTTTCGAAGAATAAGTTTACCTAAAGCTTTGTAAAGCAAAGGCAAGCGCTCTCAATGAGTTCTATTTTAAGTAAAATTAATATAAGAAAATATACTGTTTAATATATCGCAGTAAAATACTGCTCAAGACTGATAATATTGCAGACATTTAAGACGAGGGCAATTAGTTTACAGTCGCGGACAAGACGTCGCGATAATGTATGATAACGCAATTTACAAGACTCGACAATGCAGCTAAGCTACAACACAGGATATACACGTGGTAGTAACAGAGCAGGAATACGCTACGTTCACTTGCGCAGTTTCCATTTGTTCCCACTTACTACCACACGCGCGCGCACGTGACTGTCTGTCGCAAGGCGCAAAAGGCAACCCTTGACTCACAGCATCTCGTGATACGAAGGATGCAAACCGGAGTCTCATCTCCGTATTTATACGATGCACATATACATATACGAGAGCATCGTACTTAATGCGGCCTCTCAATCTTTGTACAACGCTGTAACAGCAACCCTTGCCGCAGACCTCCCGCATCCCCGAATACCGCGGCGCAACTTGCGGCGAACTGGAATCCAACGGCGGGTAGGAAGAAAAAGTCGGCCGGAGCGACCGCCGAGTAATCGATCAGATGGCAGACGGGGATCAGTATCGGGAAAGAGAGAGGTGGAGAGAGACAGGTAATCTAAGAGAGAAGGCTCTGACGCTTCAGAGGAAGATCGAGAAAAAAGAAAGAGAAATCTCCGCGACAAGTAGAGAGAGAGAGGAGAAACCCATGTAAGCTCAGTGGCCGTGTCAATGTGTCAGAGAGACGATCCTCGTGGCCATGGGGTTACCTTTTATGTCCACGTAACGCGACGGGCCGCTGTGAGATCTCCTCGCGCGAGTGGTGGGGTATCGCCATCGGCCCCCACGAGGGGAAATGAGGGGGGCATCGGACCCGGTTGAAGCGAGTATTATCAGCGCGCGGGCTGGATGCGTGAGCGCCGACGGAATATCAAGGAGCTTCTTTCCGGGGACGCCGTTGGCGTAAGAAACATTGAATGGAAGGTCCCCGTCGTTGATGAAGGGCCTTGAAAGGGATTGAAAATCGCATTGGTTGTGCGAGTTCTGAATGAAGGCGACCGGGCCTCTTTTACCAGAGCGCTACCTGTTTTTTTTTTTGCTGGAGCAACGTTGTTCCTTGCGGACGGACAATTAAAGAGGCACCCAGATGTCTTTTTTTGTCCCCTGGCTGTTCGAGCGGGAATTTCCTACCGATGTAACTGCCAGGTAAAACTGTCAGATCTTTCAGAAACTTTTCTACAGATCAGAAAATCTGACTGTGTAAACTAAATATGTTGTTATAGAGTTATATTGCATTTTCCTGTAACGCGTACGCGAGAAATTATTGTACGTATATACTGATCACGTAACACGCACGTTTCGAGTGGGCGATCGATCATTCTTTTGCATGGGAAATCATAATAATAAGCTTGTGATCATTGACGCTTTTCTAAACCGTGGGATTATTCATATACTTATGCTATAGAAACAATTATATGAATGGACTTTTTCGTCTCTAATTACATCATCATTATCGAAGCGAGTTTCATTGCCAATCATCTGTGACATATCAATGATTAACGACAATTTCCGAAAACGCACATTAATCTTCCTGTATAAGAAAAAGTTCGCGATAACATTTATTTCCTTATCCAAAGGATTTCGAGATGCAAAGACAATACATACCTGTATGTCTCATTTATTTTAATGTTACAAAATTCTCTATTTTCTTTTCTGAAAGAAAATATTAGTTCTCTCGAACTGAATAAAATTAATTTCTAATTATAATTGATAAAGGGAAAGAAAGAGAATATAAGCTAACACACATTGAATGTGCGTTAGGTATACCATTTGTTCTATGTACGTCCGTTCTTTTTTCAAATTATAAGAGATAGATGCTTCGCATTAATTTTTCAGTTAGGAGGAAATTAACTCGATGAAAGATTCAATACCCTTAAAGATATAATTCTGCCAGACATATAAGAAAATACATTTTTTATACGGTAAGGGAAACGTTTTTTTTTATCGCAGATAAACCGTTTCGTGGAACAGCGTGATTTCGTCTCCATCGAACGGGATGCCAGAGAGAATTTTTACACGCGGAGAGAATATCTTCTTTTTACCCTGGTCGAACGTAGAGAGCGATTTTGTGCCGATTCGATCCCGGTTGATCACCATTTCGCGCAAATTCCATCGACCAGTCGCGGCATTCCGGCGATTTCGCACCGGTCGTAGAACAGTTTCCATTATTGGGATCTGTTCCAGGAGCAATCGACACTGGAATCGGAAACGCCGAAGAATCCGACGATCGAACGTTCCGTCTCGTTCGCCCCGTGTAGATCGAAACTCGTTTTCGTCCTTCGGTTTTGGTGCCATTCGTTTTAACGTTCGCGACGCAACGCATTACCGAACAACAAATATAAGCTTTGACGAATTATTTGAAAAATCGGTAAACATTATCTCGTTGCTCATAATTGTTTGCATTCTATATCATATAGACATGGAGTAAAGAATAGGAGAATGAAGCATATAACTGATTGACTCATTGTTAACAATTCTAAAAAAAATTAATTTTAAATTTAAATTAATTTTAAGGAAAGGATATTATATCAGAAATTATATAATTTGAAATTCCTGGCGATAACAGGAACTTTTTCGTCGAAGTAACCTAACCAGATTTATATAAAGTCTACATTTACATCTCACAGAAAAGAAATAGAAATAGGATAAATTTTCTTTCAGCACACGAATACTTTCAGTACTTACTTTTATCATACGCTCTATTAGATATAAGTACATTATTGATTTAAATATTTAATTTATTAATTTAATTTAAATATTAATGAGTAATACATACTTTGTTTTTTTTCGACTGCGTTCGCGGCAATTGTATTTTTCCACCGGTTGCATTTTTCCGGCGTGGAAACCGCTCTAAAACTGCATTGCTTATCGGAATTTGTTCCAAGAGCTTCCTATGATTTCCGCGGAACAAACATCTCCATGGCACCGTTTTATTCCGCGACGGTTCTTTCGCGAGATCGCTGGAGTGTTTCTCGCGAAATGGCGTCGTGCGGCTACTGGAAATCGCTCTGCAAATACGAGTACGTGTTTTGCGTACTCATCCGAAAACGCTCGGCGCCCGCCTGATGCATCGATCGCAAATGGAAAACGCCGTAAAAAGCACCGGAATTCATCATCGACCGTCAATATTTTCTCAGGTGTAGCTCTTGAAAAAAATATGGAGCTAGTCATTTAACGATTAATTGGCACTGCTGTGTACTCCTGGACAGAGCGCTGCGACCTGCTCGATATTTCTGAATATACGAACTATACTTTTGTATTATTATTGAATCGGATAAATCGCTGCCAGGTAATCGGAAAAATGGGACAAACCTCGCGTCTGTGTAATCGGTTTGATTGCTATTATTTTATTCAATGCCACAAATATTTGAATAACCGGATTTATCCAATTTTAAAATGCGCAATTACCACAGATAGGGCAAAATTGACATATAGAACGCTAAAAATGTGTAAGATAATTTGATCTCAGAAGATTGTAAATTATAAGATACATAATAATTAATATTTATGGCCAGAATGGCAATTAGCATTAGTCACAATTGCTGAAAATTAAGGAGAGCTTCAAACACATGCATAATGTATCCTTCTTTTTACAGATATAATATCGTTAAAAAATCATTTTGGCAATAACAGGATTATAATGAATAATTAGACGTGCATATTTTAACAACCTGCGCACAGCTTTTACGATAATAATACTTTAATTAATTTAGATAATTGATATCCATTTGACCGATATTTCTTCGATTTTAAAAATAGAGCGTTCCTTTTTGCGGACGTGAACAATTTATTAGACGGAGTTACTTGGCCGCGAGAGATCGATATTTTCCTCGACGCGGAAATATTATTGCGGTCAAATTAAGGCGATTTATCTTCCGAGATTAATAATCTTGCCGGTCGATCGCGCGCGATAATTTATGGCAGCGTGAGCTGTTTCTCGCTAAATACTGATGCTTCTAGTTTACCGGGAATCGCTCCGTAAATAGAGGACGTGTTTTGTGTGCTTAGCTAAAAGTAAGTACTCGAACTTGCGGCGCAGAGAAAGACCAAGTGGCTCGCAGCCACTAACGAAACACACTCGATTCCACCGGATCGATAACAGCTTGCGTAGATGACGGTGCAAGCACACACTTTGTAATTAATCTTGTCAAGAAGATGTCGACAGGTCTGTTTTAAACAGTCAATTTTTCTCCGAACAATATTCACGTCTTTTAATGAAATTAAAGTTCATTAAAGAGAAAGAGGAAGGAGATCGCCATAAATTTTTCGAATAGCAACATTTCTAATCATTGAATTTAATTTCGTGTCAAACACGCGAAAGAAACGGCAAAAAATAAACACTCAAGAAATAAATCTTCTTTCTGGTGTTATTGTTGTGAGATAGATTTTCGTCGAGTTTCTAACTTCGGGTGCTTGTTTGATCTTGCGGAATTTTTACGCGATTGGCGCAGTAACGAGAGGATGCATTCGTTGATGATTTATTTCTCCATTAGCGTGTAAACCGTGTTTACACAATATTCGTTACGCGGAACTTAAAATCAAATAAAATAGTCTATGCAACGACAAGTTCAGTCTTGCTGTGAAAAAATTGCGATTAATAATGCCGACGCGCACGATTTCCTAGGAATAATTGACGTAGGGGGACAATTATTATTGTTCATAGCGTGCATCGCGATAAACAAATGCGGCAATCCGCGAATTAAATGACATCAGTAGAAATTGATAAACACGCGCCACGTAGACGCCATCGTAGTTTTCCTGATGGAAATTTACTATTGACCCTTGATAGAAATGCGATTCGAACACGTGCAGGACAAAATTGTTTTCTATAATAATCGTTTTTATTTCTATCTTAAAATATTAACGGCAACCGTTAATTTTATATTTACATTCAGGACGTTCCTCCTTTTGAAAAATTAAAAGCGATTTTAATTATATTAAATTAAATTATATTAATTATATTTTAATTATATTTAAATTAACAACAGAAATAAACGATCTTTTATAGAGGATAATTGATATACATTTAATTTATTTAAATAAATATATTATCGTATTACATATATGTATATCGTATGTATATTTTTTGAAATGTGTTCAAGATATATACAGATATAAATCTTCTTTTATTCAGGATACTCTGACTTATGCAACGCGAGAAATTATTCACCGCATCATATTGCGGACGTGCGCGACACCTCGCAGATGTTCATTTCGCTCGTTAATTAATCGCATTTCGGCGTTTACGTTTCACGTGGAGTCACTTTGAATTTTCTGCTTTTACATCACGAGGCGAGCGTGACGAGTTTGGACGGGTTTATTCCGCTCGCGAGCGGATTCGCGCTCGAGAACGCCTGCGTTCCGGGGAAACATTTATTTTCACGAATTATACAACGGAAATAAAGTGCGGCGGGCGGAAAGGTATGCGAGAGTTTGCGAAAGAGGTTTCCTCGAAGAACCGGAATAAGCCTATACGAAGTGCATATTCGATTAGTCAGGTCGTGTGTGTCCATCAGTGGCGCGCGTCCAATTCTCGGTGGTAATGCTTCCCATTGCGACTTGCTCGTCGCGGGCCATGAGATGAAATTCCTGATCTTCGCGCGCGCGAGATGACTTAATTTTATTATAGGATTTTCCCCAACTACGAACGCCCCACTTTCCGCCGCGCTGTAACGATCCGTACGAAACTCCGCGCGGCCGCGAGGCGATTGCTCGATGCTTATTCTCGTCGCTATTCCGGAATTAGCGATTACTATATTGAGAAGCGCGTTGAAATACCGTCCGGATCTGACCCGATCGTAACGTGCCGATAGTACTCCAAGTTATTGTAGCGATACGAATTATTGATGCGGTCAAATCGATAACCGATCAAGCGATTTTCATCAGATTTGTGCAAAGCGATATGTACGTCTATTAATTTCTGAATTGTATTTTGGTCAAAGCAACGCACAGAGATTCGTCCTTCATAATTTATATTCTATATTACTAAAATCAAATTCGACCAATTATTCCCGATAACTCTTCGATTCTGTTAATTGCAAGTCCGTATTACTTCAGAATTGCATTCTGTTGTAGATTTTATAACAATTTATTTCTTGCGTTCGTACATTAGTATTCTCCGCGGATCCACTTTATTCTCTTTCTTTTGAGAATTGATTCGGCAAACGACAGGTACTGTCGAGCGACGTCCGTTGACGATGATTTACGACGCACGTCGGAATACTCGGTACAAATTGGTCTGACGCAAATGAAGTTCCTGGTCGCAATTTCTCTCCTTTTGTTCCGACTCGGCCATGCGCGGACAATCACGGCAATTTATGCGTCATGATTCGCGCACTCGGTTCGGAGAAACGATTCGCCGGCCACCGTCGTTGGTCATAGGTCTCCTCATAGTGTGACATAGGCTAGCCCGGTATGTCGTTAATTCGCGACGAGATCGGCACGAAGGTCGACGCGCCGCTGTCTCCCGCCCGTATGGACATTATCATCCGGGAATGACACGACTCGTTAGAGCGTTACACCCACGCGATCGCTATCGAACCGTTAACCGTGAATTTATCGTAGCGCCCGGCCCGTCTGTTCGCACGATGCAATTCTGTCGCGTTGCGTATATATTGTATTTACTTTTTTAATTTATTTATTGCGATTAATAAAAGTAAATACAATACTATCTATTCTTGATTCCTTTTTAATCACATAATCAATTGCATTTGTTATAATTTATAATAAAATTAGATTTCACAGTTTTTCCAATGAAGATATAAATCGCAGTCTATTTTCACTTTATAGGATAATAAAGTACATATCCTGCAGATCGATAAAGTATTATCTGCAGTCTATCGAGAAACCGAGCAAAATTCGCGAAAAAATTTGAGATACTTAGTGGGCGAGGCAATTTCGGCGCGAGGAGTAACATCGTAAACAAAGCAGGACACTCTGAAAATATTCGCGACACATGATATGGCGATTGAAAAAATGTACGACTCGGCGGGGTCGGTGCCAAGGCGAGCGAACGGAGCCGGGGCTTTCGAAAAATGTCAGGCACGAGGACGCACCGAGACGCGGGAGTTCGCGGAACGGGGCCGCGGGAATTCGATCGAATGGCTGAAGGCGGAATCCCCCGCCGCGAAACGCAACAAAAAAAAAAAAAAAAAAAGAAAAGAAAAGGACGCGTTGGCCATTATGGTTCGCGCGCGTTGCCATCTCTCGCATCGCATCGGGGCGCAGCGCCAGAAATACACGCGACACGAATTTTAATGCAACGAGGTGAGCCTCGGCGCGCGCGGTAACCTTTGAGGACGCGACGACGGGAATCGAAGCCAAGGCAACGCGGGTTTCACGAGAAAGACCGAAAAGCTCGCGCTAGTTCAATGCTGTAATAACTCAGAAGCGGCTATTTTCGTGTGTGTGGGTTTTTTGCGGAAAAATAAAGCGTGTAAAATTAGATCTCGTGAAGTATCCATGTTTTAGAAATGCGTACTTCGCGGATCTGCCAGATCCAGTGGTCTCTTCTTACCTATAATACTCATTGTTAGAATATATATTATTTGGTGACGCGGAACAACCGATTTTCTTTATTAATCAGCTCTATTTCAGTTTCTTAATAAGATTTCTTCGTACGTGACACATACGTATCCAGCGCAAGTTGCGATCGTTTCTTCGAAGACGCGAATAAACGAAGATCGGTGATTCCGGGAAGTCCGGAACAGATCTGCCGAGAGTTACCGCATTCGAAAAAAAAAAAATGGGTCACCGTTCCAAATTTGTAATTTCAGCTTCCGGCCGGACAGGAGCAGCGACGCGATCCCAAAATTAGGTTCGTGAGAATCAAGGAATTCCACTCTCACGCTTCTACGTGCCGGGACCGCATGAGAGAGCGTATGGCGTCCTGCCAAAGTGACGTCGAAATCGCGAACAGTGCGCCTCTTCTTTGGGTTATCTTATCCTTCTTCCCTCGTTTACCTCGAAGCGACGATGTTTGGCTCATTGCGGAAGCAACTGCGGTTGTTGTGGCAAACTTTCCTGGAAGCTCTCCGGCTTAATAATCTGCAAATCGTAAAAGCGTGCAATTCTTTGGATAATTGACTCCGAGAAAAACAAATGTCTATATTTCACATAAATTCAAATGTACTATTTGCCTTGGACATATTATGTAAGTTTAATTATCTAGAGAATGCTCATCAAAGTGTAGGAATTGATGCTGAGATAATTATTCAAGTATTTCTTATCGAGAGATGAATTATTTATAATATAAATCGATCTCATTTTTATAGAGAAGCAGAGAGAGAATTTCTTGCCAAAAAGATGAGTTCTATATAAATCAGAAAAGCAGTCGCATAATTATTACATTTTATTACCTCCATTCTAAGAATTACTTGTGTTTTTGTCATTTGTACCGGAACGTTAGAATGCATGGAATCTGTTACCGGAGATTTAAAGAACATCTCCGGGACGAGAGAGAGAGATGAGAGAGAAAGAGAGACACGTCGGAGAGTTCGACTTTACAAGCGATCGTGTCGTGTCTCCGAAATAAGAATCGTGGGAAGCGAGGAATCACGTTCCCACATTCCGGGTGTCGGGATGGCGTAAAATCATATCGTTCGTACGCCCTCAAGCTGACGTTAAAATTGCACAGAATACACACATGCGATCTATTCTATTCCTTCGTTCTCGCGACTGCTGCATTTTTCGAAGGAGTTATATTCGTCTTTCTACCCGCCTTTGTACTGGGAGAATTCGCACGAGACTTTTTAAGTTATTCCTGGAATTGGTCTACACGTTGTGGAACAGTAAAACTTTTTCTTTTTCTCGAACACACCTCGGAAGCTCACGTGAAAAATCGACATTGCGAAACGGGAGCGCGCGTCGCATTGCGTGATGGATGAGAGACCCGAGGAAAGAACGTCAAAACGTCCATGGAGCAAAATAAATTTTTCACACAGGTTCAGGATAATCGTGAAGTCGAAGGATGGAGATCGAATTATCTTCGCGGTAAAACGCGGACGTATATCGTCGAAGATGTCTCTCCGTGACTGACTTATTGCATAATCGCATGCTATTCACGGATCGGTATGCGCGCCAAAAATGGAGCTTGTCTTGATGAAGAAGCAGGGAAGCTGCGATCGACGATAGCGACAGCTTCCTCTTTTCAACGTTCGTTCGTGATTCAGACGAGCGTGCCCACTTTCCATGCGCGTCGCATAAAAAGATCGATTCGCCTCGGAATAGAAGTGAATCGGCCGTTCGATCGATCGTGCGCAAAAATAATTCCTGATAACTTACGCGAAGAATGACAATTCCGAGGGTATACGACATGAGGTGTGCGTCATTGGCTGATTACCATATGTATAAGCGGTATTTTATACGATATATATATCGATATACATATATACGACATCGTATAAATAATTAATGTCTCGGAATATCAATTGACGTTAATCTCCCAAGAACGGACTTATATCCAAAAGTAATATTTTTACAATGTGTAAACATGTATATTTTCCGCATTAACATGAGTAATTTTTGCAATATATATAAGATACGACAATGCATATGTATTATATTATTTTTAATGCGCGAGACTTTGTTAAATAATTGTCTTTACTTTTCAAAATTTTATTGTTGCAAGTGTAATTAAAAAATTATCGACGTTATAATTATTAAAGTTTCGGTAAGTTAATGCAATGATTATTACTATCAAATTTATTATTTCTGAACAATAAATATGTCATTATATTTATTATTTCTAAATAAGGTTTGTCTCGATAAATATTACAAAAGAACATAAATTTGAATTAGACTGCAGTTACAACTTTCTACTTATGTATAGTTGCAACTGACCTTATTGCTGTCTTTTACGCAGCTTGATCAGTGCCGATAAAGGGGCGTCTCTCGAGGCCGTATGAAAGTTTTGCATAAATCGATATAAATGCGACAGCGCTTAATAGGGGTTGATGTCATGCGTTACTCACCGATTATGGCGGAACAGGTTCTGCTAGACGCGAGATAATCTAACGCAATAATCGAGATACCAGCCTTTCAATTTGTCGCACGCTTGACGACTGTCCTCGATATTAAAAGCGTGAATGAACTAGCGATTTTCTTCGTTATATCTATTTCAATTGGTTAAAAAAAATTTCAAAAAATAGAACTTTTTAGGATGCACTTTCTTCTGTATAAGTAATTTTATAGGAAGAATCGATTTCTGTTAAACGCAATAAGATTAATAAGAATTTACTTATTTTCCATAAACGATTAGATAAAATATTAATTAGCAGAAATGAGCTAAAATTAAATACGACAACAGAAATTATTATACCTCGTATTATACTGTACGTATCACTTCACGTGAGTGTCCAACGATAAATATATGTTTGTTGAGTAAAGCGAGATCCAGGACGTTTTGACGATTCTATTTTTCTCCAACAGAATTTTTTCCGATTATCTATGATTATTGAAAGATTATTTTCTTGGTAAGTAAACACGGCGATGCAACAACAAAGCGTCAAAATAGCATTTGCATATGTGTATATCTGATCTTGTTTGTCAGTGTATCTCTCCGTGATGCATATCTAGGAAGAAGTGTCAGTTCCGAGCTTGTTACTCGTCTTATCGTGGAACTGATATGCGGAAATGTTCCTCGACAGTTTTGGATCGTAACGATAATCCGTCAAAACGAAGAAATTTATGTGCGGATTATTTAAAGAACAAGAAAGAAAGATATAACGCTTATTGCATGTGTGATTTTTTATTTTACATTTTTAATAAGTATGCATAAAAATAGATGAGAATCACGATGCATCTAACAATAAGTAATCACAATACCTTCTCTTATTGACTTTAACGCGTTACGTTTTTATGCGGTTTTAAAAAAGGAAAACACATCTATCAGAGATATGAGAAATTTTTCCCGTTTTGTGACATCTATTTTTGAAAGAGTATTACAGATACAAATCTTAATTATCTCCTTTTGCTCTCTTGACTTTGTGTTTTGCTCGGAAATGCAAAAATATATAGAGAAGATAAGAGATCACCATGGCGACGCGGATAATCACAATGGACCTCGCGAACATTCGGGCTTTTCGAGAGTGTGCCTAATGGGGGTTGATGTCATGCGTTACTCACCGGACGAGGTGGGACAGGTTCGGCCGAGACGCGAACATTAGTTGCTGATGTCATAAATGCAAAAGAGGGGTCTTCCGTGCTAGCCGGGGCACACGTGTTTTCTCCTCGCTATTCCAGGCCGATTCAAGAAACTGGTGGTCCACGCGTTCTTTTTTATCCTCTACTATCGCTCTCGACGTCTCGATCTTCTCTTTTCGAACGCTGTCGCGAACGACACGCGTTGCCGTCGTAACGACTGTCGTATTAGATCTGTCTAAAGTTTTCGAAGAACCCCGATCGCTCGCGTCACGAGATTTCAATTTACACTTCGTTAACTTTCGCAACTCGTTGCCGCACGTGTTTTATGAATTTTGAAATGTTAATCGAATCATTAATATTTGTCATTGCATCACGTCGGACAGTATTCATAATAACTTTAAATGAGATATGTACGGATTTTTTGGATAATCCGTATTAGGTATATTGTGCCTTATTTATCTCTGCATAGTAGTTATACAATATTTTGGCGTTGAACACAAGATATATTAAGGTCAATTGATAATAATTTTATGTTAAGATTAAGAAATAACGTATTGGGAATGGCGGCATGTTTGAAAATTATTAACACTAAGCAAAAATTAGCAGAAATTATTGTAATATTATGAAGTTGATATTTTATTTATATTAGTCACATTATGTTATTGTTTTTATTAGTTATCAGATTTGCTGTTTATCAAAATATTTTCTTGCGATAAATGAAAAGGCAATGATCCAAAGAATAATTTAATGATACAAGATAAGTTTTATTATTTGGAGCTGAATCAAGCATTGGAATTTTAGCAATTCTTCGCCACTGTACATACTCAGAAAGAGATTGTTTTGAGCAAACGCTCCGAGTATTGAAAATATTCGATATATAGTCGCTCAACGAATAATTAAATTAACATTAATGGCCATCGATTCCATCCCTCTTCATTAAGCGCCGTTATTTATTACGCCTCCCTCCGTCCTTTCCTCCCGTGGGCTATATCTCTAATGCATGTTTAACTCGGTGTGGTTGTTTATATCCATTAATCCTATTGGCAAACACTAAAATAAGTGACATATTCAGAGCAGATACGGGACGGATTGATTCTCGATCGATTTTATCGAAGTGACATGCCCGATCGATGCTATTAAAGTGACACCGTAATCGACGCACTATCGCTCGCTTGTGTCAGCCCGTCACGTATACAGCGTACGACGGGATTAGTTTTTAAATACAGCCTTCTGTCGATAAATCATCGCCGATTTTCCACCTGCAATAATTCGCGTTTGGCATAGTAGCATGACCAGTCTTTCTCGTATCGGGAGCGATAGACGGGATAACGCGGGTTCTGGAACAATAAAAATCTCGAAATAACAAAAATGGGACACATTGAAAATTGATAGCACTTAGGATGTCACCCATCCCGATATATTTTCCCCGGAATATCCGCGCGCGCGTGCAACGCCCCGAAAAATTAATCTCGAAATCGAAATGTATATGCAACGACGCTCTTCAGATATCGAGTCTGTTTTTACGTCCCGCTTTTTAGATATTAGCCGAAATTCATTCTTCCTTTATTCGAGAGCCGCGAAATTTTTAAGATGACGGTTTTGCATCCTGTATTTCTTTTATAAAGAGGAGAGAAGAATGAGACGCGCGTATTCATCTCCAGCTGAGAGTGTTGTAGATGCACGGTGGCATTATGGAGGTTTCGTGGAAGCGAAATGGGAGCTGTGGCGAGGGAAGCAGAGAGGAGAGGATTCGTAAAGACCGCTGCATCGAACCGCACGCGATACGAAGAAATCGAAACTTTCCTGGAACTTTGCCTCCTCCGAGGAGCATCCTTCCCGGCCCTTCTCGCGGCCGCGGCGCACGTGTCCACATACGCGCGTGATGCACTACTCTCCGCAACGTCATTTCTGTGGAAGTTCGAGGGAAACGCTTGCTTGCCTTATTCGCGCAAAATGAAATTTTTATCCGCTAATAATAACGATGACGTTATCGTGCAGAGAGGATCGAACACGAGTTTTACTTACTAATGACGAAACTGATAGCGATCTCTCGAAGGTTCTTAAAGTGTAGTCCATATATTTTAAAAACAAAATAAATTATTTTCTCGATTGAATAACGCTTGAGTGTGCCCCGTTTGAAAAAAAAGACCTAATAACCGAGACTATAACTTTCATCCCTGACGCATCTGTTTGTTTTATCTTGAACTTTGAATTTTTCGGCGCTCGGATCTCGTTTGGAATACTCGTTTGAAAAAGAGAAGAGAGATTACAGTAATGGTTTTTCGAGGGAGATGCTGGGCGCATTCATTCGTTGTCATTGCGCTCGCGGATGCGCGCGCGCAAATTCCGGAATAACGGGCCGGCCGAATCAATGAAATTAATGAAACGGCAATTTGTGCGAGGCGTCACGCCCGGCGAACACAACGAAGGATTCATCAGGCGCGAATTGGAGGCGCGATATTGTTTCGATTAAAAGGTCGCCGCCATCGCCGCGTCATTGATCGCCGAGAGACACAACGACCCGGACTTGATACCTCATGGCACCGCGCTCATTTATTCGCATCGCCGTGAAAGAATTGTCCTATTTAACCGGTTTACCACGTATTACGTGATAGGACAGACTATCCTAATGCGCTAAACATGTAGTGGCTTTCGAGCAAATTAAATCGCTACGTTGCATGTCGCGTTGAGTATATTTGTTCGGAATAATAACTCGCGTAACTGCAAAATATAGGTCGTGAAATGAATGGACGGCTTGCACAAGAAATACGAGAATTTAGTAGTAACTCGTAATTTTTTCAATGGCTCGCGAGATTAAGGTTTTTTTTTTATCTACTTATACGTCATCAGATTTAATTTCAATTGAAACCATTTAAGTATCAGTGCTTTAGTAATTGAATGGGACTTTTTTCGGCGTTAATAAAGATTCGGTCTTTTGATTAAATGTCAACAGTCATTGAGAAACTCTTTGCTCGAGATCGCCGTTGTTTCGGGACAACGGCCTTTTGTTGCACGTACATTTGTCGGCCGGCCAAACGCATATGCTTTCACTTGGGAGATTCGCTGTATATGTCGTTTACATTATTCACGTTATATTCGCAATTTCAGAAATGCTGGCAGCAACCGGTGTTGGCAGAATCTGTTAACGCTCCTATTGTAGCCTCTGCAATTTTGTAACGTAATTCGATGGTGGCATTTTCATGAAACTTGAACGTTGCATTATTCGTCTTTCGAAGAAAAGGCATTAAATTAATATGCTTGCTATTTGCTAACATAAATACAAAATAATAATTATTCATATACTAGTAGGTATTATAATGTCTTTCGACTATATCATTAATTAAAAGTGCTATGTTGATACTACGAAAGAAAATATTTTTAAAAAGAATAAAAATCTAATACACTATTATATTTCAAAAATTCAATATATTTTATAAATTCCTTACCATTTAAAATTATTAAAAATTTCATGTTTAACTTTAAAAAATTTTTTTTGTAAAATTGAAATTAGACAATTAAAATTAAATTTATGCACATTATATAGATACACATAAAATTTATATGAAGAACATTAACAATTATTTCATAAATATTTATTTTAAGCCTTCTTTGAAGGAACAGCAAATGTGCCTGCTTGAGTTTCTCTCTGAAACGCAAAGGCGTGGAATGTGGACGATATCGCATTATTTGCGACGCACATTTAAAGCGCTATAAAGCACGTGGTCGCGCTAGTTGAGAAACGGATTCTGGGAATCCAATAATCCATCTCGCGTTTTTTAATTCGGTGACGTTCTCGCATACGATTTCTTCCGGTTATCATGGTTGAGATGTCGTAAATACTAATAGAAAAAAAAGCGCTGTTTCATCATGAGCTAGTAGTAAACATAATTTCGTAGTGACGCGAGATATACGTGATGTAAACGAAACGCGATGAGTCACTGGTACCGACACTTCGGGCGATTATCTCGTGCTCTGTGTACGTTTCTCGGAATAAGATTGGATTTATGAAGATGTTACGGGAGGCTTTATTAGCGTTTACTATTCGCAAATCTACAGATGATTTTTAAAGACCCGAAAATCATAATAAATATTTAGCTTCTGTTTGTTTTCGTGATGTAAAAGTCTTGAGAGATACAAGCGAGTCTTGCAAGATACAAGAGGTAATAATGAAGGAAATAGCTCTTTGTTTTCTTTCACGCGATTTACATCGGCCACCGCGCCGTGCGGCATTTCGCGAGGAAGCAGGAAATAAAGAAAATAGACCAGCCCGTCGGGAGAACTCGCTAATGACCTCACTGCGCAGAAATGGTTGCGAGCGTAGTGCGGTGAATTCCCGGGAATAGAAACGTCATCTACGAGAAAGTGCAAACCTCGTCAGCCTGCATCCTTTCCGTTCTCTACCACACCTTCCTCTCATTCTTCTTTTTCCGTTACTCCCGCGGGTTTCTCAGGAGATTCCTCGCGATTCGCTTTATTCGAATCACTTGATTGAGCACCTGAGAAACGTTCGCGTTTTGCCAAGAGCGCATTCAATTTTTTAGCGCAATCTCATAATTTTACAATATCGACCTATGAGTGAATTCATGGATATATTTGCCTCCGTGAGATTCAACTTTGAGAAAATTTCCCGCGAGGACAAATGGTTCTCTGAGTTTAGTTGAACAATCTAACAAATTTTAAAATCGATAATGAAGAAAGATACAGAGTAATCTTAATCTCCATTTATGGCGGTTGAAGTCGAAATTTTCGGACAGCTGTAAAAATGTAGGGTGTCTGAAAGCTTTTTCTATTTTTTCCTTTCGACGAGCGCACATTCGGCAGTTACATTTTATCTCATTGAGGGCCCGTGGGGGATCGTAAGGTATATTCCGGGCCGTTTCGTTAACTGGATACGAAGGTTTTACGACTTTTTTTTACGATTGACGTCATTATTTTATGAAAGCCCGTTTCTCGAACGTCGGCACGTCGTGAGCTCTCATTACGTTGACACACATGCGCACATACACACACGTACGCACGTACTCACATACGTACATATCTCGCGACAGCGAAGGATTAGAAGATGACGAATTCTTGGCACCATGACAGACGTACGAATGATTTCGCTGCGCTGAAAGCGGAAGTACAGAAATTTGCGTTGATGCAATTCTACCTGTGTCAAATAAACTGGCAGCTTTATTCCTATTGAATTAGGCACTTTTATCGAACCAGGGCGAAAAACGAACGCACAAACGAACGTATCCATGGACAAGAAGTCCATAATTTATACTGAAACGAAGAAGCCGAAGAAGCGTACTATTTCATAACCCAGTGCGCAATTTGAGCGTGTTTTGTTATGGATATGTTTGCGAATTTTACAATTCCGTAACTCTCTTCATATGTACTCGGTGTCGCATTCGTTTCGCGCATTCGCAGCGAATTTTGTTCGCGAGTTTATTTCGCGCACGGTGCGATTTGTTCGCGAGTGATACGGTGCATCGAGAAACGTGCGTAACGCGCGGCTATCTGTCAAGGAGCGACAAATTTCTGGCAGGGTGACAGAGTGTTTTACCGCTCGTTGTTCTTCTTGTTTCCGCGAAATCGTAAAACGCGAATACGTCGTCGTTGTCGTCGTTATCGTGCCAATTCACGAACGGTCGAGCGTGATATCCGCTGAGGAAAGAACACTGCAACGGACCGCCCGCAACATTGCACCGTGCCGTCCGATGCAATTATGCATCCGCGAGGTGGGCGTAGAGCAAAATTGCGACACACACGCACACACATATACACACACACGCGCGCGCGCACACGTATGTAGACGTACGCGCACAGTGTGCACGTTTTCCAACAATCGTTCGTGTGCGCATTGTGTCGAAAGTACGCCAGTTAATTTACCGTCGGCGAAAGCGTAATTATAGCGTTGCGTCGTTTGCGTGCCGCAAATCTGTCGACGGAGTTCTAAGAGCGGAATAATGTTGTCTACTAATGTATATTTTTCTCTGTCATCTTTTGCTAACAAACCGGATGCTCTCTCTCTTTCTCTCTCATTTGTTTATCTATTATTAAATATTAGAATTTTGCTATAAAAATTGAAATATGAAATAATCGAATGTGTGTTACATTATTGGTACAAATCGTTGGGGTGTTCACTTTCACTTCCTTTAAAATTTAATTAAAGAATTGCATATTTTAAAAATCTTTTCGATTTTCAGAGTCTATAAGTACTTTATTAAGCATTTAATTTAACGCTGAACATAAAAATTTACCGTGGTATATTAGCCGCATAAGATTATCGTATTATTCCATTCACTTCGATTGTGTTACAGACAGAGCAGTACGATTCATATTTTGTGTAAATCTGAATATATTATAAATACACAGATAATTCTTGCAGTATAATATTGTTGGTAAACCATATGACGTGGATATATGAGCGAGTGGTAACTAACGCGCCTCGTGAGTTTTATTTTTATATACGATATTTAAGGGTCAGTGGCGCTTAGAAAATCTTGACTACGTAATTTCTGCGAATTATTTCAAGCACGATGCATCGTGAGTAATGCACTCAAAATAATTCCTCCCGCGCTGCTCGCTGCGCAATATCGAGCCGAGCAAACGGTTAACCGGACAGGGCGATCTTTATGCAGATTCGCGGAAAAAAAGCTCGATTTAGCCGGCGGCGCCTGACTCCGTTTTCTGTGTCGCGTAAGAAAAAAATGACGCAGAAGAAATCCGCTATAACAAAGTATCGGGTGATTTAATGGCTTACGAGATTCTCGAAATACCAAGTCCCGAGCCACCTCTCGCGAGTCTCTGTTTTTTTTTTCCCTTTTCACTGGCACAGTCGAAAGCGCGATGAATCAAGACGAGGTCATTTGCATTCATCACCGTGCTACGTTGTACGAGCTCGTCAGAGCGGACCCGCGCGTTCGTATTTTCGGACTCGCCGCGTCCGACCATGTGGAATCGAAGTTAACGATCGCGTCGTTGAACTATCTGTACAGTCGTCGTGTGAGCTGTCAATTTTTGACAAATCGAAAAATTTTGCGCGCTTTCTCTAATCCGCTGTAACATATTATCGAATTTAAACGTCATCTCGATCCTTTGGCCAGCGTTTCGGTAAACGGCCGTAGATTGATGTTGCTCCTGCTAAACGCGAACGATAAATTAAATTCAAGTTCGTATGTGTTTAGGATTTGGCGGCGATGACAGATGATAACTGTTCGCTAGGAATAATGCGCACGCTTTGCGCTTTACGTAGACACTCTAAAATATCCTCTAAAATATCGTCCTGACACCTCCTGCTTAATGCAGAAGAAAGGATAGTGTATTTTTCTTCAACCTATATATACTAGCCGAGTTATTTATGCGCAAGATACTTAGAACTGTGATGTTAGAGACAATTGAAAAATTAATCTTCTATCACCTTTACTGATTTTTAATATTATTATTAATTGCGAAATATATTGGAAGACACATATGTATATCTTTTTTTTTTTTTAAATAAAATTAATTGTATTAATGTGGTTAAAATATCTCTGCCGTCGAAAAGAAGATAAGAACAAAGTAGAATTTAAACTCAAAATATACACATGTAAATAGTGAATTTTGCATTTGATGTAGCAGCACTACATGAAATTAAATGTTTTCTTTTTGGCCGCGCGCGAGTAGGATAGTTCAGTGCAGCGCATATATAATAAAGAGAATCGCGTGCACTCCGCGACGGGAGGTTTTCCAAAATTGATCGCATCTGCCTAATCGCCTATTTCCATCCTTCCTGGTGACTCGTCGATGCTTTCGGTCGTCCGCACTGGCGTGGTCCCGAACGACCGAGTTCTGGCGGATCTCCAAATCGTGGCTACACACACATCGTGCCACTTTGGATCCTATACCTGATCTATTTTAATGTCGGGTCGTCAATTAATCATTAGCTCGCTGTCGCGTCGAGTCGACGGTACAGTGTCATCGTTTTCTCTGATCTCTTCCCTTCACGAAAAAAAGATTGGGAAGAGGAGGGGGGAAAAAAAAGGAATAGAATTCCTTTCGCTTCTCTACTCGATGGATGCGATATCGTTGTGGCACACGTTTTCTTGTTCCACCAACTCCTTTCGTCGTGAATTATCTGATACTCTGGGATTAATTGATCACTAGTTTCGCGGTATTCAGCGAGTATTCGATCTTGAATTTGATTTTCGTAAAACTGCGCTGAGAGATGGCGCATCATTAATTAAACGCTGTTTGATTTATTGGTTCTGACGACGATATCCTTCGTGCATGGAAGTCGACGCCTGAAATTAATTGCAAGGGAATTACGTAGAGTATCAGAGGTATTAGGAGCCGAATTCCAGAAAAGAGCTTGTGAAAAATTGGCCTGTGCCCGTTATAAATTAGTTCTCTTTTATAATTGTAAATTTTATTTAAAAAGTTAATTTAGAGACAGTGCTTTCTCTGTGTTATGTACTTGTATACGCTTTGCTCGCAAAGACTCTAATTTTTGGTATTAAATATCTCCATAATTAGATTTTGCTGGAAATTTTTACTGAGAAAAATTTTACTCGTTTCTCTCATTCGTTCTCTCTACCTCTTTCCCTTCTCCCCTCCCTCCTCTCTCTCACGTATATTTATATCCAAAAGTAATTGAAATATTATTCGATAATGTTAGCACATCGCTCTATCAACTCCCTGAAGTCGATGAAATTTTTGAATATTTTGAAAACTTGCCTTAAAATTATCTGGACAGGTACAGATTGTGAACGATATTTTTATGCTCTTTCCATTAACAACCGTCATTCTGTTGCCATAATACGCTAATGGCAAAGTAAGCAGCCGTGTCGAGGTGGTTTCTGACGAGATCTCTTGCGGCTCGTAAAATTGCCAGCTGGTCAGAAATGCAGCCGAGATACCGCCGGCGTTCTAAAGCAATTAATTGTTATGCGTTCATGAACGCTCGGGATTTACAGTTAGAATTTGTATACAGTTATGCGTTTTCCGCGTCTTTCACATGCGGTTAGTATATGCGGGCGATAGCTAAGATGATTGCATAATTTGCATTATTCTGAAAATAAGGGAAAGTCACTATTGAGCTTTTCAGAAGTCAAACTGATCAATTCTATTCTGTGCAAATATTTTAATTTTAGTAGGTAGGTACTATAAAGCATATGATTATAATTAATTTACAATTTTACATCAATTTTCCCTACTTTTTATGAAATTGATTAGTTTGGTTTTTGAGAGACTCAGGAATTGATATTTTCAAGTATCGTAAGAGCGGAGAAACAAGAGATATTGTAATTTATGCCATTGACAAGAGAGAACTTTGTTATAAGCGCTGGTGCGATCACAGGATGCGATGGAACGTACAAAATTGATTTATTGAATTTTAGAGAGAGTTGTCCCGTATAATTTGATATTATTCCGGAATGTAGGAGGCGTACGAGTGTCAAAGTGATAGAACAAAAATGCATAATTGCGCGAGATAGAAACATAGTAAACACTCCGGTGTACCTAATAAAACCGTACGGGATTTGGCATCGTTCCAAGCGTCAAGGTTTGAAAATCGAGATTTTAATTTTGTGACTTTTTATTTACAACACGGACCATCGAGCGTATTTACATATTTCTATTTACACTAATTGCGACTAATTTTTCAAGTAACGATACACACATAATGACATTTGCTTTAAGACAAAGTTGCAAATTACAATCAGTCAAGTCACATCATTAATTGCTTCTACTTTAAACTTTATTATAGGTAGAAAGAAAGGTATATTAATTAATGTACAATGTATAAACTTCACATCACTCGTACTATCTTTTATTAGCCGCTATTAATTGCATTTGATTCGCATGTGAATCAGTTGCGCGCTATTAACAGGCATGAAATGAAGCAATCGTCTTTATATACCGTTACTTCGTATTCGCCTATGACACTTGCACTTATGGTAACCGCAGTTAATTCCGTATGCCACAACATCACTCATAATGGTGTTGGTAAACGCACTCTAGGTGCGCATTACGATCGCACTTATGAATTGCGTGTTGCAACAGCACTTATACTACGCAACCATTTACATTCAATAGTTTCTTCGATGGTTTTATATGCCTTTTTCTCTCCTCTTCATCGCGACTGTCATCTTTCGTCTTTTTTATTCTTGCATACATCATTACTGCGGATCGATTACCGCTTAAGATAATCGCAGTTAATCTCCACGGTCGGATAACGCGTAAGTGTGCGTGGCCACAGTTTATGAAGCTTATCGGGAACGGACTACTGTACGATACTCGCATAAATCGCCACTTAATAGTAATCCTATCTTGAAGATGATGTCCATCTCTATAATCTCGCGGTCGCTTCATGCAAGATGAATTATACGTTGTACACATCGAATTATGTTTTCCTGTTAATTAATTAAGCAAATTAGAGAACGCGATCCATGATTATGTAACCCGTTCGTCATTTCTCTAGAAGCATTCAAATGTGCAAACAATTGTGATACAATAAGTACACTGAAAAATAATTATTATTAGCAAGAAAATTGATTTCTATGAATTTAGTTTCCTTAATTCAAAGAAGTATTAGGTAGATTTGAGAAAATATTTTAAATTCAGAAAAATATGTTTTCTCAAATCTACCTAATACTTCTTTGAATTAAGGAAACTAAATTTATAGAAATCAATTTTCTTGCTAATAATAAATTTTCAGTATATTGCACTTTTATCCCATTTTTTCTGATTTTGATATTCTGACATCTCAGAATTTTCAAGTATCTGAGCAAAATAATAGCTAGAAGTTATATTAGTTAAGGATATTGATGCATTGTCTCGGATTATTTAAAAATTTGAGCCGCCTTTTTAAGATTTTATGTATCTCCGTTTGTATTCCGAATTGATTCGAATTTATCTCTCAAACGATAAAATCTTTCGTATACGGCATACGAAAATAATGCATTTTATATGTGTGTGAAAATAATTCAAGAGACTCGTATCGCTGCTACCAATTATAAACTTTGCGATCAATCGTACCAATTTACTTTGTACTGTTATCTTAATTTCGCGACATTTACTGTCATATAACACGCAGGTAATACGAATTATATGATAAACGTCTCGGGGTTCCGCTTAGCAACCTTCGATTGCAGGCAGTTGCAGTTGATCACTTATTTTTATTATAATCCTTTTCAATATAATAACACTTTGGTTCTTGGTAAGGATTACAAATGCCGCGAAATGACCCGTTTTTCTTCAACATGGCCTTTACAGTATTATAAGTTAAGACGCGTAATTTTCAAGCGCTACCAGCATCTGAACGGATGATTCTCGCAATTGCATGGTAGGTGCACGAGGGAACAATTACGATTGCCTTGACTCCGACTCCTGATCAAGGAAGTCAGGGTATCTTTGCGTGGCAAAATAACATCTTTACTCAACTTTCATGGAAATCGCTGGTACTGTTGTTTCTCTCATTAACGCGCGCATGTTCCGCGAAGAGAGAAACGACATATACCCGGGTGCCGGCCGCAAGCGATGTAAAACCTTCTTTACGTCGACGTTGGAAATGATATTGAGTCATTCGATTCAATCAGGTTTGCGAGCGCTTGCCGCTATTACGTTATACATGATATCAACCGCATATGTTGCTCGACGAATGTTCCGATCATTGTTTCAGTAATTAACACATCAGCACGCATCACTGGCATGTCACGCGGGTTTAAATTTTAAGAACTTTTTGTGCGCGAACATTTGAAGTTGATCGTAATTGAAACAGTTTAATTACTGAAGCAAGTAAACTTCAGTAACTAAAGTTAATCTAGTTAATTGTTTAATTAATGCTCGATCCAATTCGTTGAGTTGATTAATTAATATATAATTCTCTCTGCTTGTGTGTTAATTTGAGATAATTATACGTTACACTCTCTTCGTAATTATATACCATAGCAATAATTAGGATGTATATCTGTAAATATTCGTAGTACACTTATTAATTAATCGAGATAACTCAAATTTACATCGCTCGTACCTTTGAAATCGGTATATTATTGCAAAAAGGTTGCAATTGAAAAAATGAAAATTGAAAAGCGAAAAATTCTTGACGACATCATCCACCGATAAACCGTATTAGATGTTCTCGTTGCATCAGTCACTTATAATGATATCGTTATCGCATATGTATATCTGCAATCGTACATACACATCTGCAATATTATTATTTTTTATTTTACCGATAAGATTATTAACGTTATGACTTGCATTATCATAACAAAGAAATTTCTGATGTACCGTCAAGCGTAATGGTCTCTAATTACAGATTTCCTTGTATAATCCAGCAGTGAGTTATGTACAAATAGTATATTAAGCTGCAGTTTTCTTTTTCTTTAATTTCGCGCTAGGAATTATTATCTCGATCAGGAGTCGAACCTGGACGCTCATTACTCTTCAGGATCTGTTAAACCGACTATTAAGTAATACCTTGTAAGAAGTCAAGCTATAGAAATATCTGCTATAGGAAATCTGTGCTGACGAATAACACGAGCTACCCTGCACATGCTACTCTCTCCTGGAAAGCGTTTTCGAATGATTCGAGCTTACGTAATTCCTTTGTAGGCCGGTCAGATCGGGCTGAACGGATCTAAAGCTGACTAATCGCGGGTTTCTTGTGAAAGTGATGTTTTTTCCCCGCGTATTATAATCTTGGCTGCGCCGGAGAGCCAGTCATTGCTCTGCTATTTCTCCGCGCGAATATCGCAGTGTATCACTGGAGCATATACATGAATTACGTGTGTATCCACCTGCCGTTGTGTAGCAAGTGACGCCTACGTGAAGCCAATTTTGGATTGGACAGGATACGGGATGAAATACTAGAGTATATTTTTTGTTAATCTCATTTAAAATGTAGAGACCCGCATCTGTCAACTATATCTTTACAAAAACATGTCTAAAAAATTTGTGTTTGGGAAAGGTTCATGCGTCTCATTTAACATTCCATTGGTCGTCGAGAGTTTGATTGAAACGTGATATTAATTCTTTTTATGATGCTCACATTGCTCGGTCGTTTAAATCATAAATAATCGGATCAATCGATTTTAAATTAGTGGCAACTGGAATTGCAGTTCCCACGATCTCTCATCGGAATCCCGCTGATTATTCCCCGGAACGAACGATCAGATCGAGTGAATCAAAAATTACGTAAGACGCTCGCCGCCAAATAACGTAACGTAACCAAATTTATTTGCGCGAAAAAATTTCCACGAGGATCATCGCACTTGTATCATCTCGAGATTAATTTAGCGTTAGATCGTTCGAGGAATCCCCATCCTCGTTCTGAAGCGCGGCTCTGGTATAGGATTATTCCTAGAAGATTCACGCGTGATCCAAGTGCAATTTAATATGACTTCACAGGTCTATTAATCGAAATGACCGAGTCGGATCGCCGATTCGCGGAAACCTCATCTCGTCTTTTAATGAAAAAGCCACCGTTTCAAGGTAAACGCCGTGGTGATCGCGGAAGGATCGTCGTTGGACGATCGCAAAGTAAGCGAGTGAAGAAAAGAGGAGAATAAAACGCTGCGCTTTATATAATCGGCCGATAAGCAATAATAAATTACAAACAATTAAATGAATGTCCCGGAAACCGATTATCAATGAAGTTTGACGTTTTTACTGATACCAGGATGCAAACGAGGAGTCGCTCTACCGCATGAATAATTATCCTGACAGGCGAACTATAGCAAACTTGTTAGACCGGCGAACATAGCCGTCATATAACATATAGACGTTGCTTCAATTGTATATTTAAGTAACGAGAATACAGCGAATCCCGGAGAATCCGCTTATCTTAATTTTCATCGACAGATTCTTTGATGAATCCGAGGTCGAATCTCTCTTATCGCTATTGTACAAGTTGCCTGATTGTTAAAGGTTAAAGTAAAGAAAGAAAACTATCATTCGCTCCAATGTCGAGTTCACGAAACGTCTCCGTTGGTGTATCTTCTACTGATTCATCCGAGATAAATTTACACAATTAAGACTTCCCACGAGATGAAGGCTGCAAGATTTTCATCGTATTTGCGCGTCTATGTCTGGTAAGCGGATTAATATAAAACATCGGTCTCGTCACGTCGTCGAGACGCCGCGTAATCTTGGTAGATTCTAAGCAAGGTTACGGCATCGCGCGTCTGTTCTGCTGCATAAGGTGCGAGATATACTCGTGTCGACGATATCGCGAATGTAAATGTAGATCGTGGACGCGCCGCATGTGCAGCAGGCGCCTTTCGGAAGACCTGTTTCCCTTCGAACGTTACCGATCTAGAGGCGGTCGATAACCCCCGCGCTCGTCTAATTACAATGGAAAAGCGGTTCCGTCGTGCGTATCTGCTCGCGCCATCATCGGAAAAGAATTCCCGTATTCCATTCCTTCCCACGAATACGCGATCGCAGATATCATCGCCGTACGCTATGAAATACTCGCGGCTGCGCAACGCCGTTGGGCGTGTTGCGCGATGCGCGTGTTAATTAATCACGTTTAACCACGTATTTATGCGAGTTCGCGTCGCGATTAATGTCAGCGGGATCGCAACGCGATAGATAACGGAAGTGACTGGAATAATAATTACCGCCGCGACATTTCCTTCCACCTCCCGTGTAACGTGACATGTGGCATTCCGAGAAAAATACGACGAGCAAATGCGACGTCGCGCGCAATTTTTAATTAGGGACAATTACATCAGAAAATATTTATGACTTTATCGGTTGTCGGATCTCCCGAAGCGTGTATGTTAGCTCGAATCTTAGGTTGTCAACTTTAGAATTTAATTGTTGGTTGTTATCGTAATCGCATAATATAGACACATGTAAACCAACTGTTTTAAATATTATCTTAATAAGTTAATACGAGTACTTGATAGAATTATCTATCTAGTTCCCAATATGTTGATTGTTCTAGAAAATAAAAAAGTAGTAAAAAAAAAAAACGTTAAAATCTTCTTCATTTTTCTTGATATTATACGTATACAGAACGCAGAACGTCTGTCCTTTTATCTTTCCGTCGCGAAGTAACAGTGATTGTTCTCGTTCCGGTGAAATTGAAAAATTCTTGTAACAGCTTGAAATATTCTCGGAATGGCTTTTAAGGCAAGACTCACGTATGCTGCAGTTAAAGCGCAAAACAATGTGGTTTACTTTCTGCCTGCAGCAAATTTCACCAGAGGCAAGTGCGCCATGTAATTTGGTCAATGGTACCGATCCGATAGCAATCACAATATTACCGAAACCATCATATTATACTCGCGTCAGATATCGAATTTATTGCGTTGCTGGACTCGTGGCACCTGCAATAGAAATTTTTACCTTATTCTTGGAAACTTAAGATAAAAATCGTTTAAAAAATCGATAATACATTCTCGCGATTGAAAGATTATGCTTTCTAAAAATATTTATTACGTTTACGTGCCGCATTTAACGTGACACGATAAAAAATTCGTTGCTGATTAACTTTTTATCAAGGTTCAGATTACGGACGTACCTATACGGTTCATAGAAATATTTGTATCGTCTGTAGATCGCGTTTGTGTACCGCGTGTTGAGATTCCGAGAGGAATATCTTGAAAGCTTAGGCGAGAGTTTGACACAAGAAGCAGAGAGAGACGAAAGGCGAACTTTGGGAAAGACACCGAAGTAGAGGAACGGGAAAAGCGACAAGACGCAGGAAGAGTAGAAAGGGGTCGAAGTACAGTACACGCGAGTCTGATAAAGCGTCGAGCTGCTCGTAATAAGAGCCGGCAGAAAGTTAGCTGAACCGTGAAGCCGAGGCCGAGGAGGGCCACGACGCGACGGCGAGAGTTCCAGGAACATCGCGTTCCCTCCGAGAACTCCATACACGAGATAGAGAACCCGCGGGCCTGTCTCGGTGCTTCTTTTGCTCCTTTCCCTCTATCCGCGTCTCCCACCGTTTCTTTCCCGTTCGGTCTCTCGCTCGCGCGCGCCGGTAGAACTTTGCCGGACCGTTTAATTCTTGCCAACTATAGAATCGACGTTCCTGAAAAGAAAGGACGCTGTTTCACGCGTTAATCGACGGCTTTTATCCGCTCGACTTGTGATGGAGGGGAAGGAATTGTTATTTGGAAGTTCGTCGGATGATTCTGCAAAAGAGCAGAAATTTCGATAAGATCGTTGCCTTCTTTCTCTTTATCACGAAAAAGGTAAATTAACAGAAACAATCAAAATGTATTTAGAAAATCGGAGATTTGTCTTATGCGTATATCGTATAAAATGCGTAGCATTAAAATAAATCTTTCGTGGCCTAATTGCGGACTTCAAAGCGACATAATTGCAAGCTAGGATAAGTACGATCAAACCGGTACTTTGCTCCTGCAGAGAGGCGTCATCGCTGTATACTAAAATATGATTTTAAGATCATATAACATCTGATAGGTAGGCTATAATTTCGTACTTTGTCACGCTTCGTTGTTCGTACTTAGGTGAACCTCGCCGGCGATCGCCGGGATCATTGTCCCCGTTCGACGTATCAAACTATCAACGAAGGCGTTCTTTTGTCGGAGGCCATCTTTGATTCGTTCTCAGAATCGAAGGAGCCAGCAGGCAGGCGTCTTCCAGCACCGGTCCTCCTCGTCCGCGAGGTAACGCTTTACCGTTCCTCTTTCTCAACTTCTCATGTTGCTTCTTTACTCTTCATTATTCAGGATGAGCCTCGCTTCTTTCTCTCCTCCTCTCGCCTCTCTTTCTCTCTGTTTTCATTTGCATTCGGTCCATATACGTATATCGGTTCGTTCGTCGAAATTATTTGCACCTGGCTTTCTAGTTATTATCTCTTATTTTTTTATTTATGTTCTGGCTATACATATAATTTTGTATATTTTATTTTATAATATATGGCCATGTAGATTTTAATAAAAGCCGTTTTTAATTAAAACTACCGTTTCTATTTCTACGTGTGGTTGACATGACTTATTCATCTCGTTAACGACAGTTTTGCAATTTACTTATCGTTTGAGGAGTCATTAAATATCGATGTACGGTCGGTTCATTCTTGGAAACGGCGCAATCAGCAGGCGGTCATCTTCCGCTGATCCTCCTCGACGATGCACGACGTTCCTCGTTCTTCGTCTCTTCTCCGGGAGAGCCCTTACCTTCTGTTTTATTTTCCCTTACTCTCTCGCTAACTCATTCTTTCTCCTTTCTCACTTCTCTCTTCGATTCCTTTTATAACCAAAGCGCACATTCATGGTTCTGCGAAACCGTTGAACCGAACCATCTTTCTTGTCTGTCGATTTTCAGCTTGTGTCGTGCGTTGTAAATTTGAGAGAACGCTTTCGGTAACAATGAGATATTCGATCGATAGCATTATTTTTAACACGATTGATTTTGTTTGGTTGTAATTTTATCTGTATGAATTAATGTATATACGTAAAATTGTTTAACTCATTTTCTAGTTATTGCGCGAGTAATTGTAATGTGGATGGTCGCATGGATGACGGTAATAATTAGAAATTTTGCTTTTTCATGTTTTATTGTAGAATTTTATTTATCTCAAACGTGCGCAAATTAATTTGTTTTATAGCGCGAAAGGACAATAATTTTTGTTTCGCGTAAAATAACATGCGACACTTTCAGTGCTCGAATTAATCATGCCAGTCGATTCACTTCTGGTTTTATTATATTTCATCAGGTCTTCGACTAGTAACCTCTCACAAAGTTGGTCCTATCTTTTTTTTTTCATGCGGCAAAGTATGGCATTATGCTTTCTATTTGTGAAAATTTGAATTGAATTCGAAGTTCGAGGACCCCGAGACACATCCGGTCATTGTTTGAATCGAATGATAAAGTATGTGGCGGAATCAGTGATTATATTAAACCCTAAATTTTGCACGAAACATTTCCTAAAAGATAAATTATTTCCTCCGGCCTACAATTTCTTCTTTACAATAACATATTTTTAAATCTTGGTGCTTTTCTTTTTATACATTATCCTAATTGATTCATATAGAGTTCTTTATACAAGCATATTATAGAGAAACTACATTTTAAATATGTATGTGATTCTTTTTGCCATATTTTCTTTGTGTATACCTTCTAATATAATATAATTAAGATGTAATTTTATTACATAAACTTTTTCATTTAGAGAGAGAGAGAGAGAGAGAGAGAGAGAGAGAGAGAGAGACAGGAATTGAATTCGAATTATCGAGTTTAAAAGTTAAAAGATTACACTTTGTGAAAGATTAACATTTCGCTACAATATTTTTCTCTACATTAGAAGATTTTCTCAGTCATACGGTACACCTGTGTAAAAGGATCGAATAAATGCCATCAAATGCTTTTGCTGAATCGACGAAATCGAATGGAGCAAGGGGTGTACACGCGCACGCGTGCACGGATATGTCACGTACGTACGTTGTGCGCGATCTCAGCATTGGTCGCTGGCAAGGGCTATTTATAACATTCCCGGTGACACGGGATGTTACATAAGCTTACATTATTCATATCGCGCTTTTATGCTTCCTTCGTTACGCGCGCACGCGTGCGTGCGCGTGCGACGAGACGACAAAGTAAACCGAGTGTGCGTGTACTCATTAACGTACATACAAAGAGCTCCACCGGCTCGTCATTTCCTTTTCCGAAGATCACCGCGAAAAATTTTTAATTTGATTTGCTATTCTTAACGCTTCGTATTTTTCCGTATTTTTATACCTATCCTCGCGTGCTAATAAGATACCTGATACAATAATGTTGACCAACAGTCACCAGCTTCGGAAAATATTTGCCATTATAAGTAATAACTAAATGTACACATATTATACTATGAAAGCTCTTCGCAATTTTTGTTGCTTATAACGACGTGCGATTGGAACAACTTCTTTAATTTATTTAAAAAAAAAAGCAAATAAATGAGAACACGTTTTTATTTAATAAAATTTACTCCAAAAATAATGTCTGTTGATGTGCATGTAACATTGGACGGAACGGCGGTACAGAATTTATGAAACTCTTAATATTAAACTTAACTATCTTATCATCGCGCAGCTATTTTACATAACAAAGTAGAAGGTCCAAAATATTATATAGGTTTCATAATGGCATAATTTTATTAAGTATCTATTTATATAACGAGACTTAAGAAAATTCTGCAAAATATTGCATATCGATCTGCGCAAGCTCGTGAACTACATAAGAACGTATTTTATTAGAGCAAAGAATAGCTGAGATATTTTCTAGGAGTCGGAATTTATTTGATTACGATGTATAGCACGAATGCCGCGGGGGGTACGTTTAAATTGACGACAGAGAGGAAATGAAGTTGCGCGAACTAATCGGGAATTCTTTGGGCTTTTAACCTGAATTATGCCACGAGGAAGTCTATATAGGTACGCGCGCTGCGGGAGTCGAGATAAAATCGGTCCCCGATACTTTGCGGAAAGTTTTAATACCGAAGAAATAAGGGAGGCGTTTTAATAGACGGTAAGACGGAAATGAAATTATGCGGGATAACTCGCAGTCGAGATGCTGCTCGTTTTATTTATCTTATCCGGTGGGATCGCGAATAACGTGCTCTATTGCATAATTGACACTTTATTGACATGTTTGCGCCAAATATAGTTGGTCTTTGATAACTGTCTATAAAGAAGCAGTGAATAAGTTTAGAATGAAAGAATTTTGTCTCTGATTATCTTAGAATTTATCGTTTATTAAGTAATAAATGAAGAGACTTAAGTCCGAATTAATAGACGTTTCTCAATTGTCAAGATCAGTCTCTCTTTGTCTCGGGTATACCGTTTTACCATACGCAAGACAAAGACAGACTAATCTTGACAACTGAGAAACGTCTATTAATTCGGACCTTATTCATCTATCAATATTGGGCAATATTTACTTAGTGATAATGACTGCAGTAATAATATTCACTAGCTATGTTTATGTTTCTTGACTACTGGCGCGTAAAAGCTTTATAATTATATCTCCCTGCAAATTGTAATTAATCCGACAATATTGATACGAATCTAAAATTTAATGTCGACGCTGATCGGCAATAATTAATGCTGCCTCACGAGTAAATCATCTTCGTGTTGACATTTACGGAAATTTAGTGATTTTAACATCCGCTAATTTTCGATAATGCGATAATGCAGATGCACATTATAACATCGTTTCATTAGCATCGAAACATGGTTATTTCATCGTAAGCGTAATGACATTTGAACGTTAAAAATACTATTAAAAATTTATCCATATGATCGTATAGCTCCATTATTATAAACAATAGAGCATTTGATGACGTTAATTGAACTTAGTCTTTCGTGCGATTTCGTGTTTGAAATAATTATCACATAATATTATGTGCAAATAATTTGCATACTTGCGAAGTTCAGGGGAAATGAAGGGATATAATCACAAATATACCTACATACGTGCAGTAAAATTTTTATGCTTCTCTTGGATGTTCGCATTTGTAATGATATTTATACAGAAAGGCACGCAATATGTGTGTGCATTGGAAAAAATGCGTGTTAATGGCAAAAATTACGTGCTAATTAAACTTTTCGAAATGTTCGTGATAAACCGCAGTTTGATTTTCCATATTCATATAGTCGATTATTAAAGTTGTGGGTACAAAGTCGATAATGTAAAAGATAAACTTGATTATGTTAGGTATGAATATATTATGATTTTAAAATACGACTCATTTCAAATTAGCTCTTAGTCCAAGAAGAAGAATTATTTTACTTGAAACTTAAAAGTGTGGCCCACATATGTATATGAAAAATGATTCCGTAGAAATATATCCAATATAATGCGCTATGCAGCTAATTGGTAATTTGCGAGATATTAAACTGGTCATTACGAATCTTTTAGGAAGAAGTTGCAGAAAGCTGAATAGGATTGAGACAGGAGGCGTGACGGCGCTTGTAAGAAACGATGTAAATAAAGCGCGAAAGACGAGTTCTAGCGTTCTAACCGATTCCAGGTACAATTAAAGCAATCCTGGACTACTGTTACGTTTCGTTCCATGAAATCCTCGGAAGATGGACACGCACGAGAGGAGAAACATGACATGCATTGTTGGGAGAAAAAAGTTAATTCATAACGCACCGTACGTGTACGACGTAATATCTGTCGGTATCTCCCGTCACTTCCCAAGTAGATTTGTGGTGCACCTCTCGTGCAATAACGCCATTTCTACGAATACCAATCCTTCCTTTATTATTCCTTTTGCGTTCTACGCGGGTTACGTCAAATCATATTGAATTCTTGCGAACGGAAGCTCCTGCGAACCAAACGCCAGGAAACTCAACGACGATCACCGGCTCGTGCGTTGTAGGATTTTTTTTTCCGGAGACGTCACGCTTGCATCGCTCGTGTGTGCACGCACCACACGCAGCTTCCTGCGACGCCCACGAGCGGTCACTTACAATTAGCGTTCGAGTCAAGTATGTGACTCGTCACCGGCGCAAATTGCGTACTAGCAGTCGTAACTGCCGCGGCTGAATGGGACTTAATGGTAGTGGCGGCTTAATTCATCAAAAAGAACCCGAATATCTCTCTCTTTCCCCTTTTCTCTTTATTTCTTCCCTTCAATGATATCACGCTGTGTTTAATGGATGTTTGCGTCCCTTAGCGTACACGCGAAAGTGCTGTGTTTCACATCCAGGCCTATTTGGCTTTTTCCCTGCTCTCGCGCATGAACGGCTCAACTAGACGATCAAATTACACGTTACCACGGCTCGTTGAGTGCGCGACTCGGTTGCGAGACAAGAAAAAAAAAAAGAATGACAGAATAACGAGATAGAGCGCATCGATGAAACTTCCCCTATCGATAAGACCGAATGATCGCGCGGAATTAAGTATAAGCGTATCATTAAATCCGTTGTCGGCGAGCAATGGCGAGCTTGCTAATTACGCGCAAGTCATATATACGCGATAGACATCTCGGACCGGCGCGGCGGGGAGTATAATTTTCACCTCGTTAATTATTTAATCAATATTACGCAAATTTTTTGACGCCGTATCTTCGTATCTCGAAAGAGCATCAAGGCTAATGGCTCGCCTTTTCCGCTTCATGGATCATTAAGCCGTTATTAGCAACGATTCTATTTCCATCTCGATCTCTGACACTAACCTGAACGTTGACTGCGTTTAATCGACCTCTTAATAATTTATTATGCTAATGATCGAACGTCAAGATTCTTTCGACTAATTGTAAGAATCTTCGAATTTATTACGGTCATTTAAGAGATAACTACGAAATATCAAGAAGTTGTTCTGTCTAAAAGTGCTCATGAGATTATATAATGTATAAATTCAAACTTGATATGTTTTATCGATAATAATCCTTAAAACAATGTTATTAATAATTCTAAAAATTACCGTATTAATTTTCGGCAATTCTTTTATTTCGTCGTTAAAACATTCACCTATTTCAGTTTTAATCATATTTATGCTATTGCTGTTAAGTGAACTGAACTGTATTTCGTTAATTTGTCGAGAGGAAGAAGACCGTTTGATCTCGACGCCTAGCGAATGCACCGGCGCGGCGGGGAACCGAGTGCGTGCAATTACAGGCTTCTGGCAGGGCAGTGTAACCGGCGAAACCAATTTGCGGTTATACTTGGAATTCATGAATGAGGCGCCACGTACAGTGGTTCCCGCCTCAATGAGGTCTCCGTGTCGGGCGAACTGGGAATCGTTATTGTCCATTGACATTCCGGAATTTTCTGCAGCGTCGCTTCCTACACGTCAGACGTGCACGTCGAACGCAGCGCAGTTATAGACCTCTTCCCGCGGTTGTACGGTGTTTGAATAGTAAAGAAGACACAGTCATTGACATTCAGCAATATTGTAAAACGTAGTCGCAAGAGAGAACAAGAAAATAACAAGGAATTTTCAATTTCTCGTTTGTCGAGAAATCGTATCCAGTGCTATATATTTTTCTTAGCTTTCGGCAAAATTTTAAACAGAGATTATTTTAGTTTTAAACCTGACTTGCATGTTTCGATAAACGTCAAGAATTTTAATATTTCTGTTTTAAATAACAGCAATCATTATAAGTAATCTGCCAAAACGTGAGAATACGCATATAATACAAAGACAGTAATATTTCTTACAATTTTAATAATAAAAGGTTTATGATAATTATTTCAATAGCATTAAAAAATATATGCGTGTTTCACGGGAAGTATTTGACGTGAATATTATTTGCCGATTTGAGTGAGCCCAAATAAAATTGCACTCGCATAGCGAGAAGATCGCGACAATTTCAAGGTACATGCACCGCGTCGGTATGTCGTCTTCACCGTTCTATCTGCTTCCCACATACGCATGAGTTTCTCTCTAATTTAATACGAGTCACTCCAATTATAGTCGTGCCCACTAGCCGCGAAACTCGCGAAACGAAATTGCCATGATACCCGGAATTTATGAATGGACCGACGACGTACCTAGTTTCGCGCTCGTTAAGAAATTTCCGCGAAGCGTCCAAGCTTGCCGCAGCGAGAGAGAAAGAGAAAAAGAGAGAGAAATAGATATAAAAGCTTGAATTAGGCGCGATGTTGCGCGTCGCTGAGTGATTCGTTGCATCTGTCGCTTTTCCTATACATCAACAGCGGGACGAAACAAATGAGGACATTTATCAAAGAATATATAAGCAATTCGATGATTTTGCGTCCGCCAACTGCGGGCGGGCACGATTGCGCGTAATTTCGATGCCGCACTCAAAATAAAATCCAGCGAAATTCTAGCTAAGAAACTGGCCGTCCTAGGATCCAGATTTACGCCAAAGTCATCATCGTGTTTTATTCATAGGCACCGACAGGTGCCCAGAATATCGCCGCCTATTTCGCATCCACCCCGTATGAGCGAGCGCGACAGCTGCGCGAGGCTATTGTGCGCGTCTAGATTTTGTTGAATGTAATCGTGCGACATGCGTGTGACGCGACAAACACAGAATCCGTGAATGAAAGACCATTCGGGCGATATCGACACGGATTTAGTAATTGGTTGGCAAGCACAAATGTACGAACGCATATCGATATCGATTGTTGCACCGGTCTCACTCGATTCTCGTTCGCGGAAACGGGACGCGCCAGATGCAGGGACTGCGCGAGATGTATTCACGAAAACCGTGATCGCGGCATTGACCGCAAAAGAGAAGTGCCTTTTATGCTCTTCGTATCCTTCTCTTGCGTCAAAATATCTCGCTTGAATTTTACAAAGAGACACCTGCCTTGGTACCTCTCGGTATTTCGAAGAAAGGAGGAAACACGGCTGATTGAAGCAGATGCGAAGAGGTGTACTAATGGAGGCTGAGAGAGACCGAAGTGACATTAAGATCCCAAGTAGCGTCCGAGACGTAACGTACGGTGTAAAGGTTACAAAGCGATTAATTTATCATGATGATTTAATATTCTTATCACATGCCAGACACGATTTTAAGCGCTTATTAATGTCTCTGTCATTCGCGAATGCTACGCCTTTGCGTTATTTCGCTGTGTAATAATAGTTCGCGGGGTTTAGATTTCTGAGATTTATTAACGCGCGGACAAGCTGGCGCCAGAACGTCGCGTAATACACGCTGGGATTATCTCCAGATTGTGTCTTAATATCACGTAAAAATACAAAATTGACTCTCGCAACAGCATTTCCTCGGCCAAAGGCTAAGGCACACTTGCATCAGTGACATCCAATTACACGTACGATAACATATTTTCGTAAGAATATGATATCGCAGTAGGCGCGAGACATCGCTATAGCGCGCGATACATGTTATTAACGAAGCGGGCACTATTATGTAATGTCGGAGTGTCGCGAGAGTGTTGCGATCGTCGATTACATTGAAATGTCGGCAACGAGCTAATCTCTCCGCGGCATTGCCATTTACATTTTACATTAACGATCGATCACGTTTCGCGATCACGCTTTCGCGATCACGCGGCTCAAAGCGATAATTAACGTAATCGCCAATAGAATAAAAATAATTATCCGAAGGCTTTGACAATAAACGCAGCTATAAATCATTCGTTTGCTGTGACATACGCTTGAATACCCGAGAGTGCTTGCCCGAGTACGTCGAGAGGCAATATCGAATGCAAGGCTTGCAACAGGTCGACGTAAGGTTGGGTCAGTTAAGCTTACTTAGGTCACGTCACGTCACGATGATTGCTAGGCCGGCTGCTCGATGGTAGTCGCTATCTGTTACATAGAAGGCGAAATAAACCCCGCGAATGACTGTCGCTCACGCTATATCCACCTGTTGAGCACCGCTTATGTCGTTTTTCCTATTACTGTCACCTATCGCGATCACCATCGACAACTTTTCATCCTCGATCGAATAATGCGCGTGAAGAAGTCGAGGAAAAAGCAACATTTTGCAGTTAGTGCAAGTTTTCACGTAATTAAAAGATAGTTGCTTTATTTATATTCGAGATGCTCGCGGAATAGAGAGAAAATAAAACTGACGTAATGTATTAATTAATTTTGTATGTGCAAAAATTTCCGTGTTCCAGCGATATTAATTAGTAGAGAGCATGCGCACATTAATTTTGAAATTGCACTAAATATCGTTAAGTTATTTTAGCGCGATTGCAATTGCAAGTCCAAAATCCATATTGCATATACGCATTTAATTGTATTTTTCTATTGTTTTTTTCATATTACCGGAAGTTATTATCGCGATTTATTATCCTATTCATTCGCGAGAACTTGCAATAAGTACGATTCTCTCTTTTAAAAAGACGGTTTCTTCGGAAGCATGGGCTCTCGGTTTCTCCCTAATGTGTCTGACGATGAATGGATTCGAAAGATATACGATAATAGGTCGCGTCGTTTTTAACTGCGCGAAGATGGGATTCGCAGAATACTCGCGAATTATTCCGCGGAATAATAACTTCCACGAAGCGGCGTCGAGTCATGAATCGCCGCATAGTTTCCATTCATGGCGTGGCCTTTGAATCAACGCTTTCAAGATCTCTGTCGATGTTGCGTTCAATAGCAGCGGTTGAGTCATTTCCGATAGGATAGACGGATTTCTAGAAGAAACGACGGGAGAGAGAGAGAGAAAGAGAGCATGCGGATTATTTGGCGCCCGATAACGCGAGAATGCGAGAAAATGCGATGGCGTTACTTTGCGAAACACAGCCTTGATAGTGCGCGCGTGCATCGTTTATTTCCTACTATATGTATAGTATACTATACTACAATTGGAGCGTATTATTATTTCCGAGAATATGTATTCCAATCTAGCATTTGCCTTTACGTTACTACGAATTTCGATGAATTTTATATCGATATATAGCACGGATTGCATATTTGCGCGTACGGATGCACCGACGCAAAAAATTTCGATTACATCGACGATCTGCGATTTCGTATGCGGGGGGCAAATATCCCGTCGCGCTCCACCGATAATTCAACGCTCATTATCATTCGTATTCCACGGTGCAATGCTATGTATTATAATTGCTCGTAGCGAACCGGTAAACGTGCGCTAATGATTTATCACGACAAAATGATGAAGCGGATGAGGCTTATCTCGAATTATTATTTTTCTTTGACTCGCACGCTTATAGAGATCTCGACTACGCGGACCCAGCCCCGGCTCTCTAAATAAATGCCACGTTGCCTCGCGCTGCCCATCAGCGTATACACGTCCTATTAAACACGTGATGGCTTTCTAATGGCTCGTTTAATCTCGCATTCATTTGAAATTCAACGATCGCTCGAATCTCTCCGCGACCGTAATACGGCGATGCCCTTTATCGTTGCGCAACCGTAATGTCGAAGTTGCATAAACGCAGGGAGGAAGGGAATGAGGGTGGGAGTATACGGATTACCGCCCACTATGTTCTCATTAACTCGCGTTGCGTGGAAAATTGCGTGGAATCGATCGTATTCTCTGCGATCGATCATTGCATGCAGGCGATAAATTATCGGCGTGCTTGGCGCGTCGGATTTTCGCCGCGAGCCACGTGATCAGGAACAATAATTAATTAAACGAACGTGCGCAAACGCGACCAATTTGGATTACGCTACACCGGCTGGCCGTTTAGCCAACAGCGATTTGGAGAATCCATTTCTGCGGTCGACGTGCGAATCCATATCTGTAACGCGTCGTCTGAAAAAAAAAACAAAATAAAAGCATGGTCGAATCTACAGCACATTTTGTTCGAAATTATTTTCTTGTTTTTTCAGAAAAGCAAGGTAATATGCACGTGTACGTCAGCACTGAACTCGCGACTTGCGAACGATTTATAATTCACAAGCCAAAATTTGCGACTTTGATGTGGCAGCGTTAAATTCTAAGCTTGATTCATCGAAAGATGTTACAAATCAAGCAAAGAGCGTGAACAAACATGAATGAACGAACATTGGGATTAACGTGAATGACGCTACGAGCCTAAATTTACATCTTTCTGAAGAGATGACTGATTCGCACAAACATTTGGACTTAGCAAACCAACGGATCCAAGCTCAATACATTGTGGATGCTAACATCGTTATACATCTATATATACATACTTTTGTGAATAATAATGCGATAAACATTCGAAGAAAAGTGGAAGCAAGATACAACTTAATTTAAGAACATAATAAGAAGAATAGGAATAAATTATAAATTATTAATAAGAAGAATATAGGAAATAGATCTATACATAGGTATATATTTCGGTGAGATAATTGATAAACAGATAAATAGATAGGTATAGTATATTTGATATAAATGGAGCAAAGTAGCGAAAAAAATTTTCTGAGAAAATAAGAAAATAATTTCGAACAAAATGTGCTGTACTCGATTCGACCATACTTTTATTCTTTTTTTTCAGACGACGCGTTACAGATATAATAGAGTTTATTTGTATCTCTTAATTTAAAAAAAATTACATTACGAATATTTCCCTTCTCTTGTCGGTAGGTATGTACATAAAAAAAGCGCTACATTCGTTCAGAATCGTTTGTTTGGAATCCTTGCTAGCTTGGTCTGGTTTACCTATAAGAATTGCATGACAAGACACGAGACAGCGCTAAATAACACGCCAAAGAGTACGAACATTTGGCACGCGGCAACGAGCGCGTTGCACCGCCAGCGATGTCTCGTCGATGCTCTTTGACAATATACCATTTATTCCGGGCCTGTTTCTCGTTACGAAATTACCCGGAAAACGACGAGGTATTATGACGTTTCTCGTGACAACTCGAATCCAATCGTCGATGAGAGACTTGTGAGAGCTGAGCGGAGTCGCGGTTCAAATGCGCAGCGGTGGCGGTTCCGTGATGCAATAATAAACTGCGACGACGATCTCGACGAGACACGGCAAAGGGCTGCGGGTCACGTAGGATATACCTACACACCGTGACCGTTCTTCTCCTCCAGCGAGCCGGCTGGCATCAGGTTGTTGATTCATCGATCGTCTCGAGCGGGTGATATTCCCCCGTGACATTTAAACTATCCAGCCGGCCACGCTCGCTCGATCTCTCTCCGGAACCGAACGCTAATGCAACTGTTATCTAATAGCGATGCACATGGGTATTGTACGTAGTGTAACGATACGTAGTGTATTTATTTAACTAGATTATTTTATATCGCGAAACGCACATCTCCTCGCATTCTTCGCGCTAACAATAAGATAAAATCACGGTTTCTGTGTAACATATTTTTATACATTTTGTATCTATATACATATGTATGCATATTCCATAATTTTCACCGCTCCAGTTTTCAGTTGCAAAAATTTTTTCATTTTTAATTTTTTTAAATTTAAGAATGCGATAAATTTCGATCACAGATTGACGAGCTCTAACAATATGTCTAATTGCGATTGATACGATTATTACGATTGTCGTGTTATTTTATTGTTCAGGAGGATATTGCAACGCCACGTTTACCCCACAATTACCTCGATTGAGCATACACTACCGTCACACGGCGGTCGATCGTTGTCTGGCGATAAACGACGTGTCACAGTGACGAATCACGAACGGCGGGATACCGCGGCTTGGCGGATTGACCATTGACGCATGTGCCGATCTGCGAGTGTATGCATTGTATTATAAATTATAATACCTCCCTCCCGCGTAAAGAGACCGTGGACAGACGGAGGGAACGCGTACGTGAGGTTACGAGGCTGACCAGTGACCATACGACGCCGCCGCGGCCGTCCCGACGTTAGCGCACGTGCGAGCGTGGTCGAGCGACGACGCTACTCTAATTCGAGATGATTTCATGGCCGCTTTAATGTTTCGTCTATTTATTTCTCAAGGCTGCTTCGCCGTGAATTATGTCGCGTGTGCGTTAGGTATACAGTTACGGTAGTACATACACCGTCGTTCCATGAATTAATGTTGCGTTCGCACATATAGCGCCACTATCTTTATTTATAACATATAAATAAAGCAAAATTATCCTGTAATAATTTATTAATTTTTTTTCAAAATCACGATAAATAAACGTAAGAATCTACGGAATAACGGAATAGTCTCGAGAGATTGACGTTGACATTAGTGTGGCTCTTATTAAATTAATTTTTGAACAGCGTCAATGGCAATATCTCGGTTGTGTGCATATGCGAAAATCATTATGCGAGCGCGAGGCCGGAGATGCGATAAAAGTGCATACGCGTTGCTGCGTGAGATTGTGCGTACGCGAAAGGCCGATCGCGAGAGATTCATTCGCGCGTAAGGGAGGGCGAGAGGTCGCTGGCGTGTACCTACTACTTCTAGTTCGATAAGCATACGACATACGAACGGCCGCAAAGGTAATGCAGGCGAGGATGTCGTGTGTGACGTGAGCAGGTGATGAAAATTTAATTAATATTAGTCATAAAAATTTAGTTGATTGGATTTCTAACGTAATTTTACACACGACATTAAATTCCTGAATCCAAAGTTCACAGAACTTTATTTGAAAAATAAGAACTGTAATTAGAAAGATATATGAATCTGTTAAAGTAAGTTAAAATTTTATTACGTCACGCGAGTCGGTGATCATATTAAATGTGGAAATAGCGGAATCATAGATATACATATATGATATTTTCCTGAAAAGAGAAAAGAAATTTCTGATGTTATTATAGGAGATATTTCCGCGCAAAGAAAAATATATGTCTAAGTGCCAGCCATTATGTGTCGAGGGAAAGCTCTTCGATTTACCTTGCGCAACATGCCCTAGCGTAACCGGGGCCGCCGCAGACGACGATATCGTAACTCGGACTCTAGACTAGCCATTCTGCAGACGCACCGGGAGGGCACCGCGGTGTTCTGGTGTGCGTCTTTGCGAAAGTGCTCGCGGGGTAAGAGAATTGCGTTCGTGCTATTTCCAAGCTGCGAGACGAGAACGTGCGCGAAAAGAGAGAATAAAGAGAGAAAAATCTATTTATTTGGGAGCAAGTTTTATCAGAGAAAGAATAAGCAAAATTAATGATAATAGAATAAGAGATTCGTGTATTAGGTATATATATGTATATAATAAAGGATCTATATATAATAATGAAAAAATATATAGGTATTTTATTTTTCTCTTAAGAGAATAAAGAACTAAATATGGACGAGGAAAGACTTTTATTAAAAGCCTTTACGCAGAATTTATTGATCTTGTACAAATTTTATTAATCTTGGATATTTCTTTTGCACCGAAAGAACAATTACATGCGCATAATATTTCAAAGAAATAAAATAATTAAAAATATATATCGTACACCGCGAATAGCTGCAAGTGGTATTAAAATCTTATCGACCATAGTAAATAATTTGAAAAAAGATAAATAAAATTAGCCCATGGCGCGTAACGTTGTAGCTTGCAAAATAGTGGGATCAGTGTCCAACCATGGTTCGCTTCTAAAGCCTGGAATTTAAAGCGCGCTGCGGCGAATAATTGAAAAGCGTCTCCGTTGAGAGTGAGCGAGAAAGCGGGCGATCGCCGCGGGAACGAGACGCTGCATTGGAGAGAAAGAAGAGGGAGGGTCGTAGATTCGATGGGTAGAAGCTCAAGGAGGGACCCAGGAGGCCCGACAGGCTGACGCCAGGAACCTCGCCGAGCGAGACAGCCGGCGCCCCGCGTCGGCGTTGTGCCTGCGTGTCGCGTTCCATACGTGCGTAAGCGTGCTGGCGTATGCGTGTGCACGTCACTAACCGTACGCATATAAATATACGCGCATCTACGGCGGCGGCGGCGGCGGCTTGCTTCTCCTCTTCTTCTTCTCCGTTACACGTTCGTCCCTCGTGTCCTCCTCCTCACCGCTCCACGAGAGAATGTGGTTATTCGGCGTCATCTGGATTCCGGTGTGAATCATAACGCTCTCTCGGACTGTTCAATTTTAAGAGAGCCGCTAGAAATTGAATCACGCGCATACGACGTGACAGGAGTGCGACAGGAGAGCGTTGCTCGAAATTTTAGGCGAATTTATTAAGATATTATACCTATATATGTATGCAGAAATTTTTTTAACGATTATAGAAATCTATTAATTTGCTATAATGTATATTTTGTGACTAGTTGATTTTTCAATATTAAATTTATGCCGCACTGTGATGTCTTAATGAGATCCGCTAACTCTCACCGGTCGCGGTGATTGAAGATCGCTCGAGGAGAGGACGCACATCGTCGTCTGAATGCGAACGTGATTCATGCCAGTGGCGCCGACTAAGAGATCGATCGACGGAGAGATCGTCTGGTACAATACAATGCGTACTGTCATGAAACGCAATTACGGCGCGATCGATGCCGCGGTTACGCAGAAACGACGCATTTCCGTCGTGGTTTGTTTAATCAAACATAGTCCCACGTAATGCTGAATTCTAAATGCAGTTCAAGTGTGCGAACATGCTTCAAATTTGTCTTATATTAAGAGAAAAAAGCATTAGCGAAGCGGTATTGTTTATCGTTTATCGTTTATCTTATTGTTGATGCGCAGAAGGCCGCGCTGTTGTGTAAATTCTAATTACATTCGTCACCGTTTGGTTAAGGCGTGTTAACGCAAGGTATAAATAAATTTTACAAATCGCGACGATGCATTGGATCGGACGCAAATAAATTTCGATCTTTGAAGTAGCGGCGGTAAAAAACTCTTTTTTTTTTCTTCGCCGAGCAAGGACGTTTTGTCGGATTTCTCCATCGTCGACAGTTTCGCAGAAGGAGAAGGGCGGGTGGAAACGAGGTTGCGACGACCAGGAGGACCAGGGTCATCTCACGTTCACCTCGTAACGCTCACGTTTGACCGAATTCTAGTCGCGGGTCTCCCAGTTGCTTTCACGGAGAGTAGAGCCTGTTTTTGTCGTGCGCTTAATTTGATTTAACGGAGGATGTCCCGGCGACGTCCTTGCGATATTTCCTATCTTTCTGTCTTCCTATCTTTTGAGCATTGTATTCCAGGAACATTGGTTTCCGGGAAATCGAGAAAGTTGTTGACTACATTCATTTTTTTGACGATAATTAAGAGAAATGGGTCAATTACTGAAAAATAAAGAAAAAGAGAGGAAAAGTAATTGGAGAGGTGTCGCAAATAGCGATAAAAATATCGTCTAAAAAACGAATTGCGCATCAGTTGCATAAAAATTTATGAAAATGGGTATAACAATGGGATATCATGTTTTTGACGTTAATAAGCTTCGCGATAGACGTAATTCCTGAAATTAAAAATCTACAGCTTTTCGCATATTTCACTGATATAAGAGAGCTTGTCGCGTATTTTGGTGAGATTGAAGAGAGATATTTTAAATTTTTTCGAAAGATGAAATTATATTTCAAGATATTTCAAATCTTGTATTTTTCTCTTGCTTTACTAGCTTCCGATACATTTGAATACGTAACATACAGATACTTTATTTGATTATTTCGCGGAAATCTACGGCAATTTAGTAATCGCTTTTCGGAATTGATTTGACCGAGCGCAATGCCCTCGAGGAGAGGAGCGAACGCAGAAGAATGCAGCTCGCTCGAACCTCGAGCTAAGATCAGGCTTTCTAGGGATTCCATGGGAATCGGGGTCGGAAAAGGAGCCGAGCCGATTCTTAAATCGTCAGTTCGGGGTCGTGCTCGCAAACTATGTAGTGCTCTAGGATTCGCTCCTCTCTCTTTCTCTCCTTGGCTCCTTTCTTTCATTAGCCCGTTATGTTCGTTGTGTCGCCCGATATATATGCCTTTGACAGGAGGTAGAGATATCCACGATCAACGTCGGCTACTCAAAGGTTTTTTCTGGACGAAAAGATCATATCTGATTAGGAAACGAACAGACGCGTTTCAATATGTTATACATATTAAAGTATCTTTACTTTTATCTTATGACAAAAGAACAATGTTGTTAATGCTGATAGAACATCATGTTTCCTCGTTGAATCAATAGATCGATAAAACAATGAATAAAATTTCTTTGTACCCATATAAAAAAAATAAATGTCAGAAGAAAAAGATTTCTTGTTTCCAATCGTCATTGTAATTACAAATTGACGGACTTCCTGCCGAGTAGAGCAGGAAGTCGTGTCTTTATATGAACGTCTTCATATGAACAACATGATTAAGTTTCAACTTAAATTTCTAGAGAAATTTACTTAAACAATACCTATCCCTACTATTCGCAGGATTGTGATTTACGGCAATTTTACGAAGTCCTTTAAATTCATGCCAAATTATAGATCGATACCTGTGCTGCATAAGTAGAATTTTTCTAACTACGTGCTTAAAGAAATTTAGGATATTCTTAATACTCTCTGCAAAAGTCATTCAATCAAGAACAATAACACAGCAGTCGTACAGCGTGGGGAGCTTTGTGAATGGAGAAAACCCAGACGCATGGTCAACGATGACAGACGGTTGGTCGGTTGTCGCAACAGCACCTTAGCCGTTGCTCGTCATGTCCCTGCGGCTACGAAAAAGAGAGAGAGAGAAAGAGAGAGAGAGAAGAGAAGCGGTGATGCTGTAAGTAGAGTTCTATTCCTAGATCCCGGGACACCGGAGTATAACCTCGTACAACGGAGAATCGAGAGGGCTTTCCCAAGCCCCAGAACAGCCGCTGTGCTCCGAGTAACTTCGAGTAACTCGTTCTTTCCAGCTCTTCCTTATCCTTCGCCCGTCTTCGACAAACTTTATCCGTGAGCCCTCCATCCTTCGCCCTTGCCATTCGAAAGTAAAGTCACCGAAACAAACTTGTTTACACAGCGTTCCACATTTCTGTTTCTCGGGTAGAGATAATTGGCCTGAACATGTTCTTTCGAAGATATTAATAATCACAAAAAAAGTTTGAGGACTTTTGGAAATAATCCCTTGTCATATTATCTTGTCAATTACATTTCTCTCTCTCTCTCTCTCTCTCTCTCTCTCATCTTTTTTTATCTTGATGTAGTGCGCACACGAAACAGATATTTGATATCTATATGAATGCTACATAATGATACGTTCCTAAAATGGTCGAACGTGAAATAAAGGTTCGTGAAAGGTACAGACCTACCGATGTTGATCTATAATTAATTACGCTCTCAATCACAGATCGAGAATAATAGCGATTGTATGTCGACTAGCGATATCACTCGAAAAATATATTAATAATAGCGTACCGCAGCTATATCGATCATTGAACAATCGCGAATTGGAGATCCGATACTTCCAATCGCTCTTCGAATTCGCTATTTTCAAACCGTCTGATAGCCATCGAGAATACCACCGTCCAAACGGAGCACGTTTTACGACCGTGAGATAGGGAGAAAACAATAGAAGGTGATTTGACGTACGTGTTAACCTTGCGCATGTATACATTTCCACGGTGGCTAATTTCCATACAATTAAATACCGAACGCCCTCGTGGGTGATGCGACTTGATCGCATCCGGCCGTGCATTCGCGATCAATCCTGAATCGATTTGACAGAAGCGCGCGCCAGGCTGAAATGACCTCATCGAGATCGCACCATGGGACAGAGCTCAATTCCTTCCACGTACACGAGCGATTCTCGTGCCCTGATTTAATCGCGATGCTCCGGTGACTCATGGTATGTTGACTATCAACATTTCAGGAAATGCACCAGGCATTGTGCTTGGACAATTTTACAGTCATCGTTAATAGCGTTTACGCCGTTAATTTCGTCTTGATATTATAGATTTTGATTCTATTTCTAAGGATTTATGATCTTTAATTAATCGTACTTAATATCGTATTAAGTGTGAGTCATGACCGTTTATGATAACAATCAAGTAAGTAGAAAATGTGCCAATATACGGTCGGGCGATTTTTCGCAACGTATTCTTTGCAGTGGTTCTAAAGATTCGTATTAGTATCGGTATTTTGATTATCAATTATTTAATCAATAATGATTGTACTATTCTAATTTCAACTTGAGATTGCATTTTAAGACCGACAGTAACGGCGTGTAATTTTCTAAGCGAAAAATGTACATAAATTCACGCTAATAATATTATTAGGCACAAAAGATCCAGCCCGGCCATATATATTGACACATTTTCTATTTACGTACTTAATATTACAAATTAATATTTATTTATACTATAATTCTCGTAATTCGTAATTTTTACAAATTTATTTAACTCTCTGAATCTGACAATATATGAGTGCAGTGTCTTGATTTCTCGATCTTTATAATAATGAGCGCTTTCTTGCTGATGGTAATATCGCGGATCATTCTGAATATTTCGAGAGCGTGAATTCGGTCAGATCTATAAAGCTGTCTGTCCGAAGGACTCGGAAATATCGATGTCGGGATTCTCGTTGGTCCTTTCGTCGGAAGGAGGGCGAATAAATAATTGTCGCGACAGCGTGCGTTCGGGCCTTCGAGTTTTCGAGAGGCACGCGTGGGCATGCCTCTCTCGCCTTCGTGAGGTAACGCTCACGCGTGCATACCACGGGATAACTCTTGTGTAAGAGAATTTACGATAAAGTCGCGGTTAGGACCCGATCCGTCCCGTTTCTGCCGCGGCTTTTTCTCTTCCGAAGGCCGCGAGTCCGACTCCGCGCACGTCCCGTTTTATTTACGTTTCGACGACGAGTTAATGGGGATATCGGCGGCGTGTAATGTATGCAACGAGTCTGTCGTAATTCACGCTTTGTTGCGCGAGCCCCGCGAGCGACGCCACGTTTGGGATCGTTCGGCTAAACGACGGCGACGACAAACCGGACAAACGACGACTCGACTGCTCAACGATTCGTGACTCATTTGCATTTCGCTAGAAAAACGTTACGATTTCGCAGAAGGTCTAAGTCAGTGTTAAAAATGTGTTCTCTTCAGACTTGTTGCATGTGACTAAAAATAAATTTCAAACAAATTGCATTAGAGATAATAGATATTGGTGTGTCGAACAAGTACTCGTGAAAAATGTTTTAATGTAAAGGTTATATAATTGGCCTTTTTATCTCTGTTCAGAAACTTATCTTTTACCTTCGTAAAAGACAGTAATTGTGTTGCTGGATTTTCGCAGGCAATGCCTGCACAATGCACATGCATATGTGATGTAATATTTTTATCATAAATCTTCACAGAAAAAAAATGCAAAAAATAGTTACATTAAAATTATATTAAGATAAATATGTAAATGTGTGTCTATTCATACGCATCGGAGACAAGCTATTTCTGTGAAGGCTGTGATAAATTATTGTTCTATGCATTTTAGATGCAGGCAAACATAATCATTTTGTCATATATTTATTTCAAGATATTCAGAATTATTCTGCGCAGAAATGCATCACGAACTGAACAGATTTATATATATAGAGTATGTATTAGATTGTAACAGCTGAAGTCGGACTCTATCTTTACTCCGGATAGACATGTGCAAACGCGCGCGGCAGTTACGCGCTCGATGATGATTCGCGATGAAAAACCTCGATAACTGCGGGATTACGTGCGGTAAGAGCAGACCTTGGAGTTGTGACTCCTATGAGGTTCAAGGATCGCGCGGCGCATAATCAGGATGTGTAATAAAGAAGAGTGTAATGGGCGAGTGCGAAGTCTTCCTCGTCGCATCAACGCCGTATCGCTGATTAATCAACCGCAAAAATTGTTCTGTAATCCGTAGGTATATGTTCGCGCTTATTAAACAGTCGTGTCCCTATCCAGCTATCGTTGGTGTATAATAGCACAGTAGCAGTTCCTCGTTATAGTTAACTAGTATAGCAGCTGCATTTCCCGTTGGCGGAAGTTTCGACGTACGTATACCATGCAATCACTGACGATACATGACACGTTGACAACTTATTCCGCATTCCTTACTCGAATAAAATTTTGCGATAACCAAAGAAGCCTCGAGTGGCGCGTTAATATTAAAATCGAAATTTGCGCGGAATTGCTTATGAAATATGGGATATAATGAAATAGAAAATATGTATATTGGATTTTTATGTATATGGTGATGCGCAACACTATGCCTGGGCTGCGTTCGGAAACATCACCCGAGTGCTCCCGTGTGTCATTTTATCCTTGTTGTTCACCGAATGTTAAACAAGGATAAAGTGATACTCGGGGGGGGCACTCGGGTAATGTTTCCGAACGCAGCCCTGAGCGTTAAAGAAAACTGTTTTTAGGTTTTCCGAAAATATATGCGACATGTTTAGAATAATACTGGTCGAAAAAGTATCGGGATATCCGAGTTGCAGATGCATTGCCAGCTCTCTGAATTTTCCCGAGACTTTCCCAACTCGGCACACGCAACCGGCCGCGGCCGGCCGGCGAGCGGAAATCTTAGAATGACTCGACTCCGGCGATCGTTCGTCGGACTCTTACGCAAGCGGTCGCCATTCGGTCGGCATTCAGGTGTGCGTGGGGATTCCTCGTGGCGCCGGTCGTCTGGCGGCGCGCTCCGTGCACTCGCACGCGCATGTGCCCGTACGGCACAACGTTACACATGAAGGCAGTGGCGTATTTTGGTATCTCTGCTGACGTGTGTTGTATCTCCACGCAATTCATGTAAAAATCGTGTCAGCATATAACTCAGAATCCAAGCAAATTTATGACGGCCATTATTCTTTCCTTGACTCATACGCTTCCTCTTTTTACGCGCAGTTTTTATACGACGCAAACATTTTTTTCGTACACTCTTCCATTTCGAGATTTCGGTAGAGAGGTTTCGGTCTGATGTGTCTGACTAGTTAATATTCACGTCTTTTTTTCTATGGACATATAACGACGTATTGTTACGTGTTGCCATGACACACGATTGGACATTTGATTGTAAAAAAAAATCGTTGAGATAATAAAAAAGAAAATTGAATACGCCACTGGGTAAATGACAGAGAGATATATATCGACCGTGCTGGCACGACCAACGTTCGACGGCATCCGCGGAATTCGTCAAACGCAATTTATTCGCGATAGCCGATCGTTATATGATCCGGAGCTCGAGATACGTTGAGAGTAGTGTTGTTAACACTGGATCCGGTTATGATAATATTAGCGTGCGGCATTCGCCACTTTTCGCGTCCGTATAGATAAAAGATTAGCTGTAAACGTTGTAAGCGACACGCGAATACTTGATTGTAGCTGTGAAGTCAACAAAACTTAAAGATAAAGACAGAAAATTCGAGATTAGATATGCCTAGATATTCGAATCTTGCACTGAGAAAAAAATTGTTTCATCCAACTAAATATTCAACTAAACATATTACTAAGATGAAACAAAATATTGTTTCCAAATCCCATAATTTGTTTACTGAAACAAATTATGGGGTTTGGAAACAATATTTTGTTTCATCTTAGTAATATGTTTAGTTGAATATTTAGTTGGATGAAACAATTTTTTTCTCAGTGCGTGTGCGTAAGAATGCAAACTTAATGTAAAATTTTTTTCAATGAAAATGTATTTGAAATTATATAAGAGAAAAATAAAGTTTTATTATATTAATTTTTGTTCGTCACCTTTTATTGCTAAAGAAATTTAATTAGACCGGCTTTTATTTTAAAAAATTCTCACAAAATTCAGCGAAAAGCACATCATATTAAGGTGCGCCTACATCTATCGTGAATAATTATCGTAAGCTCCTTACGACGATCGTAATGCTCGTCGTGACAGTTATCGTAACCTCATCGATGAGTTGATTCAACTTGAACTCTGACGATTACAACGCTTGTCTAGCGTTACAACAGTAATCTAACGAGAAGGCTGACAGATTAGGTCCTAATCTGTCAGCCTTCTTGACGCGCAAAGGAAAGTGTGTTTATAGATATATTATAGATATTAACATAGATATATTGTTTACGATAGTTTCTTTGCTTACGACCACGATCGCAGCGTTACGATAGATGTAGGCGCACCTTTAGAGAAAATCCGACCTTTTAATATACTCCGTATATTCTCTCGCCTATAACTCGCGCGAATAAAGTCTGTAAAGCCGATTGCGAGATTGCCGGCCGATTTACCGCGATAAATTTCGAGCGATTCAATTAGCCCTTTGACACACCTCCGTTATCTTTCGTTAATCGGTCGGTTTATTTTAAAATCGATTAAAAACCCGACGAGAACCCGCGATAATGCCGCGTGCGGCGCGAGATTACCGGGAGGGGGGGACCGGTTTTCCGCGATTTGCATAATTCGTCCGCGCGCGGAGAACCGTCTAATCGAACGGCTTTTCCTCCGCCGATATAAAACGCCTGATAGTCAACCTGTCTCGGCCAGTGCCGATAACACATGTACGCATACGCGCGGTGGCACGTGTCCGTACGGTGACATATGAACACCGCGACGCGGAGAAAACCGGCCGCGGCGGTGTCACGGAGAAGATCGGAGAGACGCGAGAGATCCGCCTGCTGGCACACCATCATCTGTACATGTCCTGTCTCACGTCTTCCTCTCAACGTCGGTAATACTCACCGTGTGATCCGATAAACCGCGGCTGTTTTCGATCGCATTTGCATTACCGGATAATCGAATCGCAATTCAACTTGTCATTGTCACCTGGATCGTTGCGTATTTTTTTGCATACGTCGAACAGTTCTAACGAGAAATTTTTAATAGAAAGTATGTTTCGAGAAGAACTTGAGATTTTCTTCTTGCCAAAGACTCCAAACTTCGCAATTAACTGCACTACATAATGTTTTTTTCGAATAGCGTTATAATACGAAAGTAAAAGCAATAAGCGGAAATAACAATAATGAAAGGTTCAAACAAGCCAGGAAATTTCTCTGGGCAGGTCGGAATTAAGTTGCCTCGTTCTTGGATGGACGCGACCGCAAAATATCTCCAAGGGACCGTGCCGCTTATTCCTGGCGCTTGTCAGAGATTCCAAAATGACGGTATTTAATTGAGAGCGTACGTATAGCGAAGCCAGAACGTAAGTTCCCTCAACTTGGCAGCCGCTAACTGATATGCGGATTCTATATCTATTCTCGAAGATGCCACCGCATCCCGATGCTAACGTTTCAGAAAACGTCGCCACTCCGCGATTCTGAGATATTGTACAATACTTTCGACAGAACTTTATCAAATTATTTCGAACTAAAAACGTCGTGATATTTTGCAAACTCGAGAAAGCGTCTAAAACAAAGATCTTACAATTAGATGCTTTCGAGTTTAAATTCGAAGCTCCGGGGGAAGATTAAAGAGAAACCGCTAAATTTCGCGTTGTCATTTCCTTAAATATAGTTTATTTATTCGCGAAATACATTTTTCATTCCGAAGATGACGATATTAATGGAAACAATAATTTTATCTTGCTTTTCTGCGCGTGGGAAGGAGCATCTTTTTGCTCTCACTCCGCTCGTAAATAGAGCGGCTTTCGTATGTGCATACTTTTTGGAGCCGTCCCGAGAGAGCGAAGTCCGCCTCGTCGCAGATGCAGCGTGACCTTCCGTCACGATCCCTCTCTCGTGCGTGAGAATCCTCCGGCTACCTCTGGCTTCGACGCCGGGTTATATTTCTTTTCCGACTCGTCTTCGTGTCCCCGCGAGGACAAATGCGGATACCTATGCCAACGACGTGGGCCGTCAATTGCGTTCGCCGTAAATAATGGTGTAAATCCATCGAAATTTGTTGCCGCAGAGTGCAGAATCCTTAAGTATCGAACGTATGCCAGGAGCTCAGGATTTCCTCGCGGCGTTATTTATTCCATCGAGCATCGTGAACTTCTTCGAGTAATTAATTTATTCATCTGGCGAAATAATGTAGCGGAAAGTCGAGAATGTCACATATGGACAATGACTATAAATGAATCCGTATATTAAGAGTGATGAAAAGAATAACGAGATTATTATAGCTAAAATTTTTCAGTTGTGCAGAAATTTATTATATATATATCTAGGTATATATCCTTGCCAGAATAATAGTTTTATACCTATTAATATTTTTTATTGTTCTATATATAATATTTATATATATTTATATTTAAATATGCAGCAAGAGAATAAGTGCAATTAAAATGAGGCAAATAAAATCCAGGATTTAAAAGCACGTCGGCAGAATATTAACGGAAGGAATGTGGCGGACGCGCTCTTCGAGCGCGATATCGCACGGATTATTCGCTAAATTCTGAAGGCTCGGTGTGCGTGTCGTTTGACGTCAATCGCGTTTGAAAACACATTTCGTGCATTCGTGATTGACGCCCCCGCGTCGCGCATCGAGCGCGACTGGCGCCTGCAGGACGGTCGGTGTTTAATTCGACGTGACCGAATTTGCATTTCGGTCAAACGTGTCGTCCGCACCCCCGTGCGTTCCGTCGTTTAATCCCCTCGATAAAATTCCATGCCATAGAAACGCGCTCGGCCGCGTCCCCATTATCCGCGTACGCGTTATGCGCGGACAATTTCGTATGCGCCGATTATCGTCGCTTATCATTCGCCGAGGAACTTTTTCCTCACGCGCCGTAATTGCGACAAGCAATAACCAGTTGGGCCTGATTAATCGCGCGCCCGCACGAAATACGACGAGCGACTCTCCGATGGTTGCCTTTTTTAGCGCGAACAAGCAAAACGTAAGAGGCTTAACTTGATCTGATATCGCTTATGCGGATCATTTCCTGAGAACTGGTTCGTGTCAATTTCCTGGGTCTTGACAGCGACTCAAGCTGGGTGCGGTTGAAAGGTCGTCGCGCGGCCTCCAGCACTAACACCAAAGAATACAACCATTCACCGCCCACTCGAACGGGAGCTCCCACGAACGCGGGATTTAAGGTCGTTCATTCCGCGAGAAAGTAGACGAAAGCAACGAGAGGCGTTAATCCGGAGATTGTTGGTTGATTTCTTTTGCGCCACCAAGTTGAAGCACAGGGATTCGCCCGATCTTCCTTGTCTTTATGCACGCTATCTTTTCCAATAAATTTTCTATAATATTGCAATAATTCACAATATTTTTAATATTATTATCAGCCATATTTTTTTACATGCCCGTGATTTAGATTGTACGCTGTTAAATGTTTTTGAGATAGATTACATCTATTTTGCATTTTGCGAAAAACGTTTCTAAAGACCGCCGTATTTTTGTGGTCCAAAAATCTCGATTTATTTAACTGTAGCTCGCGAACGTAAACGCGTGCGAGAGAGAGGAGTAAACGCCGATAAATCCAACGGTAACGTTTCCGCGTCACGCGTCGCTCACATCGCGTTGCTCCAATCAACATTTTCGTGCGATCGTAAACGGAAGTTTTTGGCACGGCGCGGCGCGGCGCGGCGCAACCATTCGAGCGACACGGCTCGGGCAACGCGCATGCATGCATGCTCGATGCAACGTTCCTTTGTAGTTGTGTGATGCAATTTTATACGTGTATGCGCGACTCGTGTGTCTACCTGCGAAATCCATATGTGCATATATCTGTGATGCATTCGAACGTGCAGCTTGTGCGCTTTTCGTTGGTGTGCACATGAGAGCGTACCGCTCTCGAATGCACGTATTTGTGTGTGTTTTTTGTGTGCATGTATGTATCCCGTATGTTTTCGTGTGAATGCGTGTGCGCACACATTCGAGGATAGGTACAGCGGGTTTATCGCGAGCACAGCTGGCTTGCTTCCATAAACTGCGCTCGTAAAAACTCCCGAGGCTTCCCCGGAGCGAGCTTAAAGCCCCGGCTGCATCGGGCGTCCGGGGGACCGGAAGTCGACAGGCCGCGCAGGTTTTTATACGTGCGCGCGCGCGGGCGGGCGGGTGGTATATAGGTCGAAGGACGGATTCTGTCTTCGAGGACCCTCAATCGCGCTCCATCGATCTTGCCCGGTCGCCGCGAAAGGGCTGGGACGTCGTACGTCCTTTCTCAGCGCTTTCCTTCCTTCCTTCCTTCCTTCCTTCCTTTCTTCGTTCCCTTCCCTTCTCCCGGAGATCTCCGCCCTTTATTTAAGGTCGTTATACATACAGGGAACTCGGTGTAAGCGGAGTGCTCCGATTTCATTCGCGGTCATTAACTCGAAAGGATTGAGGCGGAAGAGCGGATTGCCTGAAGGGTGTCGGTAATAACGACGCGGCGTAAGACGGAGATTGAAACTGTAGTGAGGGGGGGTCGATTCTTTTACGTCGGTATATTTAAGGGAGAATTCTATATTACAGAATTATGACGTAAATACTATAATTATGGTTAAGATTATAATGAAGATAAGTCTCAGCAATTTATTAAACTTGTGAAGAATGAAAAATTCTCAAATATTACACTAATTTAGACGTAGCCGCATTTTTATGGCAGATTCTTTTCATTTACAATCCTTCGTGGTCGAGAGCCAGGGATATTCGAGGGATCCCGTCGAGCCCGAAGACCACGTGAGAAAAAAAAGTCGAATTTTCAACATTTACGACTCTGTATTTTGACCAGCAGTATGAAATTGCTGTTAGAAGAGCAGATTTAGCAGGTTGAGGATTAACGAAGGCGAGAAGTCCGTAATAACTGCACAAGTTATCGATCTTTACGCGAGATGAGCAAGTTGCTGCGAAGGGTTTGTGTTAGTAGTTCGTGCGGCGATGTTGTGAACGCCACTTGAGGATCGAGGTAAATCCCTCGTCACGGCCATAGAGGGTTAAACCTCTATTACTTAAACTCGAGAGTTTGCCATTCCCCCCCCTTGGAATTCCTCGGCGCAAGTTCATGCCAAATCGTAAGCGTTTCCAGCACCCGGTGCGGATTTCGCGGAAATGCAATCTGTCGCTCTCGGTGCCGAGCTCGTCGAACAGATTCTCGATTGACCTGGCAAAACGAAACGCTGTTTCGACAGTGTAATAGTTAAGTAATATGGACGACTTCTTAGACATTCACTGCTTTGACGTAAATGAAATTCGCTCAGCGCGATTTAGATTTATAATCGATTATTGAATACATAATTAATCGCCGTATGCGATTAAAAATTATAGAATCGGGGGGGGGGGGGATAGTACTTGCATCATACCTATATATATGATATTATAAAATTAACAAAAAACTCTATTACGTGCATCTGCATTGCCAAAAGAATCAGGGGAATATAATTCCAGTTTGCGCTCTTTTTTAAAAAAGAGAACTGCGATTTTAAAAGGCATGATGATATATTTTTCATGATTCGAAATGGATTTTAGAAAACATTGCGCACGCGGTAGAAAGTCACTTAATTATTTCCGTATGGCCGAGGAAATGAAAATTACGCTGGGCGACGTAATCATCGCAGAAGCGTCTCTCATGGGACCCATGTGACGTCGCTCTCTGCGTTCGCCGATGATGCTGCTGTCGTCGCCAGCGCGGCGCAGAGATGAGCTCGTTCGTGCATGAGCGTGCACACACGTAACCGCTTAATGCAGCGGGGTCCCCCTGTGATGCAGGTCTAAAAATAAATCACGTACCCCGTCTGTTCATTCAATTGACACTATAAACTAAATTGAGGTTTTTCTTCCAGGCGGTACTCGGCACACAGACGACGATGACGACGGCGACGATTTGTGCACACACGTATATAGGTAGTATGTATACGTAGTGCCGTAAGTGTCCCCATTGCCCGCGCGAATTACCGGGGTATTACACCTCGTAGCGCGCTCGAGCGACTTCGCTAAGATCTATTGAGCTATATTACACGCTGTTATGTAACGCGACGATGAGTACAGACAAGTGAAACGCTAATTGGAGACATCCCGAATTTCCTGCTCCTTACGCCTTCTCCATCGAAACGTCTGCGATTACGCAATTATGCGGGGAATGAATCAGACGGTTGTCACAAATCTAGAGCTAATTAGATCATACATAATTTGAATCTTCTAAATTATTCTTAAGAAGGGAAGTACCGAGTGGGACAGAATGGAGAGAGGAATTTTGCACACGTTATTTCCATGAATTATTTACAGGATTATAGGATACGAGATAAATGTCACACATAGATATATCGAAGGACCAATTGAAAAGATTGTCTCAAGATTGCGATATCAAAAGTACGAGTTGCAATTATTTAAAATGCAATATTAGATTAACTGAAGAGAATAACATTCTTTATTACTGCGAAGTTTAGCTCGCTAGAATCATTCTTGATATTAATTAATTTTGTGTAATTAGGTAATGGATTTTTAGAAAATTTTTCCGAAAGATAATTAGATCTTCAAATTAGACAGAAGATTTGCAGCTGAGTTAAAACACGCGACTTTTTATACCCTCTCACGAAACATATAGTAATCCCCTATTAACGTTATTACCTACGTGCTCACTTTAGCGAGCTCGTAGCGGCCGTAATGCGGCGTTCTCTGCCGTGGTTAGAAGTCTAAAAATACAGCACCGTCCCTGTCTGTCCATTCGTCTGTCCGTCTGAGCTTTATTTGTGTCGGTCGCCACGATGTCGCCAGTCACGAATATATTACACGACCTTCGGGTTATAGATTTGGGAAAGCGTGACGGGGATACTGGGTAAGGTCGGCGGCAAGAATAATCGCCGATCGCCGAAAAGACGACAAAGAGCGAAGCCAGAGAAACCTACCGCAAGAGCGGTGTTCTCGCATTCTCGTTAAGCTCCATTATCTTATCCTCGTTATCCAAGTTATTCGAGAAACGTTGTATGCGTAAGAGAGATAAGGGAAGAGCGCGACAATGTTTTTTTGCAGCATATTCGCGATCGCTTTGACGATCTATCATTCCTTAACGACTTTGAACGCATGACGACAACGCCAGATTGGCGACGTCCGATGAAGCCGAGTCCTTATTATTTCCCCGCAATTAATCAAAGTTTTCGCGAGAAAATTGAGGGTTCGATCCACATCCTTGATTAATTGATGTACGTGTCATCGGCGCAAACATCGAGGCTGCCACCGAGGAAACCGTATAGTTATCTTCCCAAACGTTGCACAGCCAACGCGTACGCATCGTGTATGCCTTTAAGATATTCTACAGACTCGCGCACGGACCGTGGGGAGCTAATTAGGAATTAACCTCCGTGCAGTTTATGATCCCGCACGAGCCGCTCGTTAAATTAATCTCGCCGGCTGGCGGAGAGCCTGATTCCGCATCTCCGCTCCAGGTTACATACACCTGGTGCTCAGCGGCACCGTGATTTTACACCTGGCCTGACGGCACCGAGGTAAGATCATTGCGCCTGTAACGATAATGCATCGGCGAGTTAATTGCAAAAGTCGTTTGCTCCCCACGAGTCGAGGAGTGCATGCAGCGCATGATGACACGTACTTTTTTTTTAAAACATGGATAAACATGGATTTGTAACGCGATGTAACACGAAAATATAGATAAGATTTCTCGACTATTGGTCATCTTGTTAGAACGATATATTCGATACATGCCATATATTTAGCTCTAACAAAATCCATCAAATGAAGAAAAATGTTACGAATATCGAAAATTTGAAGAAGTAAAGTGTTACAACCTCCGAAATATAGAAAATTTTACGGCGTAGAAATTAAAAACCTTTATATTTATTCATATAATCATTATAGTCACTGTTAAAGATATTAAAACTTTTAAGCTCTTAATTGAGTTTTTCAGTAGACAATGTCATGTCCCGTTTTGCTCTGTTATTGCACATAAAATCGGTTGAACTGACAGTTATTGCTTTTGCAAGTCTATCTTGCCGAAGTGAAACAATTTTGTTAAGCGACGCAAACGAGTCGCTAACATGAGTATCGGTCGCGTGCGAATTATTCCTGTACATTTTCGCGCGATTTTCTCGCTTTTGACGTCATGATTCGAAAATCGAGATTTATCGGATTTATCAAGACGCACATACACGCATGCTCGTTTACGTCATTATAAATCTGGCTCGCACCTCGCTCGCATGCGATACCGACGCGCGCGCAACGAGACGAGAAAAAAGGTGCAGTACGGGTCTTCGCGGTACGTGCGATTTCAGACGCGTTCGTGCACCTTGCACGAACGCGGTTGCGGGGCGGATGAGAGGGACGCGAAGCACGCAGAAGAGAGCCAGCAGGAGCGGCGATCGCCGGCCCTCCGGAAGGCCGCTGCCGGCAGATGGCCGGCAGATGTCTACAATCTTGCCCTGATTGCAGGTCCGGGCGAGGAGTAAGTCGCCCGTGAAAGGGGAGCTGCTATCCGTTTGCACGTGGCCGCTTTGGCAGCAAACCGCTATCCGCGCGGTTCCTCCGTCACGCCCGGCACCGATCGATCGAGCGATCGCGCGGGGCACGTAACTATCTCCGCGCGATGATGATGGTGTACCCTCTCTCGTGCCGATAATGCTTCCGAGCGTAAGGGGGACGTGGTCATTTTGATGAAATTTTCCATGGTGATAGTATCGGTACTTTTTAAGCGGAGGTTTGCGACTTATTGTTAGATGGGTATCAATAACCGAATAGCATCCACGAACAATGACATAGATAGGAATCACACGAAAGAAAGTTTAGAGAAATCCTAAATCGAGGCAAATAACCTGTGGAACGAGCGTTTATTCCGGTAGTGACTAATCGTAGAATTCAATAGCAAAATTATTTGTTCAGTAGCGATATTATTAATCTATAAAATTGTAGAGAATTGATAAATCATAATTCTTTGATTGAAATTAATTCACAAGAGAACTGCTTTTTAAACGCTAAACATTAATGTAAAATTGATTTATACGTTCTATTATTTCCAAGATTCATGATTGCAGGATTCGTTTTTCATTTAAATGATAAATTTTGACAATTTTATCGAAATAGAGAAGGTCGAATTCGATCGAATTCTAGCCTGCCTTCGTTATTTGTTTTCTTAGAGGATTAAAAAGTTCTCAATGATGCGATATCTGGATATACCTGTCTGACCAAAAGGGCAGTTTTAAATATCCGGATGATCCCGGGACGTGTCGGCCATTCTTCTGGGGGGAGTCGATGCAACCACCCCAAACATACAATGGCATGAAATTCCATAGCGGATCGTGTTCAACGGTCACGCGTGTATCGACTGGACTGGACCACTCGTTCGAGAAATTCGCCTGACGGCGGAATCCATCGGGTTTGGCGTCATTGCTGTTAGCCGGCTTTCCGCTCAAAATACCATCCGCCAGGAGGATTCTGGGATCCTTTGTCTGCCCTGCGCTGCCTCTGCGCGAGAAAGGCGCACCTGCCCGACGTCGACCCCAGGCGGCAACCTGCCTGTTCGGCGTCCTCCTGTCGTCCCCCCCTTGTAACACGGCCTGACCACCGCCTTCCTCACGAAACCGTTTCACGACCGGTAGATTGGACCACTTATGGCCCGGACCCTTCCCGATTCTCTCGTCCGATTTTACTTACCAGGATGGAAAGCGCGCGGATCACCTCTTTCTGCTTCACCTTTGCCTCTGGCTATCGCGGCAATATTCTTGGTGGTATACCCGCTTTCTATGAATCTTATTGTTAGATGAATAGAAATCGAATTACTGATTTGATACCGTTATGAATTTGTAATGTTAATGGTTCTGTAAACGCGATTCTGTCCGGAATGTTTATCGTCGAACACGTGGACGCGCGTTTAATTCTATTATGTTATCGTACACTGTGTCGATAATTGCGTAATAAATCAGTAAATATACATATTTGGCATTTATTTTCGCCCATGAATATCTTATGAACTGACGTAAAAGTTCAGAATCTTTGTTAAATTTTTATTAAAAGTTATTTAACGTGTATAATCATACTATTAAATATTAAAGGATGAAATTTAAATCAATACCTTTAGTTAAATAACATTTTGTTATTTTTAACTACCATGTGTGTCGAAATTTATTATTTTAACGACATATTGAGTAGGAGCAGTGGCGACCTATGGGAATGGTTAAAAATAACTCAAATTATGTATATAATTTTTACACTACGGCTTTAACAGTGCACTTAAAATAATATGTAGTCTAAGGTTGTTAATTATTCTCTCATTTATGTTTTACAACTGCAAATTTCTTACGATGTAACTCTTTAATATGTAAATTCTTTCTGAGGTTCTTACAATTCTAGTATCAAAAGAACATATTATACTATAATTAGTATAATTCGCGCATTATATCTAATGCGATATAAAGTTACGTTTATTTTTCATTAATATCCTGCATAACTAATTTCAAGCTGAAATGTAAATAACTAAAAAAATGTTTGTTCTTTATTGCCGCGCATTTATGTACATGATATTCGGTAAATAATATTCAATTTCTCGCACTAGTTTATATAAACTTAATGACGAAATCGTCTCGAGAATAACTGCTTCTTGAAGCAATTAATAATAGGCGAGAAGTTGTTTACTTGCTCGCCTCGTCTCAATTGCCGGATTACAGCAGATTTCCTAGAAAGTTTACGAACCCAGACCCGACTCGATCCTTCAGCCGCGCCGCGCCGCGCGGTTGGGGAATCCGCCTGAAAAGATTCCGGTTAATGACGATAACCGGCCTTGCCGAAGGTACGAGGTGGTTATTCACCTGGACCTGCGGAAAGGAGAGACGCATTCTCTCAGGAGAACGGAGAGAGACGGTAGGATACTCGAGAAGATCCAAGAGCGTAGGAAGCGGCCAGCGGTACCCGGCTTGTCGATTTATTACCAATAGCGAGTCGCGGGTGAGACGAGATGGGATGCGGATAGCCCGATGACACAAAGCGGCGGTCGACAGGTTTGCGCACGATCGATCTGTTATTCATGCGAAAGGACATCGGCCTGAAAATATTGTCCGCTATTGTTTTGCTTCCCCGTTTGCGTTTGAGCTATTTTTTTATTTACGCGAAATCGTCGGTCGAGCCTTTATCCGGCGACGTTGGGCGATGTATGAATGTTTCCGATGAATTTTTCATCGCCGCAACAAGTCCCGCCGCACGGTCCTGCATTTTGATGCCTTCCGTTTTATAATGGATACGAATCGCGGCAGATACGCGACACACTCCGAAACATTCGGCCTTGTGTAATGCGACCGCGCCGTTTGCATGTCCCCAGTGATTTTCACACGTACCTTTATTGCTTCGCGCAGATAGCCGTACTTTTGCAGTTTTTCTATTTCTGTTTTTAGTGCACGCATGTATCTATAAAATACTTGGAAATTCCAGCAAAAGTTTGATTTTGTATGCAATGATAACGTAAACTGATGCTGAAACTCTTCAATAGAAAGTAACGGACCGAGCTCAAAATAATCGTAGCATTAAAAATAATGACGAAAGGCCATCACGAGTATGTTTATCTCCACGCTCGATTTATGCAGCTAATCAAAATGTACTCGATCCGTCTGAGAGTAACAAGTTTGCATCGACTTAATTTATCACTTTAGATGCAAAATCAGTCTCCGCAAAAAAATGCAAAATACGCTGGTTGCCTATTGCCAATTTCCGGAATTAGCGATAGAGTTTCTCGATTGCGTCGAAGCTCCACGAGCAGTCGCGCGGCTAATTGTCTCGAATTGAAAGCTGGAAGTGGCAGGAAACATTGATAATCCTGGATTAATCATTATTCGATGCAACGCGATTTGGTCGCGAACGGCGTGTGCGTATATGTGTGCACGTGTCCACGGAGCGGAAGCGAGCTTGCGAAGTACATTGATCCGTTGCGGAGTTTATGTGCACAGCGCAGGAACGTGGATTGGTCGGGTGGGAAAGAGAAGGAGGAAAGGATAGGTCGCGCGAGATAAAAGGGCTCCAAGAGAATTTGAACGGTCTGTTTAAAGGACACTCGCAGGATTATACTTGATTCCATCGCTAGAACCGCTGTAGGTTTTACTGACGCGAGACATACCACCTTTTCCAATGATTTATGCTGTGAGTTTAGTTTAGTTGACTTCTTCCAAAGCAGTGTTTTTATTGTATATTTTTGTCAGAGTAATATTCTTGTTTATTGATGTAGTAGATATTAATAAAATTATAATGATAGAGAATTAAATTAAAATTGATATTACACGTGATATTGTTTAATAATAAATTGTAAAATTAATGTATATATTAGTAAAAACTAAATAATTCAACGTTGTGGATTTGTAACGCAAGTATATTACAAATTATGAAAGAACGATATTTCGCGCAGCATCAATCATCATATTTTAATTTATTTGTTCGTCTTTGAAGCAATTTTTAAATGATTTTTTTTATGATATTCTTGACATATTGAAAAATTTGAAGTCGACTAATATTTAAAATACCACGTGGCTGTATTTTATATATCTGCTTTGCATGTACTTTTAACAATAGTATTATTAATTCGCGGTATAGTTTCTGTTAACTCTTAACCCTTTATAGCGCACATGGTCGCCAAATCGACCATCAAGGAACGGATGGGAATTCGGAGGCTCTAGTAGTTACACTATCTTCCGATTGGTAAAAAAATTTAATATTTGCTTTCGGGAAGTTTTGCCCTATAAAGGGTTAATGATCGAGTAAATGATACTTATGTGGTATTACCGATGAAGATTATAAATAGCAAAGATACTGGAGTTTGTCGAACGCGATTCATGATGACGATTGCAAAGCATTTGCATAAAATGTCTCCTAGCTGCTTTTGAAAACTCCGTTTTAGTTTCCATCTTTCACCGACCTGTGATAGAAATAAATTATGCATGCCATGCTGTTTCGAGAATCAACTTGAATGACACAAAAATCAACTCATCCACTGTACAGATATGCATTTAAAATATCACACTTAAATATGCAACGTGGAAAAAGTATATACAATACATATATATACATATCATTAATATACTATCGTGAATGATGTCAAATCTGTGGCATAACAGCTCTTGATAAACGAAATGAGCATTTAGCGCTTAATATTTGATCTCAATATACCTACCTTCGCTTTCCTAATTTTATCCGAACAGCAACCTTATGTAGGGCAGTTACATTTTACCTGAGTTCGTAATAGATTTTGATTTTATTATTGACGAAAAAAATTAACTTTTCTGGTTTATTATTTTATATTTTACGCGAGTTTGCAATAAGTTTTAACTTTATTACTATACTGTGCAATTGCAACAACAATAGTGCGTAATAAAAAAATGTTTTATTGTTAATTTAGTAGCCGAACTCGAAATAGTAGTAGTTAATTTATATAGTAGTAGGACTTGAAATAGTAAGTAGGACTTGAATTCTTATATCGATTCCGATGATAAAATCAGTCCTGACAAAGCGTAAATGGAGGGATCGCGTTGTGCATAAAGTCGAAGCGATTTACGAGTGCATGCGTGTCTTGGCACAGCTCTGGATGTCAGTGAGGAAAGGGTGCAGAGATCGGTCGCCTAGCAACTCTGAAGCCGGCCTACGCTCGCACGTTGTTGCATCTTCGCGAGTCCGTACATGCCATCGTGCTGCTTGCGATACATACGCGTGCGGGAACGTACGTATATACGAGCGGCATCGATGGAAACCTGTTAGACTGCGCGTACCCCTGCACATTTATGACATGCATGCATCTCGAGTCCCGTAACTCGCTGAACACCCCGACTGAAACCGACTCCAAATCGTGTATGTATACTTGCTCGGCGAATCTTCTAGTGTACATGAATATCATACAATGTGTATTGGTATGTGAGACGTGATGTCGTAATTGCATATAGTAGTGTAATAACACTCATCGCGTAACTGCGCTTGCATTCACCGAATCTTTATAAGCAAGACGGACAGGTGTTCCGGAGAAATAAAAGAATCGATTTAAAACTGGAAACTTTATAGAATTGATTTATTTTGATCGGCTAATTTATCCATTCTATTATTTCATTCTGCTAAAAAAATACGATTGATCCTTCAATACTATATGTAGGGCTCTTAAAACTCTTATATTTGAATCATTATTCTTGATTCCGAAGTTTAAAGATGGTTCCAGAATTGGGGTTTTAATCTGTTTTCTATATCTTCGATATTCGCGCTTCGGTTATCGATCTGAAAATTCTTTCTTTTCTTTCTTTTTTCTCTGATTTGCTACGTGCGTGCCGAATATCGTCAAATATCTAACGACTGAAGGAAGAAATAGCGGCGCACCTGTTTCTGCGTGATTACCAGGACAGCGACAGCAAGTGAAAGTGCGAAAAATTGGTGTATACACAGCATATGTTAATCGATCGTGTACATAAAAAGTCGCTGTTCTACATATCGCTTTTATAAACGGCCCGCGAGAAGACATAATTTATACGCAATCTTAAAAGACACGTGTCTGCGACTCATGCATTCAATGTTGCGATTAATTTCATATTTAAGTTACATTGTAGGATGCAAAGTGCAACCAACATTGAATTCGAACTTTAATTTATGAAATTCTGAAGAGCTATCAATCGATGGGCAAAACGAAGAATGGTGTTTTGGCGAAAGAACGGAAAAATTTATTATATACCTATGTTAAAAATTAAAGGAATCGAACAACTAAAATCGCGAAAACAACTAATAATAGTCTCTTATTAAATTTAACTGAGAATATGTAGAGCGCAGATTATGTAAAAATAGGGTAAAAATATTTGTTATTCTCGGCAAATACAAACGTTCGAGTTACAGATCAATTGCACTATGACGCTTTTCACCATCAATCATGTCAACTTCCGCGATAGATTATGGATTCCAATAAGAGGTTCTTCGCGAAAGGCGAAATTTCGAAGCGCATCCGCCCGTGACCCTAATAAATTTCTCCCGAAATCGTAATAGATTTCCGATAATCGGACTTTAGGAATCGCCCGATGCGATATTAGAGGGGCGCGTTTGCCGACGCGGGATTGGCCGTTGCTGAGCATAAACCGAGGGTATCAGTCTAGGATGAGAGGAAGAGAGAGTGAAGGTGATCTTCCTCTTTTCTCTTCCTCCGTTAGTGTTTCGTCCTGGGCCCTGGCCCTTCGGCGTCGCCGGTACCTCGCGTGGAATCCCTGGATAGAAGGGAATCCGGGATGGCCGCCGGGAAAACGACCTCGTCCCGGCCCGACGTGTGCTAGGTTATGACCTGAATAGCAGATTACCCGTTTACGAGGCTGCACCGTATCTGCTTGCCTGCCCCGTTGCTTTTATTGAATCCGAGGGAATACCGCGCGTGCATGGTCGGCTTTCATGCTGACGTCCGGGCGATTTCGACGTCGCGGTCGGTATTCGATTCCCCGATCGGCGAAGACGCGGCTGCGTCCGGTCCATCCAGAATTCTAGGCAGAATGCCTTTTAACCGTTATACATAGATCGTATACACTAGATATGGTTTGGGGAGAGATTGTATTCACCGAAATAAAACTGTAAATTGCGAAGGTGAGCTTCGATGCTGCAGTTGGACGTAAAAAATATACGCGAGGATTGTTTAAATTACGTTGAATTGGTTTGAAATAATTTTACTAAATGTTTATATGATTAGAAGAAAGCATGTTTATTTGATATACCTAAGCATTGAATACTTTTATTTTGCAAATATTCTAAGAAGATAATTGATGATAAATAGTTTTCTTACATTTAATGTGCGAATTGTTTTGCATGGTAATCTGAAATAATACGTGCATAATCGCGAGCTCGATTAAACGCTTCATCATCATCTAACTCTAGAATTATTAGGCTTTTTTTGCTCTCCAGTTTTTAGAATCGCAGATCATGCTGGATGATCTTTTGTTGCCATTACGCAGAGTCGTACGTGTACAATTTAGGGATCTAAATTTTAACCTGACCGGCTGTATAATTCACGTAAAATTAGCGGGTGAACACGTGTAATTAGTCCATCCGACATATAATTACCTCGAGATAAAGCTCGCGCGGAAAGCTATGAAAACTGGACACCGCGTTTTCTAATTACTTCGTAGGGAGTTCGTGGGCGAACCGTTGTCTCGTTTTGTCACCTATAAAAACGTCATAAAGCGGCTAAAATACAGCATTCTATTTTCGCGTAACTAGACAAACACAATATTCTACTGATCACGATTAGCTTATTTTTTCTGTTTTTTTTTTAAACGTAAATATTAGAATTATTTGTTACACATATTTGTTTACCACTTTCTCCAGCGAAGAGTTAATTAGGGATGAAATGAATTATGGCCAGTTCTTTCAACATTCATTATAGGCGTTCCATTCGGTATTTAATTCGAATAATTGCTTCGGACTAACCGCGCGTTTCTTTTTTGTTTTTTTGAGGAGTTAATATTCAGACCAGATTAAATAGATAGACAAAAGTTTACATTAAATTTACTTAGAGACCACTTTTAATTTTAGAAAATGATATAGTTCTTTTATTAGTAAATGAAGGGATGCTATACACTTATACAGCATATAGATTTTGTAAGTATAATAGAGTGATTTACATAGGCGAAACCACAAAGGTTAAATTGTGATGCAGATATATTGCAATGATGTAACATATACTTGTGTACTTATGAGCGTTGCAATCTTCTTCGAGTCACGGTCGGATTACAGCAGGAATTATGAGCACACGCTTATCTGAGATTTTATGGCCGCGGTTTACTACGAAAGCAGATCGAGATACCTTTATGGCATTGACAAACCTCATATAACGTGCATTTATGCGACACACGCAAAACATAAAAATTTACATATGCATTTTACTACTTCCCTTTACGTATTCAGATGTATTACTTACATAGAGAACTTAATACGAAAGGAAATTATAAATAGCTAACGGTTACGCGCCTGTTCTAAAAGTGCGTCCGTTTTCCGCAAAATTTATTTCGACGTTTCAATGAACACGTCAGCTACAAAATGGATACACGTCTAATGCTTTTATAAGTAATTCATATAAAAATTAGAACATCTTGAGAAAGCTAATATTTTGAACAACGTAGTCTATTTTGAGTTCGAAACTTTTATCATCGATTCCTGCACGTTTCACTGTGCCTTTTTTAAAATAAAATTTGCATGAATCCGGCGATGAAGCGATGAGGTTGGGCTCAAAGAGAGGGTTAAGGACATTTGAAAACGATCCCGGTAGGCTGCAGTCATCTCCGATGATAACAGCCTTTGAAAGATGTAGCTTCGAAGAAGGGTACTTTCAAAGAGGACCAAGCTTTTTTGGGCTACCTCCCTCGCTCGGATCTACACAGGGGGAGAAAAAGGGGGCTATAGACTACGGTGATTGCCGCAGTCCAATTAAGGTGGCGCCCGCCACTTGGCGATGAGTCGAGTGACGCGAGGGAATAAAGCCAGTAGGAAGGAAAGGACGCGAGGGGGTGGTTAGGAGAGAAGAGAGTGGACTCGGAGAGGCGAAAGAGTGGATCGAGTCTTCCGCGGCGTGTCCTCTTTTTCTCCTTCGTGGCCGAATCAGGCGTTGCCAGGCGACAGGAGCACCGTTGTCGTCGTCGACCCTCGAAGATGTTACGCAGGGCGCACGCAAAGAGAACGAACTTTTGACCTTTCGAGGGCCTCGCCTCACTTGAACCGTTGCGCCGTGGTGAACTCTACGAGGCACCCTCGGAGCCGACCCCGGTACTCTCTATCCTCTGCGCGAGGAAGGGTTGATGGCATTTGCCGATTGCGAATCCTTCTGTATCGAACTTGATAGTATACTTTGCGTTCTGCGTTTACTGCTAAATAAGATCGCTTGACTCTGGACTAAGAGAGTCTAATTGTCAAAAAATACTGATATATCCTAACTGCATATTACTTATAGTGAAATTATTTAAAGAAAATATCTTGCGCGCAGTTTTTTTATTTTTTCTATTTTTTAGAAAAAGTAAATATGAGTCGTATATGCTCCGTTTTATATACATATGTAAAATTATTTATGGCATTTTTGAGAAATATTCACGCTCTGTAGTCTGTTTTAATGAGTGTTTTTATTTCAAAGAAATTTCACTTGTTTGTTATTGTTTTTACGACATATAGAAATTATCGCAATAGGGTAAGCCGACCAGTAAACAGAGACCAGTGAATGAACAAAATCACTTATATTTTAAATATATAAAAAAAATCATGGATTGAAGATAAATGACTTTGTGATAAAAATTAAAATATAAGTGATTTTGTTCATTTACTGGTCTCTGTTCGTTCACTGGTCGGTTTACCCTATTTGTAGATCAAAGTGTTCTCTTTATCAAGAATGTATGTGCAATTATTAAAGTGCGATATTCTAATTCTCGTCTAATTCTATATGCTCTCTATCATCCTTTTCCTCCTCTTCCCTTTTTTCTATTTTCCATTCACAACGGCCTCCGCTCGACCGCCGCAGCGTTACCCGGAAACTTTATACTCACATCCGCGCCTTTCATCCCTCTGGCCTTACACGCACATGCATGTGTCATCGGACGAGCGGAATACCCGCCCCGGGGATACACTCACTGGCGTTATTCCCCTCGCCCTTGGCTCCTTTTTTTTTCTTGCCAGCAGCAATGTTCTTTATTCCCTCGCCCTGTCTTCCTCGTTCATCTCCTCGGCTAGCTCCGCTCCGCCATTGTTTCGCCCGCACACCCGATGGACACGCGTCGGTGTGCGTTTCCGTACCATCCCCTCTCTGCACTCTCTTCGCTTCTCTCTTTTTCTTTTTTTTTTACTTTTTCTACTTTACGAGGACGTATTTCCTGCGTCGAGCGTACACAGGGCGTCTCAACGTATAACCTTTATGGGGTTTCCTGAAATTAAACGGATCCCTTGTCGGGACCCGGGCGCCGGGAAGTTTCGCCGAAGAGCGAGCGACGCCAATCATCTTGAAAGCTGACGTCGTAAAATCGTGTTTCGGTTTCTCATTTTTAACGGCGCACTGATTACTATTGGTCATTCATATAGCTTATTAAGATTGTACGAGACAGCACAGTGTCTAACGAGAAGGCTAAGATTAATAGTAGAGAGTGCAAAGAGCAAATATATTTTTTGAGAAAGTGATATTACCTATTATAACGAAATATAATACACGACTTCTTCTTATAACTTGTCATATTTCTTTATCGAACTGTTTTTTGCATATTCTGCTTTTAAACTTAACTTCTTTAAAATAATAATTTTTTTGTTTTTTTTTCCTACAACATGTGTAAAACGCATGCATAAGTAAAACTATACATATACTATGAAGCTAAAGAAGAAAGCAAGTGAGTAGAGCAACATTACGTTTAAACATAGAGCTCTCCTACCTTTCTTTTCCTAACAAAAATTTAATCCGACGTCAACCTTTGAATTCTCGATGACATTCTTGAAGAAGTTTGAAATAAACTTGTCCGTTAATCTTCCCTTCCAATTTAAAAAAATTTTTATTGGCGCTCGAGAAAAGCGTCTCTCGAGAAAGCGAATGTAACTCACAATCAATACATTCTATCAATACGTATAACTGAACATATTTTCCGATCATTATTGAGGAAAAGAGATTTTTCCCTTGAAAAGCAAACATGTTATATACTGAAAAGACATAGACGACGCGGAAGATAACGATAGCAGAAATATAGTATATAAATAAATGCATCTTCTCGGAGTACGACGACATCTAATTCCACGATGCAACGACAGAAAAATTCTTGTGAAAATTGTCGAGGAAATTCCCCTCAAAGGCGCGAAGAAGTTCTAGGATTTGAGAAATTACTCTCTGTCTCTTTTTTCCTCTGTCTCTCATTTTTCTGTCTCTTCCTGTTGCTCTCAGTAACTGATCATATCTCCCGTCTTTGAAGTAAGTTTGTTCGTTCTTTTTTCCCCTTTCATAACTATATTAAAAGCTGCGCCATACCGAGTGGCGAAAGGGCCACCCTCGCCTCGCTTATATCCGATGCTGTTTGTTCGGCATCATTATAGGGATGGGAAGAACAAATGGATTATGTTCTATTATCAGGTGGGTGCTCGAAGTAGAAGAGGATTTGCTTTTCGAGAGTCCTGCGTATCTTTAGCGAAAAATTTTGCCGATAGAACGTATCGAGCAATCCCGGAAATGTGGCGACAGAAGCATTATTCGGAATAACTGACAAACTTCAAAAGGAGTAGAAACAAATTTTTTAACATCAATTGTACATCTATGATGATTATTGTATTAATTATTCGTTATTATCGTATTGATTAATAATTTTACTGTAATACATTTTATGCTTTTCACGTTGTATATTCTTTTTTAATATATAAAATTGTATTAATAGTCGCACATTTTTTCGTGTCAATATTTTACGATCGAACAATCTAATTTGAACAATTAATCCATTTTAACACGAAACACAATTGTCCAATTTTAAATCGTACTCGCACAGGTCACTCTCAGGACACCTATACCTGCAACGAGAACTAGATAGCCACATTTAACGTCGAACCGAGAAGGTGAGAATACGAGCTATTAAATACGGCGAGTACAAGTACGCTCAAGAAACTGTCGTATCTAGAGAATAGGTATTCCGAGCGCAGCACGGCGGTAATTCGATATCTACGGTACGGGACGGAATTGCAGCGGCCGCCGCAATGAATGGATGTCGAGCGATCGATCCGATCGACGTACTTTGCGATGCTTGCGCAATCGAGATAAAACCGGGCTATGTTCCCGTATAGCGGGGCATTCTCGCCGTTCCGCGATTAGCGTGCGAGAGACGCGAGAAGCGGAGGAAAATCGTGAGGGGGATTTGCGGCGCAAGGAGAAACGAGGACCGACAGGATTTCGAGCGGATAGCTAGCTCTCTCTCCCCGGTCAATTATGCAATGCCGAATATCGACTATCTGCCAGGAGCAGAAGCAGCGAGCACGCGAAGGGTGTACGATGACTGGCCTGACGATAATTGGATCTCATGAATAAAGAGTTGGCCGGGAAAATCCGCTTTTGGTACGACGAACGACGTGTATATTTTTGCTATACGTACAAAATACCTATTATATCAAACGAGAGCACTGCTTCGACTCGCGGTTACATTTTGAAGCCGCGAAACGTAATCGTCGAGAGACCAGTCCTGACCTGCTTCGAGCTCGTGAAACTCTGGATTAGATTTCCTTCCAACGAGAGGATTGACTTATTGGCTCTCAGCTTAAAGGGAAGAAAATATAAGGTTTCACTTCAACGGATAATAAGTCCAATATCTCGGACCTATACTTTTTATCTAAAATTCATAATGTATGTACAGAAGTTTTTCTAGAGTCTACTTTCATTTTTCTACTTGCGGACATTTTCACGAAGTACAGCCATTTTCATTGTTTGGAGCACGCGTTTGCCTTCCAAACTCACGAAAGACTCGACCCAGGAGCGAATCCTGGAAGTGTTCCCTCCAGGAACTCGACACCATGCTTTGATCTCGTCTCTGCGAACTGAGAGAACTCACTCCGGGAGTTCCGGGAACTTCTGACCTCGTTCCTCCCGCGAAGTGCGGGGTGGTCGCGCTATTTCGAGACGCCTTACATTGTGCCTTGCCCCGCTTTTATGGGGTTCCGCGCGAAATTTGGACCGCTAATCGGCTCTCCCGATAGCTTCCACGAAATCCCGATGGCTTCCCATCCACCGGACGGCGCTCTATTTCCGGCACTAATGACGGAATAACTACCGCAGCGGGGACGCTCTTATAATTGCCGGCGTTACAGGCCGGCCGGTTTAATTGACCTGGCCGGCTCTTCTAATGATACCGCAATATCTGCTTTTCAGGCCATATTTACGACAGTCTTGTGTGGAACAATGTGTGGATTTAGGGAAACACGAGCGGTTATGACCCACGCTTTATTAATTAATACTACTATACAGTTGCAACACTTGTTTTCGAAGTCTTATAGCGTGATCTTTTCCCAAAGGAGCTTGTTAACGGTAACTAGACGCAGTCAATCGCAAATGTATACCGGTTTGTAATGTCAGCGTTGGAACGATGGCGAATAATTAGAGGGCTGCTTGCACGAGAGAAAATCAGAAATAGACATTATACGAACATTATACCCAACAATCTGAATAATGTTGCAAGATCGTAAACTCGTAAATTGCTGTGAGATTCAGCCAAAGTTATAAAATTTAGATTCTACTTTTTGCTCGTATTTTTGATGTAAAATAATAGAAATTTAAGATATTGAAACGCGGCTTAAATTAGTTCTCTGTACAGTTTATTTTGTGCTTCACTCATTATTTATCTTAAATCATAATCCTCTTTATGTATAAAATTTTAGAGAGAAGAATAGGATTTTCAATTGTCTGAACTTGCACAGCCATATGCACGTACCTGTTAAAAAAGCGGCATTAGTATTCGAGATGCGGCGACCCATAGGGTCGCTTTAAACGTCTTTCAGAAAATGGAGTAATTCCGAGGGAGGTGGAATACGGTGATGCAGCGGGGAGAGATCGAGAGGGGTTTGAGAGTCGCGAAGGGTTGCGAGCGAGGCGAGGCAGTTTGAGCCGGAAGTCGTAAAGTGGCACAATGCAGCATCATAACGTCCGACCCTCTCCGCGTATATCGCCTCGCCGTCATCCTTCGCGCACAGGTACGCAACACAATGCGGGCGTGCTGCTGCTCTTAAAGTCGTTCCATCCGCGTCGCTACGTTCATAGTTTCGGTATTGATCTACGTCGCGCAAAGTGGATGTCGTAACGCAACGATGACATCCCGAGTTGCTGTCAGAATTTTAATCATCGGCATACTCCGGGCTCGTCTACGACAAATATATGCGCCCTATAAGAAGAGACAATGTCTCCCGCATGAAATTTTTAATTCAAAAATAAAAAGCTATATTAACGATAAGAAAGTATTTTGATTTCAAATTTGTTGCGTGATAAAATTGGTTCACGATATCGGTATACGAGTTCGAAACTTGACGTAAAATATCTTTTTATAATTTTGGGAAAAGAAAATAATATTACTTCAATGTAGCTCCGCTTTTGTCCTTGTGCGTTATTATATAATTTTACGATTTATTCGTATACTTTAATCATGTAGGACATTTAAGCTGGAATTACGTATCTTCTATAAATGAAACAAAATTGTAACACCAAGTTTTTTTTTTGGATTACAACAAAGCATACTTAAAATATCGACGAAACCTCGGAAAGACCCGTCACGGCGAAACCAGTTCACGGCGCCTCATAATTACCCTGGCGTTCGATTATTATAATCGCTGAAATTGCCGGCGAGGCTAAACGCCGTCGTTCGAGAAATAATTTTTCTAAGTAACGAATCACCATTTCATTGGCGAACAGGTCATTATCCCTAGCGTCAGTCATGGCCAGGCCGCCGCGGCAATTAGGAGTTACAAGAAACTTGCCTCTAACATAAGAGTAGAAACTATTGCCGGCCATACATGCTCACCTTAAGACTAGAAGTGTAACAGAATACCCGAATCCGAGGCGTTGCTTGGGTTTTACTCGCTACCGGTTCGCCGGCAAGGTCGAAAAGTTTTCCGATGGTATCGAAAGGTCCCTCCGTAACGAAACGTCGTTTAACTTCTCGCGTAAAAGCGGAATACACACCCGTCTATATAAGTTGCAACAACGTATACACGCTCACACATAAGAGACGGGATACCCGCATTGGACGACGTTACACGGACTTCAACTAGCTTTACGACTTACGCCCTACGCGTCAGCTTCTGTGCTTCACGTTTACGTTATATATATATATGTATATATAGAGGTTCCTCGTAACTTCATCCGAGTATGTCGGCTGCACAGTCGAAACTTCCACGCGGAAGTACCAGCAACTGTAGGATGGAAAAGGGATAGAAAGGGATAAACGGGAACACGGGAAGCGAAGACGAAAAATAAGAATAAAGGGCGGACGAGTAGGTGAGTGAAGAGTGAGAAGAGAGGAAATGAAAACACGAGATGAGAAAAGCAAAGGATTGAAGACGAAATAATAGAGAATTGACGAAAATGAAGAGACTGAGCAGGCTAAATAATTTGCATAAAAAACAATAACGCAATAGGGTACTATATAAAGTTTTTAATGCACGTAAAACTTATCGAACCTCTGATTCATTATTATATTCTTTACGATAATTGCAAATACGACTTACTCTTTAGTTATTAATTTATTAGTATTACGTTATTAAATATATACAAAAATTATAACATCGTTTATTATACCATATTTTATAATATTTTGAATAATGGCTTCTAGCGATTAATTTAATGTTAAATATAATTATCCGATTCCGTGTTTCATTAATATACGTATATTATAAAGCGTACGCTTATACGCAGACAAGTCGTTAAAACGTTGAGGCGAGAAGATAGCGAAAGAATATCAATTTCTATCTGGAGAGATCATTATTATATCGCCATTAATATTACCGCGGTATTATTATGACGTGCTGTGCAATCAGTCGATCCGCTGGGATATTGCCGCGGTAGATTTCCATTTAAACGACGTCGCGGCATTTACCGCATTTGTATTCCAAATCAGAGCAACGCGTGACGTGCGTATCAGCGTGACTCATTTCGATCGATTTGTACATGTCTGACCGAACGTTTTTTCGTATGGAAGCTTCATTATATGCGTTAGCTCGTTGCAATCTCTGGAGAATGTAAAAAAAAAAAAAAAGAAATTGAGGCTGCATACAACGAGGATTTATTTCGAGAACTGCTTGCAGTCGGAAGTTATTTTTTCAGCGATTTACATATACATTTCTTTTACTAATCTATCGACACGATCGATGATCTTTCCATGTCTGAATAGTTTGTATCAAAAACAATAACGCGATAGGGCACTGTATAAAGTTTTTAACGTATGTGAAACTTATCGAACCTTTCATTCATTATTATATTCTTTACGACAATTGTTTTCTCTTGTTTTCGTTCACTCGATTGATTCGGTGGGTTAGCATTAAGAATTTCAAATAAATTGTTGAATACGACTTCCTTCCTGGGCACAAGGGAAACGCACTGTTTATCGTCTCTTTGTGAAAAATGGCATTGACAGCGACTGTGCGATCGTGTGAAGTAACGAGTTTAACGCAGCTACGTTACAATCGAGAAATCGGATTATCCCCCTTTACCTTTATGGACAAGTTATTTCGCTCTCTGATGTAGCACTCGTTTGACGTTCCAAACGTGATGCGTCGTGTTTTTTTTTATCTCCCTCTCTCTTTCTCTCATTTTTTTTTCTGTCAATACCGTAACATCGCTCTCTACGCGACGTTCTTATCGCGACATACGCGGCGCTATTGATCTCCCCTGGGTGCTCCTGGTAAAAAGGACACAATCGACAATCCGCGCTCGTCCGTAACCCTCGATACGCGCTCGGGTACTCCCTCGGGGATGTCTTTGAGGGAAGAAAAGGAACGGGCGGTAACCTATCAGGAGCTCATACACGCGGAAGGTACGTCGGAACGCGCCGGGAAAGCGCAGGCTCCGGCGGACCGCAAGGGATTACAGGACGCACGAGAGGGAAGAAGAGAGGAGAGAAGAATGGCAGAAGGGGGAGAAGGGTTAACGCACAGACCGGGGGATGGAAAAGCTGTAGCGGAGCGTATTGCGCGGGGAGGTGACCACTGGTGACCGCTGATGCGAAAATCATACACCACCCTGCGGCTCTGCTATTAACGTTACATCGCACGGAAAGCCCTGGCGTGCGCGGCGCTTTAAATACTTAAATTTATGGCCTTGTAAGAGGAAAAGACTGGCGCCGTCGATGCTGCACGAGTTTGTAACATATTACGTGAAATAGCAATCCCATAATTCCTTTATTCATCCTGTGAAATATGTTCTTTAGATTTTAAAGACTTTGAAACCTCCTAAATTTGAAAATTTGTATTAATTAATTAAGACACTTAAATAATATAATAATTATTTAATTATTGTATTTTATTTATAATTTTATATATATATAGCAAGGATTAGAAATATCTTGCTCGAACTTTAAATCTTTTTGTTTTCTTGGGAAATAATGATAGAAAAGTATTGTTTAATAGCTTCCATCTTATTTAAATCAAAAGAAATAATAATGCTTATTGTTAGTTTTATTTATTGCGCGGTCGGATGTGCGGACTAAAATGCTGTAAACAGGATATTATTAAACTGGAATAACCTCGTATGCGGATGCGCCGCATTTGATGTCATTGATATTAATCAGCTTGATTATTAATTAGCCATTAATATTTCAGCACCCTAATGCTTCTCTACCTTCATGTTCGCCGCATACGCGCTTTTTTTTCCACTCGCTTCTGACGCATTTTTTTAAGCTCATTGTCTCATCCCTCGACAAGATATATCTAATATAGGACAATATATTCTAGTTGTGTCCAGTTTATTTGTATTTGAAACAAATGTCATCCATATTTTTTTCAATAGACTCTTTTAAGACGCAAACCGGAAAGACACCAGAAACAGGATAAAGTTGCTTGTCAGAACAATCGTCTTTTCGCAATCTGTTACAGACAATGACTAATGACTTTAATACAATTATAAATAAATTATTTAGTTATTAAAAGACTTCGCTTTGGACATCGATATTTTCTCGATACGACGCTCTATGTCTGTCGATCGCACATCTTCCGCGCCACGTCGATTTTCTGCTGCGGTTTTTAAAAGCTTCTTTTTTTTTTTTATTGATTGAACACGAAGGTCGTTGACGCGGCATGTACAGGATGTACTCGAGAGGAAACGGAATCTCCCCTTCGCGCCTGTGCACGTCGAGCTCGCCGCAACGGGTGGACCGCCGCCAGTGAACCTCCGCGGTACTTGCTATCCTGTGAAACGGGCGCGCTTTTCGGCGTCGGCTGGCGCTTCGGAGCGACGCGAATCGACGCCGCGTCCCGGCGCGCATCCTGAGGGAACGCGCGAGCCCGATATCGCAGTCCCATACCGTTCGCAACACCTTGACCGGTCTTCTGGCAGCCTGATACGGGAGTCCCGGATTTTCGGGCAAATCGGCAGTTTTTCTGCTGGGATGGCCCGGCGCACCCCTGTAGGACCTGTGCGTCACCTGTGCAGGTGGGTCTCCCACGGGAGACGCCCGTGCAGAACGTACAGGGGGTGAGCGGGAGAGACGAGAAAGGGGCGAGCGGCCGTCGTTTCCCGCGGGAAGAGGGATGCAAACGCTGCGCCGTCGGCGACGTGTCTCAACCGTCGACTGATTTCCTAATTTCGCGGGGGCGGCGGCCGCGTCGACGAGGCGTGACGCGACGCCATGCGACGTCGTCCGCGGCTAGACCGACGTACGCCTCATGACGCAAGCACTTTCGACAATCCGCCGACGTCTAGGCGCAAACAGGAGGGCATGCCGGCGCCGAGGGTGCGTCTCAGCATCCTTGAACGTGTGAGGAGAGGTGGCGGAACACCCTCTCCCGGCGGGCGTGTTTCGCCGTGCCACGTGATAGCAGCGACCGTGGATTGCGGTTCTCGTCTCGTCTCGTCTCGTCTCAGGACTCGGAAATAACCCCTCGATAATGTTGTACGCGATAACGATAATGTCTCGTGTACTCGCCGTGGGGCACGAGTCTTTCATACGTTTTTTGCGTGATTGTGCAGAAACCTGCTTGAACAAACCGCGTAAATAAAATGATCTTTGAACCTAATTTTTAAAGGGATTCGCGCTAGCGATATCAATTTTACGACACAATTTTACGTACACAGAACCTCGGTTCAAGACGTCGAAATGACGCGTCCGATTTCCGGAAGCACGTACTTCAGCACGTGGAGGGAGAGCCGTGGCTTATCCCGAATTAGGAAACTATGCGAGAACGAGGATCCTTCCTCCCACGGGAAAGCTGGCAGACGAACGGTGAGAGGCGAGTGTGGGAAGGATAGGATCTCGTGGTGGCCGTGGTGGGGCAAATTCGGTGAATGCATAGAAAATGCCACGTGGAAAACGCGTAGTTGGGGAAACTATGAAAGCCCTTGTCCCAGGAGCGCAGAACAGAAAAGGATTTTACTACTTCTAGGATCGCATTCGCATATATCCGCACGCATATATCCGAAATTCCGAACAATTTCAATCTGGACCTATCAGTTAGTCAAACAATATGGAATATTACATTCCTTCCTCTTACTCTTTATATCATTTTATTTTACTCAATCTTTTATTCTTATTAAATTTTCAGAAATTATTGCGGCAAGAATAAATTTTTCTTCTCGTTATATTTATTTATTTTTCCAAGAAGTGAAGTGGATCGCAGATTGAAATTATATGAATTATATGCCTCTATAGTCTTTTATCTTCTCACGGTGCGAAATTGAATAATCCGATTAATCTTTAGGAAATATTAATGCGGCATAGATCTTTTCAAATACAGCTATAATTTATACGTTACCTAAGAACGGAAATAAATCAATTAGATATAAATTGTTTTTAGATATTGAACGTAAGATTAAATAAGAACTCAATGGATTAAAGATATCGCCACGTTTCATATAGCCTAATGGTTCCATTACAGTTATTAATATCTGACCCCAGCGCTGCGCTGGCTAAATGACCAATCCCAAATGGACGAACGACCTTTCGGTTCGATCCATCCCGCGGGCAAGGCTCTCCCAGAGAACCTTCTCTTAACAGCATGACCTCCTAGTCACGAGGGAAATTCGCTCTCCCGGTGCCGAGAATTTTCTCGCCCGACAAAGGACCTCGTTCCCCTCGATTTCCGGGACTGAGCTAGGTCAGGGAAAGCGAAAGCACGCGGACTTTTCCTGCGCGCCTGCTTGCGCCTGCCACGTCCAGGTCTGGCACGGAGACCGTCGGTTTCCCGCCCCGGCGAAAAACAGGCGGCTGGACGCGTCCGTGTGCGCGGTTCCCGCAGGATTCCCGCTCGGGCCGGCCTCCTACTCGCGCGTTTGTTAGCCTGTTACATCGGTGCTTCAATTTTTCGTCAAAATTCCATTTTCGTGGAAAAACCACGATTTGCTCACCGACAAAATGTCGATCACACGACTGATCCTGGTCAACATGGTTTCGCTCGCCGAACATTATTTGACAAATTCATTTATCCGGACACGCTAATAACGGCGCGATGACATATTTGGCGAGATAGACCGCAAAGGGGAGAGAAGACATCAGCGCGTTGTTGATACTGCAGAAATTGCCGGGGGAACACGAAGGGATAATTAATTAAATCTACGAACTCTAACAGTTCTAATGAAATAACTCTCGTTTTAATAAAATAACCCGCAACTGAAGTAAAATACATCAAAATTCGGATGCTTGAAAATTTTCTCTTCAAGCATGTGACTAAAGAGATTAATTTATTTATTATAGAAATTAAGTGAATTAAATATACATTTTCATTATTTGCCCTTTAAATGGTTTTCAACAATTGACGTTAATAAGCATCGCATGGTTTGCATGTCAGGCGTGACACGATGTGACATATTCCTGCAGAATATCAGCTTTCATAACTCATTTTAGTAGCGCATTTGGATAACGACAATCAATTTGGCTATTTAATGTATAAAAGCTACCATCGAGATCGCTCGCTATTTTATTAATTTTGTTTAACGCTAATTCGACCTGTGATACACGATGCGATTACGAATACATTAAAAGACTCTCATGATAATAAATTCATCGCGTTTTAATCCGCGATGAATTAGCGAAATTAACGCTTCGTTAAGAAAATGAGGCAGCAGCAGTTATTTACTTTTACACAAATATTCGCAAATTTATCGCATATGCGGTTCTACGCAGCAGGGAATATCCATTACTCCAACGTAATATTGTGACCTTGTAATTAATATAGAGTATAAAATTTAAAAAATTGTATAAATGTGTGCAAAATGAGAAACAATATGCGCGATACCATGACGCAACGTACATCCACGATCTATAAATAAAGCGTGCGAAGCGCAGTGATTCGGAACAGAATTAGATGTTTGTCCAATCGATAATGGGCAATAGGTCATCGGATTGACATTACGGATTATATCGGAAATGTCGTCGTGACGGCGACTTGCAAAGCAGTTCGATTGGCTGACGCAGCTTGTTAGCTAGTCTGCGTCTCTGGTAAAATCGTCTAGACTTTTCGAGAATGTTTTCCAAGCTACTCGCGTTTCCGGGGGAGGGAGGTTACTTTCGGGATAGACGAGAATACCTCCTGCGACACAGGAGCTCCTGGTGGGAAGGGTAGTTCTAGCTGGGATAAGTCCTTACCTATCGGACAGTATAATGTCATCGCAAGCCTAATTACACGAAGTATTGTTTGATTGCATTTATTTCTACATATCTATCACGATACGAATTCGGCAGTCGGAGTATTTAGCTGTAAAAAGAAGATGATCTATTAATATATTTTTATAGGATAAAATTATCTTTCTTCTTTCGGCAAATAATAATCAACATTACATCACGATAATTCTCATTTACGTTTTGTTTAAGTCTTTCACGCCGCGTCGCGTGAGATCACAACGCGATCGGAGCACGTTCTTCAAGCATCGAGTTTCCACAGAAATCGGCAAACAATTATCTCCGCCCTTGTTCGCATTAATGAGTCCGTTAATCACGTCCTCCCGTCTCTCTAATTATTTCAGGCTTGCCGATATGCGACAATTTGACGCTTCGGGCCGATGGGAATTAAATGTGCGTGCGTGACGTGGCGAGGTCGTGCAAGGCGAGCAACCTCACCTCACGCGTGCACGCTCGACAGTTCGCGCGCGATCGCGGCCAGTTAATCGAATGAACGTGCGCGTTCGCATTCGCTCGCACGCGTGTGCGTGCGCGTCGCGTGGCACTGGAAACCGGGGAACACCTATCGAGCAGAGATGCCTTAAGGTGTGTCCATACATAGGTGAGATTTGCTCACCAACCTTTTGACAGGAAATTTTAAAAAATTAAGAAAGTTAATTAAAATTTAATCAAACTATAAGATTAATAAAATCCGATCAATCTTTCTTAACATATTTGCTTAAAAAAATTTTGTATGTGATACCGTGCACAGTAGAATTTTTATTATCATAAGCATATATTAATAATTAATAAAATATTGTATAATGTGATCGAATACAATTATATCCTCATGGATGGTGTGTTGAATAGCACACTTTTTACTTGACATTGTTATCTAGCTATATAGTCGTTCAAAATTTTATATTAGACGGCATTTATTTTTTACAAACGTTTTAAAAATCAGATGCTGGTGGATTACTGGATTATCATTGATTATATGTATATCATCATAGCAGTTATCATGTTAAAAAGTAAAAAATTTACAGTACAAATCTGAGAAGTGCCGAATAATCGATCGATATTTATTAGGTGGTTGAAGATACTCAGACAGGCAAAAAAACTTGGGCCTTCTGAAGGATAAAAAAAGGAAAGATAGATATGCATTGATAATGGAATGCTTGATGAAGTGTTGGTAATGAAATGCGAGAAAAGCAATACGATGGATTATTTTCTCAGATTTTTTTTGTAAAATATTGAGTTTCTGCGATCCTCGAGATTATTTATGTTCTCGGTCACATAATTAGTTTTAGTATATAGATACGTTTATTTTATAACACATCAAGTGTAAGTTTACCATGTACAGTTCCGTATAATTTACAGAAAACTTTCAGTGGCCTATATAATAACACTTTATATTACATTTCATAAAACGTCAAAAAGTTCTTTCAATTAGTCTAAGGCTTTAGTATATACTCGATTATTCTACGTGAGATTGTCTTTGTGTCTTGCGGAATAGTATTAATTCTGAAAGATCTCTCTACACACACGCGCAACTACCTTCTATCTTTTGTATAAAAGAATACTGAGATTCTATTGTTAGACTTATTTTAAATTCTTTTATAAAAGTCTGGTTGTTATTTACGGTCGAACCTTGTTAGCTTGGATGCTTTCTTGGTTTCCTCGAACGTGCCTTTCCGTTCTTTCCTCAATCCTCGTAGAATACCGTTTCCACGAAGGATCGCAGATCGTTATGAGCTCCTCGCCGGACAGGACTACAAGTCCGTGGAATGCTGGAACGGATCTGATTCGCGCGCGAATCCCGGATCTATGATGTCAGACGTAAGGCAGCCAGTACGGCCGTCATTAACGCGTGTGGATGGACCTTAAACGTGACAGCGCGATGGCATTCCAACCGGTAACTCCTGTTCGCGGAGCCCACAAGGATAGAAAGGTGTCTGGCCGGTATAGACTGCTCCACTCGGAGCAGTTTGCCTAGTGGACGCACACATATGTACCTACAGCGCGACCAACAAACAACGATCTTTGGGAAACGACACCCCGAGGCATTGGAAAGTAGCGGTCGACCAAAGCGCGCGGAATTTCGCACCGATTTTATATTCCTTCGTCGCGGACAGCGCATCCAGCATCCAGTTACGCAGCCAACATTACTATCTAGAATCTGTGAACGACTGTTACTTGCAGAGCGTCGACTTTCATCGCTAGAAACAGGATGCTATAGTAACAGTGGTTGTTTTCAATCTAGTTTATTCCACACACTCTTCAATGAAGTATCCCATTGAAGATAACTTTATGCTTCTCAATGAATCCCGATGAGCAACGGAGAGATCATTGAACTGTACGCGATATAAACCAGTTTTAATTATGCATATTATTATATCTTAAAAGATGGAAAGAGAAAAAAGTTTTGACAGAAAGCGATATTGATGGATATTACTTCACAGCATCGATAGTAATCCATGTCGGAGGGAAGAAGGGAGAAAGATCGAAAATGGCAGATTGCATGCATCGAAAGACTCGTTATTAATGATGGCACATATGGAAATCAGGGATCCGGTTATCAGATTTCGGAAACGATATTTTACTGAAGAGACGTCGTTATGGTATTCAAATCGTTCATAGCAACTGCTGAGAACACGAGCTCTCATTACGGTTGAAAAAGTGTCTGGTGGATATGGATCGATCCGAATCAGTTCGCCACAACGATTTGTACAGGGCAGTCAACAAGAAACATGATGCTAATCGCGAAGGGAAACGCGTGATTAATAAGGCATAACGCGCGTGCTAACGGCTATTAGGATTCTCCATGTATAGTGTCACAGAAATTTCATCTATTTTTCAACGTCAAAATTGAAGTAGGTATAATATTCCGAAAGCCTTGAAGCCTTTCCAAATAACGAGCAGATATTTTTATCCTGTAGCAAAATGAAAGGAATATTGATTTTTAATTATTATATTATTTAAGGTTTACACCCCATCGTGTTCAAATTAACTCCGAATTATAAACAAGTCAATAATGGTCCGACTTCGAAATAATGATTAATGAACAACCTCACTATAGAATAAGCCATTAAAGAGACGAGTCTAACTTAAGCAAAATGAGATGTCGTAATAATCGGCTTGTTACCGTAATTTTTATTAAATAATAATGTAAGATGCGCTGGATTTTACGGTCGCTGCATCGAGGCGAACTACCCTCGTTAAACAAACCCCTTCACGCGCGCGCGCGCACGCCATCCCGGATGGCGGAAGTTAACACCCCGGCTTTACAGACCCTCTTTGCGATTATGTAGGCAGAGCCATGGCACCTTGTATGTACACCCACGCTTCTCCTCGTCGTACGTTATTATGCGTGCTAAAGTGCAGTAGCGTGGGAACAAAGAGCGCGTGGCCAATCGCGTATAGAATAAAAATCCCTTTGAAAGGTGCCCGTTCTCTTGGCAGGCTCGTTGTTGAACAAACGCGTTGTTACTCGCTTAAAATTGATAAACTCGCGTATGCATCCCCGTATGAATTTCAAAGACTGAACGTGCGAATATAAAAGTAGGTATCGCTCGGCGATGCGTTTGTTTATTAAAAGAATAATAATATCGCGTGCCTCACAAAGAACGTCAATTGCAGGCGTTTTAAATATTTTCTACGGTGATATCTTGTTTAATGTTAAAAAGACTTATATTTATATATATATTTCTCTATGTTTTACGTTGAGTTTAATTTATTACAAATAAGAAAATAAATAAGAAGTATTTTTATATATATTTGTAAAATTTAAGGACATATTCCTGAGAAGAGTAAGCGTCTTTATATAGACGCCTTCCAAGAATGCTCTTGGCGAACGACACGGCGTCGAACGTCGAACGATCTTTCATAGGAGTCCTTCGAAAGGTATGATAAAATCGAGGATAAAGGCTTGACTGGCCGCGGTGAGGAAAGCGGCGGATTTGTGACAGACGGGATTTCCTTGTGGTTTTTGCGTACAGGATACATTCCATTCTTTCGTCCTAACGTGTGTATTGTGGCATGCGTGTATCTTTGCTATTTATGCTCTTTCTAATGCAGCAACGTAATCACATTGCAGCGCCCTAAGCCCGCAGCCGCCTTTATTGCCACTTTTTGCCTAGATAGACCCGTGCATACACAGGACGAGTAATAATTAGAGAACGCGGATGATAAATTGAAATGCGAGGCACAATTGGATTGCCTTAACGCCAGAATTTACCCGCGACATTGTGCAGGAAGCAGCGGGTGATACTCCTCTTAATGACCGCCACGGGTTGCCGCGCAATGAATGTCTAGGAAAAATTAATTCTCTATTCTGACGTTGATGCATCTTTCCTTTGGCCTTCCCTTTGCGCGACGGCAAAATATAACGCCAAGTAGGACGAATCTTGGCAAATTGAAAATGTAACAGCGCCATATAGATATATTATAGATAATAAATATCGAACTCTGTCGTTTCTGCGATAATTGACAAGAAACGAAATGACGATTCTCATTAATTTCGTCTGGGAATTTTGAACAATTATACACTTTGATAAATAGGACTCGAACTAAAATACTAAGCAAATCCCCTGGTTTTATTTAATTGCATTCTAAAAGAATTAGGTTCACGAGATTCTTCACTATTCTGACTTTTCATCATTTTAAATTTATTAGTATATTGATATTTCATTGAATGGAATATAGCTTCAAAAAATCTGTCTTATTGGAATTAATATCTGGGGATTTTAATCAATGACAATTGTACAAATTCGATGATGATTTAGTTTCGAATTTTGATACTTCTTATACAATTTTTTTTTCTACAACTAGGATCGCGGTCGGAAGATTTCGATATCAATTGAGAGGATGTTGAACTCACTTTTTACTAGAAAATTTCGAAGCGTTAATGGAATTCCGTGATACTAATATAATTACCGTTATCGAAGCAGGAAGTCGATCGACGCGACGTTATACACGGTTAATTGGAATTATGATTACTTTCCCTGCCTTTATTCCCTTCTCATCGATCTTCCCAATCGCGTAATAGGCTGCCACCTCCTCGCCAAGAGGAAGATGTCCTTTCAGGTCGATTCATACGTGGGAGAACGCGCGTGGGTTTTCCAACCACGAGGCTTGTCATTCGGTATTACTTGGAACGAGCGATGAACCAGGACAGCATCGCGGGTATTAGTATCTGATACAGAGTACCCCGGAAGTGTAAATATTTTATCAGCATATTTCAAACTAACCTATTTGAAAGATGTATCAGCACAAGTCTAAAATCGTATTATTTGTCTCATCGAGATACGAATATTTTAACATTCGGGTCAAATAATTAAAATGATTGAGTTGAATGCGTTAGGAGTCGCGTTAGAATTTTGCTATTCACGGATTATAATATAAATAGTATTTGTTACTTTATCAAACCTTATGTAGATGTGACATTTTTACTGAAAATAATTAGTCAAGATCCGCGGTTGAAGTATTTGAATTAGGTGCGAAGGTGCTCCCTGAGACACCTATGTCACATGATACGTATACGATGCATTTTAACGAGGATGTGCGTCGCGAAGCTGGCACAAAAAGGAAATAACGCTCACGTCGCGTGACAACAAAATAAAATTATAATCGAGCTCGCGCGTGGAGAGCGTAGGATGCACGATAGGTATAAATATGTAACAATATTTATATCCAGAATGCCGGCATATAAATATTGAGGCACGCACTTTAGCATATATTTAAATATTATATTTAGCTAATTTAATTTCGTAGAGAAAAGGGTATAGTGATTGAGACGATAGCCGGCTATTAATATAATATTTGGAAAAAGAAAAAAGATATAATATAATACGAGTATATTATATAGTATATACTGTATATATATTTTACTATACATATTATAAGTCTAATTTTGTAAGCATGGAAGAGTATTTTCGTACGAAGAGACATCACGAATGTCGCTCGGGGTTAATGAGATGGTGTTAATCGATCGATCGAGAAGTGTGAACATAGTTCTGTTACAACGTAGGTGCTACCTTGCTTAACGTATCTTTGTTATGCAACCTTTTTATAACTAATTGCGACAATCAAATTGACCCATAAAGCAAAACTTAATCACTCGCGTTCTATTCTCATTTTTAACAATTTTAAGAGCACAAGCGAGAAAAGAGAAAAAAATAATAATTTCGAAATTAGTAATGCGCTTCACATATGTATATAATATGTCATTTAACATTTCATTAAATTTCGTATAATATAATTTGCTAATATATCACTCGTGGTACGAAATCTCCAATGCTGTCTCATCATTCGTGTGCTCCATATACATTTATAACACCGCTTAAATTTTGCATACACGATGACGTTTTAACGACTTGCTGCATGCGCAGCGAAACGATATTTGCCTTACGATCTGTTGTAACGTATGTGGAACATTTAGAGCTGGTATGTGCTCATTCACGTTAATAAATAAATACGTGAAATCGGGAAAATTTTATTTGCAATGTTCAGTGCGATGATTTAATTATTATTTTCTTGACACGAGCGAGATCTAGTCCTAATCAATCTCGTTTCGATCCGATCAAACTTTGCCGAGATAATTATTTCGCTGAATAACAACGCACTTAATCACGATGCTCATCGACTCGAAATAGTGTAAAATAATTAATCAGATTGTAAAATACGTTCGTTGACGTATTCATTGTCGCACACGATGCTCCAAATTACATATATGATAAATTGCAACAGACTTTTCTGAATAGCAACTCAAATTCCTTCAAGGACCAGCACTCTTTGATAAGATAAGATAACAGACCTAAACGGGGTAAGCATGTAGTCAAAAACATGGACGATTCCGGATTCTTGCTGGAGTTGACTAGGACAAGATCGCAGTGCACAACGCGGTGTAACCGCAAGAACGCGATAACGATAATGTCTGTCATTCTATCGCGATTTCGTGACCCCGTCGCATAACGTCACGCCATGCTTGACTTACCCAATTTTTTATATTTAGCTCAATATTGAAGCATAAAACACCACGTCTAAGACATGCAATTGAAAGAATATGAAGATATGAATAAATAAGTATCTAAACCGATCGGACATATTTAAAGGAAGAAAAAGGATGCTTCTGGTTGTAATAAATGAGATGTTCCGTAATTTTTCAAGTTTAACTTCGTAAAAAAAAAGAAAAGATCGAAATCCGCAAAAATTTTATCTCACAGAAAATTCTATAACTAAAAAGAAATCATTCTCTGTTGAGGCTTCTAAATATACACTGAGAAAAAAGTTATACTAATGGTAACAAAAGAATTTAGATAGCCGTTTTTAACTGAACAATTTTGTTAAGATGGCAAAAATTTTGTTAAGATGGTAAACTTTTTTAGTTAACTAAACAATATTATTTGGTTACTCACATTTTAACAAAATTTTGCTTGCTAATACAAAACATTTCTCTCAGTGTATTCAAGAAATTTGACAATTTAATCTTCAATTAAAGTGCGACGAGATAAAAATCCGCTTGGGTTTAAGCGAACAAACAGATCTTGTCGCGTTTTGCAGGATCTTATTTTTGCTTATTATTGCGGGAGATATGTTTCGAGTGTTCATTCCCTCGCTTTGTTCCAAGAAAATAATCGACGGAGCTTTCTCTTATCTGACCGTTTTATCCGTCTTCCTTGTCTCTTAGAGTATTGGCAAAGATATCGGAGAGTCTAATCAGGTGCGCAATTGCCAGTGCGTGATTTCTGAATGAGTCACGGGCTCGCCCGGCGCATTGCCGGTCCTTAAAACGGCGCCGTCGTTTATCGCTTATTGATTATCGGAGTTCCCGTATCGGCTGCATGCACTCTGGATGAAATATCTATTATTACTTAACGCTTATCAGCTATCTGACGCGCGAGATTACGTGAGTAACTCGACCACTGCGCCGATCACCCCGATTCCTTCCCGTTACCGTATTCGACATGCTTGTTATCTATCCTCTATTTATCGTTCGCGATTTTCCCGTTTTTTCGTATAATCTCTCGCGATCTCTTGCGGGTCGTTAAAGGATGAAAATACGTTTACCGATAATTTATAATTTTTAAATTTAAGTATCATATATTTTGTACCGATAGCGGAAACATCAAGCGCACATACTGATATATTAATAAGATAAAGATATATGTACCTCTCGATTGTTTCTTTTATATAGTGAAGATGAAAATCCTATAGATATGTTTATAAATATATGCAATATAAGGTTCATAAATAAATTTGTTCTAAACTGTATTTTAAGATATTTTTCCCTTTATTTTATCATCTCGAGTAAAGAATGATTGAAGACTGCAGATATAAATAACTCTGATATATCCAACAGCTTTCAGCATTATTTCGCCATCTGTTGGCATGTTGTAAACTCTCATTGAGAAACCAGTCGCACGCACAAATATAGCAGAACTCTGCAAGATTTTATAATAATTAAATCATACGCGCGCTCTGTTCGACGCTGTGTCCGTACAAGTTTATAACTCGACGTGCATTACATCACGATTAAGGGTCACTTCGACCAACTCCGATTAACATTAATCGACGATTAACTCGATCAGCAATTTCGTCAACAGCAAAACTTTTAACTGTATAATGTATGTTGTTCTTTTTTATTTTTTTTTAACCTATCTCTTTGTGATTTACCACTTCGTGAATAAAAGCTGCTTTTAATATAACAAATCTGTTAATTTTTTATTTTCGTCGATTAAAGTTAATCGGAGTTGGTCGAAGTAACCCTAATTATACTTCTTCAGCGACGTGTTTCGTAACGAGCGTGACTTCATAACTAATAAAACTAAACAAACGCCATTCTCTTATTTTTCTTTTCCGCATTACTTATCGTAAAGTTTCGATAACGATAAGAGAGCAATCGTCAACAAATGTTTCCTTCTCTTTCCGCACATAAATAAACCGGAATTAGATTTACGTTTGCGTAATAAAGCGTGATATCTTTATTTTGCATTTTCAAGAAAAACGTTCGGCATTTTCCGCAAAAGTCTTTGTTTAATTAGCTTCAACAGGACGCGTGATCTGTGGACTTTACTCATCGAACAATGCACACTTGCCTGTCGGGTTTCCGACAACGGTTTACCCAACCGGCAATTATGCTTTTCCAGCAGCGAAGTTGCTTCTAAGAAACCGGATCGCTCTATCCTCGCCATCGCATCGCCTCGGGGGGAACGCACATGCACGACGGAACGTTTGATTCCTGAAGTCACGTCACTTCTTCGAACCATCCTCGCGGTACGCGTTACTCATTACCATTACTGGAAATTTGAAGACGTTTCTCACCGGTAGATTCCCGTTTCGCGTTTAATAAGCGAAGTCAATGTATATTTCAAAGGCAAAAATGATCGTTGAAGCGAGATTATGATAGAAACGCGCGAAGCGAAGTCTCCTTTCCGAAATCGATTCACGCTCGCGTGCTATTTCAAAGAAAGAAAATCAACGTTTCTTCACAAGGATTATTCGAAAATGGAGGAAAGAATCATCACTTTCTGTTTGAACGTTAGCAGAACGAAGTTTGTTCTATAGACTCGTTTCATAAAAGTCAGGAAAGAGAAGACTATCTACAAATATTCCTTTTATCGGATACGATCTTGACACGTCGATCTCGCGCTCTTTATTCGCGACGTCCTTTCACAAGTTTTCGCGCATACATGATTATTTCTCTATTCACCGGGTCGGCTTTTCCCGAGTCCGGGAAAGGGTGCCCTGGGCTCCGCCGTCTGTACCTGCCTTTTGTATCGCGAGCGCGAATATGCCCGGGATGTATTACGCAACGGGGATTGGGAGGGTGAGCGACGGGCGCTTTAGGTGAACGCGCGCGGGGCATGCAATGAGGGCTATCCTAGGTTTTACTGCATATTGAAGCCGTAACCCGCGCATTACCGGAGCCTTTTAGTGGAAGTTCTCCGAGCGGGAAAGCGAAGTGGCGCGAGATGTATATTTCAACGCACGAGCGAGCAACCGTGCATTCTCGTAGTTTCCGCAGTTTCCTCCTTCTCCTCCTCCTTCTTCCCTTCCTCCTTCTCCTCTCTCCGACCGGTAGTTCGTTTAATTATCGCGGTAATGCCCCGCGGTGTCAAAGTTTATACTACCCAACCGTTAGTAGTCGACGAGTCGACTATACTCGCTCGATTCTCTCCGCGGCTGCCACTTGCCATTATCGCACGATGTAGGTGGAATGGAACGAGAATCCATTCCCCTGCGAGATTACGACATCGTAATTAATCGATGTCACCGAGCGAGAGAGACTTCCGCTTCAAATCTGCACTGCTGCGAAAGATTTTACGCGAGCAGCGACGCGAGACTTTTATTGCTTTAGTACGAAATCGGTTCTCTTCAATGGAATTCTTCTTTGCCTAAGATTTGCGGAAATATTTTTATATATTATGAGATATTTTTTAAATAATTTAAATCTAAATTTATATAATTTGGCAATGAGAGTCAAACGCGGTACTTAGTGCGTGTTTAATCAAAACTGATTTATTTCGAGATACAAGATCTGATATTCCGTACGTTTCGGCTCCAACATCCTCAGCAGAGATACAATAAAATATTAAAAAATTCCTTGTTCTTTTAAATAATTTTATGATTCTTGTGCTGACGACATATAGACATATGTATGAGAATATGTTTTTTGCTTCAATCTCGTTCTCCGAACTATTTGATGTCGATCATTTGGTTACTCATACTCCGGTATTAGTTTCTTGACTTTGTAATCTTGCGACACACTGGGTATGATAGAGAATTCGAGAATTTTTTAATATTTTGTATCTCTGCTGAGGATGGTCCGATGTTGGAGCCGAAACGTACGGAATATCGGATCTTATATCTCAAAATAAATCAGTTTTGATTAAACACGCACTAAGTACCGCGTTTGACTCTCATTGCCAAGTTATATGAATTTGAATTTTATTTAATTTAAATCTGTTAAAAATAAAATGGCAAAGCAGGTAAATAAAGAAGTTTTAGAACGTTGATGTTTGGACTTTATTTTAAGAATTTATAAATGGAAGATATGATTATTTTCGTTAGTGATTCGTTATATTCTGAAACCCTTTTCTCTCTTTAAAGATTTCAGAAGGGAAAGGGAACGATGCACTTTTATAGTAAAACAGTTTATTTGGATGTATGGAAAAATTTATTATTTTTAAAAGATTATCCACGAGTGAGTCGCTAAAGTAGAGAACTCGAGACCATGTATTTTACCGAAGGTCGAAAATGATGGACACCGCGGACGAGATACTCTTAAAGATTTTGTGAAAGTTATCCAGAGAACATTGTGACATTGTGAAATCGTCTAAAAGACGTCTGGAAATTTTGAAGATACACGCGACTTGAGACAAAATATCTTTAAAAAATTATATTATATTGTTAGCATGTATTATATCATCACTTCTTATATATGTATTATTGCCCTAAATTTGGTTTTAAATTTTGCAAAATTCACGATAGATATTATTATTACGTATAGAATTTATAACAACGCCAATTTTACGTACAAGGAAAATTGCGTTGCAATGCTATACCTGTTGCTCTCCTTTCTGTATGTACTATATCTATACAAAGATACGAAATGGGGTGAACGAAATGGACTATAATATACAGACTGTCGCGAGAACGTGCAATTAATTCCGCACATGACACAGTGAATAAAATAATAAATCTATAAAAATTTATCTTTTTAAAAAAAAGGTAAGAAAAGGTGTACGTGTCAATGTTATTCCTACAAAAATAATGATATCAAAGTTGCGCCAAGCGCCAACTGAGAATGAAAATTTATGTTAGCCATTATCTTGTATTTTTTAATTCCAATATTTATTTAAAAAATGTTATATCTAAAAAATTGTAACGTAATTGAAGTATTATTTTAAAAGTTATAATAAAAACGCAATACGTTACAGTTAACTTATTGTTAGAATACAATTGTTACAAATTTAATGCTTTGGAATATATCTACGACATAAAATATTATTGAAAATATTAACAATCATATGTCTGAATAACCATAGGTATTCTAAAAGATTCATTGAAAAGAAAATACATAATAAATGCAAAAACCAAAAATAAAAAATAAGTTAATACAAAAAAAATATTTAAAAAGTTAAAAATTGAAAATTAAGAATTATAGGTACAACAAAAATTCGATAAGTATATCACACGCGGTTTTTCGTTTTCTAAATCATTATTTCATTATGTCCGATTTGCGGAATACTACAAGCTATATCAATCCGAAATCGGTAAATAACAAACGAGACGTAAAATTGGCGAGAAGCTTGAAGCATAAGATCACGATTGTACATGTATATGCGCATAGGTAGATATATTAAATTATCAAAATTCGACGATCACGCATTTTTCACGCCACACCCGATGTTAATTTCGTGATTTATTACAATTTTTATTAATTATCATTAAACAAAATTTTATTCGGTAAAAATAAGCCATTCTGTAGAGGCCCTCCACCACCCCCGCCAATTCCAATCGGCGGTCCTCTTTGTTTGTATGTTTTTTTGTTTTACATTTTTATTTATTTCTTATTTTTTATTTTATTATTATCCATACACATATCACACACAAAATACAATTTTTTAATCTCTTATATATACAAAATTGTAAAATGCTGTTCAAAATACATAATAAAAAAAATGTTATTAATAACAATTTAATCTAAAAATTTTATGTAATGACGGGGAATTATATGAAAGCGTCCGAAATACGTATGATAACACGAATTTCACTAGAAATATTGTTGCATATGATAAAACATGATAATAAAGCCATATTTATTCTTAATTATCAACTTGCAATAGATTTATTAAGTTTTGTCTAACACTAACACGAACAAACGCGACCAAAAAAGTCGTTAATAAATTTATCTCTCTCTACTACATTTCTCAATCTTTTAAGTATAAACAAATTCAATTTTCAGCCCCCTTTTCCAATCATCAAATATGATATAATGATATTCATATACATATATCCCTATAACTTATATATTGTATGGTTCATTATGTAGTTTAATTTAATTAAAAAGAAAAAAGATTTAAAATTTCGCGGCGTTAAATGTCATTTTTAATTCAGCATTTTAAGTTTTAAAATATTAAAAGGTATTACATTTAATTCTTGAATTCCTATATCTACCCGTATTTCTCTTTTGTCTATTTTCCTAGCCGTATTTTTATTTATTCGTTTTTGCCTATCTACTTGCGTATTTCTATTTATATATAATTGTGTGGTTTATTATGTAGTTTAATTTTATTCAATTTTAAGAAAGACATTTAATTTTGCGGCGTTAAATATCATTTAATTTTTAGCATTCTAATTTTCAAAATATCAAGTTATTACCTTTAATTCCTGAACCCATACCCACCCGTATTTCTTGTCTATTTTCCTACTTGTATTTTTATTCATTCGTGCATATACCTGTTCTTGTATTGCTACCTATCCGTATTTTTACTTACTATTATACGCAATTGTGAAGTAAAACCGCGGATATAATGAGTGCCTAATCGTATCCCATTTTAATATGTTGGTTAAATTTGGTGGAATCATCTAACCGCGATAATGCAAAATATGAGAAGTGAGCAATAACTTTAAAAATATGGGCGCTCGCAATTTAATGCGAGCAAGTTTAATTAACTTTTAATCGTAATGTTATATCGCATGTTTGCATACCCGTGTTCCACAAGTATGCACCTACCTTATATACCTTTCATTTTGGTCAATATAGACCTTACCTTATACATATTACTGATGCGTAATTCCCGTAGTTTTTTCTGGTCAGATTGGATTTGCCTGGCCAAATCCATTCTAGCTGTATATCAGCCAGAGAACGAAAAGAAGACAAACTTCTTCGATGCCGGCTGATTAACAGCGCCGGCAGACAATTATAATGTTACGGTCGATTCCGATTCGTTACGATCGTTAACAAGAGCGCGTTAATCATATCGAAGGAAAATAAACACGTTCGTTAATAGAATCTTAATTCGATTTGACTTAATTTTGCTTTTAATTTCTCAATGATACGCGGAATTAATTTATTCGACCAAGAATTATACAGAAGCAATAGAAAGTAAAAAGAATTATAAAAAGTAGAATTATATCGTTAAGGAATGTGAAAGAATTTTATGTTAACAGCATTCTGATCAAAATCGTCACGATTATGTCTAACAATAAGTCGCGAATATCTGGATTTCAAAAGTATAATGTAGAAACATATAGACACAATAGAAATTTAAAAATCAATCTATATGACTCGAAAAATCAATTACTTACTAATAAATGGGCAAATAATGTTTAGTATAAACCGAGTCGCGAATTGTTACTTGATTTCACCATATCAAGTGAGATATTTAGAATAAATGACGTGAGATCCAAAGGAAACGATGATTTCTCCACATAATTAATATTGCAATCAATATCATGAATTTATCAAATTCTCGCGCATGTGTGTAACATTTGTTTTTATAAGTTTTCATTCATATACATATTTATATAAATATCTTGTTACTATCAAAACAAGTAACTTCCTTCGCCAGTAAATAAAATTCAAAACAGTCGTTTTTGTTCGATCCAACTGGCCAAATTGATATATTTAATCTCACATATATTTAATCTTACGACGTTTCGACCGTAATTTCGGTCCTTTTCAAGTGAGAAGAGTAATTACGCAATCTATCCGCATACAAAAAATCCATTACGTCGCTGACATAGTGCACTAACTACATCATGCAAACGCAAAGATATCTTGTGCGTCGAGACAAAATAAAACAGTTTAGCGTAGAAAGAGAAACGTCGCAAACCATATCAGAGAACACATCCAGACAGTATAACAGTCAAAGTCACAAAATTTGTGACTGGATTTTTTGTATGCGGATTATGCGGATAGATTGCGTAATTACTCTTCTCACTTGAAAAGGACCGAAATTACGGTCGAAACGTCGTGAGATTAAATAATTGTTATTATATTGCAAATTGTTATCAAAATTATGTTTAATATGACATATCAGAAATATATACATATCTACGATTATATTATGGTACCTATTATACAGTTTAATGTAATATAATTAATATGAAAACTATCACAGCTTTGAGATAATTCTACATAAAAAAATGATTCTGTCCCACAACAAAATATTTATTGGATCTCACGTTATTTTATTTTGTTTTATTTATTTATACAAAGCCCTACATGGATAGACTATAAGAGATTAGGGATAACATTGGCACATATTATACATACACATTAAAAATAAATACAATTAACAATTCTCAGCGTAAACGTGAATCAAAATATCTTTTGATGTTTTTTTATTCGTGATATATGCATACTGAATTTATTTATACATTTTGCTTTCTTGCAATCATTTATGTAATATTTAATTCTGGAGAAGTATTTGTAGGGGAAAGGAAAAAAAGGATTTGACGCAAAAAACATTAGACGCACTAACAAATCATGCATCGACGAGCTCTATATTGTAAGCTCGATGTGCTTATGAGAGCATTCACCCGTAAGTACAATAAATTGATGATGGTATTCCAGGATTAATTATTTAGCCTAGTCTGATTTAGTCTACCCATTTTTAGGGCAACGGATCTGTGAGAAGTCATACTTATCTACAGTATTATTATGTCTTCATATAATATATAAATATACATCTAATATTGGTCTCACAAATTCGTTACCCCTTTATAAAAAACATTTGTCACTCACCGACTCGATGCGCAACGGACGGGGTTATTCAGTAGCCATCGTCGAGGCCATCGTTATAGCTACGATCTGTAACATAAAAACGAAAGATTCAAATTAAAGAAGCGTTCAAAATAATCAACGTGTCAAGAAATAATTCTTACTAATTCGTCTTTCAATTAGATTTACTAATGTAATTTTTCGGAAAAGAAAAATCTCTTTACAAGAATAAACTTTTATATAAAATTTTAGATGGTTTCTCTTTCTCTAATTATTTTTAGCTTATCGAGATAAAATGGCTCGAATAAATGTGAAAGAATAAGTATTAATTTTAAGATAAGAAATGGTATTTACTCCAAGGTTGCTCCGCCGCGCCGCGCCGCGCCGGGGCCCGATGTCTTTTGCAGACCTCCTCCTCTCAGGACGTCCGGGTTGTCATGCCTCCTCCTCCTCCTCCTTTCGTTGAACAGGACACTCACAAAACCACTGTCCACAATTTCGCGATCGAGAGCAAAGTAACTGTCTTAATGCGATCGCGATACTTTCGACACTCCCGAGATGAAACGATCGGCGTACTGCGGCGCTGCACTTCCGTTATTTATCCGACAATTCACCGAGCTGCTTTCTTCCGAAACGAGCGAACCGTTCGAAAATATATGCCCGAGACACGCTTGCGGTACAACTCGAGCATGAAAATTCCGCGAATGCAATTAAACGGTCGACACATCACTGCGTTTCGTTTTCGAAATCACGCGATTCGCGTACTCTGATGTTACATTAAATCCCGCGATCGCGAATCCCGACGATGCGGCGACGATTGGCGTACTCCGCGTTCTCGAAATGCAAAAGCGGTGGTCCAGAACGCGTTATCAAGTATTTGAAATATCGAGAGATAATTGTCAGCCGTTAGATAAATCGCGACGAAACGTTACTCTAGCATTCCGAGAGAGAATCATCCTCTCATTTTACTATTACTTCCTATTCCTATATAAATCGCGCGAGACGTGTGCTGCGCAACGACCAGCGCTTCGGCACGTTCGCGAGTCGGCGTGAACGATGGGATTCAATCGGTCGCATAAACGAATAATCCGACGATTAATATAGAATAATGCTACGTCTTAACGTCTTTCTGATATCTACATCTACGATATCATTATAATACCTACTTATCGCGGCGCATTTCGGAATTAAATAATACTACGCACAGGAGCCGCTCACTCGGCCACCTGCCGGCTCGGGCGTCGGGACGGGAATGATAGCGCGGCGACCTTTTTCGTAAACACCGCGTCACCGCGTGACGTCATTCGCCGGCATACCGAAAACAAGTGTCGGCCAATCGTCTCGCCGCTAGTAATTTAGGGTCCTATTCTGTAAACGTTAACGAGATCGCTACGTGCTTTGCGCAGCTTTTCTATGTGGTATATTATATCTGCGCAGAGCACGTAATGATGTCGTTAACGTTTACATAATAGACCCCTTAAACATAACAATAACGTTTAATATACCTAGCGGCACAGAATTAATGTATGCCGAATAATATTCCGTTTCTCGATGAATGGATTATTATCGCATATGTACCTGCCGCGCTGTTTCGTGAATTCATATTAGCACATCGCCTGAGAATTCCTCTCTCAATAATATTTCGATTTCAATAAGAAACGATTCAAAGTAATTTAAAATGAAGAATAGTTAATGCGAGCTCTCGCGCGGTTGGCTCTTTGCTCGCTTGTCTCCTTATTCCGGTCTGCTCCTTGGCTGCGTTCGGAAACATCACCCCGAGTGTCCCCGGGTATCATTTTATCCTTGTTTAACATTTGGTGAACAACAAGGATAAAATGATACTCGGGGGGGCACTCGGATATGTTTTCGAACGCAGCTAATATACGTAACTGAGACGTAAAACGCCAGTGCAACTACGCATGCGCGAGATTCTTCCTCTATTCGTGACTCGTGACGTTGCTCCGGTTTGAGGTTTCCTGTCCTGTCGCGTCGCAACTCGCAACGTCGCAAGTTGCAAATAGTGGTTATATTGCGGTACAGACTATCATCGACAATCGTTGGCATTAAGATCAACCGTCTCGTCAGGAAGTAATCGATCCGCTTCGGATCTCGCGAGGTCGCCAAAATGACTGCTATACCCGGAACGGTGGCGTTCGACGAGTACGGCCGGCCCTTCATCATCATCCGTAACCAGGAGAAGCAGCAACGCCTCACCGGTCACGATGCGATCAAGGTGAGATCATGGAGATGGCGACGGCAGACCCTCGTACTCGCGCTTCCCCGCCTTTTTTCTGGCGTCATTCTATAAGTTTTCTCTTGCGGATGACGTGCGCGTATCGACGTCTCGTCGATGCGTCCCCAAGGATCTTGCGCTTCCCCCGGATCGCGCTCGGGGGACGCTGGACCACGTGCGAGCGGTAATGGCGGTGTTTCAGGGCTCGGCGCGATGAATAGGACGAAATATTTAAGTCGGACCGTACCGGGCGATTGTTTCTCTCGTTTCTTGAGATTTTGACCTGTGACTTGAGTACGGTTGGAGATCTAGGTTAATATATCTCGATTAATGCGTCTCCCTCTTCAGAGGGCCTTGGATTCTTTGTGACCATATAAGGCGATCCGTAGCTTTTAGCCTGTGAATGTTGCGGTGAAGCAACAAAATTACAAACCAGATTTATTTCACGATATATACATTTTTTAACTTTAATTTTAAATCCGGAGAAAGTATGCAGTTTTAAATTTAAACTATAAAATTAATTTATTAATCTTATAAATTTATTAAATATAAGAGGACATGTATAATAAGAATTTGAGTTTTAAATATTAATTTTTAAGTTTATTTAAATACTTTGATTGCAGTCGCATATTATGGCAGGGCGCAATGTGGCTAACATCCTTAGAACATCTTTGGGACCTAAGGGACTGGATAAGTTGATGGTTAGCCCGGATGGAGATATCACCGTTACCAATGACGGGGCAACGATCTTAAAGAATATGGATGTAGACCATGAAATCGCCAAGCTGATGGTCCAGTTATCAAATTCTCAAGATGACGAGATTGGTGATGGTACTACTGGAGTAGTTGTACTGGCCGGTGCACTTCTGGAGCAAGCTGAACAGCTGCTGGACAAGGGAATTCATCCAATTAGAATCGCGGACGGTTTTGAATTAGCGGCTAAATGTTCAACCGAGCATCTCAAGACAATAACGGACGATTTCAAGGGATCCCCGGAGAATTTGGAGCCTTATATCGACATAGCTATGACTTCATTAGGTTCAAAAATGTAATTAAGTATTTTTATTGCTTTTAAATTCTCTGTTTGCAATTCTTTTTTTTCCTTACCTTTATTTGGTTATTACAGCATTAACAAGCATCATAGGCAGATGGCGGAAATAGCTGTGCAAGCTGTATTGGCAGTTATGGATCCTGTTACTCGCGATGTTAATTTTGAACTAATCAAGATAGAAGGAAAGGTCGGTGGTAGATTGGAGGATACTGTCTTAGTACGCGGTGTCGTTGTCGACAAGGACTTCAGTCATCCACAAATGCCGAAGGTAAAGTTCGGAAAATGTCCCACGTCGGATTTTTGCTTTATGATAAATAAGTTACATATTAATTTAATGTCGGTGTACTGTTGCAGAGATTAGAAGACGTTAAACTGGCCATCTTGACTTGTCCGTTCGAACCACCAAAACCCAAAACGAAACATAAGTTGGATGTCACATCGGTCGACGATTACAGGGCTTTGCGCGATTACGAGCGCGAGAAGTTCACGGAAATGGTGAAGCAGGTCAAAGATGCCGGCACGACACTGGCTATTTGTCAATGGGGCTTTGACGACGAGGCCAACCACCTTCTGCTGCAGAATGATTTGCCCGCAGTTAGATGGGTCGGCGGTCCAGAGATCGAAGTGAGTGGTCTTCATAATTTCATTTTTCTTCAATTTCTTGTCAATTTTAATTATTTTTATAGCAATTATTGCTTTCTATAATGATGAAAAAAAGCACCAGAGGAGGTGCGAGAGTTCGGGGAACTGGCTCGTCTTAGTTTTGAAAGCATTATTCTTTTCTTGCAAATTAATGTTACATTAACTTTCGAGAAAAATGAAAAACTTTCAAAATTAGATAGCCGGTGATCTGGCTCTCGTGGTGGCTCCAATGATCCAAAGATTATGAGATCTGAATTAATAGCGATTTTTTTCTCGTATTGTGCGTTTTGTATATAAAATACGCATGAAGGAATCAAATTTTTTTTCCAGCTCATTGCCATTGCGACCGGTGGACGTATTGTACCTCGCTTCGAGGAATTGACGCCGGAAAAACTTGGTCATGCCGGTGTTGTCAGGGAGTTAACGTTTGGCACGACAAAGGATCGAATGCTAGTCATCGAAGAATGCAAAAACTCTCGCGCTGTGACGATCTTTATTCGCGGCGGCAACAAAATGGTACGCAACGACAGCCATTGATAAAAATAACTTACGCAAGGAGAATTTCAGTAGTACTCCTTTCAATGTACATAACTGACCAGACACCTTGCAATAATAATGCATTGCAATTATACAAACTATTCAATACTCTGTGTTGGACTTATTTTTTGCAATGCGACACTTGTGCTACATAGATAATTTTTAGGATTTGTAATGGAATACGTATTGCTTTTATGTTTATAGATTATTGAAGAAGCGAAACGGTCAATACATGATGCATTATGCACCGTACGCAATGTCGTAAAAGACAACAGAATTCTTTATGGTGGAGGCGCGGCGGAAATATCTTGCGCGCTGGCTTGCATGGCACAGGGTGATAAAATCAGCACTTTGGAACAATATGCCTTCCGCGCCTTCGCTGAAGCTTTGGAGAGCGTTCCCATGGCGCTCGCGGAAAATTCAGGCCTTTCTCCGGTAGATACCATAGCGGAAATTAAAGCGCGTCAGTTGGCCGAAAAGAATCCCGCTCTTGGTATCGATTGCTTAAATCGAGGCACAGCAAGTACGTATCGATCTTTATACGTATTATATACTGTTTTATACATTAATTACGAAATTATCACGAGTTATTTGTTACAGATATGAAGAGACAAAATGTCATTGAGACGCTGACGAGCAAGACGCAACAGATATTGTTGGCTACGCAGCTCGTCAAAATGATATTGAAAATTGACGATATACGCTCGCAGCATAACAACGGCGAAAACTAAAACTTAAGTTTATTTAATTATGTGTTTGATTATATTAAATACTGTATTGTAATTGGTATCATTTTATGAGCTGCACTTATTCTTACATTTATAATAATGGATCAGAGCTTCAATTGGTTCAATTGAAAATTGTTTCACATCATCTTTTATAATTTATATAATGTGTAATAAATTAAATAGTTGTAATTAATTGAAAATTATTTCACGTTATCTTCTATAATTTGTACAATATTATATATTACATATTGTATAAGTTATAAAGGATGATATGAAATAATTTTCAATAATATAATTTCTGACCTGTAGGTATACCAATTTGGCAATACAATCATTAACCTGATTCACAGGCACTTGTGTTTTATACCTTGTATACCTATTTCTAATTTCCTATACTTTTTCGAAAATCATTAGAATTTCTTGAATAACGCAATTTCTGATTGCCGCTTCTGTGTAGTTTTTCGTATAAGAAACATTAGAAATGAGATAAGAACTCATCAGTCGACTTTAGTCTCTTCTCGATTATATATTTCCGATTTCTTAGATCGTAGTACCACGATTTATATTGCCTTGAGTTTATTTATGCTTATTTTTTAGATACTTAATTGGTTCTATCACAGTGAAATATATAATCTTCCGTTCAGAATTCCCTTATTCTAAAATCTAATATGTGAGGTGACATGACCGGGATTCAAACCCAGGTCTTTTGGAACGTTGCTCTACCATTAAACAGACAAAACTATCCAGCACCTCGACTTTATTTTTACTGTAGGAACAAATAAATATGTCACATCGAGTCAAGGTGTTATTGTGTAAATATATTCTGTCTATAACATCTTGAGGGAAGGGATCTTTTCTCTCTTTTCTGACATCATTCTGTGGAATGTGTTTGTAATGCGCGAAACCAATGGCAGACTGAACGAAGTAACAAACGAATATTACGATCTACTCGTAAGATGGCACAGAATACAATTGCATGTACATATGTATAAATTAGAATATAAACAACAATTATATACCTCTGTTTCTTTCTGTCGCCTTCGCATTTTTTTTCTCATTCGTATATCAGTCCGTCATCGGACCCACTTTTATAACAGCTCTCTCTTTTTCTCACGTATCACAAAATATACATTCTATTTCCAACATGTTATATCTTTTCTCTTTCGCGCGCGTTTTCTTTTTACATTAATTACATCTTCAACAAGTTTTTAACTTTATCGTGCTTACGAAATTCTCACAAGGACGGTACAAAGGAAAAAAGTTTCGCCGTACATATGTAAACTGGATATTGTATTCACGCACAATTAATATCATCATAATTTCTATATTCGTTCGTTAGATTGTTTTCTCAATACTATGGAAATTGTTTTATGGAATTTACGTGCATAATTCCCGAATTTAATTAACTTATATTTTTAGAAATTTGCACGATTTGTATATTTAGAAAAGAAATAAACACACATGAGACACATTCCTTGTACCTCAAAGAAGAACGGATTTACGCAAGAGATGTATCTCTGAGAATATTAATTATTTTTAACATAAATAATTATCGATTGATAAAAAAAACTTGAATTTAAAATCCTTGTAGGAGCTTCGTACTCGTGCCTTCCTTACATTTCGACGTACAACGCTATACAGTAACAATAATTGAAAATATCGCTTTTTCTCACTTACCGAGACCTGATCGTCTACCTATACGTAACGGAATTGACTTCGAAGGTGAATGCGATTCGGAATACGACGACATATCGTAAAATCTACAAATTACCCGAGTAAAAAAGAAACATATAAAACGTGATATCGATGGGCCGCTCTCGATGCGTCTACGTCTAAACGTAGCCGGATTACCGGTATCACTAACTTCCTGTACGAACAAATGGACTAAGCGAGTTTCGGTTATTCGCGTATAACGTTTTCAACTAAAGACACACAGTACAGTACAGTACAGTACAGTACAGTACAGTACAGTACAGTACAGTAGAGCGGGGATATCTTGACCAGGATCATGCCTGGTTTGCGTTACACCTTCTTGAGCATGGGCAAGTGAAGCACCTCGGGTACCTCGATATCTTCAAGTCGAATATCCGACGGATTGAATGAGAATCTTACGGGATATGAATACATTAGATCCATTAACAGCTGAAAATAAAAAATCCATTGTTATGTGTTGTGAAACAATTTTTCAGGCTCACGACTTAATAATGCATATGTAGATACGAGTATCTTTTAGACGCTCATTTTGTCAAGAATTGATAATTCCCAATCGACTGGGGAAAACTTACTTGTTCGTTGTTCTCACCGCGCTCCTTCAGTTTGTCTTGTACTTTCTTAATGAACGAAACAGGAACTCGACTTTCGTAATCGTCGACGGGCGTGTACAGATTTAGAATTTTCACAATTTGGTTGGCTGTTAGTTTGTTGCACATCTCGCAGACAGAATTAACATCCTCGTCCGTCTTGCGAGCTTGTAGAAGCTGTGACGCCTGTATTATGGGCTGTAGCGCTTCCGACGCGGTTTCTAGTCGTCGGTCCCTGCCCCACTGCTCCAAATGGCTCATGTTATACCTTGAATAATAAATGGAACTGTATAATTTCTACAAAAAGTAGAATATTCGATATTATTACGTAAATAATAGCTGCAGGATCGGAAATGAATAATCGTAAAGTCAAGCCCTAATTTGGAATTGAAGATAAGGTATTGAAGATTAGAAATTGAAGAAGGTATTTAAGTTTTTCCTAATTCACGTTTCCTAATTTCTTTTTCACGTATTTTCTATAAAGCAGTTAATCGTGTTAGATTTCTCGTTATATTATATTGGTAATAATTATTAACAATAATTATTAACATAGTTATAACGTAGTTACTTAAGTAACTATGACATTGAGGATTAATGCCACTGTTTGTCTTACCTTATCTGCATACCCTTTGTCCATCGGCAGAGCTCGCTCCTCAACAGCAGGTTGTTCAGAGCGCTGGCACACATAAAGTAAAACAGTTGCTTAAATAGCTGCACCACAACCTCGGGATCCACGCCGTGATACTGCAGGGTCTTGTGCACCGACGTCAACTCGCCCAGAAGCTTGTCCAGTTTCTGCTGCGTGGAATCCGGCTCGCCGCCCATGGATGACGACCTGGGTCGCCCGGTCTTATCAGTTGGAACGGATATCGCCTCATGCTCCAGCAAGGCCGGTACTGTGAGGGCCTGAATCCTCTCCTTGAGATTCGTGATGAGATTGTTGAAGATCCAGAGAGCCACGTTGCTCAGTACGACACGGTATTCGCTCAGGTCGAAGTTCCTCAGGCATTGCTCGTTCTGCCTGGGCGTGTTCTCGATCTGGAACGGTTTGTCGCCGGAGTACTGCTTCATGTTGTGCAACAAACGCAGGGTGTTGCTCAGCCAAAGCACTCTGGAGTCGAAGTCGTCGCGTTTCTTTAACACGCGTTTAACGGCATTCAGATACTCGGTCAACAGCGACCGCACCTTATCGTCATCGTTAATACAGTCGGTGTGTCTGATGCACATAAAGAGGATGTAGGCCGGTAAGCCTGGTAACAACGTCACCGCTATTCGGGGCTTCAGCTCTGAAAAGGAGGAATTATCGGATATAAGTTTGTAGATCGTACATTGGAAGTAGAAAGAAATAAACGAAAATTTATAATAAAAAAGATTTATCAATTATACCTTAGAAATTTAAAATTAAATTATATCTCTCGCAGAATAATTTTTATAAATAAATTCGTAAATGTTTAAATGCAAGAATTCATAAATAAAACAGGTTTCTTGGAAAGTTCATCGACATGAGAAGCGACTTCGAAACTTACCAATGACCAAGTGGCGTATGATCACGTTGATATCCTCCTTCTTGAATTCGAACATTCCTTCATAATCCCTCTCCTTTTTGCGAATGATGGGCATGTTACTTCCGTCTTCGTGAGTACCGGAAACGGCAACGCAGCCGTTTACGTATTCCACCGCATTGGGCACTGCAAAATTGAAACTTTTTTATTCGCGCGTTTCTCGAAATTTTCAGGAAACCTTGCGCGACACAATATGCAAGCGGTGACGAATTATAGTCTGCGTGATCGAACTGGCTGAACAGTGTGTATGTAATCCTCTAATTCATTAATTTTCATAAAATTTTGAATTTTTAAATTACATAATTATCTATCTTATTAAATAATTTCTATTTCTTTGTTTAATCTGCCGAAGAGCTTACTGTCTTTTACATGCACAAACTATTCAGATAATTCAATGAGATTATGACTATGATGACGTCTGTAAAGACCACCACTCACCGGTGCCTTTTATATAAGGACGTTCCTCTCCTTCGTCTTTGACAGCATTAAAAGATAAGGTAATTTATGATATTCAACGTAATTCTAATTACACAGCAATTAATGAACTTCTAAAATATTTCTTACAATAAGTATATTATTATTACACTTACAGCCAGCATCCTTGAGTCGTTTCGCCAGGATTTTGCATTGTTTCTTGAAGCGTCTACATTCTTCTGCTACTTTATCGTATTTCTCTTGAAGATCCTTTAACACAGGCATCAAATATAAATTTTAATCCTTTAACACAGGCATCAATATAAAAATTTTCGTATTTATATAAACGAGAGATTGGTATAGATTTTATTGCGGTAAAAAATAAGTCGAGATTTGAAAGCAACGCAACAAAATCAATTGGGACTATAATAAACTTTATATCGTATCTATATATTGATAAAAAAAATTTGTTTTACTTACCAGATTTTCAGACGTCAATCTGGCAACCTCATACTGCATGTAAAGCTCCGCTTGGGTTTGCGGCGATTTGCTTAAGTTAATGGAGAGCAGCTTTTGCTGCTTCTCGATTTCTTCTTGTAGCCTGTCTATCTCGTTTCGCCACTCGTCTCTTTGCGATCGCCAGTTTCTTTCCTTCGCTTGCAACTCATCCTCCAATTGCCTTAAAATCAGAGAACCCACGTTTCTCATTTTTTGAAAATTATTGCAAGAAATCTCTTGAATTGTTCAATCGCAAATTAATCGTTCGATGGAATCATACTAAACATATAAAAATGCCTGCTACTAATACCGTTATAAAATAATTATCGAAATGTAGTTTGAAAAATAATAACACTGAACAAACAAACTAAGGAAATTTAGTATGATTCATAGTTAATAATATTAATTTCGCTGTTGTCAACACAAATTGATTTGAAATGCTTCAAGACGTTTATGAGAGATACCATGAAATTATAAAATCTCTTTCTTTCGATTGAACAGTTCAATAATGTTCAAACGAGTGAATCTGCTCGTGAATCTGCTCAACTCACTCTCCTCTCGGTGCCTTTGTTTTAAGTTTACTGAAAATCGAAGGGCATGCACAAACGACAAAAGACTGTTGTTAGACGTGGCACTTAGTCAATAATCAACTCGACAACTAAGCGTTTTGCGTTACCTGTTAATCTTCTTCTGCGCCTCGAAGGCAAGTACCAGCTCGCCATCTTCGTTTATGATGTCCACGTCGCGACCATAACTGGCACCTAAGTTCTTCATTCTATGTGTATGATCGGCCAGCACGCTATGCAGCTGAATACACTCCTCTCTTCTCCTTTCCAGTTCCTCCTGCAGCGCCTCGAATTGTACTACAATATCATTATGTCAGTATTATCCTGTTTCTTTTACATAGCAAATTATTATATTATTATTTTTTAGACAGTTAATGGTGATCTTGCAATTTGATAGCGGAGGAAAATATAGGAGGAAAACGGTAGCACTTATAATTATAAACATAGAAATACGAACATACGTGAAAAGCATTTCGAAAAATCCTTTTTATATAATTTATGCTTTAAATGTATAATATTGCTTAATTTTTGCATTTACTATTTCCATATGCTTAAAATATTTTTAGTGTTTAAAAGAAAAACAAGGGTGAATTCGTACTGATGAATAACGTGACAATTTTGTAAGCAATGTGAAGATGGAGAATGCAATATGTAATAACAGAAATATTGATCGCAATTATGTAATTACGCCAAAATTAATATTTGATATTAGACACAGAGACAGCATTTAGAGGACAAAAGGTGAAAGAAGACAGAAATCTAGCACAAGATAAAAAGCAGAAAGCAAATGTTATAGATACACACGTGTTTATCTATATCAGCTTTGATTTTTGAATGTTTGAAAATACAAAGTAAATTAGCTTAGCTATTTATTAAAATCGGTATAAATACACGTGCTTAGTAAAAGAGGCAGTGCAGAAAATAGCTAATGAGTTGTAATATCAAATTACTCATGAGATCTTGCTGCGCGGACGATGGACTGGCCGACGATACAGCCTTCCTCAGTGAGTTCAAGTCCTTTTTAAGTTGCGCGTTCTCCATTTCTAGTTCTTGGAGCTGCAAGCAAACCACATTGTCTCGGTTAATCAGTGATAATAGAGATAAGACAAGTGACGGAGTCACTCTTCTGAGCACAGGAAAGTGGATTTATCACGATAATCTCTTAATGCCGGTTAATTGACGTCGAGTTTGTAAGAAAATTGACAGGTGTTAGGATAGGACTCGACACAGAAAAAACTCCTCAAAAATGAAAAATTTAGGATAAAAAACCATTTTTCTGTATAATTTTCTTTACTTACTCTAAACGAATCTTGCGTCCTGGTAGACTCCTCGTTACTGTCGCGTTCCAGACCCTCGACCATTCTGATCAGTCTGCCTTTCTCTTTCTCGACGTCTTTCAGCTTCTGCTGCAGTTTCAGGACGAGACCGATGTCGACGGGCGCGTGTGCGGGCGCAGGTGCCTCCGGAGGCGATTTGTTCGGTTGAACTTCTCCGTCGGGTGGACTATCCGACCGCTGTTGATTCCAGTCGATCGTTTCCACTCGCGAGTAAGGTGTTGACGAGGAAGCTGTGGATCTCACGGAGCCGTAACCGAAATCCTACAAAGAGAAATCGGGGCGCGTGTAACTCCAATAAATTTATTCTAATAGTATTTATGACAAGAAGTGAACAATTAAAATCTAAAAAGACGAGATATAGCTAAAGAGATGATTATCATATTTTACGATAAGCGTTAAAAATGAAATAGCACAAAGTAAGTTTTATATTCATAATTGGATATTAAAATTCCTTTTATATAAACTATTCTCCGATTTATCCAATAAAATTCATAATGTGCCTTGACTCACGGTGTTTTGATCATCTTGCGGAATTTCCGTCGTGATTTGGCCACTGCTGCTGGAAGCATTGCTCAAGGAGCGCGAGTGTCCAAGCACTCCTTGTATCGACGCTATCTTTTGATGCAGTATTTCAATGTATTGTTCCCGCTCGTGGTAGTCCTTGAGCAGTCTCTGATAAGCGCCGCGATCTTGATCCTGTTCCAGCAGAAGCAGATCTTTCTCCTGCTCGAGTCGATACTTCAGGTTCTCCTCGGCACCGCGCTGGTTGCTCTTCAATTTCTCGGTCGCTATCGAGAGTTCCTTTCGTAATCTTTCATTCTCCTCCTGCAGCTTCTTATTCTCCACGTCCTTTTGTAGAGCAGTTCTCTCTTTATCATGCAATATATCCATCTTCTCGTCTCTCTCCCGCTGTAGAATTCCCTCCATCTTCTTCAACTCCCTCTCTTTGTCTTGCACCACTCCGTTCAGTTTCTTATTCTCAACGTCGACAGATTTTAAGCTGTCCAGCTTGCACTTCAAATCTATCATCTCGTTTTGAACGTTCTTCAAGTGTTGAGTCTCCTTCGCCTGAAATGACAATCAGGTATTATTGGAAAAATAAATAAAAGCATATAATAATAAATACATCTATGATTTAAGCTTATATGTGATATCAAAATATTATAATATTTCACGTACCATCTCGTTTATCTTTTGTTGCAACGTGATGATCTTCATCTCCAGTCCTTTGTTGAGCGACTTGACGTGCTCCACACTCCTGGCCTCGGCCTTCAGTTGCCTAAAGATCTTCTTCGCCTGGCGCTTCCTGATGCACGACTGCACGATTATTATGTCCCTGAGTTTCTTCTTGCACGCCATTCTCACGAGATATCCACGAGCGAATCTCTGGATAACCGTCGCGGCGGCGTGGTCCTTCATCATCCTGTACCTCGCGCGAGCCATGTTGCCCCTGCCGCGCGTCTGCAGGCCAAGAATCGTGTGTTTTACCTGCAAGTACCATCGCCTCTGCAGCCAGCCCTTCACTTGCGCCTGAATCTTCACTGCCGCTCTCTCCCGCCTCATAGCCTCTGCCTTTTTCCGGGCGATGTAACCCCTGCCGTACCTCTGAATGCCCAGAATCGCTCTACGGATTTTCCTATACCTGTTACGGTGGATCAAACCGCGCGCGGTCTTCTGAATTATTATACAAGCATCACGCTGCCTCTCCGCCCGTAACTTTTCGAGATATGCCACCTGACCAGCCCTGAAGAGCACCTTGGTCTTGCCAAACTTGAACTTGTCCTCGTCGTTGATGTATCTGGCCAGGATGCGCCGGCAGGTCTCCTTCAGATCATCCCGCCGTATCTCCTTGAACCTGCAGAGGCAGCGGTACCTCTGGAAGAAGTCGCCGTACGTACGCTGGCTTGGGAAGCCCGCGGCGGAGATCCTGATGGTCTCCAGAACGCCGCAAGCGCGCAGTTGCTGCACCGCACGCACCGGACTGTACTCGAAGGCCTCCTTCTCGTCGTTCGGCTTGATGCAGCGCACGTAGTGCGGCGTCGTAGCATTCAGCGTAGCCATCAGCATGTTGAGGGAGTCACGGAACTGCGAGCCGACCGTCTTTTTGTTCTGCTTGTTGGCTGTGCTAGCCGGCGCGCTCTTCTGAGCAGATACTTTCACTCTTATGTGCGGCACTGCCAGCTTAGGGTCCTCGTCGCTGAACAGCCTCCTCAGCAGTTTGTTCTCGCCGCTTCTTAGCACGTCCACTTGCTCCTCGATTACGGTGTCACGATTCTTCTCCAGGAAGCCCACGGTTTCGTATTGCACGAGATCGGCGAAGTGATGGATCAGAAAGGCTGAAGTGCCGAATCGCGGCTTCTCAAAGTGCTTAGACTTGATGCACTTGGTGTACAACTTCTCCGCCCAGGAGGCGTCCGAACCCTTCGGCATGCGGCACTCCTCGTCGAGGAGGTCCAGAATGCCGAGTTTGGTCTCGATCAGGTCGATGCACGGCTGATTGTCGTAGAAGTCGATGAAGGTCCACTCGATGTCCTCTTTCAGATATTCCTCCTGCTCCAGCTTGAAAACGTGCTGGTTGAACTGCTGCTGGAGTTTCTCGTTCGCATAATTGATGCAGAACTGCTCGAACGAGTTTATCTCAAACGTTTCGAAGCCGTAAATGTCCAGTACGCCGATGAAACAGTGCGCCTGACTGGGCGATTGCAGTGAGCTGTTGATGTTGGTCACGATCCAGTTAAAGAGCTCGGCATAGATGTGCTTGGCCAGGGCGTCCCGCGCGCCGTTCGCCTGCTCCACAGTTATAGGCTTTAGAAAGACCTCTCGTGTCGAAACGATCTTCCGATGGCACAGCCACTTGCGCATCGCGTTTACTTCGACGCCCAGCAGCTCGGAAAGGATGAGCAGATGCCGGTCCGACGCCGAAATGTAGCTGGACTCGCTGTCCACTTCTCTGTCCTTCGCGTCCTTGATCACGCAACTGCTTATATTTACATTACCTAGATGAAGGATGGCCGCCAGTATGCGCAGCATGTCGTCTTGCTGTTTGGACGTAAAGCCGAGCATCGTCAGTGCACTTATCGTATCATCGAAGTACGCGAGATCGTCCACGCCGTCGATCCTGGGGTTGTTGCCCTGATTAAGATAGTGGAATTGATTTTGGTCGGTCAGGTGCAACTGGGGAAGACGCTTCGCCGCCGAACACATCTGATAGAAGATATGATAGTTTCGCTCCTCATTCGCTTGGAACACCACCCGCGACTTCTCCAGCAGGTAGGTCCTCATGCTCGCGCCGGTGATGTGATAGTTCTTGTTGAACTGAATCTCGATAAACTTTCCGAATCTAGAGGAGTTGTCGTTCCTGGTAGTCTTCGCATTACCGATCGCCTCCATGATAGGCGAAGAGGCGAGAACTTTCTTCTCGACTTGCGTTTCCGTCGCCGATCCGCCGACGGTCGCGAAATACCGCATGGTATACTTCGCGGAGACCGTTTTGCCGGCGCCCGATTCACCGGAGACGATAATCGACTGGTCATGATTCTCCCTAAATTAAATAGTTGTATACAATTATTATTTTATTCGGATTAAATAAGATTACATTAAATTTGAGCTAATTATATTGAGTTAAAATATAATATAATTAATACAGTATACATATAATAATACAAAATATATTTTATATATAGATATAATTTAAGTATCCTATTAAGAATTTATTATTTAATTAAAGTATCTTTTTTTTATTCGTACAGTTAATGATTAGTATTGCAGTTTCTTATCCAACGGAAAAACATGACTTGTTTTTTTAATTAATATTGATATACAAACGTATATCAATGACACAATCTGTAGATAATTGTTGACAAGAGATATTACTCACCTCTCCAATTTTGTATAGGCTTCCTCGGCCACGGCGAATATGTGGGGTTCCAGGTCGCCCATCGCCTGGCCCCTGTAGGCCCATATCGTGTCATTGCCGTAGATGGGTAATTCGTTGTACGGGTTGAAGGCTACCAGGACGATGCCGCAATAAGTGTAAATGGAGTGCCGTTGGAAGCGAATCTGGAGATTGTAGAGGACAGCGGGCTCGTGAAGAAAGGACAGCGACGTGAGATTGTTTTCTCCGATCAGAATGTCGGGATTTCGGAGTGGCGGGAGATCGTTGTCCGATCTGATCTCCAATGCCCTCGTCTGTTTCGACTCCTCCGTGAGCACTTTCAATGTCGGCTGTTTCTGCCTGTAGTTCTCCAGGAGCACGGCGCCTTCCCACACCTTCTCGGGATGCGGCACCCATACTCGAGCGTTCTACGATCGATTCGTACGTTATTTTTGCGTCAATAAAGTTTCGTTGTTTTTATTATACAGTTTAATATAAAATCCCGGCGCGTCCCCGTTTGTTAACGCTAAGCTGGGTTTATGAAATTATTAAAAAGTCGATAAACGCGCGAGGCTACTGAAGCTATGTTTCTGTTAAAAACACAGAAATGGTTTATTAGCTTTATTTTAAATTTTAATAAAAATTAAGGTTGAAGTTTACAGGTATATTTATTTATTGAGATCAAATAGTTTATTAAGTGTACTTATAACATAAAATCGTTACATTTAATTGGTCATCGAGTGACTTTTTAAATATCGTAAAGTCGACCCGCTTTTTCCTTTTTGGAGTGGCACATAAAGCGCGAGGTCGCCAATAAGACTGCATCGATTCGGTCGACGAAATGCTCCAATTCGCCGTTATTTCATACATTCAATGTTATCATATACTATTCGCGTACGATAGAAGACACCGTTTGAGCGTAAAAATTGAACGTTCTGTTCAATCCTAGTATTTAACGTAATTTCCATCATTAATCATGCACGTGACGAACAAGAAGACGACATGACATGCAAGATCAATGATTCCTTTCATGCTTTTCGAATACGAAATTGATCCACATATCCACATAATAATATGTACAGAGCACGCTATTTCTACTTTAGAAAGAAAGCTGAAACTTGAATCTGTCTTTCAATCGCTTTAGTTATAAAATATAACATACAAAGATAAATAATGTTATTTATATTAATTAAAATTGTAATTATGCAATAGGTAATAAATATGCATAGATAACACAGCAAAACAATGACGTATAACGTTATTTATATTAATTGAAATTTTAATCGCGTAATATGTGTATATAGATAATACTGCATAAATATAAAGTGTAAATATATAAAGTCTAGTGCATAAATATAAAGTCCAAATAATATAAAATCTAAAAGCTGCAGTTTTAAGCACAAATCTAGAAATTAGGCTATCGTGAAAACTTTGCGATATCACGCAAAGATCGTACGAGTAATCGTCAAAGACAGTTTTACACGTTTGACATTTTCTACGAACATGCGCGAGCGACTTTCGTGAGTGAATAACGGTGTAACCAAGCCCAACGGACTTTCATGTTATAAGGATCTCTATGTATTGTCGAAGCGGTCTCCCGGGATCACCAATTGTATTACGAATGTACTATCCAGAAGCATGTCAAGCAACGGTAAATTGGTTTTTCTGCCAAAGTTGCGGCTTCCCTTTCGCCGACCCACATTTCCGGATCATCCCATAAGTAACGTTGGCGATCCATAAACATAATTTGTAGGTTTCATAGACGAAATAATTCATTGAGTATATCAATTGTTCTTTTTTTTCGTATAAAAGTACCTCGAGATAAAAATCGCGTGACAAATTTTAACTCTTCCAATTCCTATAAAGAAATTCTATCTACATAATTAAATGCTCTTTGTAAAAGTGCCTAAGATTACATAATTATGTTAATAAATTTTTTGATATATAAAATAATTGCAATTTATATATCTTTTTAAGATTAAAATTTCCTTTATAATTAAAACACACTTTAGAAGTCATATTAAAAAATCGCAATTTTAATTTTCTAATTTGAGAAAATTCGTGAATGAACGTGAAACGCGTAATCACAGTAATACCCAATTTACGCTGGGATAGTAATTACATAAAATGTCGTGTAAAATGGCAGGCAAGACTTGTGAATTCGCAACGTCACGTTTACTTTAACTATAACGAGCTTCACCTTATTAATTATTACACGGCGATGATGATTCGCGTCGATCGTATCTCCACGGTGCGTGCGAAAATCTTTTCGGAAGCGATAGAAAAAAAAGACGCCGGTTTCCCTCCTTGTTAAAAATTCATAAATGATTTCATTAACCGCTTTGATTACACGGGCCAATTAGCCGCGTTTAAAAAGACGGTGAAATACGCGACCCTGAACTTCGCTCCCACAGTGTGTGGGCCGTGCACGTGTGTATCATTAATTACGCAAGATACCGTTTCGCCGGCTGGAGAAGAAATAAAAACGCGTACAGGTGACGCGTAATGGTCGCAAAGTCACCGACGCGGTATAATTAAACCTCTTATCTTTTCGTTTGCCCCTATCGACACGTCTCCTGCTAGTGTGACTCACAATACGCACGATATGCATTCTGCCATAGTATACTCGTATTTGTGCAAAATGCGCGCAGGATTACACTGTGCTAAACGACACCACGTGAAAAAAACATCGTAATGAATCAAGTGCTTACGCCACCAGAATTGGAGTATCAATGAGAAAATAACATTTGTGCCATATTTAATAAACGACCTTACACTTCATCGGCTTGACACTACATCGCAAACTGATACGATCTATTTGAGTCATTCTCGTTCTAATAGATTAAGAATAAATCGGTGAGTAATTTTCGAAATCTAAAGATAATTAATCTCTCCTATATAAATATACAATTTCTTTCAAAACGTTCTATTAAATTAAAGAAATGTGGATTATGTTTATTATAAAATGTACAAATCGTAAAAGACGCACAGGAAAGCATTTATATACGAGAATTTATACATAGAGAATCAATGTGTCATGAGATGCAGTTTTATGTCGGTGACGCGAAGGCTTTTGCCTATCTTAAAAACATTATTACAGTAAATTAGCTAATTACGTAAGAGACTTTCGCTGAAGCGTTCGCAGAGCTCACAAAGGAAAGAAGCGATGGAAAGGCAGATAAATAAAGGATAAGCCGAGATATTCCTGGATCCGACCCAGGGGTTACATACAAGTTACAGCCAAAGCAATAGCATTATATATTAATACAAACTCTTAGAGCTAATACGATCGGTTAGATGGAAAATATTCTCACTTTTATTCTTTTTATTTTCTCTTCATTTTCTAATTGAGTTTCGCGGCTTTATCCGGGAAGGTTTCTTTCCATACGCAAATTTCTCTGCATCGAAATTTTACACAGATTATTGTACTTCTTCGCTAGCTCTCTCGTTCCGTGGTGGCATACCGAAGAAATTGTTCCCATGCTTTCTATGTTATATACCGCAGTGCGTGCGATAACACAGAACAGCAGCAATAGCAGCAAGGCCAATTATCACTACGGGCTCACGGGAAGAGGAACAAAAAACTCGAGCTCTCTACCGGGTTCTCATAGCAAGCCTTTAATTGAAGAGATGTCCAGAAGACAAAAGTGATCCGTGGATCCGTAGAAAGTTACGAGCATTTTACATATTTTACGTAATTTCTTAATCTAATACACAAGTAAGCCTCCTGATTCCACTGTATCCTTTCCGTCGCGGATTAGTAATGGCTGTGTCGACAGAGATTAAATATGCATATGATTAAGACACGACATTAATAACAAATAATTAAAAAAAGTACGATTAATTATATGCGTAAATAAGAAAGTGATTTGTTTCTTTCAAGACTGCATAAAGAACTTTGCTAATTATATTGAAGTTTTATTGGTATATATAAGTTTCTATTTTGAAAACGCTATTTTTCTGTATTTTCCTCTTTCTCTTTTTTTGTATTTTTTATTTATATTTTTGTAAAGTACATTTTCCTCGTAAGAGCGAGGAAGTTTCTGTTGCAGCTTGCAGCGCACGTTTTCGTCGCAGCTGGCGTTTGTGATCGATGTCCCAATTTCGCGAAAACTACTCGAACGTTGATAACAAATTTTCTTCGAAACTTGATGCGAGTCACTGTACGCGTATGCAAGAAGCAGCTTTGTTGCCAATGTTGCCTCTGGATAGGCGACGCAACCCTTCGATTGTTCTGTATCCGAGCTTCACTACTACGTAAGGCTTCCGTTGCATTTCGCACGTGAGGCTCTACTCTTCTCTAATCGCGAATATTTTTCACGTATTCCTTTCGTGCACAGATCGATATCAGGATTCAGCAAAATTAAATTAAGTGTGTTTATTAAATTTTGCAAGTAATACATATTTTAAAAAATTGTATGGGTAATTCTGGCTGCTGTTTTAAATTAAGCTAAATGTACGGTTTATGTTTATTGAAAACGATATCATAACAAAGATGGTCGTGAGAAATAAAGGAACAATGTAACAGAAGAAATAAAAAAAATATACAAGTGTTTAATATAAAACAGTTCCCATGCTGCATAACGTAAAATTATTCATTGAAACCACAGAACCATCAAACAGTTGATTAATAATTTTATATGTAGATTCAGTATACATGTAATATACAAAATAATTGCACTTCCGCCGATTAATTAATGAGATAAACAATCGCACATATCTTGAAAGAAGCTTAATATATTTCTAAAAATAGAATTTTGAATCACATGTTTTAGTCTGATTTTATTAAATAGCAGTGTTACAACAGCAATATTCGCTTGACTAGTTAATTATTCTATTTTCAATGCATATTTTCATTATTGTTAGTTGTGTCAATAATTATGGTCAGACAAGTGGTTTGATCATTAGCACGTGGCAATGACACTTCGTCAAAGTTTCGCGCGTTCAGGTCTTCGCGCACATTTTCGTACAATTTAAACTTAGGTGGAAGCGATTGGAGGGGCGTCGCAATCTTATCACTACGAGGCCATCCCGGAATGTATGATTCATGCTGACATGGATTTCTTCAGCGACAAACTGGACGATTCGGTCTATTACGTGTTTTGTGTTCGTAAACATAAACATTAAAATATGAAATAGAATGTAGTTTGCGATATGTGTGTGTGTGAAGTAAGTAATAGAACAGCTTTTGAATAACTGTTAAAGAAAGAAGCTTGAAAATAAAGGAAAAAAACATCGAATTGCATAAGCTTATATAAGCAGGTACATGTAAAAATACGAAAACAATTAATGGAAATATGTGTTCAATGTTTATTAATATGTTCTACTTTTTACTTTTCACATTTTTTGTCCCATATATTTTTGGAAACTGCGAAATAAGACTTTAAAAAGCATAATTATGACTTTAAAAAGCATACACGTTAATAATGTTCTCAAACTTTGTTAGACATTGACCATGAAACGCACGTGGATGATCTAAGAGCAGACTATAAAAACATCAAGGTCTTTAACAAACGGTGCAAAACAACTTCATCGAATTTATCTTCCCTGTCGTTGATATCGGCATTGTGATAGTAATAAAGATAGATTGCTTACGTCGACGTATGCGTTTACGTTTTTCCTATCTAATAGACTATAAAACACAGAAGAGCGTTAATCTAATTCCCAATGAAAATACAGATATAACTAAAAGTTGCGATATATGTCAAGCTATTATATTACATGCGCGTGTATGCACATACTTCTTTCTTCCCTGCACACGCGAAATTACGTGATTTATAATTACAGTTTAAAATATAGCTGTGGTTTGGGTCATAAAAAAGTTGCACGTTTAATTTTAACTAATCGCAACGTCAAGCGCTGTAAGAAATAGCATTATTACATTTTACTGCACTCTCAGTTTTTAACTCGAAATAGTGGCGATATCCTCCGGCGTAGAATAAAATGTAATGTAGCGTGACACGTTATGAAGATATCTTCATGGGTTAATGCTCCCGATTTATGCCTTTACCGAGGCGCGATTAATCGGTCCCGATAAACAAAAGCTGCAGATTTAGCCATCGAGTTTCCGCAAAGGAAAGACCGCAATCGTGGGAACGCGACTTTCCGCTTCGGGCGCGGGTGTTAGTTATGCGCGCGTCCGTAAAAGCGGAATGCTTTCGTGGGATATCGCCGCGAGGACTTTACGTCTCGCGGATAGAGAGAAGGGGCTATAAAGGACCGACGTAACGCCTTATTTAACACGGGAAACATTTCTTCGCGAGAGAAAGAAGCGCTTCTCCGATTAAGCGCTCTCGCCGCACGGGAATTGTTCTTATCGGGAGAACGAGGCGGTGAAAATGCGCTAATCTCGATGATCGATTGCGGAAACGGCGCATATGCAATTGATAATAGATTACAGAGCCTGTGTGCGCAGTGATCTTGAGACACGAAAGTCCTTTCCGTCCACGGCGCGATGTAATCAATACGAGGAGAATGGTCTCTCTGTTAAGAGAAAGGGTTGAGTTCCCGGCAACAACGTTCGCGCAATGAGAATACAAGCACCGCGTTCTGATCTCAAACAAGCAATGACATAAATATTTGATGAACCACAGACACATGACTCCGGCTCAATGAGAGTTTGATGGGGCAACTTTTTTAAAATATCAATTTCGATTTAGCTGGAGTCACGAACGCGCTTTCACGGTAAAAGGTGAGCTAGAACCGTCGGGAACAGCCAACCGGGTGATCAGTTCGAGGAACGCGATCGGCGAGCTACGCTTGCGGCCGAGCAGATTCCTTTCTCTCGCTGCAGAAAAGCAAAACACTTCGGCACGAGACGATCACGCTGCCCTCCGTCGTCGCTAAAGCCTTGTGTCCACGATGCTAGAACTGTGTCCGAGTTTCGGTTTAAGCCAATGAAACTGCTACTTTTCTGTAAGAGCTGCAAGTTAATTGGCTTAAACCGAAACTCGGACGCAGTTCTAGCATCGTGGACACAAGGCTTAAGACCGGTAGATTCCTCACGCGATCGTGAGGAACATTAATTTCATCTGCAAGTAGTGGTGACGACAATTTAAGGAAAGTCCACACCGGAATAATCTCGAGAAAATTATCACTGTCGTCATACTCAAGATTTCATCAGAATTCAAGTTTCTACAAGATTTCTTGTTCTGACAAATCTTGCTCCTAATGATTAACTTTACATAAATTATCTTGCAAATTTATTTCCGAGAATATAATAAAAGAAATGATGTGTTCGACCAATCTTCGCGTTTCATTGTTTTACGACGAAGTAATTTTATATCTTTTTCTTTATAACATCATGAAATATTTGTCGTATTGAAAGAATTGCCTTTTTTCTTTTCCTACGGTATATTTTTCTATTTTCCGAATATTTTTCTTTATGACAATGCTCGATATTCGATGAGAACTATCTGAAGACCAGCATATAAGTCGTAGCTACTTTCGAGTCAATATATCGATGAAAAAAATGAACCTAAAGAAAGGTGCCCATGTCGCTAATGTTATTTCCGACATTTTTTCCCCCCGTACCCTTGCGTCCGAAGGAGCGAAAACCTGTTATAACAAAAAGCACGATGCCCGACCTCGGGCAACCCCCGCCGTTCACCTGGCCACAGCGATAAATCAACCACCAACGTCGGGGAGAAGCGTCACAAGCTTAAAGGGAATAGCATAAGGCAATAACGCTTTCTAATCTCGGTCTTCATTACTCAGCGGCACTTCGCACGCTAAATCCCCAAGGCACGTTCGGCACGTTTATTATGCGTCGTATTACTTTCTGCATTTCATTTATCACTCGCTGTGAGAAGATGACAATGCGCTATATGTTATTTCTTTGTGACTAAATTTTTTAATTGCGATTATCCTAGATTTGGCAAAATCAGTTGTTTCATATGTTATTATATTGTATTTTGAAGTCACAATAATTTTTTTCTGAAACAACTCGGATGACAATTAACTATCGTTGAAAGGTACAATTAACTATCGTCGGTTGTGATATGTTAGGGATATTCTGATTTGGCTTCGGTTATTATAATTCATGACTGTGAAAAATGCAGTTGTTAGCGATCTGTTAGTGACAGCTGAGTTTTACCATTCAAAGATGATGCAATAATTCTACCGGAAAGAATCGATTGTTTCGCATAATTATTTATTAATAAGTAATTTAATTATTTATTATTCATTAATTAATATTTTCTATGTGGTATATATTAATTTACTAATTCTCAATTTCAAAGTGCATCTTATCGAACACTACACCGAAAGCATTTCATGTAATCGTAATCGTGCTGTTAATGAAACATTATCGCGGTGAATCAAACACATGCTGTTATTTCTACGATCGTGCCACCTGATTTAAACCAGAATTTAGGTCTCCAGTAATGGAGGCTCTCTCGCTGGCAGTTATTGATTTTACTTTCGGAAAGAAATCTCGAATGCTCGAGAAACACTCCGTCTTTCCGTATTTATTAATGCACATATACTGACAGCAAAATATTCAACAACCTTTTATTATTCAAGTCACGCGTTCTGCAGCTCGATCAATCAGTATATGTCAATAAAAATGTAGCTTACGAACAATCTAAACCGAGATTCTCGCATCAATACATTTATTTTGAAAAATTGAGAAATGAAAGATCAATTTTTTCGATTTATGTTGTATTAAAAATAAGAACATTAATTACAGATAAATTGTTACGGCTTAAAAAATCGCAACAGATATTAATTATTGCTTGCGTCAGTTTTGGGAGGAAGATATTAACCGCGTGAGATAAAATATGTATACAATCGTATATAGGACTCGTTAATCTTAACGGAGAGAATGTCTTAGATAGGATATCAGGTCAGTTTTGTTGATTCTTACCGTACGAAGCTTGAGTTTAAAGGTATGCTCAGCGAAATTTAAGAATCTGTTTATTTGTGTTTCGTATCGATCAAGATTCCTGAAAACAGCTAATTCATCAAAATGATACGTCTACAAATAAATAAACGTTTCGAAAAAAACGGGAAGCGATTGTTGTGTCTCACATCAAGACGCTCATTGAAAGGGGAATGAAAGAAGAGTCCTTTAGAAGTGAGAATAATAACCTGCATAATTAAATACAATGGAAACGTCCGTTATATATTCAAATGAGGATAAAAAAGAATAACAGTGAGAAATAGAATTTTCTCTTCAGCCTACCTAAGTGTCTTGTATCGTAGAAACTATGACATGCGTGTTATGTAAATGAATGACCTATATTCGTGACAAACGTGTGCATTTACGGGTGCGTAGCAACGTATACACAATGATAATTATATAATCCTTGATTTATTGTTTGATCTTATCGTTGCGCAAGAGGAAATTCACGCCTTGAAAGGCTGCTACTTTGCTTTTCCGGATATTAGCAAAAATTAACAGTGAAATCGGAACGGGTTGACAGCTGATTTCCTGGATTGCTGGTTACACACGGTGACACCGCGGGAAAGATACGTTCACTCCAAATGTCAAATGTTTTCACGCTTAATGTTCGACAATGTAAAAACGAAGTCGGATCACAGTTTCGCACGCGCAACCATAAACTCGCGGTGGCCGACATCGTTCCCGCAATTTCCACTGATTGTATAACCGAGACATTTTCAACTCCACGATTTCCTTGGTTGATACTATACATGCGGTTAAATCACGTCGAGCGAGACTTCGAGATATTATATACTACCGGAATAATCTTATAATTTTATATGTAAATTACAGTGGCGCGCGTGCGGTAACGTGCAATCTTAAAAAATAATTCAAGTTTTTAAAAGCGGTTTATAAAGGTCTATTACTATGAATATATTGTTTATTGAATTTCAACCCGTTCGATGCACCTGAAAGTAAAGAACGTGTTTCACATTTATTTTTGAAATCCCTTCGATTTATTTAGGGTCGAGCAAATGGAGCAATCCCTAATCGTCTTCCTGCATTATTCACGTCTCCAGTCATGGAACCGTCTCATCTGACGAGCGAGAGCAGCGAGACTTCGATTCACAGAAAGAAGGATCGAAATCTCTGATCGCGCTCCGCGCAGTTCAATACCGAACTGAAAGTACTGAAACATCCCCTTGAAGCGCAGCGTCAATCCCTCCCCGAGGGACTGAAACGGCGCGGGCGGCGCGCGAGAATCCTCGGCGCGCAATTTTATTTACGTCAGAGGAGACCTGCCATCTTCCTCCGGGGGGGGGGGGGGGGGGCGCACCTGATATCTCTAAATAAACCCCGAATCAGTCCCGCGATACCTTAGCGTAGAGTTCCCTCGTGGTCATCGCGATGGCGGGTCCGGGTGTCGGGCAACCTGGATCACAGGTAGAGAAGCTGGGTCAGCAGGTACAACACTGGGATCAGGTACAACACGGGTCACACGCGCGCACACCACCACACACCGTACACATGAACACGCGCGGCAAAGACGCGCGGACGATGACGACGAAGTGTCTACGGCGTTGGTCGCATCCGATCGAAAGCCGCACGCGCTATGAGCACCGTCGACTTCGTCGGGCCGTACGCATTGTCACCTGGCGAGGTTCACGGCATGTTTGTTTTCCTTTTTTTTTTTTCTCTTTCTGCCGTCCCTTGTCTCTCGTCCCCCCCCCTCGTTTTGCCACTCTTCGGCGCGTTTCTCGGGGTAAGCGGGCACCTCCGTGCACCGTGTTCTCCGTGCCGCGAGCGGTACCAGGTCGCGCCGCGATTTTATCCCCCCAGGACAGCCTCTGACCTTCCAGGAGCGATCCGGCACGGGCCCCACCAGCGAGAACGAACTCTCGCAAAGGTCGTACGTCGTACCTCCACGTAAACGACGGCACTGCCGCCGCCAGCTGGCTCGTTATCGGGTTTAGATTGCGCGCCCCTCTCCGGCGACCTCGACGCCCACCTTCGTCGGCCCGCGGTGCGGGTGACATAGGTGTCTCGCTCTGACACGCTCGTCGGCGGTATCGCGCGGTCCTCCTTGAAGAATCGAAGACCAACGCTGGCGACGTTTGAAACAGAGCGGGTTCTTGAAGAACGTTCGAGGTAGACATGGAGAACGCAACTCGATGGATAGCCGTCAGATCTTGCTCCAGCCAAAATGTTTAAAATAATGTAAAAATATGAAACGTCTGTTATAAATATATTGCAAAAGTACTGGGAAAAGTGTTAGATTCTTTCGAACGTTTTTGGTATTCTCGTTATGGTTTTAAAAAGCAGCAGACGCTATGATAAGCGCGATAACAAGCATACGAAAGTTTACCTTAATTTAAATTTCACAATTACAATTCGCGCAATTTGAACTTGGCCGCCAGTATTTTGAAAAAAATTCTGCAATACTCATCAGTTTTCTGCTTATGCGTACATGTGTCATGACACAAAATGACAATATTTATAATCAAAGAGAAAACTGCTTTATGTAACATTGCTCACATTTAAATTTCCGATAAACCAGAACTCCGGTAACACACGGCTTTTATCGTTGCTTGTTCATCTGCCGACGCCTGCCTCTGTGATCATTTGCTGGTAATGGAACTTGGAGCTCCAGTATATCAGACTATGTTACAGAACGTTTGCATCTCTACCTCTGGAAGAAATCTTTCCTGCGCGGAGAATATATGTATATTCCACCTTGAAACTGAAATAAAAACTTAAAAGAATTAGCCGGTTATTTTATTCAAAAAGAATATAACAAAATAATATGTGTTTTGTTACTTATATTATTATAATTAATTGCAATGTAGTAAAATTGTAAAATAGGAGTTATTGAGGAAATGCTACATACATAGTTACATCAAGAAACAATCGATTCTTAAAAATTTTCTAAATAAATACGCACACATACAGCTCATTTATGGATAAAACATAAACAACGAAGAATCACAATGCGACGAATGCAAGTTGCTCGGAACTTCAGTTTATGCTGTTATGACGTTCAGTGACATTTTCATCGTAATTACTTATTAGCTAGGATAGTTAATATAATTCATAAGAGACGCGTAAAACGTATGAAATAGAATAGAAGATTAGATAAAGTAATTGAATAAGACCATGGCATTTTTTCAATTGGTTCTCAAAGCTAGAAAGCTCGAGAAAGCTAGGTTGAGATACGAAGATGAGAAATTGAGATCGATCGAGATCTCCGAGGGTGTCAAGCCACGGCTGACTTTCAAGCAGCGTCTCCGAGGAAAGAGATTAAAGTGAGCCTGCCATTATCTCGTTATCCAACCAATCAATATTAATTTTACTCTTATACTCTCTAACATTTATTATATTGTACGTACCTTTTTAAAAAATACATTAGTGCCTCTCTCTATCTCTTCTCTGCTTTATATCAGACGAATTATCTGAACTTTTTATTTTATGTTCCATAATGCTTTATTTTAGCGTAATACTATTTTTTTATAATCAAGCTATTACGCGTAATCATATTTTAACAGGTGCAGAAAGAAGCTTAAGCATTTCTGGAGCCGAATAATTTCTCCCATAAAGCGTACATGGGTTTATAAAAAGGTGAGACTTCTTCGTATGGACGGTTCGCTGGAGAATTACATTCTAAAGAGCGTATTTGGATTCTTGGGCGGCATAATTCTCACGTACATGTTCTTCGTGTTCTTTGTGATTCAACTGAGTTTTACCCTCTCGTCCGCCACGATGCTGTGCTCGGCCCTCGGAGTAATCCTCACGCTCGGTTTGGCGTTTTCTTATCGTGTAAGGTAATATCGTGTGAACTTCAATGATATAAATACGAAAGTTATATGGGCCATAACATAATTAAAGTATATTTTTTTAAGATTAAGATTTTAATTAGTCTGAAAAGAATCAAAATTGTACCATGATTTTTTTGACTTTTATTGCATTTCATCGTTCTATCTTCTTCATTACATTCTTCTACAAATGTATGTGAACATTTACACAGGTGCATTGTATTTCTATTGCTGCCGCAATTCTTTTCTAAACGTGGCAGGCAGGCCTTGATGGCGTATGCCTTTATTCTAACACTTACCGGACCGGCAAAAAATATCTTGCATAATATCAGTGTCCTTTCGGAGTCTTTAGTCTGTGGACAGGTAAGCTTTTACAGGTGAGTTTGCTTACGTATTCCACTTATGTCTATAAATGCCTACCAATCCTTGAATCCACACGTTCTTGGTTCTGTCCATAATTAGATCTTTTGTTTGGCCGACAAAAGACTTGAACGTTTATATCATTGGTTTCGCTATCTTTCTGTTGCACATTTTCGGATTTATAAGATCGATTATGTCTTCTGATTTGCCGTCGTTATTTGGAACTTTACTGTGTCATTATTAATGTAAACCATAAAAACAACACACACAGGAGCAATTAAAACAAGCCGTGAAAAACGTAATTGACTTAATAAAAGAACCCTTCTACGCTCTGAGAGACGCGATATCGAAAGTAATAAAGACGGTGAAGGTGGTCGTGAAGAAGATTAAGCGGACTCTCGTGGCTATCAAGCGACTTGTGCTTAGTATACGTGAGTCAACGTTCTCCCCTTGGCTTCGCGGATAATCGATCTTCGTAACTTCAAAAACGTATCTTTCAGTGAGAGTGATCACGTCGGTTTTTCAATGGCTCGGCAGCATCGTGAATATCTGCAACAAGAAACTGGGCACGCCGTTCGACAGGTGTCAGAGAGTCTTTGACGGTGCGGTTACTGACTGCAAAGCGAAGCTTGGCCCCCTTTTCGGTGGGATTTGCAATCTGGCGTACGTCGTCGGCACCTTGTGTTACATAGTGAAACCTCTAGACTTCATCTGCATGCTCGTGTCTTATGTCGCCGATACTATAGTTAACGCCGTACGGAAGAGTATGTTAAGATTATAAATATAGATAAAAGTATATGTTAAGACCGTTAAGATAAAAATCAATACAAAGGAAATAGCCATACGGTCCAAGCTTGGATCTTAGGCAGCTCAATATAATTATTTTCAATATGTATTTAATACGCGTATTAAATACATATTGAAAATAATTATATTGAGCTGCCTAAGATCCAAGCTTGGACCGTATGGCTATTTCCTTTGTATTGATAGATAAAAGTGTTTTTTTTTTTTTTTTTATTAAAAAGTTTATATTACAACAAATTTTTTAAAATTTCCAAATTCCTGTAAATATATCAAGAATTTATTTACAATTTTAAATATTCATAAAACATTTAATCATTTTATAAAATTATAAGTTTCTCCATCAACATGATATTGCTAAGCTCCTACATTTCTCTCTGATTTAATATCTCTTTTGCTTACATAGAAATCAAAAGGTTCACTCGCCACGTAAAAGCAATGTTCTACGTTAAAGTGAAATTCTCGCATTCCTTCCATTTTGAGACGAACCAAAGTAAAACCCTCGAAGACGTATCGACTGGTATAATTACCGAGGTGCGATCGAGGACCGATAGATTTCTAGCCGTTTTCGATTGGATGAGCTTCATCACCACTTTCTTCATTTTCTTCATGCTGCTAAGGTAAAATTTAAGACGTTATTTTGATACGTTGAAACCCCCCCGAGGTATTTCGGAACATTTTCCAGGATCTTGCATTATCGACACAAATGGCTGACAAGCGAACGCTTCGATAACCAGTACTTGACGGATGATCTGCGCACTATCGATCTAGTAAGAACACGTCAGGATAAGGAGACCATTCTGCCATTAAACCGTCGCGAAAGAAATCAATATATCCCGCTGACGTCCGTTACGTTGATCAAGGTAGAAAAAATAAAGCTCACGAAATCCGCCGTCTTTCTGGGCTTAACAACATTCAAAATCTGCATCCATATGATGGCGGATTACAGTCTTTATTGGATTCTCAGCACTATTAGATATCACGGACGGATCGAAACAAAGGTATCTTGATGACCAATATTAATTAGAAAATAATGTACGCCTTGAAAGTTTTATTTGTGATATTTAGAGCCCTTCCTATCTTTACTATTGTAATTGTCTCTCGCAATAAACATGACAATGAGAGAGAGAGAGAGAGAGAAAAGCTATTTTTAAATTAATGATCAGCAATAGAAAAACATCCCTGAAGAATTAAATCACAGTTGATGTACATTCCGCTGACTGAATTGATTGAATGTTCTGTTAGCTTAGAACCGCAATTTTGTTATCGAAATTTGCGTGGAGTGCGGGAATATCGACAATCGGCGGTCGGATATATACCGCGGCGTAGAATAATCACGATAGAAGGTAATATAATGGCGGAACGTATATATATCGATCTCCAGGTCCAACGACCCAATTTCGTGGGCGTCTATGTGTCTGGTGACGGCTATCTCGCCGACCTTTATCGAAGCATTGTGAAAGCCTTCACGCCGCACGCGAAGGATACGGAGATCGATGTGACGCCCTGCCTCCCAGATCCCATCCCTCCAGATCTAGATCGGTACACGCAGATCGGGACGTTGATCATCTTCTGCTGGATCATGGCAATATTTGAACCATATGGATTGCGACTGCGACATGTCGTGATGTGCAAATATCATCCGGAAAGAGCTAAGCAAAGGGCCGCTTGGTTGTACAATCACATAATTAGGTAATGCACTTTCAATTAGCTAATGAAGTAACCGACCGGCACACGGACATCAGATTATGCTACTTTCAACAAAGTTTTATGCTGGTTGTCTCATAAAATATTATCAAACGTTGATGTTGGTTAATTACATTAAAAGTACGCTTCGTCACTTTTAACTGAATGTTAGTCTAATAAGATTTCTTAGTGAAATGTTTAAAAAATTTTTTAAATATTAAATTGCATTAAAGTAACGATTTTCGCTCTATCGTACAATTTGTTATTTAATTTTCTTCCGTTTACTTTGTACCATATAAATTACGGACATACTGCGCTTAGTTAATGGTTTCAATTCGTGCAGATCGAGAGGTAGCTTTCTGAAATTTGCACGACGCCAGTTGCGCCGCAAGTTCGGCATGACCGAGGGCGAGAGGGTCGAGAGAGTCACGTTCAGGGAACGATGCCTGGCGATCTGTCCTTTCCTGAACAAATTGTTCCCTCGAAAGCAGAACGTGTGTCTCCTGTGCGGCGCCGTGGAACGTTCCGATCAGGAACTGCACATTAAATGCGTCACGCCAGGCTGCGTCGGTCTGTTCTGTATCCAATGCTTCGCGGACTTGCAGAATCTCTGCACGATTTGCCGATCGCCCATCGAGTATGGCGATTTATCGGACATTAGTGAGGAGAAGTGAGTTTTAGCGATAAATCATGTTGCGAGAGAGTTTACAAAACACGAGAATGAAAGTAATACGCTATTATACATTACGAGCAATGTATATTAACAAGAATATTTTTAAATATAATGTGCAACTGTATCAAGTCTTTGTAGAACTATTTGTTTTTGTATTTATAAATGTTGAAAAGTATTTTATTGTTTTTCTCTTTTAATAAATTTATATGAAAATAATCTGCATGCTTCCATTTGATTATAATTTAAAGAAATATTTATATCTCCTATATTTAAAATATAGATATTATTAAAACTATGCAGTAGTTAATCGCACTTCTCATTTCTCTAATTAAATTAGAGATTCATCGGATGATCAATTAATAGCGGAAAAGAAACCTGCACCAATAAGTACTTATATCGATGAAAAAGAAGAACCGGTTGTAGAAGAAAAACCTAAAGAAGAGATAGATACAAGAGAAGTAGTAGAAGAAAAAGAAATGCCGGAAATAAGAGTACCAGAAGAAATAATAGCGGAAGAAAGAGTGTCGGAAGAAAAAATACCGGAAAGAAGAATATCCGAAGAGAGGAAAGAAGAAAGAATTGAAAGAATAATTGTAGAAAAAAAAGATGAAGCAGTGCAAACGGACGATGATATCGGTGAAAGTAGTTCTGATTCGGTCTACAGTTATAGTATGTACATCACCTATCTGCATTCTGCACCATATTTCTACTACAAACGCATGCCTTCAAATGCGCGTAATTTATTTCACAAATCACCAGTAAAAGTAATTATTGATACCTGTGCCAGCTTATCAAGAAGGCTCACGAGAGATTGAAATCGAGCATCGGAGAACGCCGTTCAAAGACATCGAAGCGCAGAAAATAAGAGAAGATGTTACGATTCAAGTGAGGCATTGCACAACTCTTATAAAAAAATTTTAATTTATTTTAAAGAACTAATAAGATGAAGGACTTTTTGTGAAGTTAACTTTAATACAAGTAAGTATCGAACTTTCTTTGAAATTAATTTTAAATTTAATATTGCGATTATTAGATCAAATAAATAAATCAATTGTCGACTTCTTCAGATGTCTTAATCAAAACTAAAATTTAAATTATGTTATAATAATAATAAGAAAAAAAAATTGGTCTTAACAACCGATGTCAATAAGAACTGAGCAGTAAATGTCCGATTCAGATTTTTAATGAGCCATTGGTAAAGGACATTACTTCGAGTAGCGAGGATCCGACGTCCTGCTTCATGCTGAGAGCTCGTAGGAGACTTCGTACCAGGTTGAAAAGGAAATCCTGCCCTTCACCGCGCAAGGACGATTCCAGCTCGTCTACGTCGATAGCGGACACCGAATCCTGCTCTACGGAGGAGCTAGATGAGGAAGAGGTAATTCACATTGAGATGGACGACGGCTCAAAGGAATTACTCTTAAAGGACGGCACTGCCAAAGCAAGAAAACGAAGTAGTCACATAGGAAGAATCCTCGCTGCACTCACGAAAATTTCTTGGCTCGGCAAGAGAACGGTACGCGGTAAAATAACTTCCCCTCGCTCTATCTCGCTGGCGTATACCTTCCACTTTATTTTTAATCAGTAATTTCTCCGTCGATCGTTTACGGTGAATTTTCGTTTCCCTTTCAGACGACCGATAGCGACGGCGAATGGCGAACGAGAAAACCGTCTCTCCTGGATAGAATAGCACGGATGCTTCCTGGAAATCAATCTACCTCGCCCGTACGAATGTATCGACGAATTCGCATCACGAAGAAGGACGCGAAGCGTAAGGGCTCTTCCCCCGTTTCCTCGTCTTCCTCCGACGAAGAAAACGAAGGGCGCGCGCTCTTAAAGGCGCAAGATCGGCAAGTAGATTGTTTGCAAATCATCTCAGATCATGACGATTCCGGGGATAATATTTACAGCAGAAATTATGATTCGCATCGTGCACGACGCGGGACGATCTGCCGCCAACGAGATTCTCACGTAGGAGCTGACGATGCAAAACTGAGATATCCTCACGAGAAGAAATTTACAACGAAAGAATTACCAAGGTATAGCGAAACTGTAGCGGTCTAAGATCAATATTATTACACAATAAATATAAAATCCTTAATACATATATCTACAATACGTAGATAAGAGTTTCCATTATAACACTAATGTCGTACACAATGTAATCCGTGTGTAAGATATCTGCAGCCGATTTCGAAGGATACGGCGTATTTTGAAGTAGACGAGATTAAAGATTCTCAATCGAAGCGGACATGTATTCGTTCGACAGACCGCATTAATGTTTTACCAGATACCAGAATATCCAACATCGACATTCAGAAGAGAGATAAATGGAACATCACTAGTGACGACTACGCTCAAGTATACTTATCGTTTTTATTTCTATGACAACCTTAATTTTAGGAACCAGCATAGAAAAAATATTAATATTAAAAAATATTATAAAATTTTTAAACAAAATTGAAATTAATATTTTTTTATTGTCTGTTAAAAACACGGGTGTGAAGATTCGAATAAATTTGCTCTATAATTTATTTACATGTCAATTTATAATATTTCTTTTATTTATATAGTTCTACTCTCAAAATTCCTATAATTTTATATTTACCTATGTTAATAAAAAATAAACTTAATTAGATTCCTTGCTCGTGCACGTCGCAAATATCCTGCGATGTTAATGATAGCAGAAGTCAATCGAACATGAGTGCCATTACAGAACAAAGTAGTGAAGTATCTAAAACGAACGGAATGTCGGAAACGGATAAGGAATGGCTGGTTACTGATTGGGAAAGATCAGATCAAGGTAGTATCTTTTGCTTTAGAATTTTACGAAGAAAGGAACAGAATATTCAATCAAGTAGCATGCTTGTCTGATTTCCAGAAAAGAAAACGGGAGAAATTGTCACTACGGAAGAAACATCGACAGATAGTGAAACAGATCGACAAGGGGTTTCAAAGAAGGCTCTAGTCGAAAATGATCGAAGGGAATCATTAGCGAAAAATAGCAGAGCATTTGTGGAGTCAAATAACACTGTAGAAGAAAAAGGTGTGAGAAAATACTTTGCCAAAAAGGAACAAGCTGAAGAATTAGCCAGAGAGAAAAAAGCCAGAGAAAAAGTGATAGCGTCGACTTCGGTAGCAAATGATAAAGCTCGATTGTACGATCCGCTAGCTAGTTCAGAGTTGTACGGCGTCACGTGCCAAGTAAAAAGACGTGAAAAACCTGCCGTGGAAAAATTAACGAAGCAATTGGGAACGGCGGAAATACGTATTGACGATAGAAATGCGGCGGAATTTGAAGAAGGTGCTGAAATGGTACCAAAAAATGTGCAGGTTTTTGCGCATGAAATTAGAAAATCTACAGCAGTATGCGAAAAAAATATTCAAACGAATCTGCGAAAATCTGGAAAATACAAAAGGCATGATAAGACGTCGCATATTGGCACGATTTCCAGAGCAGCTGGCTTGGAAAAGAAAGGGAAGAAAAAGGAAAGAAAACAGGAAATATGGATCGACAAATATAAACATCGTAAGCAAAGGTAATATAAAAAGAGAAAATATAATAAGAGAAAAGATTTTTAAAATTACTTAATCTACTTAAACTATTACAAAAATAAAACTCTATAATTTTATTATATATAGGGAACCTGATGGCAGTTCACCACGAAGAAAACAAAAGTCTTGCAATAAGGCAACACTGATTAAAGAAAAGCTTTATAACAGAAAGAAACGGGAAATTTACAGTCGTGATGTGGTTACTCATAGACATCCCAGGTAACACACACGTGTTGTATTTTATATGTAGTTTCTAACATCGATGACTTGATAGTACACGGCATGCGGAAGCTTGTACGAGTCGCGCAGAATGGCATCCTGACGACGTTCGAAGACAGACAAGAGTCGCTCCTGCATTAAGATCAGTGGCTGAATTTAAAAGAAATCGTCAAACTCAATGTAACCTTCGCGACCAGGAGGAGATTCAAAGCAGGAAAGACGATATAAAGTACGATATGAAGTCAGACAAGCCAGAAGTCTGGTCTTGTCAACCGCAATTTAAAGCACCTGAGCGAATAGTTTACTGTCAAGATTATTGGGACCAAGAAAAACTTTCGAGGTCATACAATGAGTATATTTATATGCGAACCTTAAATATTACAGATTACATATATTACATATAATATTTCTACTTTACTCTGTAATATGTCAGATACAGAGTATCTTATATATTACAGAGTAAAGTAGAAATATTTACACAACTAAAATTTCATGTTACATTCCATGCTTATGTTTTTGTTACAACTTATAAAAGTAAGATACTATAAACAAAACGAGACTTTAAAAATAAAACTTAATATATTGAGTTGAATAGAATATTGCATACAAAAATATAAGTTTTAGAATAAAAAAACCAACTTAGTTTCTTTGTAATAATTACAGCTCTTTAGAAAAGAAACCGCAGCAAATAAAAAGAAGATACAACGTTAATGTGCGCGAAACTAGATTGGAAGTACCTATGTTGAAAAAATATCTACCTGCATATCAGGCGCCAGGTTTAATAGAAGAGCTAAAGGAACACGATAGAATGAGATTAATTCAGGAACGAGAAGCTAGAAGATGGACGGCTTTGAGCGCTCTTCGAAGCAAGAGGGATTCTTCCTCCAGTACCAAATCGAGGGATCGAGGGGCATGCGGTACTTCTGTAATGTGCGATGCTCACGAAACCGTCAGCAGAGTAACTTCAGTAAGAAAATTTATTTTAACTTTTATATTATCTGAAAAATCAGAATTTTTTAACTCTATCGTACTCAGTAATATACTCAGTTATATAATAATATAATTTGATTAATTTCTCTTCTAATTGAATCTTATTAATATATTATTAATATATTTGTTGCTATGCAATTGTTGGCAATGGAAAGTATTTTTAATATGATTAGTGATTACGTACCAATGTGTGGTTGCTGTAAGAATGAAAGGTTAAAGATATAGAATATCTCTCCGTTTCGATATGATATATTCCAAGGTCTCCACGAAGCTGACAGAGGGGAATACCCTTCCGTATCAAGAAACGCAAACCTTCAAAGACGTGGTGCGTGAGTTTCGGGAGAAAGTGATAGCTGCCGAGAGACCTCTAATATCTTTATCTCAGAGCGCAGACAAATGTAAAGATCTGAAACAATTGTTTCCTCCCAAAAATGAAGACCGTGGTGGATTTACGATGACGCCAAAGTTTGAGAAAGTTGTTAACAGGTTTAAGGTAAATGAAACTTTATTCGCGAGAAATTCAACCGGGATTAGAACGGTTAAAGTGGATTTGTGCGCGTAAATTGCAGTTAAGTATGAAATATTCTGTTGTACATTGGCTTTCACTATGAAAGCTGAAACACATATTGAAATTAATTTACGCTCTTCGGCCATTTAATGCATAAATGCTTTATGTTTCAATATTACGTAATTAGTATTGTAATTAATGTTTGTATGTAGCCAATATCTGATAAACACAAGAGAGAAGAAGAGTGTACTACAATATATGAAGCAACGCAAAGATTTCAAAGCGAATCGTTTAGCGAAATGTCGTCGATTTGCAGTTACTCCTGTGAACATCGTCGATTTGATATTTCGACTTCGGCTGACGAAACAGATAACAATGTTGATATCTCATAAATGTGTTATGTAATAAAAAATAAAAAATAAAAATTTGTAATAGGGTCAGTGGTATTATCTAAATTAAAGTTATTTTTAAAATTATCTACATACAACTCTACTTTGCAATTCAGTTTTAAATATTAAAATTCGACAGACTTTATATTTAAACATAATACAGTTTAATAGTAAACTTTGACATTTTGGAGAGAATGTTGTCAAATTAAAAAATAGTTACTGACTGCTGACGATATCACTTGTCAAATGTCTGTCGCAAGCTTTATTATGGAGCAATGTGTTAAATATTTGTCAGAACTGATATAAAAAAATCGCGCTATTTGCGGGTGCAATAATTTATGTGCGCAACCGAATAACACGCAGCTGCGACACTGAAGACGGATACGTCTGAAAACAAGTGCAGCGACTACCAGAATCAAAAACAAACAATAGATTTCTTATCGGTGGTGCTAAGTACCACTACAGCTAAACGATTAATTAATACACTCAATAGACACGAGTCACAGTTATTGTATGAGAATCCATCTACTAACGCGGAACCCTTAAAGACGACAGTACATTTTTCACAGGCAAATTGAGTACGCTCGTAAATCACGAAGGATTTCGAAAGTCGTGACCATCGGAAATGCGATCAACAAGCTACGTGAATAATGTATCGGTCGATTTCCTATAGGTACATAAACAAAAAAGAATAACGGCAAGGTAGAAATTGAATTCCTTGTTAGGAACAAGTTCGATAACTTCTTTTTTTCTTCAAACTCCATCATTTCTGATTATTCAGATTTACAAGTATTTTCAATAACTAAAAATGCGTTTTGAGAGTTACAGCAGGTATATACTCTCTTCAACTTTGTTAATTTCTTAACCATTAGGATATTATTTTTATGAAATAATCAAATTATGAGATTCCGGAACATAGTAAAAAATTCCATATCGAAAATCGAATAACTCAGTATTGAAAGTTAGTCGATACGCCATAAAAATGAAAAACGCAGTAAATATTTCAAAATTCTCTTTTGTCATTGCAAGATACTGTCATTCAATATTAGTATGACGTGACACTTAACCAAATAGCTCAAATTTTCAAGTATGAATGATTGTAGCTTTATGACAAAGAAGAATGTAAGCATTTCTAGAAGTGAAAGGAATAAAAACAACGTACGTTATATATTTGTACAATAAAACAAGGCTGAAGGAAGCATGCATCATGAGAAACGATAATGGGGCTAAAAAGCTTATACAGGCAGAAACGATTAGGGTTAAAAATCGAAGCGAGAGGAAAAGCAGTAGATTCTCAGCCGACAGAGGATTTAAAGACTCAAGAGATAGAGCACGGTATTTCCCGCACAAAAGATACTTTTGCGCAGTGCAAATGTAGCTTACCCTTTTCACGGCGTAAAGACCATCGGTTTTTCACGTCGGGGATCGATACGTCGATTTTCGCCGATCAGCCGAAAGCAGGAAGGAGAAAAGCTTTGAAAGCTTTAGCGTGGCCGAAGAGAAAGGAGAAGATATCATGAGAGAACAGGAGGTGGAAAATAAGGCTGAAAATGATAAGAGAATACCGGAGGCGAATTGCGCGTGCACTTTGAAAACGTGCGGAGAAGAGAGGATCAAGCGAGAGACTTGCGTGGATATATCGGCGAAAAAGAAGCTACTCGCGCGCGACGAAAATATTAGTCCAACGAGGCTGAGCGAGATGCTCAATAAAGAAATAAACGATTCCATTAAAAGGATCAACAATTCTATTAAAGATGCTGTGCAAACTCTTGTAAAGTGTTCAATGGTATCTAAGATGCAAGTATCCACAACGTACTTTTAGAAATTTTCTCTAGATATTTTTTATACCTTTCATATAAAAATAAAATTAAATGATGGTAGATTAAACAGTAAAGTCGATTAATGTTTCCGGTCTTTCGTAACTTATTGCTCTTGCATGCGAAAAAGAAATTAATTAATGAGACTAGAATAAACTTCTTTGAAATAGGAAGAGAAAAAGTCGATTTTATCACGTTTAAAAGAACCCGAAGAAATATCCGAAGTGTATCGATTCCGTGTGCCGGAAGAACATTGTAAAAAATCGTCCAACGTTTGCATTAATCGACAAACTACAAGCCACGCTTCACGGCGGTGTAATAATTTATCTACATATGACAATTCATAGCCGTGCACAAAAATGCTCGAGAGTGCAATACCTGTAAAAAATGAAGTTAGCAGTGAAAGAAAGAGTAAAAAGCATTCGAAATCAGCGAATAACACGAGCACCGATAATCACAAAATGACCGGAAATGTTAATATTTATATTTGTTCGGAGACTAATAATAATAACCAGGTCAGTTTATTAAATAATATTTTGCATCAAATATAAATACTAAAAGCAGAGCATCCAGATTACACAAAATATATATTATATATTAAAAAGTTTATTTTTATATAAAAATACATTTATTATGTTTATTATTATAAATATCTATTATAAAGAATTTAAAAGTGTTTATTAATAAATCTGTATGGATAATAACCTCGATAATAACAGTTCCATGAACAAAGTAAAAGTTCTAAAATATTAGCAAATTTTAGTTTTAGAATTTGTCAATTATTCTGTAATTATACTCACAATTATTATGTATTATTATTAGTTTACTGATATATTATAAATTATGTAAAAATAATTATTAATCTATAATAATTATTCTAATTTATTATAATAATTACAATAGATTATTAATAAATATTATAATAATTACCTATCTAATAATTAATTGTTACTGATCATGTGTGTGAACGAGAAGGGCAGGAAGAAATCGAGATCTCAACTCCACACGGATACAAGCTCCAATACAGTTACCGGAAAATCCAACTCGAGAAGCACTAGCGCTAGCACGACGTCATCGTGCAAGCTGATAAACAGCATAAAAGAGAAACGGAAGAGATTGCTAATTCAGCAATCGCCTAATTTTATTCATGAGAAGAACACCGTTGATAACACCGTTCACGATAACAGAACATTACGACACAGGATCAGCCGGAAGGAGTTGAGCGAAGCGGGTGGCAAGGAGGAAGCGGACGTCAAAGTCAACGCTGGAAACGTTTGGTGCAAGGACAGGACCTCATCGACCAAAGACGGTTGCCGTTACAAAGATACGGACGGCATAGATCTCCAACAGGACGCATCGTACTCTAAGGTTCCGTGTTCAAGTTTCAACACGTGTGACAATACCAGACGCCCACAGTCTTGGATCACCATGTATCCTTCGGAAGCGAGAACAAGGCTGGACGACAGTAACGTCTTCCTGTCGAGACCGATTTGTACTAACGTGAAACGAAGAAATTATCGCAAAAATAACGACAGCGACAATGTTCGCGGAGACGATAGCGAATACACTGTGTGCCATGTGGTCGACGACAGCAGGTGGTTACCGAAATCGATCTACACGGATTGCGTCACGTATAACGGCGAGGATCCTAAAGAATGTTTCACAGACAATTGTAAATATAGAAATAAAATACTCCAGGAGTCGATAATAAATCGAAACGATATCCGGAAGAGGCAGGTGGGATATAAGCTTTTGCAACAATCTCTCGGAAGTTGCCAAAAGGAGCAAGTGGATCGAAAATGGTCCACGTGTAGTTGTATCGCGGAGGAGGAGGAAGATTATTGCAAGGGCACTGACAGAGTCAAAAAGGAGCTTCCTGAAAACATATGTAATGTCGTAGAGTGTCTAGAAAAAATATCAGTTTGCCAAACACCTTCTAAAAAATTAGCTGAAAGTGCAGCTATATGCGAGACATCATTAAGTACTCCTGAAAAACGTTTTGAGAACACGCGAACTTGTAATGCGGCGAAACGCTCGAAAGACATATGCGGAACAAAGTTTGGAAATTCGGAAGAACCTCCGAAGATAACAAGAGTATGTAAGGATTTCGTTACTGAAGAGCCTTCGGAAGATATCACAGTTTGTAAGACGGTGTTTGGCGAACCGAATGGACTTGCGGAAGAAGTAATAGTTTACAGAACGGCGTTTCCTGACTCCAAAGACACCCCAAAGGAAACAATTTGTAAGGAGATTCCCGATTCGAACTTTGCCAACCAAGACGATGTTAACAGATTATCCTTAAACGATGCAAAGGACAAACTTGTGGAAGAGAATATAAATAGCTCGAACTTAAATGGTCCGAAAGAGAACGCTGGGAATACAAAAACTGTGAAACTAAATAATAAGCATGACAACGATGCTCTTAATAATTTTACGAGACAACAATCCGCTAATGTAGAACAACATGAACAAATACAAGAAACTTTGAATGATCAATCAAAAAATTTACATCAAATTCCTGTTGAACCGATTAAAGATTTTAAACCATTGTCAAAAAATGTTTATTCTACAAGTTCTACAACATTACGTGCGCAAAATCATTATGATCGCTTTAACCTTGTCTCGAATTCCAATGTAAAGAAAACATCGAAAACTCTTGTTAATCATCAAAGAACGCAATCACTTAATCGATCAATGAGGAATTACTCTCAACGATCGAATAATCTTACGCAAAATTTGGCGTCAAATAAAAATGATCAACTGGAAGAAAAACCGCAAGAAAACTCGAAAGAAAAAGAAGAGAGGCAAGATATTTCAAAAGAAATGGGAACCACTGAGGACAAACAGAAAGAGCCACTTTTACATCGATCATTTAAAAAATTAATTGACGTAATTAGACGTGGCAGGACGCTCGTTACAGACAGAATAGAAACGAAAAAAATTGAAGCGAGAAAAATAATCACTGATGCTGGTAAAAAAGATGATGAAAAATCAGAAATTGCCTCTGAAACCGAAAATAAAACCGGTGATATAAAAGAACAGCAAGAGATTACTAAAAAAGTGGCTATTGAACCAATTAAATCACCACAAACAGAGATCGCAAACAAAGGTAAATTGTTAATAAATTATATTTAACTCAACTTGCACTTAATTACAAAGCTTTCAATATTGTTTTCATAAATCTTCTGCAACATTTTATACCAGGCAACATTATTTAAATCAAAATATAAGTATCACATAATAATATTATATTATACGGTATTTTAATATATGATATGGATAAAAATTATTGTTAACCAATTTAATGCAGTATTGAGCATTTAATTTAAAAATAATAATTTTACCTGTAGAAATAATTAGAAATATTTTTGCGAGATCAAAACCGATTGCGCCAGTAACTAATTTTACAATTCTTGAAAAAGGGAAAAAGATGGATATCCAAAGAACGGATCAAACAATGCCTAAATTACTGCGTATCATCGCGGCGAAGAGATCACATGTTCTACCAACTGTAATGATAACTGATTCTAAACCCCAAGAGCCTGAAATAGTATCTGTTCCTGCTGAAATAACAACTACTCATGTCGACCAAGAGGAAAAAGAAGAAAAAAAAATCCCAGAAGAAAAAGTAATTTTACAGGAACATACACTTGCAGAGATCAAGGAAGAAATAAAAGCGGATGACTTAATTGCGCCTGAAATTAGTGTTGCCGCAATCGAAACGAGAGTTGAAGACACTCCAAAAGATGTTGCTGATGAGGATAGAGTTCCCAAAGATATTCGAGATGAAACAACAATGATTCATGTTATTTGCCCGCAAAAGAAACCAGAAGAAGAGTCACAAAAGCCTATTCTTTGTAAATGCGGTCTACCTTCCGACCCGAGTGCTCGTTCGTGTTCAATTGTCAAGTATGTGAAAGACCATGTGCCCTGCCCGCTTCAGAAAAAATCGGAAAAGGAACCGCAAAAATCCACGCTTTGTAAACGCGAATTAGCTTTCAGTTCGAATAATTACTCATGTTCCATTGTCAAATGCACAAAGTGCAATAACGTTATCGAGGATTATCCTTGCAAAGATAATAGATTCGGACGGAAGAAAATTTATTGCACGCGTTGCCGTTTGTCGACGATGCAATGCACCTGCGCACCATATCTGAAAAGTTGCTTGAAGATCGATAAACCGAAATTTTGTGATGCATCACCTTTAAAGATCAGCTCGCATATCTGCATGAATTGCAAAGCGCGGGAAGAACGGAAATGCAGAAAAACGACGGCCTGTTGTCATTCTCACGAAGAATGCAGATGTAGGTGGTGTGTAACACGTGGAAATTGTTCAAGAATTAATGATAAACGCAAGTAAGATACAACAAGATTTTCTATATAGTACTATATGATTTTAGAATAATGCATTTAATAACTATAAATTAGAAAATATTTATTAATTATTTCAATATATTTTTTAATTATAATTCCGAGATAAAAATAATCCTTCAATGTAAGTATTTTTATAAATCTCTTGGTCACGATTTCCCGAAAAATTCGATAGGTGTGAATCACAAGCGAGTTGCATTAACTGCGGCAGACCGAGAAATCAATGTTGTTGCGCTGCATTCGCTTCGGTAAAGTGCCACAAGATCAAGGAAGGCCGCAACCGCAAGAGGACAATGATTTGCCTGTACTGTGATAATCCTCAGGACAAATGCACATGCAGGGCACCAATCGGGAAGTGTTCGTATTGCGGGTTGCCGTCAGATGTTTGCAACTGTCAAGACGACGAGGGTCCAGCTCGTGATTATGAACAGATTGCCAGAAGACCGGATGAGAATCGGACGATGCGTGTCACCAGCTGGAAGCCAAAAAGGGAAATTAGGCGGTATTTCACGAGAAACTTTGAGGACTTTCGGTCGCATTCCACCGAAGAATTTCAGTGCTACGAAAAACCGAGGCGACAACGTCCCGAGGAGTTACCTTATCAACGGCTAAATATTTTCTCGGAAGTGATGAACGAGCTACAGCAGAAGATGAGCGAGTCCGTATGCTGCGCACGATGCTGGAGGAATCCCTGCTGTTGTAGATCGCCGGTCGATCAAAATAAGAGAAAGGAAGAAAAGAAAGCCGAGAATCGTGTCAAGTATATATAAAAGAATCTTTTACTTGAACAAAGATTTTTTTTACTCGTTTAAATAAGGGTACATCAGACAGATACTGAAAAGGAAATTTCTTAGCGCAAAGATTTAGCAGAAATAGGGCATATTTTTATTTATTTGTGTTATTCAGTCAATTTTCACTTATTATCGAAAATTTCTTTGTTAATTAATGGATCAAAAGTAGCAAATAATTTCTGCCTAAAGCTTTTCTATAGTTATTTTACTATCAAACATTTGTGCTGGATTATCTTTGTATCGTTGCTTAGACGCGCTGAAATAGAAAGGTCACCCAGAAACAAGTCGAATAATTGCCGATGTAATTCGAGGAACGAGCATAAAAGCACCGTTCAAAAGTCGATACCAATCCGACATATTAGCTGCATTTGTAGACTAACGCCGTGCAGATGTAGAAAAGACAGATTCAACCGTAAAAGACCGCTGGCAAAGTGTTATTACTGCAAGAGTTTGCCTTGCACGTGAGTAGAACAAACTACATCTACATATCAGCGCGGATTTTAATTTTTTAAAGCAATGTCGTCAATATCTTATATCAGTATTGTTTGAATTATGGAGATTTTTGTAAATAATTGAATACGATTATTAACGGCGCAATTTGCTTCATCGGGCCCAATGAGGTCCATACGCGTATTTCCTGTTGCTGCTTTTTTATTACATTCTTTGCTGCAGCTGCATTACAGTGAAATAATCGAAGCCGCGCAGGTGCAATGATTCACTGAACGAAAGCAAAGACGAAAAGAATTTTACCAATCCGAGAAACAGACACAGAAAGGTAAGTAACGTTTAATGAGTAATACTTGCGATCAATAGTCAGACAAATGACAAGTGAATATAACCGAGAATATAACAGTATAGTGTATAATTTGTATAAAATTCTAAGACAAATACTTAAAACACAGAGAAATGATAAGAATATTTTAGTATTAATATTTTCACGTTTTCAATAATATTAACTGATTAGATATCTATCTCCCTACTTATATCTTTATTGATAATTCATCACCTGATTTTTATGACGTTTCACCAAAAAAATAACATATCGTTAAGTACCTAAATAATTTACACATGTTCGATTTTGTAACTGAATATAGGACAGTAATAGAACAGGGTAATAAAAACAGTCCACGAATGCCGCGCGACTTCCCTTAAAAATATCTGCCTTGTCAGTTTCATGATTAACTTGAATCCTGTATTAAGTCTCAAATAACTTCCGACGTACGTGACAAATATTTTTTTTCTGAACGCTCTAAATGACAAAAATAAGTTATCTGTGTCACACATTAAAAATTATTTTGCAGCTTAACTCAATTATATGCACATATGATATTTAAACTCGTATATTTAAATGAATAAATCATATATTATTTGCGATTCATATTAATGTCACTAAAATAGATAGAATGTTTTTATAGTTTAAATTTCGTAATATTTGTAATATTCTTTAAATTTCGTAATATTCTTGCATGATATAGATTGCTAACTAATAATAAGATTAGTAATATTTCATCGGGTCATAAGATAAGAATTCAGCTATATGTTATGTTGAAAAGCACATATATAACTTCGAAATGCAAAAAAATAATTAGCGCCATCTTAATAATTGTCACATTACGCGATAACGATTAATGAATAGGTACCATAATTCGATTAATATGATGACGTATTTAAAACATTTATCTGATACTTAATAGCTTGAGTCATCTGAATTATTCTATAAATTATGTATATATATGATATATTTATTATGCTTCTCTTTATCGCCTTTCTCTCTGTCTCTCTCCCTCCCTCTCTCTCTCTCTCTCTCTCTCTCTCTCTCAAGATACATATATTTATTTTTAATTATAAACATTTAAAAATTTTGTTGTTAACATTGTTAACTTAAAATCGTTAATCCTATTATACATCATTTTTATGACCAACAGGAAAATATACATAAATAAAGCTGTGGCTCTTTTATTACATACATAAAAGATATATATTAGAAAATATAGAAATAGCAGAACATAAACATCTTTACGAGATATTTCATATTGCTTTAAAATTGGTAAAGGTGTAAAGAAAATAAATATAGAAAATTATAATATAAATATATATACCTATATATAAAACGGATAAAATCAAATTACAAACACAAAAGATATTCTTATAATCTGTATTATTTGAAAGCTAAAAGTTACGGAGAGGATAGCAACAACAATAGAAAAACGCAGCAATAAATCTGTTAACTTTAAACACCTTTAAGCATCCTTTTTCATGAATGAAACCGTAATAAATCCAGCTCAAATCTTTTCATTGACGAAAGCTGAAAAGTGACCCTACAGAGCGAGAAGTTCAAAAAATGTTGTCGCCGCTCGGGCGATCGGCTGGAGTAGGGGGCACCTTATACTGCATATAAGATGCTGTATCCGCGTTGTACTAGACCGGTACCGGCTGTAGGCGAGCAAAGACAGCGAGGTAGTACGGATTAGTACGTTCGCGCAGTTACAGCTCAGCGTACAGAGGCTAAAGACGACTGTATAAAATCTCTTGTCTTCCCTTCGCTTTTCGAAGCCGCGCCACATTCTACAAGTCAGACGCGACGAGTCAAGGTTTAACGTTCACGGTTTTCCGGTGCTTAAGGCTCCCCGCGGTGCGATCGCACGTCCCTCCTCGGTGCTCGAAGGAAAGCAGAGAAAAACTTTTGCCGATTGAATAGAATCGCCGAAGTGTCGAGATACCGCGGTGGCTGAGGAATGGAGATTTGCAACCGAGAGGACCGACTGTACGACGTGCCGCGCGGAAAAGCGTCGCGCCTCGTTGAGAACGGGGAGAAACTCCGGCGGGAGAAAGTTTCCACCCTGCAGGAACTTATAGATGCGCTGCACGAAGCCTTCGAGACGGATCATGTGAATATCGATCACGTTCAGGACCTGATGATGAGCTACAAGAGCAATCCCACGGAGTGGAAGAAATTTGCCAAGTTCGACAGATACAGGTATCTGGCATTTAATAATTTACATACGAAACTCACTTAGCATTTGACGAGAAACACACATTTCTAACTTTTATAATTTTTTAAATTTATATAAATTAATTGTCGTTTAGACGTAAAATGCAACAGATGTTGCATCACTATTATAAAAATATCAAGATATGTCGTCTTAATTTTGTGTACGATTGTTTCAAATATTCATAAATTATTAATGTACATAAAAAAATATTTAAAAAATCTGTATAATGGTAACGCACAGTAAATTATGAAGAATAATCTCGATCAATCAAAAAATCTCGGTGATTAATCGGAGCGGAAGAAATTAAAAATTCTTCAATAATGTCCATGACATTATTTACATGTCCAAGAATAAAATTATTATATATATTATATATATTGCCACTTTAAAGGTCGCAATTGATAATGATTGATCCGCGATTTTACAGAATATATCCGATATAATTGCACAACTTGTTAATACGCGATGCGTACTGTGGCGTGCATACTGAAATGTTTTCATTAGCTATCAGCTAATTACACATCGATAATTACGGTACTATTACAAACATAATCAGCGCATAACGGTAACGGTCAATTAGGGACATTCCGGAGAAATGCGTCAATGGGACGATGTGCGCTTGATAACTAAATGATGGAAACAAATATTTTCGCCGATAAACATATTTGGGGTGTGTAAATAGAACGTATACAACGCAATGCGGATTATGTGAAATGAAATTAACATGGACGGAGTTCAGAATGGGTTATCGGCCGCTTGTTCTCCGCTCGTTCTCTGTCTCTGTCTCTGGTGACCCCGCGTAAAAACAAAAAAAAAAAGTTTAGTAACCTTGTTCTGAAGTGCCCCGTAACGTCACTTGCATTTGTGATAGGAATAGATAATCGCCATTTAATGATCACCAGACAGAAAAAATACGTCAGATATGTGGTAGTAGAATTGTGTCATCGCTTCAATTTTTTCCCGATCTCCATCGATCTCATGACTGCTGTAAATAATAGATTAGAACTTTAGTGCGCAACAGGGAATATACATAATCAAGAAAAACCATCGTGTTTATAAAGAAATGCTGAGTGCGACTGATGTCAGGAAATGTCTGAGGAAACGGAAAGTTTCCAAGGCAAATGAGACATTTTGTATCAAATTAAAATTATATATATATAATTAACTAACTAATAATCTCGTTAGCTATCTCATAAAGTTAAGGATACACGGAGATAAATTTTGAATCGGAAGGAAAATTTTCTCGTGTCCCGCAGCTTTATTTATTACAGGATGCGTATTACACATGCATATATAATGATAACTAGATTAGCTTATTTATTACGCGCGATCTGGACGTATCTCCATATTCGTCTTCATATTCGTCCGATAAGAGAGGCAGAAAGAGGGAGAATGTTCTAGAATTATTAGGCACCACCGACAATGTTATCTCCGCGAACATGTTGCAACGAACTGGACGATGTAACTTGTATTTTCATATTCAGAGCGGAGATAACGTTTTACTTAGCGCAGAGATCGTTGCTGCGTGCAATTTTCAGACGTTTAAGGGTGCGATTATGTTGGAGCAGTGATAAACGATAAGGAGCGGCGATGCTAAAAAAGCAGTGAGAATAAATGCATTAATTTATATGAAAGTGCTTATATCAGGCATATAAACAATTGTAAGTACACAATATGTAAGTGTTTATATAAAGCATATAAACAATTACATATAAATTAATGCATTTATTCTTGCTGCTTTGTTAGTATCGTCGCTCTTATCGTTTATCACTGCTCCAACATAAACGCACCCTTAGACATTCGAGAAACATCTGCGCTAATAAAACTCAAGAATTTCATGTTTTTTCTCAGAAGAGTTTCTCAATTTTACTGTTTTTTCGTTTATCATATTAGTGTATTATATGTTATCGCGTATTATCGTAAACAGGTATAGTTTAGCGCGTTGTTGCACATCATCGACAATTAGCAACGATAACATAATATACATCTCGGCAATTTTTGATTAGATGGGGGACCGTAAATAGGAACGAAAATGAGTTTACGAGTTCGCGAGATAACGAGCGCCTTGGACGCAGGTGGAATTACTGTGTGCAGTAGCCGGGGATCCACGTGACTCGGGAAAGTACAGAAACTACGGTGCACGTTTACCGGTTTTGCTGTCAACACAAAGTAGAACGTTAATGCCGCGTGGCAGGCAAATATTCCTTCTACCGAGATCGTTCTTACGAAAGACCGCTAGAAAGATAAACACTTTCGGCGTCATACTTCAACCGGTTATTATCATATTGTTCAATTCAGCGATCCTAATACGTAGGCGAACGTGCAATTTGTAGATTACGGAAGTTGTTGACGATGTAGCAGCAAACTATATCAACAAAATAATTCTAAAATTAGTGATTTGAGAGAAGAAAAATGTCAACACAAAATAGAACGTAACGCCGCGTGGCAGGCAAATATTCCTTCTACCGCGAGATCGTTCTTACGAAAGGCCGTTAGAAAGATAAACACTCTTTCGGCGTCATACTTCAACGGGTTATCATATTGTTCAATGCTTTCAGCATCCTAAGTAGGCAAACATGCAATTTATGGTTTACGGAAATTGTTGACGATACAGCAAACCATATCAACAAAGTAATTATAAATTTAGCGATTTGAGAGAACAAAAACCTGTCTCTGTAAAGACGAAAAATGTGACAATCTTTTACAAGCGCAAATTTTTTTTATTTTCGAAACAGAGCATAACAAAATTGTTTTAGTGCGTTTCGGATTTTTTTTCCCAATGTTTTTTATTCATATGCATTGCGATGAAGAACACTTGTACCAGCGAGCGTGTTCAATATTCGTCTAGTAAATTACAGTTCCAAATCAATACTCAGATATACATATTTAAAAATGGAGGGATTTAAAGATATTTTGATATTTCGACAGGGTATTCCTTAAATAAAACTGAGACATTAATGCAATTATAAATAGTAAATATTAATATTAGATAAAATAAAAATAATGTAATTCTCTGAATTATTTTAAAAATTATATTTTTCTTAAGCGGATATTGAATCTTGCTATTTAAAGATATTATTTAACATCAGGAATTAGAGCAGCGATAAACACCCAGAGGCGATCGACCGGTGAACAGTCAGTTGGTTATATGTGCTTTCCATGCATATATTCCCTTTCCCCGTGTTTGCGTTCTGCGCAATCCAGAAAACATTGGTATATCTGTACATCGCATGACAACTCATGAAAAAAAAAAGCGAACGAAACGCATGCCGTGCGAAACATCGAAACTTTCAAATTATATTCGCTCTGCTGGAGTCACCAACCTCCACATTCGCTGCTGGAATCGCAGATCACCGGTTCGTAAACTGTGCACTCTATGTACGTATGTTAAAGCCCCTCGTGAATAATGTTCTTCCATCTGAGATAAGCCCATTGTTAATAAAATATATGTTACGAAAAGTTGATAATTATTTAATAACCCTGTGTATACCAATGCGGAAATCTAAATTTAAATGATTGGCCTTTTTGAGAAAATAAATTTTCCTTATTTTCCTCAACTAGAAAGTTTCAATCGATATTAATATCTGTGTTTTTAAATAATTAAGAACACATTGAGCATAATTTCTTTAGGTTTTAGTAGCATTTTAGTTAAAGTATTTTCTGAAAGTTTATGAATTTATCATAAAGCAACTTTTCTTTCTGTTTCATGTACGTGATTAAGAAATCAATTGATTGCAACTTTGTTGAAATTTATAGTGACCGGTTAACTGGACTAGTTTTCGATCCCGAGCTGCAATATTCGTGCTTTTAGCATATAGCATATTCAGCATTTAGAAGCTGATTTCGTAATAAGTTTTCTCATGCTAAATCCACCAGATTCGAATTAGACATTTAAACCTGTAAATATAATTGTTAATTAAGATGGATCGATAGCTATAAACTTGCTATCGAGTCGAGCGTTTGTATATATCTGGATATCTGATAAAATTTGTATGCATAATAATTGTTTAACGTACGCATTTTAAATGTGCACAAAGATGTTGAGATTTTCGAAAGGTCGGAGAAATAATTTTGGACTCGGATAGCATTTTTGAAGAAAAAACGTTAGATTGTAATACTTACATGACGCTACGTACGCAGATACACGAGGAACCTAGTTGACGAAGGAAACGGCAGGTTCAATCTCATGGTGTTGTGCTGGGGGGAAGGTCACGGGTCAGCCATACACGATCATGCCAACGCGCACTGTGTGATGAAAGTCCTTCAGGGGAAACTGTGCGAGGTACGAAAATTACCGCTTATGATAATTATTAAGAGCTATTCCACAGACCGCGTGTTGTATCTACATATGCATGCGATATAAAATCAAGATATCAAAGTAAGTTGCTTCTTAGACGAGGTACGCGTGGCCCGCGGGATCCGAGACGGAAAATGGTGTGAAGGAGCTGAAGGAACTCGAGAGGAACACGCTTGATACGAACGAGATCTGTTACATTAATGGTATGACTTTTAATTAAGCCGCAGACGATAAGTTTCACCTATTCAATACGCGATAAATGAACAGCTTCCACGAAACTTTGGAACGTATCGCATACGACTCGTTTTGCTGCACGAATATCGAGTCTGATCGCACTTTTGCAAACGCGAAGTAATCGCGAAACAAAGTTTCGAGCGTGAACCTTTTAATTTACGAATGAAATTATTCGCGCGGATGATTCTCTTCTCTGTATATATATTTTTAAAATAATCCTCAATATATTTCCATTCAAGATTCGTTGGGTTTACACCGCGTCGAAAATCCAAGTGCGATGAATCCCGCGGTCTCCCTGCACCTGTACTCACCGCCGTTCTCGTCGTGCTCGGTCTTCAACAAGCAGACCGGGCAAAAGTCTACGTGTAAAGTCACATTCTGGTCCAAGTACGGGGAAAGAAGGAACCGGGTAAGAAATGGTTTGCATATCTCAAAAGTTTTATCTTACCGCGCGATTCTCGATCTATCTTTTCGGAAGACCGTATCAAAGAATCTTAAAGAATCTTGTGCCACATCTCAAAGTTGCATTTACGACGCTGAAAATCATTACAAAGGTTTAAATTCAATTTACGGAAGTCTGCACACGTAATGGAATCTTCGTCTTTTTTTTTTGTGTAAAATTTTCAGATCAAACTGGCGGAACGTCTTTATTCGTATTTTCATACAAGTTTCCGCAAATCTGATTGTGCCGAATCAATATGAAAACCCTAGAATAAGCGGAAATTTAATAATTTATTATAACTTAAATAAATAGATAATTAACTAAAGATTCTCGATATTGATAAGAACATTAAAATTAACAATAAAGAAAAAAATAAGAGTCAGACGTGGTTAGCCGTGCGTTAACATTTCATTAACAATTTGTTATTCTCACGTCTTCTGGACTGGTTTTGGTGAGTTGACTTCATTCTCTGTGCCGGTTAGACCCAAATTTCATTTTTGTTCCAATCATATTGCAGACTATGAACATCAGCAAAATTTTACTAGTGTTTCTTCGTGAGAATTATTGTCTTTATCCATTTAATCTTATGCTCATTTAATTCTCATCAAAGAGCGTGAGATTATTTAATTTACCTGTTACCGGTTCACTGAAGATGGTTCAAGATAGAGCCGAAACGATACGACTCTAATAATACGAAACTTTTGAATTGTTATTAAATGTTAAATAACTTAAATGTTAACTCACGCATAGCTAATCGCGTTTGACTTTCAAAGTCCATTTTTTTCCTTATTAACTATAATTTTATTCCTTATTATGCTTAAAATTTTATTCCTTATTAGTCTTATTACTTAATTTATAATTTATAGGAAATTCAAGACGCCAGATCTCCCGAGGATAACTAGTCTGAGCAAGAGCGCAGAAACACCACAAGCGATACGCCAATTAAGTGCCGGCGATATTCTAATCGGGTGCGGAAAACGATTTGCATTATCTTGGATTGGACCTGGTTGCTCAATTTGCATAAATTAAGCTAGATAATCTTCAACAATTGTCTTATTAATATTGTCCAATTTTCGTCGTGTAATCGTTTTTTAAGTACTTAAATCTATTTGTAAGGATCTGTAGATATTCATATAAGTAATAATAACTGTATATGCATTTTTCGCGTTATGTTTCTTTTTTTTGTAAAAATAAGTTAAATCACTACACATAAAAAAAAATATATTGATTGGAAAATATCTTTAGTTTCAACGTAGAAATCTTGAAGCAAGATTATATCGCATTAAACGAAGAAAATTTAAAGTTGAAAATCTTATAAGAAGATTATAATAGATTATTTCGTATATATAAGCAACATCACTATATATATATATATATATATATGTTGTATAATCTTCTTATAAAAATTTCAACTTCTTATTTCAACATTTTCTTCTTAGTTGAACTATATAAATGATTCATTCAAGCAAGTTTTCTTCGTTTAACGCAATATAATCATATTTCAAGATTTTCCACGTTGAAACTAAGGATATTTTCAAATAAAAAATATTCTTTTTTTCTGTATAATCAAATACAAATAAAGGATATGAAAGAATGATGTGAGAGAAAGGAAGATATTTATAAATGCATGCATATATAGTTCTTGTCTGTCACTGAAATACTGACGAGCATTCGGATTTTCTCTCTCAATAATAATAATGAGCTCAGTCTCGTTTATAAGCCGGCTTAAGTTATTATAAATAATACACGAGAATCCGCGAGGTCTACGGCCGACTCATTAAAATATCACGTCGGCGTACAGTGTCTGCCAGAATTGGCTTGGCCGACGGTCGGGTCGAGGTCGATTTTCACAGACGGCGACGGGATGCCAAAATTTCCTCGGAAAATCGCGCCCGCCGCAGCGTCGGACTGACGGAGATCGATACGGCGCGCCGAGATTTATATAGCGAGATTAGACCGTACGATTAACAATAGAATGAACAGCGGGATCGATGAAAATCGACGAATGTAGCCGCGCCGTGGTTCGCAAGCGCGTGCAAACGCGCGTCATGGCCTCCCGGACGCACGTGCAGCGCGTCAGGATGTTGTACAAGACGATTTTGAGGTTACATCGCGGCCTGCCGGCCGAAGTACGGCCCCTGGGCGACGGTTACGTCCGCGACGAGTTCCGGAGGCATAAAAACTGCGTGGAGAGCGAGGCGATCGTCTTCCTCCACGAGTGGACCGTAAGTAAGCTAGACTACTAGTAACTGGAGTAGAGGAGAGGCGCGCCGACCGTCGTGCGAGCGCGCGACTCGAGAGTCGAGGTTATGTTCGCGTGAGAGCGAGCCTCAGTCCTCGGCGGTGACGTCTGACACGGTGCTGCGATTTCCCTTCTCCGTAGAACTACGCAGTGTCCCTCGCCGAGCAGCTCGGGCTGAAGGGCCCTCACACGGGACGGCCGCTCGGGCGATACCTGAAGGAGCAGGACCTCGAGAAGCTGCGGGACGAGCAGGTGTGCCAGCTGTACGAGCTGATGATCGCGGCGACGGGGAAGCCGGACGGCAAGCAGGGGAAAACGTAGCCCTACGTGCCGCGTGTCCGGAAACTCCATCCGGAGACCCCCCCCCCCCCCCCCCCGGCGCGCTGGAGTCTGGAGTACGGAGAATTGTATTGCTGTGAGATGCAAATAAATCCTGATTTCCCTCACAAGTCGGCGCCGTTTGCCCGACGATCACACTGTATACTGTATAGTAATGACCTAATGACTTTATATTGAGTGCGAGAGGCGAATAGAAGTGTAGTTTATGACGATAAATATAACCGATAATTAATAAAATTAAGAGAATAAAATTAGAAAACGTCATAGAAGAATAATGAGTGAACCTGCGGTCAGTATATTGGTTTGACGCCCAATCTGAGCGATAGACAACGAGTGGAAGTGGCTAATGTTAATGTAATTCACGATAACATAGCATATAATAGTATATGAGGTTGAATATAAACAGTAATAAAAAAATAAAATTGGAAATGCTATATAGGAAATGATGAATGAGGCTGCGGTCAGTATACTGGTTCGATGATCCAATCTGAGCAATAGATAAGAGTGAGAATGACTAAAATATAATTCATGATAACATAGCATATAATATAGTTGCATGTACAAACGCAATATTAAATATAATAACTAATAAACGTAGAAATACATATGCGCCATTTCAGATTGGTGTCATCATAATATAATGTAATAAACATAATTTAGAAAAAGATCGTTTAAAGAGATGTAAAACAAGATAACGTTGAGGTTCTGCACGGTTCTTCCGTCGCTAAACAGGCGGAGTCGCATTTTAAAACTGAATTTTATTATCACGGAGTGATGTAATTTATCGTGACGACCATTCGTTCGCGCTATCCGATAACGATACCTGTTCGGCAGTAGGATTTCCTAATTAGATTTTCGTCAGTGGATGAGCGGATCCGCAGTGATCCGCAGTGATTCGACCTCGCGTGCGGGAGAAATCACGGGGAGGATGAAGGCTTGGCAGGACGCGGCGAGTTTGATATTAGCAGCACGCCACGGGCAGGCGTATAGTCGCGCGGTGTCTCCTGCAGTCGTAAGTGCATAATATAAGTAAACTACATGCACGTGTATGCGTTCTCGCCGCGTGACGAAGACTCGTTCGGCACTTTCTCGCTCTACCTCGTGACTCGTGACATGAGGCCTGTTCGTTTTATGTCCATTTCTACCAATGTAGATTAACTTTAATCTCGGTTTACCTTACTTTTAATCTTTTTTCCAGCTCTAAGAATTAGAAAAAGATAAAAGGTAAGTTAAAACAAGATTAAAGTTAATCTACATTATTGGTAGAAATGGACATTAGCTGAACTTCTTGCACGGTTCACCTTTTCTCTTTTTCTCTCCAGCGTGAAAAGAAAAAGAAGAGAGATGAACCGTGCAAGAAGTTCGGCTAATGCCCGTTTCCACCAACGTCAGTTAACTTCAACCTTAGGTTAACTCACTCTTCGTCAGCTCTTTCTAAGGGCGACGGTTAGAAAGAGACAAAAAGTGAGTTAACCTAAGGTTAAAGTTAATCGACGTTGGTAGAAACGGGCATAAAACGAACAGGCCTATGATTGTGACGTAGAGCGAGAAAGAACTCGACTTGATGACACGGCACTAACGACACATGCATTCTTTTTGAGCCTTTTCTCTACGATTGTATCGATTTGTAAGGCGCGACGTGTATGTACATACACGTGGCTCGTTTAATTAACGTCTATCGACATGCCTGTCGAGATCGAGAGGCGTTCCCGCGGGATTAGACGAGGCTGTACAGGCGACACATGATTTCAGCACAATTACCAGCTGCTATGCCTGAAGCGTCATCAAAAGTCGAGCCATATGCCGGGATTGTACGTTTTCCCGGGCGGCACGGTGGACTCGGCTGACGCCAATCTGAAGTGGCGCGAGCACTTCGCTACCTTCGGCCTGGACAATGACAGAATCGCGTCTCTGGTACCGAGGACCCCGTCGCGACCGCAGATCTTTCGTTCGCGGGCGAACGAGCTGCTGAGAGAGGTCTCGCTACGCATCACGGCGATTCGCGAGACCTTCGAGGAGTGCGGGATCCTGATCTGCAGACGCGACCTAGGCAGCGGTGCTTCCGCCGGCGGCTGGGCCGAACACCTGTCAAGTAGGTTAATCACGCGGAATTGCGGATCAATTTGCCACGAATATATATATGCCTGTTCGTTTTAACTGAACTTCTTGCACGGTTCATCTTTCCTCTTTTTTTTCTTTTCACGTTGGAGAGAAAAAGAGAAAAGATGAACTGTGCAAGAAGTTCAGCTAAAACGAACAGGCCGAAAAAATGTAACGTTCGTCGGATAAACTTTCAGTTCCCCAGGACGAGCTGCGAACGTGGCAGAGCAAGGTCCACAACGATGCGACGGAATTCTTCAATCTCTGCCAGAGGCTGGAGTGCTATCCGGACTTGTGGGCGCTGCGCGAGTGGAGGAATTGGTTGACACCCACGACCGTGTACGAGAAACGCTACAACACCGCCTTCTATTTGACTTGCATGCCGTACGTGCCGCACGCCGAATACGATGACGCGGAAATGGAGGATCTAAAAGTGAGATGTTTGAACAATAGCTCGCGATAACGCGTACCCCCCCCCCCCCCCTTTCCCACCCTCCCCCGTGAGAACTAATTCGTTGGAAACGATCAATTTAGTGGGACACTCCGAAGAAGCTTTGCTCAATGGGCATCACGTTTCCGCCCCCGCAACAGAGCGAGATCGCTAAGTTGACCAAGATTAAAAATATCGATCATCTTCTGGATATAGCCGTGGAACGCAATAGAGAAGGCATGCAGTTGTATTTGCCGGTACGTAAGTTAAACTGTTCTATTAATATATAAATATGTATATAAATATAAATAAATATATTTAAATATACATTATATATATAATATATAAATATAATTTTATTCGCGATTTATGTAACATATAAATCACGAATATAATAATTTATATTTATATATTATCTATATATATGTATATTTTTATATGTTATATAAATCACAGATAATCGCAAGAACGTATATTATCTCGTTGTCGCAATAAATATATTTGTAGGTGCGTATGCACATGAAGGATGGCATTGTGCACGTCCTGCCGGGAGACACGATGTACCCGAAGGAAGTTAGCTTGCTGGAGAAACAGTTGATCGACAAGTCTGATATCACCGTGGATGAATTTGAGAGGATAACCCCGGTGAAAAATAGAACGGAATTTTTTGACACGAAAGTCAACGTAATTTTCACCGACAACGGTGAAGACAATCATGTGGCTTTCCCAATGGCCGGACAAATTTCAAAGATATATGGAGATGAGGAAACCAAAAATAAGCTCTAGCGTTTGAGATAGCAAAATTCGCTGTGATGGAATGTTGTTGTATGTTAAACAATGCGCGACTTTATAAGGGATTGTTAAGGTAATGACATGTATAAATTATCTCCGTTATATTTTTGTAATTAATACACTTATAGCATAGCTACGTAATAAATTGTTAACAATAAACACGAGCGTGTTGCCATCAAAGTTTTTATTAAACGCGTAAACCTATTACTTAATTGACTTAAATAACTTTCTAAACCATGTAACGCGTGCGAGGTGCGTAACGCATTTCAATTTTCAAACGTAGCGGCTAAAAATTTGTAAATAAAGTTAAAATTTTTCATAGCACTCACGTGATTTTTACGCTAGTTTTTGCGATATTTCATTAAAGACAGCACCAGTTGATTCGGAAGATTTGATAAATCGCACCGGGGTCTCGGAACCTGCGCAGAACGCGCGCGGTTCTCCCCGTCGCGTTCCGTCCCGTCGGAGAGAGATCCGTGCGAACGGGGCTTGAGGTGTCGCGCGTCGCGCGCGCCGACGGCGGCAGCGCCGCCCCGGGGCAGCGCGGCGAGAATCGGCACTGGCGTCTCCTCTCTCTCCCGACTCCGGCGAATCGATATTCCGCTCAAATATTGACTCCGCGATTGTGTGTGCGTTGTGCCGTCCGCGAGTGAGCGAGCGAGCGCGCGCGCGACAGAGTCCGTCCCGTGCAGTCAGTAGTGTCAGTACTCAGTCGGCGATGCTCCTTTAAAAAGCGAAGTGTACTCCGAAGTGCGCGCGCGAAGTGAGACGTTACGAACCGCCGGAGAGAGAGCCCGAGAACTCGGGGAGAGTGCGAGAGGGCGAGAGGCGCGTTTAAAGTCGGCGTAGTACGGTGTGCATCGTAAGCCACGCCGCGCGCGGCCAGGCAGCACGATCCCGTCCCGTGACGACGTCGACTACGACTACGACGACGACGACGAGGAGGAGAACTAGGAGGTGCGGAGGAAATATGCTGCCGCAGGCGACGACGACGGGCGCGCTGCTCTGCGGGCTGCTGGCCCTGTGCGTCGGGCTCACCCATGCGAGCATCGCCGCGGCCTTCGTCGAGTCGACACCTTCGAGCTTCTTCGATCATGGAGGTGACTCTCACGGTTCTTTTCCGATTCTCCCTTTCTCCCTGCGTCCGTCTGGTCTCGCCGCCACCGCCGCCGCCGCCACTGCCGTGTCCTACATTCGCTATAACCCGTCCACCTGGTCTCGTCCCGCGAGCGTATCCGGCATCGCCGCCGCCGCGGCCGCCGCCGCGGCCGATCGCGGACGCGCGCGTACTTCCCGAATCTCGACGCCGTCGGAGACGACGTCGCGTCGCGTCGCGTCGCGTCGCGTCGCGTCGCGTTGCGGTACGGCACGGCGTGGCGGCCCGCAGGTGCGACGGGTGATAACAGCACCTGCGGCCCGCTGAGCCTGTTACGGCGAACCCATTGACCGTGTGCGTGCCTGTGCCCCGTCTCTCGTTGTATTATACGGTACGACGCGACGAGCTGAACGTTGCACTGCGCCCACCCGGTCGATATGCCGCCCGCGCCGTCACCGCCGCCGACGCCGCCACCACCGCCGCGCGAAACGGGCGAGGAAAGAAAGGCGGCTGTTAACCCTCCGCCGTCGAGCGATTTCTCTCTCACCTGCGGAACGCTGGAAAACATGCTGTAATCTGTTGAGACTTGAGAGTAAAGAGACCCCCGACGGCCCCCCCGACTGCACCATTCAGGCCGACCGCGCTCGATTGTTGATATCCCCCCCCCCCCCCCCCGACGGCTCTCACGGGGGTCTTCGCGTGACGTAACAAAAAGGTGTCGAGACGCTGGAGAGAAGTTCGGAGTAAAATCCTCCGCCTCCGCTTTTCCCGAGACCTTTCGCGTTGCGAAGGCTGAAATCGATTCGCGCCGCAACGTTCGTTTTGATCTTTCGTCGCGTCCGAGATAATCGACGCATACCGGTTGATTCTACGCGAGAAAATGCCGAGAATTCGTCGCGGCGTGAGAGAAATTCGGGATTTTACGTTTTTGGCCGCGCGTTGCCCGCGTTAGCACAGCCAAATTCGCGGAACGACGCGACGGGAATAACCGTGTTATGCAAAATCCCGGCGATTGCCGGTGAGATTAATTCGCCCGTTCGTATAAGCGACGCGACAGCGGTAATAAAATCGTCGAAATACGGTTCCGATGCGGCACGAGGTCGCCCGCCGCACGAAAAGAGGGGCACAACGACGCCGCCGCGTCACTTTTTTGTCCGCGTTAAATACGGCTCTCTTCTCTCGCGTCGCACCTGACGGGGGGGCGCCGATCGACTGCAGTTTCTTTTTTTACACTATCCCGGACCTGAACTTGATGTAAACAAAAATATGAATGGCGGATAAGAGGCGCGACGGTAAACGGATCGATAATAATACCTGGACGAAGAAACGATCGATCAGAGTCTTTTTATACCGCAGTACGCCGCGATAACACGTTGTACTCCGTACGTTTCTTTATAGCATCAATTTACGTTTCTTTATATTCGTATATGTCGTCACAACGTTGTTTTGTCTTATTTATTATCGGGGTTCCACCTTGTTTATCTGACACTTGGTGCTGCTAAATAGCGCGCCGCGCCGATATTTCGGAAACCTTACGCATACTCCATCCGCTTAATTAAACGCGCACTTTTCGCGCGATGGGGGCCCGCACCCCTCCAGCGATCACCCGGGGCTCGATTACGATCGTTCACCGAATGACGGTATTAGTCATGCTTGTCGGAATAACGAACTAGGTGTGAATCACATTCGAGAGAGAGAGAGAGAGAGAGAGAAGCCCCGCGGAGTAAAATTAGACTGATTTCGAGCGAAGACTGACGAGAGAAAAGTGATGTGAATTTAATATTCTCGTCGCATCTCCCGAAGTGAGAGAGAATAAGGGTGAGAGGGATCGTGTTACGGGTTTAAAAATATTTGGATGCATCCCGCGTGGCGGCGGATCGTTAATTATCCCCTAATCACCCGCTCCGCTAAGATTAGAAGGGCCGCCTCCGTGGACGATATACGTGACGACGACGCTGCGATTCACAATATTTGAATACTTTCTTCCGCGGCTACCGATATCGTGGCCCACATTGCGTGGCTCGCACATGTCGCGATAATTGAATGCATTCTAGCGTCGTCAACCCCGATGCTCCGTCCATGATAACACGCCGCACACGTCAAAGTATATTTCGCACACGAGCAGTTAATTAACGATCAGCGGGCCTGTAATTATCGGCCCGCTGAAATTAGATGTCCCGCCGATTGCGCCGAATATTCTAACGAGAGATGATCGAGCTTTTGCCACTGCCGCCGGGAGACGCGGCGTTAATTAAGCGATATCATCCGCAGCGCGAGTCTCTTTTCCTGATCAATGTTCATTCGTTATGACAATCGCTATTCACGGCTATTCATGTAGTAGAACCTGGTAGTTTAAATGAGAAAAGTGTCTTATAGTTTTTGCGATGAGTATAGTATCAAGAGTTTTTATTACAAACATTTTTTTTGCAACCATTTGCTTATCCATATAATAGCCGATATTATTACTAGAAATAGAGCGTAGATTTTTCACGTGTAGATATTTCACGTCATTCTTGGCGGCACACAAATTTCTTGTGTGTTGATAGTACAAACTTGTACGTGTTTTCATTAGCGAAATGTAATTGTATAGGATTCTACGGTATATGTATACGTGATTTTATTTCGTAGGCCTGTTTTTTATAAAGGAAAATGTCATTTTTGGCACACAAATTTCTTGTGTGTTGATAGTACAAACTTGTACATGTTTTCATTAGCGAGATGTAATTGTAGGATTCTACGGTATACGTGATTTTATTTCGTAGGCGTGTTTTTTTATAAAGGAAAATGTCAGCTTTGACGCGCCCGACGCCGCTTAATGATAATTACGAGATAATCGAAAAACATATCATGCATATGTTTCATAATTGACTTTCGCGATCGAGAGATACTGCTTATAAATAATTATTCGGCTTAAAATGTACACGTAAAATTATATTTCGAAAATATGGAAATCTGATGTTAAATGAATCGCCAGTTTAACATAGCGAATTTCATTAAATTAAATTTTCACACTGCAATTTTTCGTACAATTATCGTAATAGTATTTGGAATATTTTTAACGAGGTGTCTCATATCTCTCACGCGTTTAATAATAATATTTGTAAATAAACTCCTTGATAGAATTAACTTTGCTGCATAAAAGAGAATAATAAAATGTCTCACTTCAACATTAAAAATTAATAAGGTTTATCTTTTAAATTTTTATTAAGGACGAAAAATAAAAGTCTGGATTTAGAGATAAAGTTAACTATATTGATCGTTTCTAAAATGTTTGCTTTATTTTAACTTATTAGTATAATTAGTTAAACTCGAAAAAACCGTTGGCTCTTTCAAATCTTGATCGTTAAGGAAAAATCTCACTCGAGACTGGTCGTAAAATCTGCCCGTCAAACGTAATCTGGTGATTCTGGGCCACACCAGTGTCGAGAAGCTTACGTGAGGATATTAGTTGTGTACTACCGGCTCAAAATTCCAGTGCTAGCAATTAACAGCATAATTATGAGCCACTGTTATGGACATAAACGAGAACGAATGCGCTCCTCCTCTCCTTGGGTTACAGTTGTTTAACGCTTTTCTCATTATCCGTATGTTGAAGAAGTTGACAACGAGTTAACGAGCTGCTACCTCTTTTGTTTCACTTAACCCATTTCTACCAAATTTCGAATTTTTCTTTTTTTCTCCCTATGTTAAAACCGCGTAACTCGCACCGAATATTTTTCAGTGCTTAATTAAAAACTTTGTTATATGCCATGCGATGGAAGTGGGGAGGAGAAAGAGAAGGAGGAGGAGCAAGAGGAGGAAAAGGTGAATTTTACCGACTTTTCTCGAACGCACGCGTTAACTGAATTTTTCCAACCGACGCTGAATTCGTCCATTAATTTTTAACGCTTCGTTAAAAATGGCAGTGAATTTCAGAATCTGCATCACTGAAGCGCGCGAATTTACATAACGGCGTAAACACAGCGCGAGAGCGCTCTCTATCAATAAAACGCCCAACAGGATCATCACGGAACAATATAGCAGTGTATGCCGAGCGTTTTATTGGTGATACGCTTATACCACTATGTAAATTCATGCGCAAACTGACCTTAATGCCGATTTTTCGAATCCCCGTATTTAACGTGGGACCGTAGATTCAACTCCGGATGCAGCTCGTTTCAAAAGATAAAGTTGGCGAAATCGGGCTATTCATCTTCTCAGAAAAGAAAAAAAAAACGGTTTGAAAAACGAATCGAAAGTCCCCGGCGAGTAACGCGAGGAGCTTCGGTTACTCCGGTGACTCCCCGTTAGAAATAGCGTAACCGGAAACTGAGGAGGCGGTCCTTTTTCGCCTCCGCAGCAAACAAGGTGACGTCGGCGGTGGCTGATCAATCGCATACACGTGTTTCCGCAGCTCCACGACTGGATCTGGAGAGCCTCGAGAGCGGATATCACGGCCTGGTCAAGGAGAATGAAACTCTGGTCGAGGTCACGCCGCAGATTCGCGCCCTGGGAACGAAAGTTTGCTCCTTCCGCATCGCGAACAAGCACCACGGCGAGGCGCCGTTCGAGATCGTCCTGAAGGAGAAGGGGATGGCCGAGCTGCGGGCGTTCCGGGTCCTGAACTGCGAAAAACGCCGTAATTACAAGTTCGACATCGCCGCGGTCGGCTGCAACGGAGCGCAATCAGAAAAGTACGTTTTTTTTTTTTTTTACGTCTGCATTTTACACGGGGAACAATCCTCACACTTTGCTCGAACGGTCGCGCGAATTTTCATTCGTTTTGTTATAAATGTAATAGCGGCGCGGAGTAACGTAACGTAACGCGCGTTCACTCGAGGAAACTCCTCCGAGATATAAAGTAAACTTGACGAAAGTAGAGCGGAATGGACGATACGGAAGAACTATACCTAAGTTTATAATTGCGAGAGTCAGCCAGCTTCAACACGCGACTGCTTTAGCGCTGAAAAAAAGTTTCCTATCGTATGATGCTCTCTCGGCGCTCAGATAACAGCTAAGTAGAAATGTACACTTCCACCTCGTCGGAATTTTCTTCATACATAGTTATCTTTTTCCTACCTGCATACTTAGATAACTGGAAGTAAACTTTTGTTAAAAAAAAAAAGCATTTAGATAACAAAGACTACGAGGTGATGCACATCTCGTTAAGATGTTATTAAAATGTAGCTCAACTTTTACTTTCTATAAATATATTATACTACATTCTGGATGTATATTTAATTTATAAAAAAAAAACCAAAATGTTTTATCAATTAGCGGGCACGTTGCATAACAGAAAATACTTGTACGAAATTTATTATATTTGTTACATTTATTGCAGCAAACGAAATAGAAATATGACGTGTTTGTTCAGTCAAGAAATTAACTATTCTATTTTATAATGTTTACGTCCGTTACGTTCGTAATTTGAACTTTATGTGCGTTCAGTAAAGTCAAGCATAAATTACATGCGTCCTTTCACGTTATCGTCGTAGATTATATCATTATGCACTCATGTATCTGAAAAGACAGAGGCGTGCCTATAACGCCATATCGGAAATATATCATCTTACCCTGTATTTATCTCTAGTTAAAGTCCGTGATAAGTCATTTCGCGAATATATGGGTCATCGGATCGCACGTCGCGCCAGTAAAATGCCAATTTTTTTTTTTTGGCTCGCGCGTCGTGCACGACGCCATAGTCACAACGGTGTATCAGCCAAATGAGGAAATAACTCCCAGTCTGAGTGCACAAATTTTCTCATTACGAGGTTGCGCGATTTCACGCCCGTCTGAAACGATAACTGCTGACTATTCCCTCGCGTCCGTTCGCGTTTGCTCCCGATCTTTCGCCTCGATAAATGTTATACACGTCCCTCGGAATGAAACTTTTACGCTCGCGATCGCGACAGCTAATAAAATGTATTGTAGACCCGAGGGGGAAAGACAAGAGTTACGACACAGTAGAGTAGGAGTACGAAATATTGAAACACGCGACTTTGACTTTTGTTATATGAGAATCGCAAAAATTTATAATTTATATAATCGCGCGCGCGTACATAGGGATAAACAGTACAGTTGTTGGCCACTCTACAATGATTGGCCACATCTTAAAAAATTAAAGATCATAAGAAATACTATTAAAATGTTTTTAATTATTACACAGAAAAGTGTATTAAATATTTTTGTATTTATAATTAAAAATATTTTAATGGTATTTCTTTCTAATCTTTAATGTTTTAAGATGTGGCCAATCATTGTAGAGTGGCCAACAACTGTACTGTTAACCCCTATAATCTATATTATATATATTACGCGAATATAAAATTTAAATCATGATTATAACTTATAAGAACAGTCAATTTATGAAATGTTTAATTTCGTATGTCAAGAACATAAAGTCGGTAACAATAATTAGATAATAAACGCAATGTAAATTTTGCAGTATTTGGGTAAAATGATGGTAAACAGAAAAGCAATTGCAAGAGTTAATTTACTGTGAAAAACTATAACGCGCGATGTTCGTTCTGTTTCCGTTTCTCGGAATCTGTCTCACTTCGCCGAATCGCCGCCAACGAATGGCAGATCAATAGTGAAACATCTCGTATATACGTGCACAACATACGACGCTTTTATATATAAAAGATTTCGCGGTGAATTTTTCATACAAACGATGTTACAAACGATGTTACAAATTTTACTGCGGCGATGGTCGAACGAATTACCCGATCGATTGATATCGCGTGTGCCTCGACCATCGATAATACATGTCGTAATTTCTAATTAGGATATTGGATGTATACATGCGTTCGACACGTTATTAGTTATTATGACATTAATATGGAAGAGTCGAGGCAGAGAGGCCGGTGTGTCGCGCGTGCACAAGCGGGGTTGCCCTGATTATTTATTATTATTGCACGCGACGCGTTTGGCGGATTTTCGGCGCATTGATTTTGCCATATGTCTAAAATTTCAAACGTAAATAGATTCCGAGTGCGTAACTCGAACGGGTCGCTGTTTGAATGCGTGTTTTCGGTAACGAAACAATTCCGAGTCGAAATTCAATCCTTTTCTCTCGCACGTACGTACGGTCTCTGCGGTATCGCATTATTGACTTTTCCGTTGTACGCCGCGTATTAAATTTCCGATATTGCTCCGAGCGGACACTGTCACATAAATGTTTTATATTAAGTATATCGACAGTATTTGCTTGACTGTAATTCTTTTAAATCCCTTCCCAACGGGTATACGGGACAAAATGCATTTCTCCATTATGACAACACGGAAATATTAAAAATAGATATAGTTTCCTACATTGGTGCCACTTTGCGTGTATAAATTATCGCTAATTCGAAAAACCATTACAATTAAATCCATTACCAAGGTAAGCGTATCTATGGCAGCGTGAAATAGCTAATTATCTTGATGCAAAAGTTATTAAAGTGACCTTTATAGCTGGGGAAATAAGCTCTTTTAAATTCATCATGAAGATTATAATGGAAATTCTACGGTTGTAATCCGTTCTGGGAATAGTCGAAATAATATTTCTGCCAGTTGGAAGTAAACATTTTTACATTCCGCGTTACGGCGTGGCGCATCTGCGTAACTCCGATTTTTTAATTCTACCTGAAGCTTGTCGAAAAATTGCACAGATTTCCGACAAAAATATAAGCGTGAAAATATTATTGATATAAATTGCGAATGTACAAACGGAGAGGTACGTAGGAATTCAAAGAATCTAGGCATTCTAGACTTTTCGTCATGACGCATATCCGCACGTTTCTGCGACACATCGTTATCTGAGTTATCTCCGCAGGAGAGTAGAGAGACCTTGAGATGAACGTGCGCACTTCATTCTTATTTCAGCGCTACGGTTCATATTACTGTGGTTGACGTCAACGAGTACGCGCCGCAGTTTCTCCAACCGGCCTATGTTAGCACCGTGGACGAGGGTCGCCTCTACGAGGAGGTGGTCCGCGTCGAGGCGTCCGACCGTGACTGCACGCCGAAATTCGGCGATGTCTGCAAGTACGAGATCCTCACCGCCGATCAGCCGTTCATCATCGACAACGAGGGTGCCATCCGCAACACCGAGCCCCTAGACTACGAACGCTCGCACAACTACATACTCAGCGTGGTCGCTTATGACTGCGGCATGAAACAGTCGGCGCCGGCGATGGTGACGGTCAAGGTGAATCGCGTGTGCGCTCCTGGATGGCGAGGTATCCCCGAGAGGGTAGATTACGCCGCCGGCGTCGGGTCGCAGCCTCTGCTTCCCTCGGCGCGGCTTGACCTCTGCGACGCACCCTGCATCCTGCGCAACGTGCGCGCTACCTTGACTTTGGCCACCGATCACATCGGCAAGGGTTGCGATCGCGATACTTACGGGGTTCGCAGCCAACGGAAACTGTGCGGTGCCTCGCGCGACAGCGTGGACCTGCTGCCTACACCCGGGCCCACCACCTCCTGGACGGCTACCCTCTCCAGAGACGAAGGTAGAGAGGCTGACGAGATCTTCGAGTTTGACGGCGTTGATTCGGCCGCGATCGTGCCGAACGACGTGCTGGAGCACAGTCTGGCGCAGAAGTTCACCATCGGGGTCTGGGTCAAGCACCGACCACGCCCGCGACAGGATCCGCATGTCAAGGAACACATTTTGTGCGCTGCCGACGATCACAGTAAGTTTTCACGTAACATTAAAATTCACTGTTTTGGCAGCATCACGATATTTTTAATATCAAAGACGATTTATAGATATCACTTTGCATTAAAATTATTTTTCAACGTTATTTTATCAGATAGTTTTGTATTAGTCTAATATTTTGTTTTTGTTATTCTTATCGATATAAGCATCTCTCCTGCTTATAAACAGAAGATGCCCATCGATAAGAACAACAAAAATTTATTGATGACGAAGAAAATAATTGTACAAAGAATTTTCTTGATATTAAATTTTCAATTTTTTGGCGTCTCCGAATATTATAAAGATTAACTCTATAGCGTTGTGTTCCATGTTTATCACGCTCATTATCCTGATTGGCTTTATAGCGGGAAAACAAGGAAATGGGCTATAAACTTTGTAATTTTCATTTTCCTTTATACCTGGAAGAGACAATAATCATTTTAGGCAGCTGATAAGCTCACCGGTCGTTCCAATGTCAAGCGATGTTCGTCGATGTAGCAGAATACATTACGCGCCGCCGGGAGTACACGCGCTCAAGCGTTAAAATATACACGTTCACTCTGCGGAAACGCCGGGGTATTATCGTGAAGTTTCGAACAAAGCGGCTTAATCCTTGCGCGGAATGAATTTTGGCAAGAAATCAGGTCGAGCGCATTTATATAGGTCGTCGCTCGCTTGCACGCTTGCTCACCCTCGCGAAGAGTTCAACTCAAATATCCTACCTATCTCTACCCGGTCTGAAATACAAATCTTTCTAAATACCGACCGGTCTCCATGGGCGACGTGTAATCCTCGGTTATAAACGTTCTCTCTCCCTCGTCCTAGCTGCTACTCCGGCTCTACCCTTTCGCGTTAAATCTCTCCTTAATGCCGTCGCGCGCGTCTCTGCACTTTATTACGCGCGGCGGCGTCACGAAAGGCGCAACTAACGCCGTACCGTTTCAATTACAGAGATGAATAGGCACCATTACGCCCTGTTCATAAGGAACTGCAGATTGATTTTGCTGCTGCGACGCGACTTCTCCGAGGGCGACCCCAACATCTTCCGTGCCGCCGAATGGCGTTGGAAGCTCGGCCAGGTATGCGACGATAAGTGGCATCATTACGCGATCCAGGTAGACTTCCCGCATGTCAATCTGTATGTGGACGGCGAGGAGTGGCGCGCCGACGAGAAGAACCCCGAAGTCATCGACGACTGGCCCTTGCACCCGGCCAAGGGCGTCAATACCACCCTTGTGGTCGGGGCGTGCTGGCAGGGCTCCGAGAATAAGACCAAACACCATTTCCGTGGCTATCTCGCCGGCCTGTCCGTTCTAGTCGGCCGAAACGAGAAACCAGAGGTACTCTCGTGCCTGCGGCGCTGCCAAGAGGGCATTCACGTGCCACCGATGGACTTGTTGCAACCGGGTACTCAGCTACTGACCAATTCTGATATGACCGAGGTACGCATCGATGGCGACAACCGCACGAACGTTGAGACCCTGTTGCGTCGTATCGGCTACTCCAATACTCGACGTTTCCCAACGCCGGGTCGCCGTAACTTCCGTCTCGACACAACAATCGTCTGTGAAGGTAGCGAGAACACGCCCCTACCGGTACCGACCGTGCAGTCCTACGTCACCGTGCTACCGCCTCCTCGACCGGGCATCACCGTCAACGGCACCGGTTATGTGGCTCGAGAATACGCTGATTTCCGGCTGGGAGTACGCGTGTTCCCCGACGCGCGCGTCACCGCCGGGTCAGCCGCCCGACTGGACGCCTGCGCCGTCAGTGTTTATCCGAGTCTCAATCCCGATCACGAGAGCCTGGGATTACCCGGTGACGCTTTGCTCGCATTCCACGACATCTCCGCTCGCGTTGACCGGGACGGCGTCGTTCTCTCTGGCGCGGACTCGCCCTACAACTATCAACAACTCATCCGTCTCATCATGTACACGAACCGTAAGCCGGCTTATTACCTCGATCGCGTCTTCAAACTCACCTGTTCCGAGCTGAGCGGCCGCTTCGCTAGCAACGAATACGTGCAAACGCTGGCCGTGATTCATCCTAAGGAGAAGACGACCGTTCTGCCGCACACGACGCCTGGAGAACCGCCCATCGCCAGAATAATCGAGCCAGCACCGGGTCACGCACAGCTCTCGCCGCATCACGCCGATCTAACGGAGGAATACGCTACGGCCGCGCTTCGTGAAGGCAGTAAAAGCATCGGTGGCACTGGTGGTAGTCATGCCGTGACCATTGTCGCCGCCGCTTGCATCGGCTTCCTACTGCTGATGGCAGTGGTGGGCGCTGCGCGGGTGCGTGGAGCGGCCAAACGACGACGATCCGCCGGTGACGAGCTCGCTGCCGAGACGGAAATGGCCTGGGACGATTCGGCCCTCGCCATCACCGTGAATCCGATGGACAGGTTGACGGAACACGACCAGCATCACCAGAGCCAGCGGGACGAGGATGCGGACGACTCCGGCAGCTCTGATTCCGAGGACGGCTCGTTCCGGGACGATGATCTTGACAGCTCCGACTGCGAGAACGATTGCGACCTCAGCAACGGTCGACACCGCCGTCACAACTCGCCGCACGATCTGGAGTGGGATCATCGTGATGTTTAAATCACCTTATTATCTTTACACTGAGCATTCACACATCCCTCTTTCTTCGCGTACTAAGAGGAGTACTGGCCGCGTGCCACTTCCCGCAAATTTTTTTCATCGTATATCGTTCCTTCTCGCCGCGCGCGCCCGCGTGATGCTTGTCGAGCACGTCTCGAAAGTATTTCACGCGTCAAAAAACCCTCGCGCAGCTATCAGCGGCTTTGCGAATTTAATCTGCGGGAGTAAAGAGTTTCGGATTATCGTGTACGGGATGTCCCTCGTCGAACGCGACTTGCGTCCGAAAGATCGGTTTCTCGAAGTTCTCTCCTTGTGCATCAGATATCATGGACGCGTCGTTAAGGGATTAGAATATTTATTACGCTTTTGAATCTCCAGAATATAGAGTAATAAGATTTAACGTTTTAAGCCGCTCCATCGCCCGATCGATTCTCTAAACGACTATTATCTCTCTTTACTGCGCGAGAACGTTATCGTATTATCCGTCCCCCCTCATCCTCTCTCGTAGATGACGTCGATATAATCGATGAGGTAACGATATAAAACGGCATTCAGTTAGTACTCGTCTTAAGCGTCAGGAAAAAAACCTGTAAGAGTGCGGGACGCTTTATCGAATAGTTAAAACTCTTTCTACCTAAGAACACACGTCGTTGATGTTTGGTAGAATCGGAGATACACGCAAGAGATACTTAAATCCCGCCGCCTAATATTTCCGACGGGAATATTTACGGCAGTTATTAATTTATATTCTTGACTCATCATTGGTAGTAGTAGGAAAAAGGGAACTCTTTTTTTTATACTCCTAACTATCTTTCCTTCTTTTTTACTCTATATACGGTTATCGCTATTTTATTATGACTAATCACTGCGGCTATATCCAGCCATTTTTTATCGAAAGTTGTTTTTATTATTATTATTTCTATTATTATATTACTATAAGCAGGACGGCCCGGTGGCGTAATTTTAAACGCGAAACAGTGCTGAGCTGACTCTATATTCTTCCTCGTCTTCTCGACTAAACTTTCTTATCTAAGGTCCATTTGATCTCATGAATGTAATTTTCTCGCAATAATTGTGTCTTTCGTATTTTGATCAAAAGCGCTCGCGGTACGAGCTGAATTAATAAACCGGCGGCGAAACGCGCGTGGTAGATACGAAGATATTCTGAAAGCTATTCGCTTCGGTGTAGCACGTGAATCGGGCTGAGCCTGGGCCATACGATGCTTGCCCACATTTTACACTTTTATTTTTTTAAGTCGTTACGCCTTCGATCGTTTTCTCTTTTTTTGCACGATGTTCCTTCCTGATCGATTTGCAGAAGATGAGCGAGGACATTACCACGTATTTCATGCTAGTGCTTCAACATTTAAGATAATCGGTACAGTATCATATCCGTGATGTATAAGCGTGTCACACATACAGAAGCGGCGCGTTTAAAAACGACAATTCCGCCAGCCGTTAGTCCGCGAACGCTTGGAGAACATGAAATATTCGGCAAGGGGGGACAATCTGCACGCGAGCAGACGCTTCATGCGTTACGTAATTTGATCTGGTATAAATATTCATTTCTAATTAATTAAAATTATTTGACACGTGAAGGATCGGCTTATGGGGTGGATTGTTCACTCCTCGTCCGAGGTTGTCGTTTAGTTTTCCTGTAAGCGTTTGACGAATTAACGGCAGTTAACCGTACGCGATTTATGCGCTCACGACACGCACGTGCTCCACATATGCATATATCAGCGTGATATTCCCGCAGGAAGAATTGATCCGCGCAATTCTTTGGGCTCAACGCACCCACGGACCTGAGTTCCGGACACCGCAGACACACACACACACAATTACACTCTACACACACTGAGAAAAAAAAATTTGTTGGACGCACAAAATTTGTTTAGTTGTTTAAAGGTGCGTACTGACTTGAGCATTTTACACGCACGAACGATTTGCGCGCACGAATGCTCTAGTGTGGACGTGTCGTTTTTGCATAATTACCCAAAAACGACACGTTCACACTAGAGCATTTGTGCGCGCAAATGCGCAATGTGTTCGTGCGCGTAAAAATGCTCAAGTCAGTCAGTACGCACCCTAAAATCGGTTGGTTCAAATAGTGTTTTGTTGGTCCAAAGTGTTTTGTCAGATTGGAATCGGCGCAACGTTCTAGATTTGGACAACTGTTTTCCCGCGCTTAACACAAAGACAACATTCATTAATTGAGATAGCATCGGGCTCGTAATAATGTTTAGTTGAACGTATCGGACTAAATATTTTAGTTGAATGAAACACATTCTGCGTTTTTCAATAAATTTTTCTTTTCAGTGCGCACACACACACACACACACACACACACAAACTTTAGCTGTATATGTGTATAAATATGTTAAAGAAATGCAAATTAAGCTCCAAAAATGGCGAGACAAACCTGAAGGACCGAGACGATCCGGACGAGCCCGCAGACGATCCGATGCCATCTCAATTAATGATTGTCGTCTTCGGGAAAACAGTTGTCCAAGTCGATAATGTTGCGCCGATTCCAATCTGACGGCTGTCGAAATCGAAAGCCGCCCGCGAACTGCGAAGTCAACAACGGGATACTTGGATCTCGATGTCCCCCCTATCAGGGCTGCGTTCAGAAACATCACCCGAGGCCCCCGGGTATCATTTTATCTTTGTTGTTCACCGAATGTTAAACAAGGATATAATGATACCCGGGGACACTCGGGTGATGTTTCTGAACGCAGCCCAGGTGGCTCGCCGAATATATAGACCTATGAATATGACAGCGTGGACAAGGCAGCTCTCACCGGTGTTCGATTCGAATACCGGGTTATGTCCTTTCGTTGGATCCATTCATTATTCTGTGGCGAGAGTCTCGTCTCGAGTAGTAGACGATTATTCTAAGGTAATGCGCAACGGGCTGGGGAAGCCATCGAGCGCGTGCTTCTCCCGTTAATCTCCCCCGACGTGTCGTATCGTGCAATCGCTCTTTTTCACAGAGAGAAAACTGATGCTTTTACGTGCCTTTTAAGCAAGTAGTATATTCGTTGAATTCGTATTGTATGCTTTAACAAGCGAGTCTCAAGCTGCGTTTCCTTTTTCCCCCCGTTTTCTTTTCGTCGCAATATTATTCCATCGCCATCGATGGATTCGCCCTGTATTGTTATTAGGAACTTCTCGCGATACCGCAGCTTTCTCGAGTGCACGGTAAACTCGCTGTACGACGCGCTGTATGCCGCGTTATGGCGAAAAGTTCTGGCTGTATTTTAGACATTTACAGCTGTTAGGAGTTAAGGGTCGGGACGCGCTCTCGCTGGGCGTCGCGTCGTCGTCCGGCGGGCTGTCACGGGCCTCGACGCACAATACCTGTCGATGGTCCTGTGTCGGAAAACGCGTCACACACGTGCAATGATCCCATCGTTAGGGTACATTAAACTCTCTCTCTCTCTCTCGCTCTTTCGTCGAAATGGTGACACGACGGCTGCGCATCCGTTATCGCCGCGTAATAATGAACGGATCCTCGTGTATATGTGTGTCTCCGTGTTGGCATAAATCTAGAATTATACCGAAACGATATAATACGAATGTGGAAGCACCACCAGTACCGAATAACTCGCGTACGGATATATTCTATATTCATATTAGGGAACTATAATGAACAATTTATTTTTCCAACGAGCATATCATATCATTTTTATAAGGGATTCGTCGGAAACGTTTTTTGGGAGGCTTCGCTTCGCTTCAACGAGCGATCGCGAAACGTCGCGACTTCGTAAGAGTTTCTTTCTCGTTCTCGGGGGATAGGTTTCTTTTTTTTTTCCCCATCTCTCCGTTCCCGAGGAGGGTTCACCAATACGCACCCTCTCTTACGCATTTCTCCGACTCGCGCGAAAGCAGATACTTCGATCGAGAATTCGGATTGCTCTAAACGAGAAAGCGGAGTTTGACGACCACCGGGAATTAAAGACAAACAAAAGACGTGCATGATCGTTTATCTGTTCCTGATAACACCAGATCGCATATATACATATACACTTATATACATAAAATACCGGTGTGTATACGCTTGCTTTTGTACTGTCTTTCCTTTCCTAGTGGTTTTTCTCCTAACGCGATTTTATTACACTGCAACGCGAATCTTATCGTAAACGTAATCTCGTATTTTATAACAATCGTAAACACGGTGAGAAGGTAATCAACAAAATCAGCCGAGGCACTCGCGACGCGGCCTCCGCGTGGAGGTCCTCGCAAGGATCGAAGTCAAGAAAGGAATCTGGCCTTCATGAGTGTGTCTAAATTAGCTTACGTAAATGTGTACACACACGCGTTTGTATGCTTAATCCTCGAGCATAAGTGCACGGTGAATTATACAGTTCGGGAGATGTTTGGGATTCTCGAGTCCTATTTCATTTGATCGTCGTACACGTGACATCGTAAATAAATAACATATGTGCGCTCCCATCGGGTGCATCACGCGATTGTCGATGTTACGAAGTCAGAAGAAGAGCGCGTGAAAATCGGTGGGGGGAAAAAGGGTATCTCGCAGAAAGTAACTTTACCCGACGATCGTACACGCGCATGGTGCATTCTTCCCTTATTTACGCGAAACAGTTCCTCAAGTTGGTCTCGATATCGTCTCCTCTATTTTTATCGCTTGAAAGATTCGCCACTCGGAGCTTCGCGTCGTTTCTGAAAATTATTTGCTCATGTAAAAAACATCTTTGATCTTGGTACATAAATAATTCAAAATCAGCAGCAACATGTGGCTCAAGTTACATAAAACTCAAGCTGCCTTCTGTGTACGCGATTTAATATTATGCAAGAAGTATGTAATATGTACAGTGATAAAGATGCTCATAATCCGAACGCGATGAAATAAGGGACGCCCATGCGCTTGCGAACAACTCTTTCGTTATTCCGAGCGAGATATCGGGAGACCAAAAGTCTCCTTCGACTGAGAAATCAGGAAATCAATGAAACGAGAAGTGATTCGCAACGTGAACCTAATCGGGTGCGCGCATCCGCTCTAAAGATGTACTTAATCACTTATAATTAAACGGGAAATGAAGGAACTACGCAGAGAACAAAACCAACTAGAAGATATTATATAATATATATATATATAAAATATATCTAAGCTGTTTGCAAATGATGACGATGTAAAGGGGTAAAGAGGGAAGAGTAAAAGGAAACAGAGGGAAAAATATGAATTTGTAATGTATCATTGTATTTTGTAGGCAGCTAGAGCGTGTACGTATACATATGCACAGATACCCCCGTGTATGTATGTATGTATGTTTACGTATATAAATATACATACTCCTCCCCCATCTTCGTCTCACTTATACACATACACGCATACACACACACACATATACGTGCCGCTCGCCTGAGACGGTCAGAGGAAATATTTTGGATCTTAAAGGAAGAACGAGGGAGCTCGGAAAAGTCGGAGGGGCTGTAACACGTCAAATCTTATCTTCCGAATTTCCGAGGGGAGGACCTGCTCTCGTTTATCACGACGAGGCGAGAGGCATTCTCTTCAGCGCATATTACACGCCCGCCGCCACCGACGCGTATCGACTTTTACACACACATACACACAATCTCTCACATATATACATACACACACACACACACACACACACACACACCCATCCCGGTGCGACGACAGTGAAAAACGTGTATGTATAAACGCGCGATCACGCGCGCGTGTAAATCGAGAAATTATAACGCTTCGCGGAGCGAACGCTCGTGCCATTCATCTGATCGTTCGTTTTCAGCTCGCCGTCTCCTCTCGAAACGTCGAATGAGAAATATAAAAGAGATAGACGTTAGTCTTGCGACGATTCACGCCGCAAGATTCAGGCAATGCGGCAAAAATTCCTTCCCACGCGAACGTAATTTGATCGAACTTTTCATCCGTGTATTTTACAAGAGCGCTCCGGTTATAATTGATGTACCGAATAGTTTTTTCAGTAGAACGAATCCATATTGATTTCATTAATGAGATTGCTGTGTATATTCTGACTGATTCATTTTTCCATATTCCCGGAGAATATTGGAATCGAATAAGCTAAAAAGTGCATTCAAGCCATAAAAAGCATGTAGAGCGTGTATTACATATTTCTCATAAAATACCGAACGATCGCTCCAGGACTTCGTTGTTATTTCTCGTTGTATGCGACACTCTCTATATAAAAAAAAAAAGAAAAGTAAGTACGTGGAGATATAGCGCATAGTAACGATACGATCGGATGTTAACAATAAAAAAATAAACTGCGCGATGACAGTGTAATGAGTGAAATAATCAACTACTGATTAGTTAGGCCGTAATGCGGAATATCGTTACGTGCCGACTAAAATTCCCTCCCATCGCAGATTGATTGTGTGTTAACTAATAAGATTAAGTAACGGTATAGTATATTACAGTTAAGGAATTTAATTATTATGAATAAATAATTAAAAGAAAAAAATACTATCTGTACGCTAAGCACACACACGTTTCGAGCCGTAACGTGACGTATGGCTAAGGCAATGTTTATGACTTTAATCGAGTCTTTAATTTTAACGTGACACACTGAGTTACTCGGCGCGTCTGCACCGCGACGCACAGAAACGTCAAATTATCTTGTTAACTCTGCAAACTGAAAGATCGTTCAAGACAAAAATGAGAAGTATATTAGCAATAGTATATTAACTATACACACACGTACACGACACAAAATCACGCGCGGCCGCATATACACGCTGCACAGGCTAGGAAAAATAAAATACTATCTATAACGACATTATAAATAACATTAAGACGTCAACTGTATTTGTTTAATAAAGATGTACATTCGACATGTGCGAATTGCCCATTGCGTAGTCGGCAGGTCACTGTAATTGATAAATTTCCAGCTGATTTGAAAAGGACCAAGGAGGATTAACTATATCTCTCGAGTATTTTTATATAGACTATTCTTGCGTGCGATTTTTAAATGACCTGCCGGTTAAAAATGGATATTGTATTATTTCCATTCTCTCCTACATCGTCCTTTCATATTTGTACTAGAATCTGCGTCCCATTCCCGTGAACCTACATCCATCTTACGTTAAAGAAGCGAAACGTGGTATTTATAAATATCAAAGTTTTTATTGATGTACATATTAAATAAAAATTATTTGCACATATACAGCGTGAGTAACAGAACTATACAAATATTATGTTGCGACGTTTTAAATTAAACAAGTAGAAACTCAATTTTCTCGATAAATATTTACAAATATACCATATATCGCAGATCAAAACCGAAATTGCATGCTACTTTGATTAGTCTACCAGATATAATTTTACTAAAGCCTTGATAATTTCATATTTTTGTATTAAAAAATATTTTCAATCGGTATATATATTTAGTTACGAGATTACAAAGAAAATTTAGTTTATAAGTTATACGGGCATTTGTAAATTATATTATTTGCGGAGATTGTATCTTCTCATGTATATATTAGTAGATTTCTTTAGTAACATAAAATTACATTGTCCCTTGTAACAACGTTTGTAACGCAAATTATTATAATAACTTTAACCAGTTCCATCGACGCGCAGTAATTGCACTTATTTTGGCGTGGTATGTATCATTTATATATAATCATAACAAAAAATTGCAGAAAAGTTACAAAATCTGATTTTCAAGGATATAAAGTACCTATTATGAGTCTCTTGCATCTTATCTCATAATTTGTTTTCGATTTCATAATAAGTATTAAATTATACAAGAAAATGACATGATTAAAAAAAGTTTCGTTTCAGACGTATCCTTATTATAAAAGGTATACTTCATCATGCAATAGATATATTCGATGCCATACATTACACTCTTGCTGTATATATTTTCATTTTTCTTTTAGTTCTTAAAATTTTCATCTTCATCCATTAAAAAAAAATATGCTTTTGGTTTTGTGAATCTTTCTATTGTAAACTTATAGTTTTACATATTAACCTGTTATCGCTTTGAATATTTATAGTAGAATGCATCCCTCATCTCAGTATCAGCAAACAATGATGGTTGCTTCGCCATTATTGGGAGAAAATAATTTTATGTTCTCCGCATTCCAATGTAACAATGCTCCTTGACAAACGACACTCCACACATAAGGAATGAAGAATTCCTCTGGTTGTTCTTCTTCTACATACTTGAACTTTAATTCTGGGAATTTCTATAAACAACAGTATATATATTTAATTAAAATTCTCATAATAAGTGTAAACAAAAATTGTAATAATCTGTAATAATTTCTACATACTCTTAAACGATCCCTTGGCCATTCTAAAGTTCCTTGTCGTATAGTAGCTAATACTTGACTAACACCTAATTGTGATTGATCTTTTTGTTCCAATTTATAAGAGAAAAAATTAATTACCTAAAAATTATGTTTCAGAAAATTTCGATTATTACATACCAATTTAAGTATAATATATTGAAATATGAAAATGCTATGACTTTATTCATAATTTTAAAGTGGAAACTTACAGACTCAATATTTTGTATAATATCTTGGAAAGCAGAATGTGTTCTAAATGGTTGAAAAACATCCTTTTTATACAGGAGAGTGTAAATTAAATTCGGATTGTGCGCGAGTCTATGGGTTAAACAACTATTTATAATTTCTAGCACCATCCGTAAGACTTCCTCAAGTATAGTCAAGTCTTGAATCTGGAAAAAAATATTTTACTTAATAAATACCAAACAGAAAATTACTCGTTCATATATCTTACCAAGTCTTCGGTTGTAACAGTAGAAACAGTGGAAGCATCGGTTTTCTTTTTACCAACTGTTACATTAATAGTCGTATTAATAGTCGTACTAGTAACAATACTACCACTGGCAGGAAGAGTTGTCGATTGTGTCTGCTCTAGAATTCTTGCTTCTAACCGTGCGTGCTTTTTTGCAAGAGTTTCAAACAGACTTAACAACCTCTGACTAACGTAAGGGTGTAAGGATGTGAATTGGGCAGACATGTTTGCTAAGGCTGCTAAACAGTTTGTATGAAGATATTTGTCCTAATAATGATAAAGAGAATATTGCATTTTGTAAATGTGCGGATTTATATCAATGTATAAAAAATATCTCTCACACGTACTCTCATTTTAAACATATTATATTGTATCGTGCGAATCACAACAAGGATTAAAAGACCACCTAATGATATTTCGCTGATGGTTCTCTCAGTGTACCATGTTACACTTTTAAGTATCTTGAAAAAAAATGACAATTATTATTATAATCATCATTACAGAATTATATAAAGTATTGATACCTACAATTTCGTGTATTCGTTTGTTAAACGTTTCATCTTCACTTAAAATTAGCAAGATGATGAGGGACATATAAATATGATGGGATGTGTTGTTTGGCGCATGATATAATATTTGTAGTATCGGAGTTACCTGTAAACAAACGTTTCAATGTGTTTATTATTAAATATTAGAAGTATTAATTAAAGTCAAAAAAAAATGTGAGCTTTGATAACACTTGCCAGTAGTTGTATGTCAGGCCTTCTCATTATGTCGTGTTTCACACTCGAATTTCTATGTAAAAGCATATAAAGCAGAAGCGTGACTTCGTCTGTATTTGGTATCTTACAAATGGTATTATATAATTTATTTAGATTAAATTTAAAGGTATCAGCTGCGTTTCCTTGCGATATAGTATGATCTTCTGTAACAAAAAACATTTTTTATTCAATATACAATGTTAATAATCCATATCAGGATTTTAGTAATTAAATCAGATCTGATAGCCCGTTGCTCACCTTGCATATCTACAAAAGAGAAAAGCGCGTTTCTATATGGATTCTGCGTAGCGGTACAGTGATTCGTCAGAACCAGTAGAAGTAATAGAGATTGACTAGCGAGCGGAGTTTCCGTATCGCGTTTTTTCTCTTCTTCCTCAGCAGTGCCGTTATGTGCAACCTGTACATTTTTTGAACCGCTGCCTATGCCCATTCTTATTACGTTCCACAACCCGGCTGAAATAATGCTTCATATTAACGTTTTGTAAAATGGACCGTCCGCGTTTTGGGATATCGTTATATTTACCAGCAATACTGAATACAATACTACCCCCGGACTGCTGCGTCAGTAACCCCGGAGGAGCGTGTTCCTGTTGGATAAAATTGTGCAACAGCGTACACACCATAGTAGGCGCATGTTGGTTCAGATGCGCGTGCATCGCTATCCTATACACTGTGCTGTATTCGGCCGCAGTTTGAGAAAATAATTGCACCGAGAGCAGCACAAGTAAACAATTAATCGCCTCCAAGTGAACGACATATGTAAATTCACTATAAAAAATGTAGATATATCTATAACGCATACAGTATGCATTTTTATAAACATACACTGTTAGAGTATATTGTCTTCACTTACCATAAAGGTACATCTGTAATAAGTTCTATCAGCGCTTCAATAAAAAATGCCAATCTATAAGAAGGAAGTGCTTCGTTTGTCGTTTGCGGTGCTTCAATGTGATTTAGCATCTGTTCTTCACCAACGATCTCAATGAGGTACTTCAAAATACATCTCACAGCAAACAATGCATTGTATGTTTGCCATGCTGATATTATACTGTAAATAACAAAACAAAGATGTTTTAAATTCATTTAGTATTACAATTATGATGTATCAATGAAGTAACGCATGCTTACTTCTGATTTTGTACAGGCGCTAGCAGCTCGTTGATGCGTATCAGAGCTATTTGTATCAGCGTACCAAAGTTGCCAGTAACCAAATTATTAACGAGCAACTGTTGGCAGGATGAGTCTAACCGAGAGTCCAATTCTATCTGATCGTTTCTCGTAATGGGTGGTCGTATGTTGTAAGAGAGAAACGTACTCCAGAATGGATCATTCGCAGGTATACTCTGCTTCCCGCAGAATCTTCCCAGGTGCACATTCTTGGAGAGATCTTCATAGCGACTCGGCGTGGCACCCATTGCCTCTATTAATCTTCTGAAAATGAAACAGACAACGATTCCCAATATCTCCATTAAGAGAATCTGCTCCTCGCATTACATGCAAATGCAAATTAAGTCATTTTATTTTTTATTTACACGCATATATGTATAATAAAACTGATGACGTTATATGTTAAGTAATATCGAACGGTTGACTTTCTGGCGACTTAAAGACACTCTTTACATCGTCGGCGGCGATGTAAATACGAAAACTGCTTTCTTTGTAAGGATAAAACACAATCAAGACTACATTGACAGTTCAGCATAACGACGACGACTTAGCACGAGCGAATCGACACGTACAATCAACCATGAATATTCTAATATTCCTTTAGCGTTTGCACAATCATGCTTCGACGTTGTAGCTTTTGTTACAACAGCCGGACCGTTATCTCGCGTAAACGTAAACGCCGCGACGGGTCGGGCGAGCTAATAACCATAACCTCCAAACGTCGCTCGGCACATCGAGAACGGCTCGATTAACCCGTTACTTCGGCGGTGATTCGCAAACACAGCCTCATGTCACTTCGGATGACGCGTTTCACGCGTCGAAACAAAGCGCACTTACAAAATTACTGGTCAGTTGACTCGCACATAACGCATTGGACAGCAAAAAGTTCCACACTGGCATCAGCTGTATGCCTGTATCCTGTATCTGCTATATCGATACAGTCGGTCATCGTCATCGCCTCGGATTCCTCGGAATCGGGACGAGTCTGCCGTACCGACTGTCGACTGGCTAAAAACGCGCGAATGTCTCGTTCAACTATCCGGTCGGCTCAAAACTGGCGACTATTTTCGACTCGCGATGGATTATTCGTGTCGTAAACCAGTGGCGGATATTTGGCATTTTAAGGCCTCTGAACGCTCGATTCGAGGAGACCTTTGAAATACCGCGGCTCCAGATGTATCTGGCGAAAATATTTGTCAAACGGTACAGTACCGTTGAGCCGTTAACCCCGGCGACTCCGCCGCCATGACAGTCCCGGCGTATCGGTTCGGAAACGGAGTGAGTGCGACCGCTCCGCGTTCGATCGCGGATTTTGCCTGTCAAAAGTGCACGACAAACGCGAATTCTTGCTGAGAGTGTCGACCGAAGGGACGAGTGATCACCGGAGCGTGTCGGTTAACGCTGGCGGTCGCGATAGACGCCGTTTCGTCGGTCGTAATCGACTTGGCTCCGAACGAGGTTCTGTCGTGAGAACGGTACCAGTCCCGGTGAGTACAGATTCCAATGCCATAGGCGCGCAAAAATAGTCCTTATGTCTTTTCGAGGGAATCGAAGCGCGATTGGAGTACTTTTCGCCGTGCTTCAGTGGCACGTTGAGCACAAATTCGCCGTAATTCGTATCGCATGCATGTAATTGTTGCATTTATTGGAAAATCTGCCACCAAGCACAATGCATATGTCAATAGCGTGATTATTCCGTCAAGTGAACTCCGCGCTATCGTAGCGTCACTGTATAAGATACGTCATATTGGTAACGCTACAGTTTTGTCAAATAAACTTCGTGCGATCATAATTATATTGATCGTGATTCGTGAATATCATGTCGGTAATGTAAATGTCGATAGTTTCGACAGATTAAGTGAATTCTGTACGATTACGTCTAATTGAAATACATACCCTGATGGAAATATATTTTACTGAAAATACATATAATAAAATTTTACTGAAATGTTATTTAAAATTCTCTCTCAATTGACCCTATTTCATTATTATTCCATCCATATTTCAGTAAGAATTCAGTTTTCAGATAAATTCAATTAATTTCGTTATATCTAATATTTCAAAAAATTGTTACTATACTTTTCAACAGTATAATTAACTTTCCTTATATATTTCACAGTATTATATCACATTTATTTTGAAATATGTTTAGTGATTTTTCAATAATTTTGTTTCACTTTTTATCGATTTCAGCAAAATATTTTCATCAGGGTATACTGAAATATAATAATAAAATAAATATATCTCTATATGAAATATTGTTAATTACTACACATATATAGATATGAAATATATCTATATATGTGTAGTAATTATAACAATATTTATATATGCAGTATAATTATATAAATAATATTTATGTAAATGCAGGTAATTGGCAATGATTGCGATAATTATCTCTTGACCGCAATCATCCTTTCTCTCTTTCTTCCTTTTTCTGCTTTTACATACATTGTTTTTCTGTACATTAGAAATATGAAATTGTAGTGATTGATACGTTTATAAAATAGTGTGCATGAGTTGATTGAATTAGACGATAGTAATTAGGGAACAATCGCGATAATTATTCTTTGGCCGCGATTACTTTCTCCCTTGACCGCTCAATTCTAATTCAATTAATTCACGTACATTATTTTAAACGTATCAATCTACATTCTATACAATTTCATACTTCAAATTTACAGAAACAATGTATGTAAAAGCAGAAAAAGGAAGAAAGAGAAAAAGGGTGATCGATAGGCCAAAAGATAATTATCACGATTATTGCAAATTACTATTTACATATAAATATTATGTATATAATTATATAAATAATATTTACGTAAAGGATAATTGGCAACGTTTGCGACAATTATCTTTTGACCGCGATCATCCTTTCTCTCTTTCGTTTTCTACTTTTACATACATTGTTTTTCTGTACATTAGAAATATGAAATTGTAGTGATTGATACGTTTATAAAATAATGTGCATGAGTTGATTGAATTAGACGGTAGTAATTAGGGAACAATCGCGATAATTATTCTTTGGCCGCGATTACTTTCTCCCTTGACCGCTCAATTCTAATTCAATTAATTCACGAACATTATTTTAAACGTATCAATCTACATTCTATACAATTTCATACTTCAAATTTACAGAAACAATGTATGTAAAAGCAGAAAAAGGAAGAAAGAGAGAAAAGGTGATCGATAGGCCAAGAGATAATTATCACGATTATTGCAAATTACTATTTACATATAAATACTATGTGTATAATTATATAAATAATATTTATGTAAATAGTAATTAGCAACGATCACAATAATTATCTCTTGTCCGCGATCATCCTTTCTCTCTTATTTCTTCCGTTTCTACTTTTACCCCGACTTTTACATACATTGTTTTTCTGTACATTAGAAATATGAAATTGTAGTGATTGATACGTTTATAAAATAACGTGCATGAGTTGATTGAGTTAGACGGTGATAATTAGGGAACAATCGCGATAATTATTCTTTGGCCGCGATTACTTTCTCCCTTGACCGCTCAATTCTAATTCAATTAATTCACGAACATTATTTTAAACGTATCAATCTACATTCTATACAATTTCATACTTCAAATTTACAGAAACAATGTATGTAAAAGCAGAAAAAGGAAGAAAGAGAGAAAAGGTGATCGATAGGCCAAGAGATAATTATCACGATTATTGCAAATTACTATTTACATATAAATACTATGTGTATAATTATATAATTAATATTTATGTAAATAGTAATTGGCAACGATCACAATAATTATCTCTTGTCCGCGATCATCCTTTCTCTCTTATTTCTTCCTTTTTCTGCTTTTACATACATTGTTTTTCTGTACATTAGAAATATGAAATTGTAGTAATTTATACGTTTATAAAACAATGTGCATGAGTTGATTGAATTAGACGGTAGTAATTAGGGAACAATCGCGATAATTATTCTTTGGCCGCGATTACTTTCTCCCTTGACCGCTCAATTCTAATTCAATTAATTCACGAACATTATTTTAAACGTATCAAACTACAATTTTATACTTCAAATTTACAAAAAACAATGTATGTAAAAGCAGAAAAAGGAAGAAAGAGAGAAAGGGTGATTGATATAGGCCAAGATATATTTTTTCGCGATTATTATTTACATAAATACTATTTATATAATTATACCTACATATATAAATATTAGTTACTACACATATATAGATATATTTCAGTTTATTATAGTATATTTTAATTAGACGCAATCATATACATAACTTAATCTGTCAAAACTATCGACATTTGCATTACCGATGACATAATATTCACAATCAATAATTACGTAAAGATAGTAATTAGCAACAATCGCGATAATTGATCCTTGGCCGCAATCACTCTCTCTGCTCTCTTTCTTCTTTTTTCTGCTTTTACATACATTGTTTTTCTGTACATTAGAAATATGAAATTGTAGTGATTGATACGTTTATAAAATAACATGCATGAGTTGATTGAATTAGACGCGGTGATAATTAGGGAACAATCGCGATAATTATTCTTTGGCCGCGATTACTTTCTCCCTTGACCGCTTAATTCTAATTCAATTAATTTATGTACATTATTTTAAACGTATCAATCTACAATTTCATACTTCAAATTTACATAAAAACAATGTATGTAAAAGCAGAAAAATGAAGAAAGAGAGAAAGGGTGATTGATATAGGCCAAGAGATAGTTTTCGCGGTTATTACTAATTACTATTTACATAAATACTATTTATATAATTATACTACTATATAAATATTGTTAGTTACTACACAATATAGATATAAATATATTTCAGTTTATTTTAGTATATATTTTAATTATAGCAATCATACAGAATTCACTTAATCCGTTGAAACTATCGACATTTGCATTACCGACATGATGTTCACAATCAATAATTACGATCGCACGGAGTTTATTTGACAGAACTGTAGCACATCCGTGTTAGCAATATTACATATCTTACACAGTGACGCTACGATAGCGCGGAAGTTCACTGCTTATTATAATTATAAGTTGGAAGTGCAAACTTATATTGTAGTTTATGTGATTGTTTTATAAAATTAAATGCACGAATCAATGGCAAGTTATATTATAGAGTTACATGCATAAATTAATTATAAATTGTATGTTAGTATAGTCATTTACAATAAATTAGGTTGCTGCAGTTAATACTATGGCCGTTACAAAAATTATCTATTTCTCTCATTATATCCGTATTATGAATTTTCTTTAGTTTCCAAAAAATATTGTATAGAAATAAACGTGTAGTATCGAGTGCTACAAAAATAATCAAGTGATCATCGTATTATGCATAGATATAGTCGGTGGCAGATTTTAAAGTACCTAGGTATTTACGCACAATTTGATGTAGACACCTTTACAGCATTTTTTAAAAGCTTTTGAAGCGCCTATTGCATTTAATGGAAAATTTACCACCGGGAAAATGAGAATAACCGTTTAGAAAGTGCATTCGATATCGCGTTTCATGTATTTACATCGCAAATTCGCGGTTTTCTCGCTTCGAAAGTGCAGTGTACGAACTTTCAAAGCTCGTTTACGTATGTGTGTACAATAGCGCGTATAAAAGTGTTTATTATACTGTATAAATAGTGTGGATAACAATAAAGTGCTCGTTTTTGGTATTGATCGTTTCCTCGACGGAGCTGATGAGTATTTCTCGAGCGGATGGAGCGACACCGTGGCTGGTGAGTAAAATTGTTTATTTTTTATTGAAGAAGAAACTGCATGTAGCAGCATACATACCCGCAACTGCTATTATTTATTTTACATATGTATATTAATAAATTTTAAAATATTTATTGAAAAGAAAATATTTTATATATTATAGAAATAAAAGAATGTTTAGTAAATGTGTTTATTAAAATATTCTATCGCGAATGCAAGTCAATCAGAGTCTAAAAACGATACAATGCTACTACATTCAGGAGAAATATGAAAATGAGATGGTAGGTTAAAAATTCCCGTTCTTATCGAGACTTTAATAGAATATTGATAAAAGTAACAAGTTGTAAGACATTGAGATTAGCATGAGAAAAGAAGAATACATCAATGTCAGCGTCGATCGAAGACGCCAAGGTGCCGAAATTCGTCAACTTTGTGATAGGTGGCATGTCGGGGTAAAGAAAAGATTCATATTATAGTAACCCATTACTTTTTTACTCGAGACAAATATCTAAAGAGTTTTTTTGCCTTTAAACTCACGGCAATTTTATTCCACCAACGTCAGAGTGATAGCACAGATCGCGACGCATCCTATGGATGTTCTTAAGATACGCATGCAAGTGTCGCACGATACTTTACGCGACACAGCACTTCGCACGCTTAGCACGAGCGGAGTTTGCGGTTTTTACATGGGGCTGAGCGCGGCTCTTCTTCGTCAATTGACTTACACCACCAGTAGACTCGGGATCTATACCACATTGCTGGATATCGGAGAGTAATGTCAATTATTGTATTTATTGCCAGTCATTGCGTTTAATGATTAATCCTAATCCGCGGAATTGAGTGGAGATTTGGCGTTTACTGCCTGTGTTATTAAAATGTCTCATTCAAATTCCTTCTCTTCAGACAACATTTTGGCTATTTAAATTACGTTACGATGATTAGTCTCGGGATGGTAGCTGGCGTGATGGGCTCTTTCGTCGGCACTCCGACTGATCTGGTATTGATTCGCATGGTGGCTGACATAAATCTGCCACCAGGTATTCTTATATCTAGGCCTATATTTCTCAAAATAATTTATGATAGAGGAAGATACGAACCTTTAACATGTTTGGTACTTAATATGAAAATTAATATCTAGAAAAACGAAGAAATTATAAGAATGCCGTGTGTGGCATTTTTAATATATGGAAAACCGAAGGATTTTCCGGGTTATGGAGAGGAGCGGTGCCCACGATGGGCAGGGCAGCGATTGTAAATGGAGCACAGTTAGGTACATACACAAAAGCGAAGATGTTGTTACGAGACACAGGTTATTAAAATTTACAATACTATAAACCTATCTGTTTTACAATGCAGTTTTACATAGAGCAAAATAGAATAAATATAAAGGAAAATATGTAAGAATATAAACACGAGAGATAATAAAAGTACTAGATAAATTGTAATTAATAATTGATTTTAATTATGGTTCCCGATGATTTTAATAGATTTTTTTAATATGACAGGGTATGTCCAAAATGGTATACCGCTGCAATTTGCCGCTGCCATGATGTCCAGTGTAATTACGTGTTTCGCTTCGATTCCGATGGACGTAGCTAAAACTAGGTAAAGGGGCGAGATATCAAAGGCGAAATGATTGAGGTTTTTAAATATGCATTCTTGAATTGCGTTCTAGAATTCAAAATTGGAGACAGCCTACGAAACCACCTGGTGTCACGGCTATGATCATTAATATTGTTAAAACAGAAGGTATATTGTCACTATGGCGCGGTTTCCTTCCGTATTATTCCAGAGCTGCGCCCAATACCGTAATTACCATGGTGTGCGTTGATCAATTTCATCGAATGTATTCAACATTTTTTCCGGTATCGTCGTAATAATAATTACCTACGCTAGTATTAACTGTTTTCCTTTAATTACGCCCCGAATTACGCGCTACAATATAATCGGAGTAGAATCTAAAATTGAGATGTTGCAATTATTTAATTAAATTAATGAGAATATTGTTTTAGAAAGTATAGAAGTTTATCTGAAATTTTTTGCACGTTTATGACGAGTGTGTGTGATACGGCAAAAATACGATTTTTTTATTCGGATATATTTTTTTATTATTACTGGAAATATGTTCTGTATAAACGCATCAATTGCTCGTTGATAACGAGGGTCAGTACCGTGTGCGGACCGATCCTGCAGTAAGTTGGCCAGAAACCTTTCCAAAGCGATCCTATTCCCTCGTTTTTCGCTATCGACATCATAACTGAGATCATACCCGGAGGTTTCTCAGTGTTCCTCATGTTTTGTATTCTGCGAACAAGGAATAGTAAAAAAAAATAATCTTACTAAATTTGTTCAAGGACTAAGTTTTATTTGAAAAGTTTTGTGTATTAAAATTGTTGATAACCTGGTCTTGGTAATGTCAAAAGGCATGGAATTAAAGGCAGTGACAAAGCCAGATACCATCGACGCGCCAAAGTGCAAACCTATGCCTTCTTTAACATTCACTATAAGAATAATTATTTTTCAAATAATAAAAAGATTTAAAAAAGAGTGGTATATATAAAAATATTATACAATTTTATAAATAAAGTATTATAGACTTTTGTATATTTCTAGAAGTTAATGTACATATTTATATTTAAGAAATTGAATCATCGAAATGAATATATTGAAAACTGTTGTTTAAACATACTTTGTGACGTAATCAAATGCTTCACTTGGCTGTAAGTAGCCAATTGCGAAACGTTAACGACAATAGCCCTACCCATCGTGGCCACACTACCTCTCCAGAGAGTGAATATTCCTTCCTCTCTGGCAATTCTGACAAAGGCGTCAAACACATTCTTGTAATTTCTTCGCTGCTCTAAGTATTGAAAAAAATTAGCTCTAAATTACTTAGATTTATCCTAAGCAATATTTCTTTTGATACTGATGAAAATCAATGCATTAATTATTTTGTACAAAAATTTATCATTACCCACTGGTAATCTGCCATCGGTTGTCATTCTCACGAGAGCGACATCAGCTGGTGTTCCAACGAAAGCCCCTACAGCACCAGCAGTGCCAGCCATAAACGCCAGAACCGCGAAACTAGGACGGCCGATATATCTTTGTCTAAAATGCAATCAATTACTTTTTAAAAACCGCAGGCAAATCACTTTAATTTTTATTTCAACCATTTAATTATTTAATTAACTCGACGCGACTATGCTAAGTCGTTATTAAAGACGTCTAAGAAACGTCCTGATTTCATTTCGATTTCGTTCAGACTTTCTCTTAAGACTTTCGTGTTCTCTGAAAATATTCTCGATCATTCCTCTGAAATTTTTTTATTTATTTTGGTCAATGCTATCAGATTACCTCCAAAAGTCTTGCATCTGATTATAAATCCCGAGTCGCACGGTCGTGTACGTCGCCTGTCTGACGAGACCGGCCGTTAAACCGCTGTAGAAGGTAGTAATGCCTTCTTCACCGTATATAGCGCCAATTATATCCAATATCGATGATTTCCCTTTGTGCACTTGCATCCTATTTTTGATCACGTCCATCGGATGAACCACGCAAGTGCCCGCCATTCTGAGATACAAACGAGCATTTAAAACATTATATTTTAATTCAACGTTGTAAGAAATTACCCGGAAAGGCCACCCAGTAAAAAATTTATCATCGGCGGTATAGGTTGTTTTCTCTTTTCCTTCGGCTCTTCATCTTTCTTTGACATCTTTAATAACTCGTGTCGACGAAATAAATGCTTAAATAAGTTAGATGAATAAATGGCTTTTATTCCTCAAAATAATCTAAAATACTTTTAAAGTCTTTCAAGTCGAAATACACGTGTATTAGAGTCTCTATATGTAATGTCAAATTTTTAATTAAAAATTAACCTATTGCATGTTTAAAAAAACGACGCTTTGCAGTGTAACTGTAAAATATCGATTTAAATCGATTTTTGTACGAATTAGATTTTATTGGTTAATTACTGCATTGGAAAAGAGAAATAAAAAGATAATAGAGGTTGCTTGCTATTTTAAGATTGATTTATTCTAGTACAAGGGTTTGATACATTGTATGTTGCTTATGCGACGAATCGTATTTTATAATTGTTTATATGAGAAATTATATCGCATTAAATGCATGCTATATTACTGAAATAATGTCACATGTTAATATGCTAGCTCATACTTAATTTATGTATTTTGTTAATTGAACGTGTACGTGATACGAAACATGTTTTCGAGAAACCTGTTCCAGACAACTTATTTAATTGCTCGGGAAAGGAATACCTATAATATTTTAATGTATAACGAGTGCCCACTGCAGTAAGTGACCGTGAGAGTGCTCAAACTTTCACAATTTGGCGAATTCTTTGTTCGTAAATTGCTGGTAAATTTCGTTTTCACATGGACAACTTTGCTTCTACCGATTTTTGCGTGAGTCAAAACGCGCGCGAGACTGAACGGTACGATGCGAAAATGACTCGGTAGCGTCTCGAATAAATGACGTAATTATCGGATGGATGCGTGGTAATTGCGAAAGGGCGACTTGCAAATTAACGCTGTTTATTGCAAACGGCAATTACTGTAAATAATATATTTGATCGACCGGAACAGGTTTCGGGCACATGCAACGACGGCCTCTGTATTTTCTCTTTGGTCGCTCTGCTTTAACGGTTGACTCTTCGAGTTTTTTCTTTGGCGTTAACCCCATTTCCTTTTTAATCTCCTACAATCAGAGACGATTCTTTAAAATTGTCCGAGATTCTATTTCTCAAACTTTCACACTGTTTAAATGTACCTCTATAGCTTTAATGATCGGATAAAGCGGTCTCACACCCTTCGACTCTTCTAAAACTTCGTCGCCGTAAAGCAAAATCCTTTGATTGGCTTTCTCCATTGCGGCTTTAGTCGCTTCGACTTCGAGAATTTCCTTTTCGCGTTCTTTATCGATTTGTTTCTCCTCCTATTAATTAATATCAAATTAAAAAAAATCTTTTTTTTAATAATATATTTTATGTCGTGTATTTATATTAAGCAGGATTTTTTTTAAAGAAATGTAAAAGTTTATTTTAGAGAGATAGAAAATGCTTTGCGTAGAAAATTAAGTTTTAACATGCACATACACGCAAAAGTAACTGTTGAAAGTAGCGTCTACATAAAAAGAGAATTATTTAAAAAATATATATTCTAGAAAAAAGTCAGACTCGGTTATTATAATTTTCATTAAAGAGATCTATTCTTACAATATCTTTCCGCAATTCGTTGCCATATTCCAATTTCTGTTGCCATTGTTGCTTGCGTTCTTCCAAGTTGGTCTGCTTGTCATACTCATCTTTCTTAAATCTCTGCATCATTTCCCAAGCTCTCAGCTCCTTCTCCTCTTGTCTTTGCTTCGTCTTTACAGCCGCGTCATGAAGCCTATATTCCTCCATGAGAGTGCGCATCTTCTCCTCTCGTTCCTTTTGTGCTTTTCGCTTTTCCACCTCGGCTGCCTCTTTCTCTTCGACAGCTTTTTTCAAGATGTCTCGCTCTTTAATCTCGCGAGCTTGCTCCGTTGAAACATATTGCTCCGCTGAAACAGGATTCGTTAATATCCAGATCTGCTTTACTTGTTTGAATTCTGCATGCAAAATTTATGTTTCTGAAAGCATCGTCGGACCTATAATCCGCGTCTGACGCGCTTTCTCTTCCTTCTCCTTCAGCGCTAATGATTTATGAATTTTCCGTACTCGATCTTTAGCCTCCCGATAAACTTCTAACGCTCGATCCTCTAATTCGTCATTGTGCTTTAATTCCAGCTCGAATCGTTTCTTCTCCTCTATCGCTTCCTTGAAAAATTGCTGAAGTCTCTTCTTTTTATTCAATATCTATATATAAACGGAATATACATTAAAATCCTTTAGGATAAAAAAATGTTTTCGACGAATATCGGCGCTTACATCTTGCATCTCTTTCTCTTTCGTGAGTTGCATATCTTGAGTCGTGTTTCTCTGATTCTGTTTTTCAACTTCCAATTCTTTTGTTGCTTTTAACTTATTATCTCGCTCATTTTCTTCAATCCTGATTTATATAATTAATCTGATAATATTATGTCGCAATATAATATCAAAAATAAATAGTTCTTTCTTTGACTTTGATACTGATAATATTATTTGCTCAACTTGTATTAATATTAATCTCTGTTCAATTTGCACTAATATTAATATTCCTAAATAATGATTTAGAATTATACTCTCGCGTTTTCACGTTAAAATTCCTATTAAAATTAAGGTTTACTGTTTCTTCAACGCAGTCCTGTAATCTTTCCTTTTTTTCGCTTGTTTCTCCACTTCTTGTTTCTTCAACTCCTCGTATTTTGCGACGTCTGTCTTAATCGAATTAGCATATTTCACATCGTGCTCCTTGTCCATCGCTCTAATAGCCTTTTGAAAGGCCACTTGGGCGTCCAACTCCCTGAGACACTGATAAAAATCGTGATAGACTATTTTAAGTTTAATTAACGGTAAGCCTGGCTTAGGAATTACGCGAACACTCCTGTCGCGGTCGTGAGAAAGTACCTCGGAGACGAGGAGAGCGCGATTAATCCGTCGGCACAAAGGCCTCTTTTGCTGGAGCAATCTCCTTGCTTGCTGCACCACCTCTGCACGCTCTGCCACCTTTTTCTCCGTCATTTCCTTCACGAACATTCTCCTTTCTTCCTCGGTCTTTTGCCTCTTTGATAATAATTCTTCCCGCCGTCTCGCCTTAATATTCTATTATCAAATCATTTTTGTTTCAGCAGCGTTATCAGTCGCCGCTGTATAAAATAAACTTTAAGTATAATAAAAATAATTTGCAAATGCTTGTTTGGAAATTTATTTTTATACTTTCTTCGAAATCCTATAATATCTACATATTGATAGGAAAGATTCAAAATATATTTTATCTCTGTATATATTTTAGAAATAAAATATTTCTTGTATTTTTGATCGCAATTATATTGAATTCTGAATAGATCAAGCATACTTCTATTGTGCTGTCCCATGTTTTACTTTTTTCATAAGTTGCTTTTTTCAGCGCTGCTATTTTTGCAGCTTCCTTTTCTTGCTGTGCCACTATTCTATCCTCCTCCGTAGTATAATCCACGAAACGCTGAAAGGTGTCCTTCGTCACTACTAACGCCCGAGCTCTTTGAGACACCTGCGAAAGTGCGGTTAAATTTTCAGTAATATTAGATGAACATCAGAGGAAATTCGCTCTTTATGAATTTAACGTTTGAGAATAAATAAAAACACTCACTTTGGTATTCTCGAGCGTCTGCCCGGGTTTCAAGACATACGTCGTACGCATTTCTGGATAATGTATTTTTTCCCGCACCATTTTAGAACGGAAAAATTATAATAGCTAGCAGGAAGCAAAGTTTTTCAATACGAACAGCTTGAGTTTCTGCTAAAAAACTGCAATTCAACGAATACACGTAGACTATCTTCGCACAGCACGAATGGTTGACATAGAAACCAAATAAAAGCGATCAATGAACCGAATAAAATCCATTTTATCGTTACTTCCTGTGTATATGAACAAATAAATTTTTTTAAATGTTTCTATTAAGAGAGAAATAGAGTAGTTAACATAATTTATTTATTATTACTCATGAAAAGTTCCGAAATAATTATACAGAAATTATTTAATGTAATCTAATTAATTTATTTAATTGCAGTTCTTATTTATTGGTTTAAACGTTCTTATATGTTTATGTCTACAGAATAAAATAAATAATAATAATATTATAGTTATAATTTAAATATTATATGTATATGGACATCTCATATACGTGTGTATCTATAATATAGGTATATTTCTATACATATATCTTTATATATCAGAAATGATATTTATTTGCGATAACGATACCGATAACGTTACGATAAGAACGCGAAGTATATTTATTGAATTCCTCGGAATTACGATTACACATCTAATCCTACAATAATCTCATGTTAGATTTTTTAAAACCTGTATCAGATTACACATTGTAGATTAAACATTGCAAATATAAGATTATAAAACTCAATCAGAACGAAACGGATTAAAATTACGATTATTTGATTGATCGAACTTTAATATTCAGTTCGCAATCCTCGATCTCCAACATTATACGATATAGTTTGATGACGGACTTGAATCAATTATCGTCTGAGCGTTACCCTACTCTCTTTTCCCGTCGTCGTTCGCTACGATATCGATATTGCCAGCGTCGCGTCGCGGTCGTGTGGTTACGCGAAAATGCCACAAGATGACGGCGAAGCGTGATCGTGCACCTGTGGTGACAGCACGTGCTGTGCTACAGCTGAGTGGCGGTTCGGTTATCGGGAAAGTGAGTATGATATCGCTGTGACCGAGTGCTTTTTTCCGCTTTTCCCCGTGCGCCCGCGGTGCCTATCGACCTGGACGGCGTCCCGAGGGACTTCCGGGGTACGTTCGGACGCGAGCGATACCGGCGAGGTTCGCAGCGCGATACGAGGCTGTTTACGTGACGCCGACACGTGAGTCGGCACGATGTGCTCCGGCTAGCTCCGGCCGTAACGTAGTCCCTCGGGATCACCGCGCGACCTTGCCGCCTTTCTCGCGACGACCGATAACGGCCGCTCGGCCGCATTCCGCGAGACGTTCCGGCGCGAGTTCCGGTGCGCGCGAATTCGTGAATCAATGGCGGCGATCGAGTATCGGACGTGCATTCGGTGCATTCGATCCCGGTGACGCTAACCTAAATCTTTCATACGCGATAATCCGACCCGACACGGCTGGATCGTCGGTCACTCGCCACGTAATCAACGACGACGTAACGTAGCCATCAGTCGCGCGAAACGATTCCGAGCTGGAATTAATGCGACCGGTTTTCACGAGATCTCATATTGCGCGTAGGTACCGTTCGGAATCGCCGTGGCGATTCCCGCTTCGCGCTCGGTCGGTTTGTTTTGCCTCCGAGCCGCGCGGCCCGCTTCCGGGATACGCGCGGGAATTTTGGCGCGCGCGCGCGCAATGGCGTGTGGACTTTCGGCGGTTCGTTACGCCAGGTGATGGGGCGAAATCGATGAAATATTGACGGCAGAATCGCGCTAGGTTGCACTCGAGTTGCAACTAAAAGCAATCGATAGAGTTACTCGAAACGGCGCCTCCCTAAGTGCGCCGCGCCTCCCGTAGCTCGCAGACACGTATTGAAGGCTCGAATCAGACGAGAGAATGCATAGTTGCGCGTTACGTTATCAGCTTCGAGTCACGCGAGTTCGAAGCTTCTGTTGGTACAACCGGGATTGCAATTGATCACCGTATCGCACGGAAGTTTTGAATACCACGATCCGATTTCAAACTCCGAGTTGCGATCGCGATCTGATTTGAACAGTATATTTTATATACAGGGTGTACCAGACCTAACGTATCACCCGTTAATGGCAGATTCCTGAGATTATTTGGAGACAAAAATCCTAATCCCAAAATGTCGAGGCTGCTACAGTGTTTAAACGGGAAAGGTTCAAAGTTTGCTAGTGTGCTTGTCAAAATTTTACGCGCTCAGGGACGTCGCATGTCAAAACAAGCTCTTCCACACTTTACTCAACTCGATAGAAATATTTGAAATTATTATTCACTTTATATCTCTGTACACTGTTCGCAAGACCGACGAATATTGGGATGACAATTTGGCAGCCTCGACATTTTGGCATTAAGATTTTTGTCTCCAAATAATCTCAGGAATCTGCCATTAACGGCTGATACGTTAGGTCTGGTGCACCTTGTATAAGAGAGAAGTTTGGTTTAAACTTTATTTTGGTTTAAAGTTTATCGTACGATTAATTCGAAGTAACACTCACGCATAGAGGAATATCTTTGCAAGTTATTTTGTGCAAAATTTAGAAAATTGCACGTTGGAATATCCTCCATATATCTTCAAAATGTTGAATTTATATTTTCTTACTCGACTATTTTTATATAAACAATAATATATTCTATTACTTGGCTATTTTTATATAGATGATTTAATGTAAATTTATGCATGATAAATACATCGCTTTCAGCATGATTATTTTCGATATTTGTGAAATTATTTATACGAAGTCACTACGAATTAATTGGCGCAAGCGATTATTTTTCGTGTCTGCGGCGAGATTTGCAATTTGACTTTTCGCGGTCACGGTATTCCGCATAAGCTTGCCTTTGTATATACAAATTTCGAAGGCCGATAACAATAAATTTACACGTAAACGCGCGACGTAGTTAGTGAAGCGTGCCGCGAAACAATGGGTATTCGGTCTGATTAACCCTTTTGCACCGGAAAACTATTTATATCGTAGTGTCGCCAATGTATATCTAAGTGATATCAAGGAGGTGTGAGCGATGGCGTATCATCGCATTCGGTATATTTTTATTTTATAATGTACCGAGAAATTGAAAAGCGTACCATAGAGGACGATACAATTTGTTCGAAAAATTGCCATGTATTTGTGTCTGATAGTAAAGGATTAAACGTTGCGAGATTTCTGGTGCGCGTGTACACAAATTACTGAAATAGGAAAATAGCTCTATAATTTTCGACCGACGTCTCCTACATTGACGACTAACACTCCTGGTATGTGTTTTCAGGTAGAAGCGGATTGGCAGGGAAGGAATGAGCTGCAGGGATTCCCGGAAGCTGCATTAGGGTGAGTGTATCTTTGAGTATTTTAATCTTATTTTGTAGTTCAATTTGTAGTTTAATTGTCTGAAATACCTATATTTGAATAGAGTATTTTCGAGCACACATATCGGTCTTTCTACGTTTTACCTAAAGGTTTACTTAGCCGACTACCGAATCAATCGTAAAACAATTTTCATTAATACAAAGCATGTAATACGAAACATGCGTGAAATCTTGAAACTTCATTCGCATTTTACACAAAGCTATGTATTTCGTATATTTTAATAATTTGTAGCGATACGATATGAATACCGATTTACATAGAGAATATGATTTTGTTTTATATTGCGCGTATTAATAGAAAGTACACACGCTGTTCATAAGAAAAAAGAGCAGACAATTTTATATTATTACTAGAGACTTAAATCTTAATCTATATATTATCGGGTGGGCTGCACGAAATCACGTGAATATGTATTGCTGATATGAAACATGTTTATTAAACTTCATACTATCATTCTCTACGCCTACTACAGTAAATATCACAGGTACACGTTTCTCTATCACAAGATCCTCCGCTCGGTCATTTATATATATATATATATATATATATATGTATATTATATATATATTTGCGTCACGCGATGCGAAACGGACGCGCGCTTCGCGGAAATCACCGAAATTGCCACCTCGTAAGGTCATTCGTCGTCGTTGTCCTATCTGTAACATCCGATGTTCTCGACCGGTGGAAAGACTTATACAACAACGTTACATCGGTGACAGAATAAAAAGAAAAAAAAACATCCTCGATAAAAGTATGAAATAAACAATAGAAAACATCTAACTGTTGAGTAAATTAAAGCTTCAGCCGCGCGCGGCCGCGAATAAAACTACGTATCGAGATCCCAGTGCTATTCGACTCCTGCGGAACGTTATCGAAGTTACTGGTGGCAGAACGTCATAGGAAGCATGACATTCGTCTCGATATCGTCCGCGTCGGTCCGAGTGCCTTTGAGCAAATGGAACTCCCCTTAAGTCTAGGTGATCTTTGTGTCGCACGGGGTGGACTTTTTTCTTTCTTCGCTCTTCCTCCTCGCGACGTCCGTTCCGTTCAGATCACAGACGAGATTGCAACACCGGCGTCGATAGTTCGTGAATCCTATAATGGATTCGAGATCTCCTTTTTCTCGTCGGGTTTACTCAGAAACATCGGCGAGTTTGCCGTACCAGGGCCGAGGGTTTACCAGGGCCGCCAGATGGGCTCGTTCGGCTTGGCCACCTGCAGGAGTCCCTGGTGGCTCTGGGAGACGGCGTCGATGTCGGTTCGCACCGGGGATGGCTGGCTGGACGCCGGCGTCAGCGGCATCGGGTACTCGTCCGCGCTGAGCTCGCTGGTGGGTGATGGCGAGGACTGTGGCGCGGTCACGTGGATCGTCAACGGGCCGGTCTTGTCCATGGAGTTAAGCTTGTGTCCGAGATGCGTCATCAGTTTGGTGCCGAGGGCGACGTCGACGCCAGGAGTGGCGGCTAAGCAGCGGCTGACCTCGTTCGCACAGTGTGTGTAGCCGGCGCGGAAGCGGTCGGCGTCGATCACCGGGTTCGCCGAGAGACGCTGCTGACGCTGGAGCTTGTGCAGGTGACGCACCGTTAACTCCAGGATGTCCGCCTTCTCCAGTTTCGCCACGTTCTCGCCGTCGCCGGCCAGCGCTGTCACCATCAGATCCTTCAGCTCGTCCAAGCAACGATTGATGCGCGCTCGGCGTTTGCGCTCCAACATCGGCTTCATCACCTGCGAATCGAAACGAATCGCTATAGATCGACGTTACGTTTGATAACACGATGTAAAGAAACTTTTCGAGGATATCGTTTTTTTTATGCGAGGGAAAAATTTTACAAAAACCAATTCGAAACTATTGCAAGTTAACTCGAAGTTTACACGACGATTGGAGTGACTGCCTTTTAAAAATGCCAAGATGACACCTACCTTTCGATACTGGTACGTCCTGGAGATCGGCTGCTCCTGCCCATCGGCTAAAATGATCTGCTCGTGCATCTGCATGGTTAATCCTTTTGCAGCGGATTCTTGCGGCACAGTCAAAACTTCACTTGATAACCGTGCGTATCGGCTTATCGCGAACGTGACCTCCCTCGTACTATCACACCGGTTCGTCGAACTCTAATCGTCGCTATACGATTGCGAGTCACTGGCGGTTGGCGTAAGGAAACGTGCGTGGTGTCTGGACAACACGTCGGTCTCCAGCTCGACCTTCGAGTGAACACGAACAGAGCGTGATTGTAGCCGCGTTCGGGCGAGGCTTGGACTTATATAGGCATGGGCCCCAGTGTGGACGGGGCGAGGGGACCGGGTATGGGGCCGCATAGTGGGGGACAGGCCTTCCGTGGGAACGGTCCGTAGAGGTTGGTTCCCAAGCAAGCACACCACCTGTAAGCGGCAGCTGCCAGACACGCGCCCACACCAAGCCATCGTCACCGTTCCTGCGTCCTTGTTGCACCTAGCCGCGGCGCGGAGTCGATGCTCTCTACCTCGGCTGATCGTCGACGAGTGGTCGTGCCATGGTATGCGCGGCTCGTAATCGTCGTTCTCCTCTCTCTCTCTCTCTCTCTTTCTATCCATCTATCTTTCGCTCCTCTCGCTCTCTCTGTTCCTCTCTGTCGCTCGTTGGCGCGTATTTCCACGAGCGCTCATACGGAAGGACTAGATCTCGACTGACGTCCTCCTCTCCTTGCCTCAGGGCAAAATAGAGAACTCGTCTTCGTTCCGCCTGTAAGGTGCAGCTCCTTCCATCGCAGCCGCAGCTTCCATGCTCGTGCTGGATCTTCTTATCGTGATTCCGCGACCCCCCCCCCCCCCCCTTCCTCCTTTTCCTCGTAGTTTCTTTTCTCTCTGTCTCTCCTTGCTTCTGGTTCTCCCGCTTCGGCCGATCGAGGAGCGTGCTGGGCACAAGTCCGGCGCAATTCCGGCGCGTGATTGCAATCCCACTGGCTACACGATGTTAAATCGTGTGCCGTGTACCTCTGTAAGTGTGTACGTGCGTAGCCGTTCGATCCGGTCAACGCAACGCCGCGAAATGGTATCACGGCCATCGGTGGCGCGATTGATCGATCGTTTTACGCGTATTAACACATAGGCGGGAGGGAACTCGCGGACGAGCTCGATAAAGCTCGTCGGTGCAAAGGGGTATGACAAATCGGTCGTTACAGAGCCGGTCCTGTAACAGAGTAAGACTCGATTAATTAATCTTGCTCCGGCGCCGATTTTCTGTCTTCGTTTCCGAGCAGCACGCGCGTTTCGCGGCGGCGAGTGAATGGGATCGAAGAACGAATCAGATCTTAATATAATAATTCGCTCGCCGTGCTTTATTTTATCGATTATTGCGGCTGGGAAACAATTACCCTTATGCTTCACGCTTGTTCTACAATATGTATTGTTAATTTTTAAGACTGATTCAGAGATTGCTAATTTTTTTAAAACTGGTTCTTGTCTAGGAGAGTTTTAACGTTCATCCGTTGCTAATATACAATATGAGAATGTTGCGTTCATTGCTAAGTCTTGCTTCACTATCACAGTATTATTTAGAAATTAATACCAGGGCAATTACGAAGAACGCGTTAAATTAAATAAAAATTAATTCTAACATTATTTTACTTAATATGTATACGATCGATGTCACGATCGAGTTCGGAAATACTGACAAAGCAGGGCAATGAGATTTTAATTTTAGCAGCAACAAAAGGATTGCAGCTACCAGCACGAACATGTACAAAATCAAGTCTCTTTATTTTTGTTTTGACTTTATTGTTATTATGCCGTCCGTGAATTTCTCGTGCAGTGCAAGTGGAGTGCATTGCGATATTTCACTGAGGCCTCGATTACGCGTATAATTATCGGGTACACGGATAGTAATACATGGATAACGGAGTAACAAGGAACTATAAAGAAGTAAAAAGTCGACGACGCACGGATATTCAAAGCGTTGCTCTCGCACAACAACGGGATGAAATGCCTTCATTCGCGTTGCGATACGATAACCTATTGTCCACCGCTGAAAATTGGTCAAAAGTGAGCTCTGTGCACAGAAAAAAAAGAAGTGTCAAATCAACACTCGATATGCTTGTATATACGCAAGAATATATAATCTTGAAATAAGATTATATTGCGTTAAACGAAGAATTATGTAGTCGAACCAACGCAATATAATCTTATTTCAAGATTATATATTCTTGCGTATATACAAGCATATCGAGTGTTGATTTGACACTTCTTTTTTTTCTGTGTGGTCTTAATTTCGCGAAAAATACTCGTAAAATTGTCTTCCTACTCGCATATAGTTATCTCGCAAAATAAGTATCTTGGACGCGCGCGCGAGGACACGTTTCCACTTCTAGATACTAATTTCGGGGAGCCACTGGCTGAATTATATCCTATACGGTCCTCTTCCTCCTCCTTCTCCTCCTTTTTCTGCCTTCGCTGCACCTCGTGTCCTTCCCTTTTTTTCGCCCTTCGCCCGCTCGTTTTTCTTCTACATCCTCCGTCTTCCTGTGCCCGACCGGCCACTTCGCTTATTTCGCGGTCGGAGCTCGAATACTTAAACGTCGTTCGCACCGAATAATTACGCACGCTCGTTTCGAACTTCTCCCGCCTTCTCCCGTGTTCCTGCGACCCTAGCAATCTCTCCTCCTCCCTCTTTCTTCTTCTTTGTCCACTCCGTCGTCATTTTGGTCTTTTTCTCCTTTTTTTTTTGCTGTTTAAATCTCTTCTTGCTACCGTGGCTTTTATAAGGTTTCCTGCTCCGTCTTTCTCTTTTTCTTTCTCTCTCTTTTGCTTCCCAATCTTCTATATACGTGTTTTCCTCTGCCTATTCTATTTTCTTTCTCGGCATCGTGTATCGGCCAATTGCGCGTGTCGTTAACGAGTAGTGGTACTTTGATAGAATCTGACGCGATCACAAGATAAACACTCCTTGTAACTCGTTTCCTGTCTCGCTCGCTTGCTCCGTTATTTCGATCGGATGTCTTCGTCCGCGCGCGATCTCGTGGGACCTAATTAGCGTGATGTTGCCAGGATTTAAGTGTCTGAAACGCGGCGTAATTTAGATGTAACATGTAACCACGAAAGCCGCGCGGGCGCGTTCAGTGAAAGCGGACCGAATACGATTTCTGAGAATAGCTGATGACGCACAAGGATGACCTATCACCTATCTTGATTTTTCGTATTTTTTGGTTACCTTCATTTGTGTCATGTTAGAGAAATCGGAATTCGTTGTAATATGTTATTGCTTTGAGTATTATAATAATCGAAATTGAAGAATAAAATTTCACTTTAATTGCTCGCATTGTGTGATATCAAAGAAAAATATTAAACTTGCTCATTTAAACTTGTCAAACTACTCGTCTACCAGAAAATGGCAATGTTTAGACATCTAAAAATACACCTACATATATTCGTATTTGGATATCTAACCACCGTGCGTGATTACACGAAACATCGTGCAGATATGCAAAGTTACATCGAAATAGATAGCATGTCGTAATCGAAAGTTTTGCCTAATGTTCCGTTGCTACGTAGTGCTTGCACGTTCAACCAAATGCACTTTCTACACGTATAATGCCTATTACGTCATTTGTCGAGATTGAAATCGCGGATTTAATAGCGAATTAGTCGAAAGTTGAATAGCAAGCGAGCCATTTCACCAATTTTCACAATTTGCCGCAGAATTTTGATGTTTCATATCTCCTGCTATAGTCGATAAATTCGAAAGACAGATATGTCTACATATAGATATTAAATAGGAAATATATGTTTATATTAAACTTTAAAACTTTCTAGTCTATTCTTGGGAAAATCCAAAATAGCACAGATTGTCCGTCGACATATGCATAAGCGTGCGCTCGTGTCTCACAAAAACAACATACAATAAAACTGATTTTAAACTGTCCGAATATGAAGCACTATATCATGGATTATCGTTATAAACTCACAATCAGATATCTAGGTAATATAAAGATTTTATGATGATCTTATTCTAAAGATTATCTAGCTGAGAGAATTACTCGAGGAATTACCTAATAATTTAATAAATTTATTTATAATGCTTTTTTTTCTTTCTCTATATACATGCTACATATTGCATATTTCATGTTTTTTAATACAATAGAGAAGAAACCATTTATTATTCAAACTATTCGGAGAACAAGATATTTTTGAATAATCGGTTTTGCCGGATCACCGAATGACTACATTTTTTACTTTGTCGGCTATTTTCCATCCAGCAATTTGTATTCAATTAGATCCGCGTAGTTTTAGAATCGTAATTGCTATGCTTACGTGGCTAACAATCATTACAGTGGTATATTTCAAAGAGCACAGTCTTAATATAGTGCTTCATGTTCTGACAGTTTAAAATCAGTTTTATGTTGTTTTTGCGAGACACGAGCGCACGCTTATGCATATCTCGAGTGCGTCGACGGACAATATAGAATTGATTTCGCGTCGCGCTGCTCTCGGCGCCCTTCGCACGTGCTCACGCTACAGCACGTGGCACGCGAAACTAACTCACAATCAGTGAACGGAAGGAAGGAAACGTTGCAATCGACTAGAAATCGATGAACAAATTATAGAGGATTATTTTCAGATATTTTTATTATACAAGAATATCGAAACGACAGCTATAATGCGCGTGTAGACTATATCTTATTAAACTTAAACATCTTTATTTGTAGCGGTAATCAATCTCTCACAAGTTAATTTAGCTGTGCAGTCTTTTTTAGTCGAAGGAGAGAATAAATATCTCTTCAGTATTATAAAGTCTGCGTGTAAGATGACATTTCGTTTTTAAAAATATTCGATAATCATTTTGGACCTTGATTCCGCAATGCAAATTACAATGAAAAACGTGTTGTGATGAACTTCTTGACGTCAGAGCGGGTCTCACATGTGTTAATCATCGTTGATTATAACGCTTCGTAGCATAGTCGCGATGGCAGCAGAATCGATTATTAGCACACGTGTTGCAACGATGCTCCGACAAAGTTCCCGTCGTTGCGGCAACGTATAGCCGACAGATGCGGCGGCGCACGAATTTTCTCACACTCGTCGCGGGGTTTTTACTTTCCCAGGTTCTCTTACACGGCGGTGCACACTGCACACACGCGTGCGGGGTCGTGCGATCGCGTGCTCGGAGAGATAGAGAAAGAGACTTATTAGTAAATGCATCAGCTGTTCGTGAACATATGTCGCGAGTCGTTTGGCTCGTGCCAATGAAATCGTGATCTCTCACCCCGGGCCCTTGCCTTCCCTGTTATATCCTCGGGATATCAACCACCCCTTCGTAATGCCGGTTCGCACGCGTCGACTCGCGCGCGTGTAGTACTCCGCGAGGAGACCGAAGGTAAAGGTCAACATCGGGGACACCAACAGCGACAGGATGTTCGGCAATAATTAGATAGCGCCCGTGAGAATTTCCCTTATTTGTCCCCGATGTTGGTTCCATTTCGCTGCGCGAGGCGAAAAATAACACGGGGGCTCGTTTCGGACGAGATAGCGCGTACGAGATAGCAAATATTCAAATTAGTCATTTTGAAAAGCGGACAGCTCTATATAATTTTCACAAAATGAGATAGCTAATAGATCGCCGTATAAGAGCGCGTCAACTTTGATAAATGTCATTATTATAAGTTATGTCTCGTTTTTTACAACTCTTTTTTACGAAAATATAAATATGGATATCAGGAATATTATACAGTCACTTGCCGATGCTGCTAATGGAGCAACGCGATAAACCGTACCTAATCTATATCGCACTTAAAGCAATCTTAGAAGGCTACGAGCTGCCAGATTCTGAATTATCGTGAGAAGCCAACCTAAACAAGACTCGTAGATTCGATTAATTTCCGAGCGCGCTTTATCGAATGGAGTTATACTTTGTCGTGTGCGCGCAGTTAACGCTGCTCGCGATATAACACGAACGACCCTCTGACCTACTGCGTGAGTAAAGTAACCGCGAAGATGCATAAGAAGCAGCCGCACAGCGGAGAAGGAAAAGAGGAAGAACAAGCGAGAGTGGAACATTCTCACGGATCGTCAGGGTTCACCTGGCGCCGCGTGTGTGCACGTCGGAGTTGCTGCCGTGCACTTTGCCCTATTTAAATGCTCTTTTCTTCCCCTCGATTTCTTTCCGTCTTTTTTCCTTCTTTCTTTTTTAACAACACTGCCCCCAACACTGCCATGGCACGTGCTTACAATGCAGGCACACGCCGGCGTTACTTCCGTATGCGCGGCCTTTCACGGCATCCTGACTATATATCCGGTAGAACCTGAATCGCCCGGCTTCTCGTGACCTTCGACCTTTCGCGGGTTCGTGACTCGTGGCGTAACCCGTTCTCCATTGCGAAATTGGAGTAGCCTTCAACTGGTCTGAAGTTTGAACTCAAAGTTTATCGTTTGCGTATGCCGGTGTAATTTATTGCATGCGTATCAGTGAACTTCCAGATAGAGTTTCAATAAAACGCGTTAAAAAATGGGCTTGATCGAATGGAACGAATGGAAAATTATGTGTCGAGAAACTCGCGGTCAGACACGCGTCTCTGGTGGCACGTGCACCAAATCGACAGATAATGAACAACGCCGCCCAGCGTCCACGTGCCCGACAATCGATGTTCATTTATAGACTGTTTGTGCGACTGTCGTTTCGTGTTTCAGCGAACACAAAGTGTCCGATGAAGGTCCATTGAGAATTAAGTCGTGATATGCTACACGAATAACTCGTATATCTCTATTCATTAATAGCTTCACTCTGGAACTATAAATTATCAAGTATCTTTGTGTATATGTATATGTCATGAAAGGTTACTCTTTTCGCTTTGTTATAATTAGAATTATTCAGATAATCGAATTTCGGCTGTTTGTCATGCCGTTTCGATGTATTTTACGATATAATATACAATTCTAAATGTATCGAAAGACACAGCGAAAAGCGCGAAAAGGTTTTATGCGGTGGCCCGAAATCGATTTAAGAAGTCTCGGGGATTCTGAGCCGGTCGACCATCGTTTGTCGGGGCGAAAGGGGGCCCGAAGGCGTCCTTTGTGGGCAGTCTCAGGCCCTAAGATTGCGCACGTGCTCGGCTTTCCCACGCGTATAGCACGCAGCCGGCCTGTGCTCGAAAGGGAGAGGACACCGAGATGGGAGAAGGATGGGGCACACCTTGGGCCCCATTGTGTCGAGCACGGGTCCTGAGACAGTGGAAATTAAAGGTCTTCTCGACGACCCCGCACCCACGGGGCCCCGAACGCGCAAAATGACAGTGCGCGCGATTGCACGAGGGTAGTTCTCGATTAACAAACGATCCTTAACCGACGGAACACTTTTTGCGATTAACGACACGGAACGGATGGTGTATCAACCACCCGGACGCTCGTTCGCGATAATAGCAGAACGCGTGGCGTGCATTATGAGCATATAAGTAATGACGAGTTGACACACACGTCGTGTGCACTCCTCGTCGCTTGATAATTCCACATTGAATCCGCAATTTACGTCAGTGCCGTATTTATAATCGATCTTCATTCACACGTTAATATTTTTAATTTTAATTACTTAATTTACGTTTTCTCTTCGTAAACTGACGCTTTCTCCTTTTTTTCTTTGTAACAGTATATATTGTTCAAAGTGCTTGTATTAACCTTTTTTACAATTTAGTTTTTCCTATTGGATTTGCTGTCTTGAATTTTGATATTCTATAGTATCCTATTAAAAATTTTGACTTATTTTAGATTATATTTTAAGGATTCTAATATCAAGTTTGACCGAATCGTAAAAATTCCAATTTTACGCGATTTGTATGAACACTGTGAAAGGTTACGAAAACGAAGATAATTTTGCTTCGTGGAATTTTTTACTTCGCGATAAACCGTCAAAGCCTGAAGAACGAAGAGAATATGTGACCGCTTTGACATTAATTATTTTACGAGACATTTCTAAGGAAATAACTGACGGGAAGTAAAAGGAGAACCATTAAGTCGGAAATTAGAGAGACATAAAATCTCTCTTCTTTTTTCTACTGCTGTTTTCTCTCGTTGCGATACACCGTTCAAGTCGTCGTACAAATCGTTGGCGATCTTTGATTAAAAGGTGGACGATTTCACGTCTTGAGGATTTCTGTCTGCTATTAATGATACGACTCGTCTGAGTTGACGTCATTATCATCGCGTTACGCGACTAATATCCTACAGTCTACACCGAGATACCCGTAGAAACCAGATTTTTTTCTTCTGTTATATTGTGGTATTTCTCATTAGAGAAACGGCGAAGCGAGTCTGTTCAACAACTAATAGAACTAGTAGGTATCGCTTTCTTCATTTCGTAATACTATATAGACATTTTTTAAGTAGTGTTTGTAGTTTGATAATTAATGCAAATAGTACGCGATAAGCATGATACGTAAACAGATAAGCGAGGAATTAATGGCAGTCAACGATAAAACTATATTCTTTCAATATAAAATATGTTAACAAGATATTTTTAATTTTTATCATAATATTTCGAAAGTGCTTGAATTACAAGATTATAAAAATATAGTGCGCAAACTTTTATTTTGTCGTTGCAAAAAAACTGCACGATTTTATTTTAATATATTTTATGTATATATTATATAGGTATATGATAATTTGTTTTTATTATTTTCTGTGTGTGTCGTAACATTTTATATATACGCGTTCGGTGACATTTTGTTTGCGCGCGTGTAAAAATTTAAAAGCAGCGGAAATTCTTGTCTCGAACGTCGAACTGCATGACGTGGTTTTTAACAATGCAATCGTGAGTCTAATCCGAACATATCTCCAGGTTGACAAACTATAAAGATCTCTTGTGTCGAAATTCCAACGTGGCTTACTCATCGTTCTCGTAATTTTCTTCGAAATTGAGATAGGGCTTTACAATGAAATCGATGAGATGACTGGCCGGAATTTTTAATGTATGCTCGATGAACGTCGGTCCTAAACTTTGCACGTCACATAATTATCTACCTCCTTCTCTGACGAGACCCTTATTCGGACTTCTTTTTTAATCTCGTTTCGATTCCTCGTACGATATAGATTAAACGAACGTCGGATGGAATAAGAAAATTGCAGAACTGTCGATCGTGAGTGGAGCATTTCGCAACATCAATTCATTAAAGCGGTATACGAATGAGTAATTTTACTAAACACGTACTTTAATCAAGGTTTTATAATAATTTGAGGCAAGGTCTTTGACAGACTATATTAGTGCTATCGTATGTAATTTTCGGCGTGAAATCAACGAATTCAAGCTGGAAAAAATATTCACGAAATTATTTGTATTTAACGAAAGAAAATGCTCGCAATGTTCAACTCGTTAATAACAGAAAGTTTTAATTTTTCAAACGAGAAACACAAAAACGGTGCTCGGAGAATGTTTAAAAAAGTTAGAATATTTATACAAATAATAAAAAAAACTTGGTGTAACGTGTAACAAAAAGACGGTATCTTAATTGATAATATGATTTTTTATATTAAACAATCACTTTGGAAATATATGTTCGAACTTATAATGATAATTTATATTAAATAACTAGTTTAGAGATATTATAATCTACGTATGCATATAATTTCATAAAATATTTTTGGGGAAAATATTTCATTTTTATTGCGGTTTTACTTATGAGAGAATTAATCGTTTATTTATAAATTAACTCGTGATTTTTATGACCGATTTGACCAAGTTTTATCGAGATTCGAGATTCGTACAAATTCGTAAATCCAATCCGTGTCACGTTCCTCGTTCCGTACAATTTTCTCAGCGCGCCGCTCAGCCCCTTACGTTAACTATAAACTTAATCTGAAGACTTTCATCGTCGCGGCACCTTTTCCCCGCGCAGTGAAACCGCAGCGGAATGGCGCGTAAAACGGCCGTTTCGCACTCGAGCGCAACGCGCGCGTGATTTCGCTTTTAATCGTGCCGGAAGCCCTCGTTAAGGGGCATCCGTTAATTGGTCCTCTGCCTCGGTCATCGGGCAAAAATTATGTACCTGCCTCGGCCGCGACGCGCATACGAGAGCCTGCGGGCACCGCGGCGCGCCGGCTACACGTGCGTGCACGCATACACACGCGCCCGACACACGCGCGCATTAATATACCCGCACGAATGAATGGCGCTCGGTCGCTGCCGAGCGGGCGGACGAACGGGCGGACCGACCGGACGGACGAATGGAGGAGAGAAGAGCAGGCGTATCTCTCTCGTTCCCGGACTCCGAGATCTAACTACCACCTGCCTCATTTTCCCACGAGCCCCGAGCAAACCTCTCGAATACCGATGAGATAGACGAGGACGAATCGCCCGCCGGTGCGACGAGGAGAGGCCGAGCGCTGCGGCGGGCAGCGAGACGAAGATGGGAGATGGCAGGAACGAGATACTCGGGCGATATAGGCCCCATCGAATCGCGCGTGTGTGCATGTCTGTATGCGCGCGCGAACGCGGGGGTCCGGGGTGCGGGAGAGGAGATCTTGAAACGTCGGGCAGGTAGAACACGTGCTGGCACGAGGTGAGTCAGACGCGCGGGAATATCGGTGCTCTCTCCGTTTCTCTCTTCTCTCGCTCGCGCAAGTTGCGTCGCCCGCACTTATCCGCCTGTCCGTTCCTTCTGTTTGCCTGTTGTTTGACAGATCTCCCCCTTTCTTACGTATTAAAATAAGAAAATATGAATCGCGCGAATGTATCGCTCGTCTATTCGCTAGATTGCTAGAAGATCGTTACAACTCTGCATGCTCTTGCATCTCGCTCCTTTTTTACGTTACATATAAATTTTTTATACTCTATATTTTGTATTTTTATGAAAAGATACCTGCAATAAATAAAGATGTTCGTCATGCTACTTACGCCGAGGGCATAACACGGGCGAAGTTGCGCGTGCAGCGATGCAGGGAATGCCATAACTCCGGTAATTACGTGTCGTGTATCCCGCGCGTTATTACGCAAGTACGCCGATACGAATACGCGCCAACGTGACGAGCAATGAGATATTCTCATGCAGATATCCCAAAGAGATAATGCGCAGTCGTGTTCTCTCTCTCCCGTGAACTCGCTGATTTAAAAATTATAAGAGCCCGCGCGAGGGATCGGTTCGCGGTAAAAGAATTTCAATTTATCTTATTGACCAAGTCTCTTCTGACATGATATTACTCCGAAAAACGTCACCTTAACAACTCTGCACTGATATGTCTAATCAATATGCAGATCTTTTATTATAATAAACAGCGTACAAGTTGTAAATTTTTATTGGATTTGACTTTCGACATTTTCAAATTTAATTTTGAGTGCAGTGCATAATAATAATATTCGTCTGAATTAATTAATTGCTCACATTATTAGACATATTTTTATTAAACTTTCATAAAATTACATGAATATAATTCTCTGTTAAATCTTGATTAATCCTCTCACGTTGGTTCCTAGCATATAATACCTTTGAGAAGAAAAAAAAGCACGCTGGACACACCTGTCTTCACGATATTTTCTATCTTCTATTGGATTAGATGAGTTTTCATATATTAGCCACGATGCCTTCGATCAAAATCTGTCACGTCACAGTTACCTTTCTTAACCCTGCGCGGACACCGCTGTTCTTGAAGCACTCAAGACTAAAGGGTTTTTGAAAGCGTTTCTGTGTTACAAAAAATCTATAAAAATTCATGTACTATCTTTAAGGTTTCAAAAAGTGATTTCAATACTTACATAGACCGGAACTGTTGCAATTTTTAAGTGTTGAATTGAAATAAAAAATCGACTGTGCCTTAAAAGACCCACGGTGTCCGCGCAGGGTTAACTCTTTCACGCTCTATTCCGACACGATTAAGCTAAGGTGATTTTCAAAGATCTATTAAAAGCTTTGTCCCATCAGCAGCAACATGTGGAAAATGTACACCACTTTTTATATACAGGGAGAAAATAACTGTAATTAATGTTTTTTTTATACTGATAGTTTTTAAACGAATTTATTTCTCAGGATCTTTCAGCGTCGCAACAAACCGCCTTATTATTATTTTATTTAATATAAAATCCGTAAAAACCGTTCGACGGACCTTTTCGACTGAAACGGTATAATTTTCGGCAATTTAACGGATTTTTCTTGTGCGAACAAGGACGAAGTGCTTCGCGTCGAAACATACTTAATTCAACATCATGGCACGAAAGCGCGGAAGAAAATCCCTTCAAGAAAGACACGCGAAGCAAGCAGTGTCGTTAAAACGGTAAGAAGGACTCGGCTATCAAAGCGTCGGTAATTGAATGGAACCGCTGTCCTTGTCAGTCATCAATATATTATTTTATGTCGATCGATGGCAGATCGTATTTACTGGCGGTTTGAGACCACGCGAACTGATATTGCGAAATCGGATTGGTACCCACATATCTTTCGATTTTTATCCGCCGTGCAATCAATTATCCACGGTCAGGTTTTAATTTATGCAAGAAATTTCACGAAGGTACATACTTTGATGCTGTTATTTCTTCGTATCCTCGATTCCGCTTGGAAAACTTTTTTTTTATGCACTATAATGACTGCCGGTGAGCAAGCATTCATTAACCGATTCTTATTATTTCTCAACATCACGATATTTTATTGAATTTTACATAGAAATTATTTTTATAAGGATATACTATGTATTTTTATTTTAAAAGTTCAAGATCTTGTTTATCATTGTTGAAAATAGTGGAGAAAGAAATTTATTAAAATAAAAATTTACATCAGCACGAAGAAATATTATTATTACACATATATTTTATTTAGTTTGTGGATATTTTTTCAATATTTTTCATAGTCTCATCGCGCTTATATATGTATATACATATATCTGAATTAGATGTATTGGAAAGAAATTGCACACGCGGCGTCGGAAGTAAATTAATACACTAGTCGAACTATGTAACGAAGCAGCTGGCACGGAGAACATTCATTTCCGTTCGAGGTCTAATTTACTTCTCGTAGCCGCCGAGATATTCGCAATTATTTATCAAGGTCGGGTTGCGTTTTCTTTTCAGGCAACTCGCGTCGTGCGCGCGTAGTTGTTGGATTTTAAATATGTATTCCGGATAAAAGTTGTCAGGGTATCAGACGGCGATTAATTGTTTCGCACACGTTATGGTGATTATTTCTACGGGGTCCGGATTGAAAACTCGTCTCGCGGGGCCGGTTATCCTGGCTAATTCAATTTTTCGCTGTCGTGTCGATTATACAGCGTTGTAATCTAGAAAAGGATAACGGAATTCCTAAAGTGAGATGACTTAATCTACACTGCCGATAACCGAAGTGGACTTACGTTCCTTAAATGCAACGCTTAAATGCAATGCTCGTCGCGTCGCACTTTTTAACCTTTCGACAATGCGAGCTTTGATCGATATAGATTCACATTTCAGATAGCCTCTTGTGCTCGCGAAAAAACCGGTTGGCAGATTCGCTAATACTCGGTACTTGGATAATATGTTATTTTCTGGGGGGCTAAATAACGCAAGGTCATAGAAGCTATTAAAACCTGTCACGTTACATTTCGATTTTACCAGTAAACTTTTAATGACGTATATTTTTTATTGAATTACACTAAGGACAGGAATGGAGAAATTAATTAGACACAAACATCGAATAAATTTAATTTCTTTCCATGTAACGATGATTTTACGACCAGTGTCTTTGAGATAATGAGTATAATGACTGTGTTGGAAAGTTTCTTTTTTAAACGAAGTTTTTACTATTTAAGGAAATATCTTTTTTACTATTTAATTAGACGCAAACATCGAATACTTCTTTTCATGTAACGGTGATTTTACGGCCAATATCTTTGAAATAAAGACTGTATTGGACGTTTCTTTTTTAAACGAAGTTTTTACCATTACTTAAAGGAAATATCTTCTGGGATTTCAAAATACTCGCATTATTACGGACGCGAAAGAATTTGAAGTACATGATTTTGATTGTATCCAATTAGGAAAATTCCGGCAAATTTCTAATTTTAGGTAGTTAATTATATGATTAAGGATGACGTGATAATATAGCCTGTCAATGGTAAATCCAGCGCATATGTAGAATCACAAATTCCCTGGAATTCGAAGGGGTTCTGGCGTTATTAATGGCCGCTTATTTTTGTGGCCCTCGACGTGCTCCATATGGCGGTACACCACGGGTGGCGATAGTATTCCGTAAGACGCTCACCACCATACCACTCACCACAAAGCGCCATTCACGATTCTGCATTTGTCTCTCGTGTGAACCGCGCCACGGGAGGATCCGGTCGTCGTCGTCGTCGTCGTCGTCGTCGTCGTTGTTGTCGTCATCGCCGTCGCATTCCTCTTCAAGATTTGACGCACGTGTTATCGGCGTCTTTTAGACACCAACTCCCTTTCGAGAGCCACAAAGCGTCCTTTCATTGCCTAATTAGGATGCTTTCTGGGCGCTCTTACGTGGCGAGTGCGCCTCTTTGATGCCGCCTCCGCCTGCCTGCCTTCCTACATCACTGTTTTCGGACTGATTAACGAGTCGGGAAAGGCCACCTTTCATGCTCTCGTCATCCCATCGCTTCCTTCCGTCTACAATTATCATTATCACCGCGATACATAGGATACTGCGATAAATATTTTTATCGGAAGTTTTTAACTTACGTTATCTCAAGTTATTAGTCATGCCTAAGATTGTAGGAATAATATATGTTATTTGTGTGTACGTGTGTGGGGGGAGGATGGTACTCGAATATTATACAATACATAGGCATTTTTTATGGTTAGCAAAATATTAGAAAATAATGAAAAGAAGTTTGAACAAAATTTTTAATTAATATTGCAATTAATACACTGATGCTATTGGGCGTGTACGTACAATTGCTCCTGACGATCTTCTCGGCATTTTTTCTTATTAGACGTTGATGTGGCATCTTAGCACGAGCCTTTCCTATGTAAACGTAACAGGACCCCGTACGGGTGTTTCTCAGATCCGCTTCTCGAACGGCTCCGTTCCCACACTCTCGGACGCATTGAAACGCACGTCAGAAGAATTCACCCCTATGCGCACCACGAAGAGGGTGGATGTCAAAGGAGCCCATAGAAAAATTAGAACCGTCCTCCTTTCAGGAAGTTTCTCTCTCTTTCTTTTCTTTCTGTCGAAGCGTGCAAAGCACGAGCGGCCTTTGAATGGTATACTACCGTTTCCGCGTTTCTCAAACTTGACCCCGTTACTACAAGGATGTGTCCCTTTTCCTCGACTTGTCCCCCTCGTCATGAAAAATACCCACCCCTTTTGTGCCGAGAATCCGTTCACGCGCTAAGGGATGACCATGTCGAATCGTTCGCCGTGTACATTTGCATTTTTGTCCGAAGTCGTTTGTGCGAAGAAGTCTTCTGGAATTTTTGGGGGGTGCATGCAGGTGCTCCGGTTTCCTCGAAACGCATGTGCGAATTATCGTGCGTCGCTCGTGTATCTCAGCATTAACGGTAATAAAAGGACAGTTATCAGAATATCCGAGGTTGTTATCTAGTAGTTATTGCGAGACACGGTAATCTTTTTCGGAATAATAAAGGATTCAAGTTCCACTCGACACTCGATATCTCGGCAATATTTAGCGGACTTACAATATTACGCAACGTGTAAATATTGTAAAATATTATACAACGTGATTATTGGTGTATAATATGTATATATATATATATATATATATATATATATATATATATATCATGGCAAAACATTTAACACGTTCAATCCAACATAAGATTATCCAATGCATTAAAAGAAAAATAAATCGTCGGATATTTACGGTTGACTATTCTTTCTCTAGTAGATTCTTTTATATTGGAAAGGGATAAAAATGCGGGTGACTCTTGAGGGGAAATCTTGCCGGGGGGTGACGTGATTCGTACAATTACGGTGCGATCAACAGGTAGTTGCCTACTCTTCTTACTTATTTGAGGCTCTCTTTCTACCGGACACGATGCATTATGTGAAGGTTCGTTAGAGCAATTTAGGGTGACGATGGGACGAAAAGAAGGGGAGCGACCTTTCATATGTATGTATGTGTAGATATGTATAATATATGTGCAAAGTCGCGTATATCTGCTATATTGATTTATTGACGGCAATTTTTCGGAGCTGTTAATTATGCGCGCTTGGTGAACAGCGTTTAACGATTTTTACGGGATAACAGCTGTATAGAGAATCAAGTGAATCGTAAACAAACGCACCTGTGCAATTTGGCATTCGTTGTCGTCGATTTGTCTGTGCAGATAGTTGATGCATACTTTATCGAGTTTAGAATAGCGGTCATTTCAAAATAATCACGTCGGAGGGTAAATAGAATTATTATATACGCATTATTTGTTACTGATAGCTATTTGACATCTTTAAAAGGATACTTGCATTATACAATGTATATTTAATATCGCAATAATGTGTTAATTTTCTTACATGTTCCAAATAGAGCAAACATTAAAATAGATTATCGCATTCGAGAATATTTATCTCCAAGAAAATCTAATAATCTTTGTATTTTACACAAGTTTCGCTCTCATAAATTATAAAATTTAGAGCGAGATTTAGAGCTACAGATTTATTCGTGCTCTTCAGAATTAACTGGTTAGCCTCGTTACTCGTGCCACACGTAGTTAACACAAGCGATATCCAAGAAGAAATCCCTCAAGAAGAACCCTCGAAAAGTCAACCCCCCGGGGGAGCGAGATAGGGTGATCCTATGAGGGAGATCGTAGGGCTCGGCGCGAAAAATCAGCGCGCCAAGCGAGATCGCCGCGGGCGATTGTAGAGCGATCGCAGTTTTACACACCTAGTCGCAAATAAGTGTGTGCGAGGCGCGCATTTAGCGCCTGGGGCCCTTTCACGATGCACGCTTATGCGAAGATATCGGCAGCTGGCCCGGAATCGTGAGAGACTCGGGCAGATGGCCTGCCCTGAAAGTCCTCCACGGCGCTCGCGTGTACGTGCACACGACCACTAAGGATTCTCCGCACGCCTTCCTAAGGAAGGAACCACACCGAGGATGTTTCCCACGGACTCCTGCAGCCTTCCTCTCATCTGCCGTATTACTCGGCCCTCACGAATATGCCCCGCATTCTGCTGGCGTCCCCCCTTCTCCCTCTTATTCGCGTCTTAGATCGGGGGTGTCGACATTTAGCCGCCACCCCGGAATGTATCACGATCGTTGTCGATTGTAAATCATTATGACGCAATCTTGTTTAAATTGTGGATGGAATGAATATATAATTATAGCTTATGATTATATCTGCATAATCAATTTTAATTAAATAAGTAATTAATCAAAATACCTATGTTACAATTTAAACATTTTTTTCATGCAAAGTTATTCGTTCTTTTATTATCTTTCTATCTCTTTCTCTTCTTACATTTTTTGTTATTCCCCTCAATGTAATTTATTCGTCGAAATGAAATAACCTGCGTCACAGTTATTCATATTAGTTTGGAGAAATAGAAATATAGAAACTTATCGGTATATATCTTTAGATATTACATTGCGATTTATCACATATTTCTCGCGATTGTATATACTTTGCGGTTAAAGAAAAAAAAAATGGAACACGCAACTGTAATTTACCATCGAGAATAACACACTATAAATCGTCTGAGATGCGTAATACACAGTCATCTAACTTATAAAGAAGATGCATAATAAAAAATCGCGCAATTATGAACGCGTTCTTGAACAACACGTGCGGACAGAAATATCGACGTTCGATGCGTAAGGTGCGCGTCGCACGCGTGCATATTCGCTGCGTGTTCACACGCGTCATATACGTATACACGTGCGGACCCTCGCTCGAGAGCCGGGAATTAAGTGGGTGGCTAAGATTGGGTCTCATTTACTTTATCGTCTGTCCTGCTCCACCTCGTTTACCTCTTCCTCTCGACCCGACCGTCATTCTACTCTTCTTTCTCTGTCCTCCGTTTGTTCCGCCCTCTCAAGTGAGAGCGTACAGCAAGGAGTGGCGGACGATTAAGAGAAATGACACGGTCAAGGAGCGAGACAGACGCTGATTGCGGAAGAGACCGGCATCGCCAGTGTCGACTGAATAATGCACACTCACGCTCGTATCTAATCGTTTTTCACACACACCGACGCGTCTCGTAGGCGCAGCTGGACGTACAAGTGATATCATCGTGTACATCGGACAAAATGGATACTTTGAGGGGTTAAATTTATTTAGCTTTAGAAGATCTTATCAATAATGTCAGTATAACTTTTTTTATACGTATACTATTTTTTTCTGCATAATATTTGGTATATAAATATTGCGAAGGAGATTTATACTTATCAAGCTTTATAATAAAATCTAATGTGACTTTATTGCATTTTAAGAAGATTTTACTTCCACAATTTCGTAATATTTCATGCAACCGGATTGTGTTAATCAGCCTTGCCGCGCGATATGCTGTAATTAGCACGGTCAGCAATATTTCTGTAATCAATGTACACTGCACGTCTTGATAGTTACACGAAAGATGCGGTATAGATAAGCTGTGTAGCTACCTGATCAAGTCTTAATTTATACTGTTTTCTGCAACGGGAGAGAGAAAGAGAGAGAGAGAAAGAGATTATCGTAAGGTCGTGTGTGTGTATGCGCGCGCGTGATACGCATGCTCGGACCAGATAATATTAATTGCATCAACAAGGCGATTAATTTCGCAAAAACTGTATCTTCCGTAGTTACACGGATGTGATCAGATATTTATGAAGCGGAACGAATTGCTTATTATTTTGTTGGTACTGAGAGGAATGATATAATTAAATTTTGCTTCTGATGTTTCAATGTTCAAAATTGCAATGTTCTGCAACGTTGCTCCAGAGTTGTCGAGATACTAGAAGCTCAAAATAAGTACAGACTTTGCGCAAGATGAAAGATCTATCATCGTTCATAAATATTTATATATTTTCTTGATGTAAATTTTCGCGATTTATCGCATAATGCGTTGTGGACGTCATTTTAATGCAATTTCGTAGGCGTTATCAGTTTTATAACGATGTGGCAAGTAACTTCCGTAATTAAGCTGTCAGTACGTGAGCGGGGTGATAAGTATATCCGACGTTCGTCCCTCCGGCAATTGGAAAGAAACTTAAAATAATAACATTCAATTTTTTCTGAATAATGATATGGTATTATATTAAAATTTACAAGTCACAAATCATTCACTAATCATTGAAAGTACCTATCATAAATTTTGTCATTTTATATATATCTTAAATAATTTTTTAATTAAGAATGTTTTTACATTTTAATAAGAGGGTAGATCGAGAATGTCTAGAAAAAAATTGATTGTATTGATTGAACATAATGTTTCTTTCTTTTCTGTGTCTATCGGCTTGTGTTTATTGAAAGAATGCTCTAATTTTTTTTGTTTTGTTTTATTTTATTTTTTATTTTTTATTGTTTAATTTGTTTTTTATATGTCAATGTTAATTCTTTTAAAAAAGAATATTATATATAAAAATAATTAAAAAATATAAATATAATCAATTTTCAATCAATACAATCAATCTTTTTCTAGACATTCTCGATCTACCCTCTTATTAAAATGTAAAAACATTCTTAATTAAAAAATTATTCTCTTAAAGTTCTTTAAAGAGTTTTCTTTAAAAAGCTGAAGGGAATTTATAACGATTATTGTATTCATAATTGGTTGTTACCGCAAATGGCGATACGACACTGTCAGAATTTATCGCTCCAAAACTCTCCTCCGCCGCGCCGGACGATCGATCTAAATTTCTTGTTAACATTCTGAGGGTAGGCCGATTAATTCCGGCACATTTCGGTGAGGCCTGACGGAATGCCTAAATCGTTCACGCGTGTGTCGCGAACAAAAAAAAAAGAGCACCTATCCGTCGATCCATCGCGCGGGCAGTTTTGAAAGGCCGGGCCCCGAGAAAGCGCGGCAAAAGGGCGCGCACGTGAGTGCACGTGGCGACGATCGTTCCCGATTCCCCGCACACGTGCGTACGTGTGCGTATGCACATTGCGGAGGCTCAGGAACGCGCGCACCTCCTTCGTTCTTCCCCGGGATCTCTCCCACAAGGTGACGGCGATGTGTGCTCCTCTCTCTCTCTCTCTCTCTCTCTCTTTTTTTTTCTTACGAGCGGGAAGACTGTGGGAATTCGGGACATGTGCGTGCCTATACACACGCCGCGCTCGTGGTCCGCGCAAGGGAGGATGGGGGAATCCTTGTGGTGTTTGGAAAGAGAGCCCGAATGCTGGTGGAAGGAGGACGGCCGGCGGCGCGAAGGGTGGAAAGACGAGGCAGGCAGGGGGTGGGAAGACGACCGGACCTACGCTGTCCACGGCCGCCATAAGGCGGCGAATCCATGGGAATATCGAGCATGTGCATCGGGGCCCGCTCGTGGGCTGCACGAGTTATACGGGCTCTCCTTCTCCCTCCGCGTCCCTCTCTCCTTCCTCAAACCTCCGGCTGCTCTTTGCACGCACGACATTCCGGCCCGCGCACGGAGATTTCTTTTTCAACACGTGGCTGCGTTAATAGGACGACGTCACCAGCGTCCATTCTGCCCCCAACAGTTCGCGCCGGCCGCGTGTCCGTCACGTGAATGCAAGGGCCATATCGTTGCGCGAGAGTCTTTATTTAATTGGCTGAAATTGCAAACGTAATTGCTGTAGCTTTATCGATGCATTAAAAAAAGAATGTGTTTATTCTACTGTTATTAATATTTTCGTATTAATTGCATTATTAAACGTTTTTTTAAATAAATATCAGCAATGTTTTAATAATTGTCATCAATATTGCTAATTTTAATGACTTCTTTAAAACATCCATTTTTTGAGAGAAAAAGGAGCTGATTATGATCTGAAAATGCAGATTAATTTTGTATAATTAATAATTTGTTACATGTGTTTAATTTTCAATGTTAGATTGACAATAAGTGTCAGCCGTTTGAAAAATCTTTAAGAGAAAATTCTCGGTGCAGAATACAATGAGAAAAAGGGTTAAATGTATCTAGGTGCGCGTAACGAGTACGCTCTCGGGAACGTTATATTTGGATCGGCAAAAACGATAAGTATAGTAAACGTGGTGTCTGAAGTTATGCCAACGTTGCGTATATTTAGAGTAGAAGTGTCCTCGCGGAGCTGTATTTTATTATCGGAGCATACTTAATATAAAAATGGAAATATATGCCTATCTTTTAACAATTTTAATCATATATTACATGATATAGAACTGGATATAAAAATAAATTTTGATTATTGACGAGATCTTCTGACATTTGTCCTGTAGCATTGTTCTGGAGCATGCGTAAAATATGATTCAAAAATTTGTTAATATAAGAATCCGCAGTCGAATAGATATGAGAACCTCTGATTTAGAGTAACGAGAACGTGCGTAATTCGCGAAGTCGGTGCCAAGATAATCGAGACGCCCGCGCCGCGCCGCCGCGCCGCGCCGAGAGGACGCTTTCAAACAGAATTCAAGATCAAGCAGTGTGTGGTATACATTCTCTCGATTATATGTATACACAAAAACGCATATACACGTACAAAATTCTTGTTACTGTGATAGTCGAGAGATACGAAATTACGGTGTAGTAAAAATGAAAAATTTGCATAAAGTAATATTGAGTTGATGCCAATATTACCTTATCGTTGTAATTAATAAAGATATGAAAGCGCTGTTTTTTCTGATGATCATATTCAGTTACCTAATTATGTTGTCAAAAATTAATACATATAAATATACCTACATATAATCAAATATATTCGCTCATAATATATTCTCTTTCAATCAGAATGACAAGTAAATCGTTAAAATCGCTTACACACCAATCACTTACAGCATGTTTTCGTGAAAGGAAGAGCCCGAATATCGCAAAATAAAAATATGTCTTTACTGCCGGGCAGGGCCGGTTGCCTCGCAATTTGCGGTAATCATGCGTTCAATTGTATTCAATTGTTGCAAAAATGACGTTAAACGTAGACGCGAATACGCGAGTGCACGCGTTAACGGGAGTTCTTTTTACTGGTTTCGACAGAGCCTCTCTTTTGCCACTTCACGTCGCACTTTGTAAAATATTTTGCAGGCGTGAGGATTGTGCGCTTCGGGAAATTACATGTTACCGAACATGTTGCCAAAACACACGTCAAGAAGCATCAAAGGGTTTTTTTACAAGGGGATCCAAGATATTTTCTTGGCTATTCTCAGTTTTTTTTACGTCTCGAGACTCGAAGGCGCGATAAAAGACAGGCAAAGAACTCGATCGAAAAAGGGGGACTGAAATCCGGGTTTACTCTTCTAGACTTCTTCGTCTAGATAAAAACCGTTTCCGCAGGATATTTCTAGATCATCAGCCATATTTCACAGAAAACCGCGGAATCCGGAGCAAGGCAGTAGTTCAACACGTGGCGCTACATCGAAGCTATTTTATCCGAGATTTTTTATTTTTGCTACGCTGTAATAGCTTTTCATATGATTTTTTCTTGACTACAGGGGAAAGATTTGGGAAAATTTGAAAGTTACATTTACAAGTTTATTGCTAACGTGAATTCGATTGAAAAAAATAAAAATTTGAAAGTTACATTTATTTACAAGTTTATTGCTAACGTGAATTTTTTCGATTAAGAAAATAATTTAATTCTTTAATAATAAAACTATTTTAAGAACTCGACTCGACGAAAAGAATCGAAATTCCGCGCGACAACAGTTCAGTGAAGAAATACTAGAGCATGAAGAGATTTTTACTCTCTCTCTCACGATTACCGAAAATCAAAGCTGTGGAAGTGCGGTTGTTAGGCACGGTATGCTTTTTACGCGAGATACATGTGGCTCGCCGGCGGCGCGGCGGTCGTCCGGGTTCGAAGAGATCGAGCGAGAAAGGGTTATCTGGTGTCCATTCATCGCATCTCCACTGCGGATGCTGGCCGCGCGCGTTCTCCAGGATAACTTTTTTCGCCGGGAGGTGGGAAGGGGGAGCTTCTGCCACCTTCAAAGGTGGCTACTCTGCGCATGCAGCACCTGACTTATAGCGGGCGTAACATTAGCCCCGCTTACTTTCGGGATCGAGTGGCAACTCGGTTCGCCTCCGGGTTGCTGCCGCGCGCAAAAGGTACGGGAGTCGGGCCGGAAGTTCCGCTCGCTCGTATATAAATCTTGATTACAAATTGCGGCAGTTACGCATTGCCGGCCGCGCGCGCGGAAGTGAGCGCGCGAATTTTTCATAGCCCCGAGCCGCGCGATTTCATTTCGTACGTACCGAGCGACTTCGCGAGATCGTGCGTTATTTCTCGACATTTTACCGATGTTTTGCAAGCACGACGAACACCTCGAGAATGAGAATAATCGTTTGTTACAGCGATATAAAAATAGTTTGTATTTTTCCATAATGGGAGAAGCAGATAGCAATCTTTGTTTATAAGATACTTGAAGATTTTATTGGTTGAAATTATGTGCTCGAGTTTTAATTATATTTTACATTTTTCAAGAAAATTCATTTTCTTGTCAAAGCTATAATTTTCCTATTTTTACAAATGTTTAATGATTTGCAACGGTTGTCCAAAGATTTCATGTTTTATTATACATTTCGGCTATAAATATTACTCTGATATCCAGTCCCGTCACTCACTGCAGACAAGGAGCACAGTAATACATGTCGAGTATTCTCGGCATGAAATAACGCCAAAACTATTTTGTGTACGAAAGCGGGTCACGTGGCGGCGCTCGTAAATTCGATCGTTGGTGCCATCAGTTTCTCCTTGCAAGATCTCAACGTCAATGAGCGATGGGATCGATTTCCGTGAGGATCCCGAGTAATTATGTTCTCCGCGTAAATAAGACGAGCCGTAGCTGCGGGTACCTTTGCCGGACACGAGTTATTTGTTGCCAAGAAAGTATCGGCCACGAACGCTTGGCGGTAATTACATTGACGTAATAAATCATCGTCCACTTCGGGCTACATTTGTGTCTTATAGTGTCGTGATATTTCATCAGATTCCTCAAGGCGCAGTATTATCCGATAAGGCTAGCTAGCAGGCGTTTTATTGAAGTCGTCAATGACCAATTGTTGCAGTTCGTAATTAATTAATTAATTTAGAAATAATTTCGTAGAAAGATACAGATTGCTATACTACATATCTGAAGTAGTTTTTTTTATAATTTATAATACTAATTAATAATATATACTAATTTATTAATATTAATCGCGTGCACAGTACAGCAAGTTGCATATAAAGAAATGGATTAAAAATTTTTTAATTCGATCTATTATTATTAGATCCTTGATTAGATCTCTTAAATTAAAATTGTTTTCGAAACGTTTAATTAATTTGTCCTGCAATACAGAAGATTCTTCGAAAAACATATTTTTAAGTTTTGTGTCATGTTCTTCCAGCGGTTATCGATGCAACGATGTTAATGTAAATAAGGTTGTACCCATAAGGGTGTCGGAGGATCTTAATCCGTCGCTACATAGAGAACGGTTCGGAGACTTTAATCGACGGTGAAAATACCGTTACGTTTTCCACGTATCCGTTTACGGCGTCACGCGGATTTATACGAGGCGACGTGAGAGGCTCGTAATCTTGAGTGCGAGTGCCGCCGAATTTATTGACGGACAGCGTCGCCTCAGGTGTACACAGACGATAAGAATCGAGGTTCCTTACCTTCAAGAAAACAGTCGGTCTTTAACGAACGACAGAGACTCACCATAATAAATTGTACCTCGTACTTTATATGCGCTCTCTAACTAGCAGTGTTTATTAACTTTCGATCGGCAGCGAGGTGCGCCGATCGAAAGTGTATTTTATCAACGGAAAACAGATATAGTTGGGGTCTTCTTTATGGGATTTAAACGGATGTAAACATATAAAATGGAATTATTTTCAATGTTGCAACTATTTCTATCAATTATCTTATATACCTACGTTTGTCTCTAATTTATTAGAGTAAAATTACACTTATTTAATTGTGTAATTTACTTGTTCATTATTTTAAGAGTAGGTATTCCAAAAATTAATTAAAAATTTGTTGTTTTTTTTTTCATAATCACGTATATATCTCGATCTTCATGATTTACGATTTTTATCTGATTTGTACTAAATTTTTTAATTGCAATTTTGTTATACGATTGCATGGATATATAATTTGCCTAATATGTCTCTATTATCAATCCCTACCGATTGCGTCCCCCTAGAACCGCGTGGAAGAAACGCGGCAGAGAAAAAAGGGCAGCGCGAGAAGGAGACCGGAGGAGAGCCACGTTCCGCACACGTTCCGTGCACACGACCGGCGCGGTGATCCGATGCGGCACCTCTATTACAATCACGACGCACCGAGAGCTAAATAGAGAGAGAGAGAGAGAGAGAGAGAGAGAGAGAGAAGCGGAATCGCGGGCCGATCGCGCGCGTGTCAAAGAGAGAAAGAGAGAGAATGTCGTCGCGCGGAGAAGACGGGATGGAAGAGAGGAGACGAGAGCCGTAAGCGGGTTATGGTCGGGCGTATTATACCGCGTCGGCATGTCCTACACTACACGTATACACCTATCTCTACCTATACTCTACGCGCGGTAAGTGTACGTCTTATAAATATACGAGGCAGTGCGTGGCGCACTCGAGAGAGAAGGTGCGTAAGTCCGCATCTGCCCGAGATTCTCACGCGCGACGCATCTGTCTCAAGTTCCCACGAGAAACCCGGGGGCCCCCGAGAAGGAGAAGCCGTGTTGCCCGGGAGCAGGCCGCGGGACCGAGAAAGTTTCGTCCGACGGGCGCGGGCTGTCCACGTGGCGGCGACGCGCCTAGAGCAGCCACCGTCTTTCCCGCCGCTACGCTCGTTAAAGTGTCAGATTATAGGAAGAACGTATGTACGATCTTTCTGTGCCACCGTCCCGCCTCACTTCTTCCCCATTCACCCCGTCTTCTTTTCCTTAACCGAAAACGGCTTGATCGATTTTTATTGAGTCCCCCCGGACGTACGCGTGTCGCTTCGCCTTCTTAATGAAAGCGAACGCAGCTATCCGCTCATGCGATCTTTCCTAATTCGTCTGCCTGGAATGCGTGCAAGAGAGTCGTGTGAGTTGAATCGTACAATCGTGAAGGTTATTTCCAAAACGGGACAGCATCGTAGTGAATCGTGAAATAAGTTAATAAAACATACGGGACGGGATATTAATTTACGATTATGTAAATTCTGAAGATCTAAGAATATATTTAATTTAAATATATGATGGGTAAAAACGTGTTATATTCCATGTTTCTATAATATAACTGTTTTTATTAACACTTTTTCTTTTAGTTGTTTTATTTATTATCTTGGACTTTGCTTTATGTTTATTTTTATCCCCTTCTATGTGTATATGTAATATACGTATCAATTTATTCTACAATGTTCCGTCCACGTGTCATCCACGTGGTCGATGTACGTCAGGCCCAAACCTGCTTCTCCCGCCTTTTATTCGCCGGAAATATCATACTATCAGATTATAAGACTATAAATATTGTACGGAATGCTTCGTGTTAATTTGTTTACTGAAATATGCAAATTGTAATCTTGGGTTGAGAAATTGACATGACGCTAAAAATATCTTTCCTGTCATATCGCATATTTTATTATTATAGGTATCTGTCCATCCAATTTGCACAAGCAGTCGAATGGTATAAAATGTTTTTTTTCGGAAACGTGATAACTTTGTTATCTTGATCGTACACTACTCGGTTACATTGTCGAAGGAAAGGAGGAGAAGTATGAACGACGAGGTGCCATTATCCTTGCCAGGCTCGATTACTTTTACGGCGGCTTACTGCATTCGCAGCGGCGCGAAGTTTTTTATAGTTAACGCGACTGTAGCGATGCTGCGTAACAGCCACCCTGCACCGAGTTTTGCATGGAACAAAGACGCAACGGGAGTATAAAATTGTTGTTTCCTCTGGCACGAGTCGCCAGGTGCACCATCTACTATTTTCAAAAATCCGAGGCCAAGGTCTTGACAATCACGAGCATAAAACGGAGCAACGGCGATTGTTTCTATACTATATTAAACACGATCAATACATAAAAGAGATTACATATGCGAAAAGTTAGAAAAATCTTAGGCAGCATGATTTTTCATATTTTATTAATGTCTCTGTATAAGGAGCACATAATTAATTATGGAATCTGTCTTATGTAGGTTTTATCTTCGATTTTATATCATGAAGTATGATATCCGTCGAGTATATATAAGTCTTATACATACGCGTGTTTTATGTACAATAATTACATGGCGTCTCGGTTTTATAATATTGTTCTAATCTTGGACGGAGCACGAGATAAATTCGACATTCGACAAATGATCCTCGTGGCGCGATCGGCGCGAGACGGATAATATACAAGGCAACTTTCATATTTATGGATTAAGGACGCCGCAGTAGATGGTATCGACTCAATCGATTGTAATTGCGAATTAAAAGACGCCCGTACTTACGAGATGCATACGATTTTGATGCATGCGAAGCCGCGCGTCGGGATGCAATTACTAAACGTGCGCGATTAACCTCGATTTTTCAAAATCGCATATTGCGGTAAACAACATCCAGGTGGTGCTCAATTCAACCTGCAATCACGTTTTAAATTGACCCGCATTAATCTGTCTCCATATTTAATGACACATCGCGTTGAGTGTCATAAGTAATTATCCCTCGAAAGCCGCGATTTTTCACACAGTGCGTTAATGAACGTCGTAAGCGCGCGCGCGCGCGCGTGTGGTGTGTGTGTGTGTGTGCGTGTGTGTGACGCGTACGAGCGATGTTGCCCAATTGAAATTACGTGATCGAATCGATATTCCTCGATAATTGAATATGAAAACAGGACCGTTCTTTATTATAGATTTTTTGTGGAGGAGCATGTTGTCGAGAGGTGGATACATACAGAGATATCCACTTGTTAAATTAATGAAAAAATAAATGGTATTTATACATACTGTTTTAATTAGCAATTTTGCATAAAAATATTAAAGACGTCAGATATCTGATATCGATATCTCGTTGATATAAATACATATTAATGCAACGTATTAACGCGGCATTATTAGATATTCGTTATGATGTCTGCTGCAACGTTTTAAGTAAATTGCAGAGGGAACTGAATATTAATACGATTCTGAGAGAATCATGCACTGGCCCGATAGAAAGATTTAATCGCAGAAATCTCGAAGCATATGATTACACGTCCGCAGTATTGAAATCTTTGGTATCCGGTAATCCGCTTGAACGTTGGAAGGATATAAGGTGATAATCAAGCCCGTCCGCGAGCTCGTCTAGCTTCCTCAAAACAAGCGCGTTAATTAATGCGTTCGAGACGGCGGCGATCAACAGGATGGCGCGAATCTAATTTGCATCTAACCGCGCGCGCGCGCTATGGTGAAGGCACGTGTATGCGTAAATATTGCCTGACGCATTACATGACATGAAGGATTACGTAATGTATCATCGATCTCGCGCATTCGAGCTTGTTGCAAAATTGAATCTTTATTAGAATTAAGAAAATTATGTATGCATGCGTTATTAATAGCGTTATACTAATTATCTCTTTAATTATTAATCAGCTGAATCAGCTCTTTGCTTTTGAAAATTAATTGAAAAGATCTTGATCTGTTTTGTTTGATCTGACCGTTTCTGCGATTTACACTTTTCTTCAAGTCCGGCTTCTGCTTGCACGAAAACATAGTATGTTACAAAAACTTCGACGTATTTTCTTACGTTTGACGTCATTGATAAATATGGCTTAATCATTAACGGTCGTCACGCGGTTTTAATTACGCGGGTTCGTATGTCACGAACGTGATTGCTTTCGTAGATAGGTTTCCTTGAATTCTAGTGTAGACCATAGCGCGGCAAGGAAGCACATAAATGTACGACCAAACGTGTGTAAAAGATATGTGATCCGACTCGTGGTTTCTATCGTTTCTATTCCATATTGGAGCGCGGGACTAATCGCTGACTACATCTCGCGCTGCACGCCTTCATCTATCACACTACATTGCGTTGCGTCGGTGCTGCGCGAAAATGATATATCGAGTGGTAACCTTGAGATATGGGCTTCCTGTTAGCCCTTAATCACATCGACGAGTGAATATCTGAACTGCTAATCGTTCTTGGCAATCTGGAGAGCTAGGAATTGCCTGAAAATATTGCCAATTATCATGAAAATTGGTAAAGAATTTCTGATATCTCTTCTTAAAATTTTCCGAAAGATATATATGTATGTAATTATTATCTTTTCTTAAAACCGATTTTATTGAAAATTATCTTTTATTTTTGGGGGTATTTAATATAAAAATTACCGTTTATTGCATATTGCAAAAGACTTTTCTTTTTTTTCGTAACTCTTTTAGTTTATTATATCCCTATATAAGTCAAGCTAAGATTTCTAATTATATCTCTCTTACATTTTAATCATTAGATTATAATGTAGATTAATCACAATAGGTAGTCGAATCATACAATTTTTGGCGTGCACAATCGTCAAATGCAGAACGATTATGTTTCACATATATTCCAGATTAATGGTTGAGTAATCGTTTCCAACGTCAGAATCCACGAAATGTTACCGGTTTCTTCACTTTCGCTCAAGGTAATCCTATTAATGTGTTTTTGACGTATGCTAATTCGCGCTAACGATAAGTAATCAGGAATGAGATTCTCCTATCTACTTTTCTATCTCGGATTATTGGAGACAGGCATTCAGCACGATTACTTTGCTGTCACAGAAGATCTTTAATCTTCATTTACGTTCGTCAACTATTTCACAAAAACCGGCAAGGATATCAGAAAGTGTAAAAAAAACAATGTTTAAGTTAAATGTAAGCTAATTAAATATAAACGAAGCAAGTCGCGATAAGTTAATGACGTCTTTGCTTTTAAGTTTTACTCCACACGGCGAGACGTTATTAGACAGAATATAATTTTAGTTCAGCTTTTTAAAAAAGATAAGAAACACCATTTTTTAATAGAAATAATGCTGAATTAATATCTATTACGACTTTTATTTATTATTTTTTAGCTTTTTGTTCGCATGATGTAGTTAGGGCACGATGTCAGCGACGTTATGGACGTTTGTATGCGGATTAATTGATTGTGTAATTGCTCTTCTCACTTGAAAAGGATCGAATTACGGTCGAAACGTTGTGAGATAAATATATCAATTTTGGTCAGTTGGGTCGAGAAAAAACGACTGTTATTTTTAATATCTATTACACTTATTCGCGATATATATTATAATAATAATAATTAATGTAAGGTACATTTTTCCGTGCTTGTAACTTCGAAAATTCCAGCACACGCTGATCATATTGGTTTCACAATCGTTACTTGACATTAGGTCACCGAATTGTGTATATACAACGACTTCCTCGATAATTAATTATTCGCACTTCGCAAATCGCATGCGTCATTGATCGATCGCGCTATTATTGATGCATCGTTATGCAACAGTCGTCTATTTCAATTGCTTTCGCCGTTCTAAAGAGGTCTTGCGACGTGCTCGTTCGGCTCGAAGAGGTCGCGTACGCGCCGAGGGGACAATTCGAGTCTTCCTTTTCTTTTCCCGTGAATGGCGTCGCGGGATTGGCACGGGAATGGCGCAAGCACGCTCCGCGATCATCCATGACGAACGGCATTAGTCACGAGCCAATTTCATTCCTGCTCCCTTTCGCCTCCTCTGTCCTCATCCAATCGCGAAAGAAGCGCGCTCTTTTTCGCCGCTGCCGTTCGCTCGCCGGCAGCGGGATCTCTTGGCAACTGAAACTGGCGATGTGTTCCTTTCCTTTGCGTAATTATTGATAGATTTAGAGTGAGTGCCAATTCACGCATGGATGTTAGATAAATTTCGTGAATCAATTCCAAATTCTTTAGTCATGATATATGATCTATTTATCGATCTCTATCTTCACAAATAGAATTCCATAATTTTTTGCCTCGATTATAATTTCTTTGTAATTTAAAGATATTTTGTAACTTAATTTTCGGAAATATAACTTAAAGAATTATCGGTGAAGATCTTGATAATATAACAAGATAATAAGCCTAGAATGATTGAATATTTAAGTCTCTCAGAAGTAAAACTGATGAACTCCGTGAAATAAAAAAATAATGAAAATTAACGAAGTTATAAACTAACCATACTGTGGCACTAAAATTTAAGAAAATTTACAAGAAGTTGATCAGTTCGGCTTCTGAGATGCTTGTTTGAAACTTTATTTTATCGATTATAAAAAATTTTGTTAATTACGTAACGCTCATGAAATTTTTTTAACTTTGGTGAGACGTTTATGAATGTTTGATAAATAAGAACCACTCTCAACGAGTGTGTATTTCGTTCCGTATTCATGGCTTCTGCTCGTATATAGATGTTCGGTGTGATTTTGTTTTTATAATACATTGAATATTTCGAGACGATAACAGTTCTGTCGGCACGCGGCCTTGGGGGTTTATTATTGCGGCGTACAGCGCGTTGTTTACACAAGGTCGCCGCCCTTCCATTCGAGCGCCGAGATTCAAGCCGGCAGGTAGTGTCGTGACCCGCTCCGCGTATCGTCGCATATTATCTATCGAAACGCGAACGCGACGAGAGAGAAAGTACAATTATTTCCTACTAACATTTTACGGTCATAATTCATTGTCAGTACGATTGATCGGGTTTCGCGATGACAGACTCGCAAACATATCGAGGCAATGACTATTTCAGCTGATCTATCTTTCGTAATTTATACATCCAAAATAGAGATCGACGAAGAATAGGAATTCTATATGCATTTTGCATTGTTACTTTGCGGTAAGATTTACGGGCGATCGTCTCTTTAATGCTGCTTTGACTTGAATAGGTACCTTTGTCTCGCATCGTATCTCGCCTTTTTCAAAATAATTCGCTTATTGTATTTTGAGATAAAGAACGAGATAATACGTCGGATTAAATTGCGATTTGATCCAAAAAAGGCTGTGTGATACCCACCATCGGTTATTGATAATTACTTTAAGATAATTGAATATTTTCGAGGCGACGAACTAAATTAGCTAATTTAACTAAATTAGCAAAAATTCGGCGCTAAGTAACGTACATACAGTATACTATTGTTTTCACGCGGTCACCTTACTTACGTTTGCACGATCGAGGTTGTTCCAATCTCGTTACATTATTCGAAACGCGATCGTGACAAGTGTTAGGAGAAAATGTGATTGTTCCTTGCTAGCAGTTAGCGATTATCAACACACGTGACGAGTTAATTCCGACGATAGCTGATTCATAAACATTATATCAAAACGACGGCTAGTTATCGAAGCATTATTTCATGTGCTTTATCCACTTGAATTAGGAATTAAAGCTGCAAGAGATGGAAATTATTGTTACGTGATATTTACGTGGTAATTTTCTCTTTAAAGATGCTTGAATTCGGATATATTGGGCTTAAATTTTATATTGGGCTTAAAGTTTTTTGTTTATACGAATGTAAGTTGCTCATTCTCGTTAATTCTAAATAGAAAGCATAGCAATAAAGAAGCAGCGTATCGTAACTTTGTGCAATCGTACTTTTCTCGTCTTGTTCTTTCGTTACGATAGAGTAAAGTGCATATCGTGCGAGACTAATGCGAGAACGTTTGGAGCGTCATTTAAAGTGTAGTGCGATGATCGTATTTTGATGATTAATTGGCGTGTGATCGTGTTTTCGTGAATGAACATTGTGTTAGTGCAGTAAATCTGAGAAGACATGGAGACCTGGGAGGTATCGTGCAATGATGGAGAGCAATTGTGTGAGTAAAATTCATTATTTAAAATTTTATTTTAAATTCTAATTTTTTTGCCTCACTCAGTCGTCGAATTGGGACGACGCCTGCACGGATAGCGGGAGGTTCAAACCCTGGCTGGGGTAATATTTTTCGCAATAAAATCTAAATTCTATAATTAACATCCTTTAGCTAGCCAATTGTTGTCGAAATTAATAAATATTTTCTCTCTAATTCTTTTATTTTAATTTAAGGTAATGGATCTTATGAAATAAGAAGTACATATTATGTACTTTTCAAATTAATAGCATAAGATTCAAACGAATAGATATAACATTTCATAAATCCATTGCCTTAAAAATTAAAATGTATGGGTTAAATAAAGAGATAACAAATATAATGAATATGTAACCTGGAATATACATATGTACAATTATATGATAATATATACATATAATGCTATCAGATTTTACGTAAGGATATAAATTTTTCACAACTACATAAACTGATTGTGAGTATACTCTCAGTTGATTTCTAATTAATATGATTGTCTGTGTCAAGATACAAATGCTAAGTATTGATACATTTTGTCGATACGATCGATTCATGTAATGGCTACAAATACAAACTTAAGAGTTCACGGAAAAAAAATATTAGCTAAATATGGACAACTAAATTTTTTGCAGTGATAGCTATAATTTAGCAATAGTAGCAAAACTTTTAGCTCTCGCTGCCAAAAATTAGCTTTCGCTGCTAAAATATAGCTCTCGCTGCAAAAAAGTTAGGTGTCCCAATTTTACAACATTTTTTAGCTATAGTAGCTAATTTTTTGCTATAGTGGCTAATCTTTTTTTTATATTTTCTTATTATTTTTAGTAGTCACATTTTTAGATTTTGATGATAAGTACGTATCGCGAGGAGTAATTATTGGAAACGCGCATGAGAGAGCGTTCCGGATGTGCACGATTGCCCAATGCCCGGTGCCCAGTACGCGGAACCGGAACCAGACCAAACGAGCGCGAACAAACACGAATGAGCAATTTGCTTGAGTAATTCTGTTCGCGCTCGTTGAAGCGAGTTGTTCATTCGTATTCGTTCGCGTTCGCTCGCTCGATCTGGATTCTGCTTGACACGCGCGCACGAGGGAGATCGCGTGCGTGCGCGCGTGTGCGACGGCTCGCATTAATGCAGCGATATCGGGGCCGTGGGAATGAGCGAGTAGCGCGAGCGAGCGTTCCGCTGGCACGAGCGGGTCACCGCGACGAGGAGGGAGGTGACGCGGCGCCGCGCCGCGCCATTCACTCCGCGGAGGACAGTAAAGGACGACGACTATCGGCCGCACGCGGGAGGAAGTGGTGGCCGATTCCGCGCGACACGTGTTTTTTTTCCCTCGCTTTGAGAAATGTCAGCCGAGAAAGTAGCGACGATTGTTCGCCAACGAACCGTTTGGCTCTGTCGTGCCGACATGCAACCATAGTTTATTACTTTCGCTACCAGCGCAGACACAGTGCTTTGCCCCCTTGCAGTATCTCTTATCATTCTTGCGTATTACATATATATGATGGAATTACTTAATTTGCAAATTATCTGCTATCTTCCTGAATATTTTAATTAACATTGAAGTATTATAAATAGAAATGCAGAAAACTAATCATTATCTTTGATGTTGATTGAGATGCTAGTTATTATCTGCCCGTGTATCTATCTGTTGTTTTTCAATTGGTTCTAATAATATTATAATGGATTCGAAAATGCTATGTTTTTGTAGGTATGCAACAACGAATACAATTTCCGCGGTTATATGACTTTCAAGAAAAGTAAAGCTAATTGTCTATCCCGGCTCTTTTTCTGGTTAATTCTTTTCCGACACGCAGATCACCAACGAGAAAGTAGCGCGATAAAAGAAAGTATCAAACAGGTCGTTTTCCCATGGGGAGATGAAAATACAATTCTTCAAGTCGCATTTATTAATTGCTGTCGCAACCGCTTTTTGTCGTACTATTCTGATATTTTATTTTTTAATTAAAACAATTTAATGGGACCGATTATTTTTCTGTATTTTAATTTTTACATCGTACAAAGTGTTCTTCACAGATAGGTATATATACCTACATAACTTGCAAATTTTTAACAATTTTATTTTTTTACTGTATTGTTTTTTTTAAATTAATAAAATAAACCTAATTTGCTTGTATATAATTTTATAAATCTTGATTTAATTATCTTGAACACTGCTTTAATGCAAAAATATTTATATGTTGCAGATCAACGCAGTGTTACAACTCCGCTGTGTTGCGCATCGGCCGGTGAGTATAAAAATATATTACAAATAAACTAATATTTTCCGATTTGCGCCGTTTTACGCATCTTGACTTAATCATACAGACGGATTGACGTCTGAGATAGTATCGACACGAATTTTTCCGTTAAATTCACGAATATCTCTCTGCCATTAGTGTCTCGAACGAGTTGCAAATCGAGGTGTTCCCACCGTGTGGACATTATTCGGCAAGACTGATTTCGCATGAGGAAAAATTCCTGCGCGAACATTTTAATCACTGTAATTACGAAAAAGGGTTATCGAACGGTTGCGACATACTCGTTCCGACCAATTTACACGGTCCGGATAGCCGTGAGACGACCGTAAATGAGGTGAGAGAACGTGGTATGGATGGAGGGAAAGGGGGAGCGAGTGTATAACAGGATAATGAATTAATTTATTTAATCGACGCGATGTCGCGATGCTGGTGAAAATAACTCACGTAATTGATACATTCCCGCGGGCGGGCTGTTTTACAAAGTTATTTTACAATGTCACCATGTCGTGCTTGACCTCCTTTAAGTAAAAGCGTATACTAAAGAAAGCTTCTGCCCCTGCCAATGCGGGTACAAGCTTGCATCTAATGCGGGGTTGTCCGAAGGGTTGCCTTTCCTACAGGCTGACACCTATCTACCGGGTAGATTCTACCCCAATATCAAGGGAAGACTGCAAATAATTTCTTTTCACATATAAGTTACTTTGTTCGCTGAATCGTTTAATTAATTTGTCAGCTATGTAAAATAAATATAGTAAAGATTAATTTTAGATTATTATTTTAATAATTTTTTGTTTTTATTGATTTTGAAATAAAATATTTATTATATAATTAACGGGTGTATTGATTATATTAAAGGAATTTATTTTTTATAAAAGTATAAATTAGAGAGATAAATGTATAAAATAATATATGTATAAAAAATCGTGCATATATTATACTTTTATTTTATTTGCATATTAATAATATAATAACAAGCTATTGTTTATTGCAAATAACATAGATTACTTATTTATTTTTATTAACAAAGTATCATAGTGTCAGGTGATATCAGCACTTCACGATCGAGTGTTTCTATTAAGTAAACAAAATTGGATCAGCTGTGTCGTATAGTGTGCAAATTATTCACCCCTCCGATTATTCTATTATGCTCCGATGTACGGTTACTGATTATCGTAGTATCTTTTATTATCTTTTTAGGGGTCGAGGTTTTTTCTACCCTCGTGTCCGCTGTAGAAAATCATGTGAACTCGCACGCACCCTATCCACCCTCAGTGGACATGTGTCTGTCACATATGGACAACACATGCGCATAATGTCGATCATATCCGTGCAGAATTTTCGATCCAATGAACTATTGTCTACATTTTTTGTTCCTTTTTTATTTCCGAATTTATTACAAAAGAAGTTCAATATCTCTATAACTTACATGTGTTAACACAACTGTATAGAACTATTTTATTGATATAAAAGCGTTGAAACATTTTAAAAAACAACAATTTTTAATAGTGAATGGTTAAATCAAAATTGAAAAAAAATAAATTTGGAATTTTTTAAGGATTCTTTAAATAATCACATCTGAAAGTCATAATCTTCTCGAATACGTAGCTCCGTATACTTACCTTGAGGAAGTTTCCCGCGTAAAATCTCCCTTAGTTTTTTGTGGACGAAATAATTTTGTCCAACGTTTCTTCGAACTTGTGCTAAGTGCCTGGACAAAACTTTTGCGTTAGCCTTTGGAATTTTTGAAGCTTTTTCAGATCGCTGAGTTTAGTGAAGTTCTAAAAGAAACCTCTCTGAAAGAGAAATTGTTTGAAAATAAGTTTATAATTAATGAATTTAATATTCGAGTTTTGTTGATATTTTGATTTGTATGACACGAGGAAGCGATTTTTGAAGAAGAATATCAAATGAATTTAAAAGGCTGTTTCCGTGTATCTCTGTCGGTAAATTCTTCTCTTTATAGCTTTAAAGAAATATATTTGAAAAGAATAAAAAAGATTTATAGTTTCTATGCTATTCTTAAAATTATTTGCTTAAGACTAAGATGAAGGGGAAGATTAATTGACACAAGGTATATTTGCTTATGAGTAACATTTATTTCAAACAAACATATTGGAAGACAAATAGGAAAGTGTCAGCAATATTTGCTGACATTAAAGCCAATATCACAATGTCGATATTAACACTCTATAAATTTGTATACATATAGTAGGTACAAGTATCACAAACGCGACAAATGTGTCGCCGTAATGTAAAAAAGAAAAAAAAATAATGCGTCTCTCTTTCTCTTTGATGTATTAATTTTACATCTACAAGGAATGCTCCTCTCAATCAGTCAATTGTCAATGAGTTAAAATCTACATAGTATAATCTAACGATCACAGTTTCGAAATGTCTATTTGAGCTGTCGCCTCACAATTCGATTGACAGCGTCAGTCCTCGACCTCGAGGACGCTTCCGCGGGAGGAAGTTCAGCGAATCTCGAGTAATCAGCTCGGGTGATTCGCCTTTGAGGTAGATGTTGTCGTTCTCGATGACGACACCTCACGCCACTTGCACCTCGGGAAGCTGATACTGCGAGAAGGCGCGCTCCTTGTAGCACAGGTCTCTGTCGGCCATGCTGAGAGTTGTCCAGTAGAAGTCGCCGGCATGAGTGTGGGCGAAATGCACCGGAACGTAGCACTGACCAGGCACAACCGGCACGACGGTCATCTGTCCGTCCAGGCAGACGGTGATGGCGGCTCCCTCCTCGGCGTCCCGTAGCTCCTGCAGGAGTCTACGCTCCAGCGCCTCGTTAGCGTTGTTCTGGTTCTCGATCTCCTCGGTGAAGATCCCCACCTGAGGCACGGCCTCCTGACGCTTGTTGCTCTTGACGTAACTGCTAGTGCGCTTCTTCAGCATTCGCAGCAGTGGCTTCAGCGGCTTTAGCATGCGTCTGCTCTTGCGGCTGCTCACGGCCTTGTCTTCCGACATCTTTAGGTTGTAGAGATTGTCGTTGAGCTCGTTCTCGAACACGTCGTTGAGCTCGAAGTCGAACAGCGTGTGCTCGCTCATGGTGGTGGCAGCGGCCATCTTTCTTCTCTCTCCTTCTCTCTTTCTTGCTATCTCTCTCTATCTCTCTCTGTGAGCGTTCTCCTTCGAACCACGGTACACTGAACCGGTTTCTTCCGTACTGTCAGAACTCGGAACACGTGGCACGAACTGTCGTTCGATAGGAACTTGGCGGGAGAACTTGAAAGCGAAGGATGTGCTTTCGGGCAAGTCGCTTTGGAGCGAGAGGCTAGTGAGCGAATGGTACCTTAGTACGAGCAACCCCGACCTTATATAGCTCCGCCGAGGCAGCACGGGGTAACAGAGTGGGGAAGGCAGGTGCACTCTGGCTGTGGGAACTCGGAGAATTCGGAGCTTCCCACGTCGGGGTCCACGCCGACCATCTGCCGGTCTTCTCCTTCCTCCGCCTTCGCCGCCCGATCGCCCACCACCTATCTCGGTCCTTGCAGCACCCTGCTCGCAGGGGCCCCTTCGTGATACACATACACGTGCGCGCACACCCCCGTGATCACCCCCATTCGACCTTCTGCATAGTGGATCCTCGCTTTCTCGTTCCGCGTGACTCCGATTTCTTAGGTTTTCTAGAGGGGTCTCTTTCTCTAGGATAGAGCCCAGATTTCCAGCATGAAGGGGGTGGTGTTGCTCCTTCGAGACTGGTTCGAACCTGTCGTAACACGTTCGTGCACGTCACGCGAGCTTGCGTGAGGTGATACGGATTTTGTCGTCGGCTTTACACTGAATATCCAACTTGTTGCGTCTTGCTGTTAGCATAGGAATTGGCGTGGCTCGAGGATGATAAGTTGACCGGTTGTACACGACATCGGCGATAATAGAGATAATGATATGAATGAAGAAAGCTCAATGTTTAATTGCGGACTTAGTCGATTGTTAGATTCACGAAACGTTTATTATATCAACTCATGTAAAATACAATCGATTTATTCAATTTCGGCACGCGAAGTAGCGTGACTCGAGGTGCATTGCAATGTAGATATTCTACACCCTATACGTGCATGATTCTTCACAAAAGGCGGGGGTGAAGAAGGGTAGTTCTATAAAATTTTATACATTAAAATTTAAATCAAAATTATTTCAAAGTTTTATTTATTATCTATATATAAATTCAATCGACCAAGTGCAAATATTTTAATTACTTTATATTAACATTTTTTATAATCTCTAAATTTTACTTAAAAGTATAGTTATAATCATAAATTATTATATAAAAATTTATTTGTTATCTAAATTTTATTAGAAACTATTTTATTAAATATACATATATTTTAATTAAAGTATTTAATAATTTTGCACAAGTAATTTATTTGTTAGATCAATGATTCCTTCAGTTCAAAAAGAGTACTTCCAGCTACGATCGTTGCTGAGAATTTTTAAGCCAAAGGGTTAGCGTATAGCTAGCTGGTAAGTTATAGTAATTAACGTGCGGTAATAACGTACCCCGGCTTCCTTCATTACCCCACTGTGCACGAGAGATTTAGAGCCGAGAAGCGTCTAGACGCCTCGTGATAGGTGCGGTAACCCCCGCTATTAAATACGCCTCCGACCGGATTTTTTGTTATCTCGGAACTCGGCCCCTTGTCTTCATGACACGATCACGTTGCGTCCATTAGCTGTACCGTCATAAAAAAGTCTGAAAGTTTTGTGAGGAGGTGCACTTTTTCTCCTTCACCTCTCGCACCCTACGAATTGCCGAGTTTTTTTACGGGGTGGGACTTTTTTTACAACCTGTTTCATGATACGAGCGTCAGGTGAATAGTTAATGGATACGTTAGCATCAGATAGATAAATCTATAAATGCGTACAGTTAATAAATATATGTTGAAAGGATTCTCAATTGTCTCCTTGTGTATAGGTGCAAATAATTAATACGTACTCTACAGAAAGGAAAGGGGGGGAGAGAGAGAGAAAACTTCACTTGTGCCGATTTAAACGTAAAATCACTGGCGGTTTAGGGGCGGTTTTGGTGATGCACCTGAACAGCAATGGAAATCTATCGAGGGTGAAAATCGAGTTGTGGAGGGTCTTGTCGAGCTGGGCAGACACACCATAGCCATATGCCGTAGGCAAACTTTGCCCCCTCGAAGGACAGGTACACTGGGGTATTATTTGTTTTCGCTTGCATTTTGAAAATATAGCTTGAGGCAGGTGAAACGAGCCTGAAACTGCCGACTGCGGTAAGCTTTTTATGATTTGCAAGGATTACTTTATTTGCTTTTGTTTTAGAGTATCACTTTTCAATCTTGAAATTCGTCCAAAAACTGTTTTTTTTTCTAAGATTTTTTTTACTGAAAAATTAAATTGATACACAGAGTCAAGTTCTGTAGATATTATAAACATTTCTTTGTTATTATTTCTATAGTCTGACAATCGATTTTCTATCAATTATTGATAGTGTTTTTCTGCAAACTTAATATAACATGCAGACTGTAATTTATTGGTATAAACTCAAACAAATTCAATGTAAAAATATTCGTGCGTTTATATATTATACACATGTATATATTACATCTGTTAGTCTTTATATATATAATTTCCAATTTAGATTTGAGCTCATCTTCAATTTAAAATGCGTTGAAAGCTTATCGAATATTCAATCTGTCAATCATATTATCGACTTAATAGTCGTTTTACCTTCATTTTTAACTCGCAAACGTCGATTTTTGCCTCGGTCCACATTTAGCCGAAAAATTATCGACCTTTTGAATGGCGAATTTAAAAGCGTCGTGGATCATTAAGCATATCGATCGACCAGTTTCACCCACGTGATAGCCAAGTCAATGGAGTGTGTCGCATGCTGAGTATCTCACAAACATAAACTCATAGAAGCACTCAAGCCTCGCTTATTTCCGGTCACATAAAATTAACATATAAAACTAAGTAGCATAAAACAATATATTTACAGATAATTGTCGTATATTTGCCGATCTACTAAATCTAACGGGTTTAATCGCAACGACTCCAACTCGAACGTCCCTAGCTCGTAGGCAGCAGGCGGCTCTCTAATGAAAATTGAGGAAACGGATAATTCCGCGCGTTTCCTGTTAATCGCGGATTTAACCGGTTTGCGAGCAGATCCGCGGACGTTCTGTTCTAACAGTCCTCAGGGATCGCTTGTCTTGCTCCCCTCGCAGTCGTTGGTAAGAAGCGCTCGTTCTCGTCTCGCAGGATCCTCACGCCGCCGGATCGGATAGATCTTACAACCGGTTCTTAATGCGACCGTCAAATTTTAATTAATTCGAGACCGTTCGCGCGGTGTCCTGATTTAAAGCCGCGCCCACGTGTTTTCGTGCGGGCGTGCACGTCGTCCCGGAGGCGTCTCACGTGGAATTAATAATTCATGATTGTTTTGCTCGTTCGCTATATAGAAGCACCAGCGATTTGGAAACGTTTCGTTGGATTTTAACGGTCACCCCGTGTATTTCCTCGGAGATTTATACCCGCTTTATGGCGTCGATAATGACGTATCGCCCAAACGAAACGAAACGTCACAGGCGCGTGCGACATGACAAATTTCGAAGATGCATTTGTGCTCCTTGAGCAGAACGTATCGCTAGGATCCAATTAGCGACATAAGCTTCTCGCCGCAGTTCAGGCGTTAATAATATTCGATCGACTTTACAATTTCGAAAGTTTTTTATTTGATATACTTGTATCTACTTGTAGGTAGGTAATCAGCGATAATTTCCATGTTGGAAAATATCAAGATTCTAAATATTGATTCTATTGATGTTCTTGACATCATTTTTTACTATGTATTGTAAAGCTCCGTAAAATTAATTTCCACGAATTACTGTTTTCCAACCCTTTCTTAAGCAAGAAAGCATTCTTGAGTAAAAAGATATATGCATATATTTTATTTAATAACATTATATTTATGAGTTGAATCAGAATTTGTTTGCATTTAAATAGCTGAAGTTATGGAAAAATCTCATTTTTGCCGAAAATTACACAGCACCTGAAGCCATTATCACACTCGCAAATTACACGCGCCGCTTTGAATCTTGCAGAAACGGCGCGTTATATTCCTATATTTATTCCGCGCCTCCGACGAGGGCATTAGATTATGCAAATCGCATACGGGACGAGTGTCGCGGGTCCCATCAGATAAAACGTTATTCCAAAGGTGAAGCGTGCGATCCCCTTCACGTTCGGCTGTGGCAAACATTAGAGGTGAGCGATATGACACGATCTTGATTAAAACGCTACCCCTGGCATTCTGCCACGCGATAATATCGCTTATCGCGTCATTAACCGACGAGAAAAAGGATCCGCGAACGCTTGAATAATCAGACTGAACGCGCGTCGCGGAATGTATCTAAAAGATGGCTCGAGGATGCACGCGTGCGTTTCTTTTGTTTATTTATTACAGCATCTATAGATAGGATCCTTTTTCGATCTCGCAACTCGCTATCGCACAGTAGATATCGGACAAAACCCGATATTATTTTACTGATTTGGAAACGGAGTACTTGCGAGAATAAATGATATGAATTACTTATTTTTAATTTGGTATAAATTACTTATTTTTATTTTGAGATCTATATTGTTTTTTTATGTAAGAGAAAAAACAAAAAGCAATGCTATAAACAAATTTTATAATCTTAACTTTGAACAATAAATATGATGTAATCACGTAAGATAATTATTCGGCAAAAACATTGCATTCATTCTCAGATGTAGAGGTACTTAGAGATCGTGACCATGGAAATGCTCATCAAGTCGCGTTCTCGAACACGATTCTACATTTTCATTAGCATATAATTAATATATAAGTAATGACCGCGGCATTCTTTGCACTCGCGTATGAACGAGCCTGACTTGTGCACGCATGTTCGACTTTGCAGCGGGTAGATGCGAAAAAGAAGGGCCCAGTGAGGTTGAAGGGAAAAGGGAAGGCGAAGAAACGAGCAGGCCAACTTAAAACAGTAGTAGTGACCCCCGGGGCTGAGCAGGCCCAAACAAGAAGTCCCTTCTGACGTCACCGGCAGGTGCAAGCAGAAGTGCATCCTCGTCTTGCCGCGCTCCTCTCGCTCTCGCTCCCTTTCTCCGCTTTCCGCCTTCCTCTGCTTCTTTTTCTGCTTCCTCCTCGCGCACTCGCGTGTAATCGTGCCGATTTCGAGATCGAGATAACTCGGCCTGTGCACGGCGCCCACCGTGAATCCGGTTGGTTTCTGTTGAAAATTTCTGACGTACGTTACTCGACCGCGGTCGCTCGCTCGCTCGCTCGTTCTCTCGCGGACTTTAATAAATGGTTTCCTTTGCGGCTTATTGAGTCGGTTGTGGATAAATTGGCGAGATGATTGCAGGGGCGAAACAAAGGATATGCAATATCAAGATATTTCGTAATACGCAAAACTGTACAGGATAGATATCACTGGATGTTTTTTTAATTCATACATCCTGTGATAAATTTAAAGAGAATCTTTTCTTGCTGAAAATTTTATGATGTCAATTATTTAATTTTTAAATCAACTAAATTTTCAGGATAAAATATTTTGAAAAATTTGTTATTTAATTTTTTCTCATTATATTATACAATATGATTCATATAAAATTAATTTAGAATCATAGTAACATATGATTATATTACTGTCTGTATATGAAACTGTATAATTTTTTTATATTTTGGCAAGTAATTCGATATGATTTGAACTCAAAATAGTTGAATCTAATGTCGTTTTGAAAGGTAATAAAAAAACCAGGAAATGCTTTGTACCATCGAGATTTAAAGGCCAGCCGAAAACTCGATCTTAATCTACCCTTAGCGATGGTGCGTCTAATTGAAAGGCGATATGATTCCACTGATGAAACACCCTAAGAGTGGTAATAAAATATCCTACCGAGAACATTCCACGGATTTTAATGCCCGATAGCATCGTTTGTAAGTGGAACGACGAAATCTGAACGAGCTGCCGCGCCGCGCCGGTACGCCAGGATAGCTGCGTCTCGCTTCATTTCTCGAGGCGAAGGTAACTGCATCCGTGGTTGATGCAGCGAGTTATCTCGATCTTAAAATCGGTACCATTACGCGTGAGCGCGCGCGAAAAAAAGAGAGAAGGCCGTTGATTCTCTTACGCGCATTCCTCAAGTTGATCCGTCCGATGCAATATGCACGATGCTATATGCAGCGATAATTATCGCGTAACATGTACGTTCTGCTTTCTATCTAGTTTGATTCTGTATTCCATATCTATACGTTTGCATAAGTATGGCCTTCAGAACTCACAGTCGGCATATTTAACGTTATATGTACGATATGATTAGGGGCTAGGTATATGGTTTTGTTAGCTATCAAACAATCGCAAATCCTTTATCTTGTTTTTGTGGATCGTTGTCTTCTCATTAGGCATTCTTTTTAATCATTAGTCAATATAATTTTTACTTATTAACCCACAGAAAAAATCAACGTAAAAAAAGTATAGAGAATGACAGACAAAGGTACAAGAGAGGAGACGGTATTAAAAAAATGAAAAGACCTCGTTTGTACCCGGAGCGAAAAATAGTCCAACGACTACCGTATGCTTTTTTTTTTATTTCTCGCCTCTACGAGACGAGGTAATCGTATTCGGCAGGTAGATGCCGTTTTTAGATAGAGATCTTGATTGGAATTTTATTTCTCGTCTCGCGTATACAGATCTGAATTTAACGCGTGCAAGGAGTTCGTAAAAAATACTCTTCTTTTCTTTACACTTGAAAATAATCTATATATAAAATGATTCGAATAACTTACTACGGATTTTTACTATTTCTAATTTTAAACATAATACTTAGGGGAAAGTCTGGCAGTACCGACCCTCTAAGGAGTTTTCATTTTTTTTGATCAGAACCTATACGATATTTATAAAGTATCTTTTGAGAAATGATTATTGTCTTCCAACCTATCAGTAAATTGAATTAAACACCCTTATATATATATGTAGAGAATAAGAGTTTTATTGAGAGAATGACAAGTGTAAGAAAAATCCGCAACACAAAAAGTGGCTGGCTGTATCGGACATAGTAAATTAAGCATGTTATACAGTGCAATAATCACAAATATATTGTTCTGAATATTCTGATGTGTTAGCACAGGCTTCATGCACCCGATAATACATACCGATAATAACTGAGGGAATATATTTCTTTGGAGTTACGTAGTGACACCCGAGAATTTTACCAATGCAGCACACGTAATCAGTCAAACAAACATTCCGCAATATTACAAGCAAACCTGTATCGATATGAATTTGCCGCTTACGTTGTGTACTAGTATTATGAATACTGCATCAGCTGCGATGGAGAGAGTGGTATCATCTATTATAGAAACGCTACAACATCTAGTGACCGATACTGCTCGCTGTCCGGTACTACCTGACTTTCCCCTACATATGAAATTTAATCGCAATATAATATTTTAATCATATAATAATATTTCAAATCTATTATTTTATGACTGTGTTAAATATATAAGTAATATTTTTATATTTATTATTTAACGAATACAGCAACAAAATATAAATTTATAGAGAGACAGAGAAAATATATGACATATTTTTGAAAGGGACTGTAACTAATTAAGGATGTATGGAAGTCGTATAGAGTTTATTTATTATTTGATTGCGCTTGTTAGGTACTTCAAATGATCGCATCAACCTAGCGGGTGCTGTTTGGCACTTCGCGGCGAACAGGGTAAATTTATAGTAACCCCACATTATTACACTTTTTCGGTGCTTATTAAATATTTTTTAGGGGGTGTCGGTCGCGGGTCGATACAAATTTCGGTTATTAAGGCGGCACCATGTGTAATCGGGCCGAATTATATCTCGAATCACCAAGGGACGCCCGGTGGTTTCTAACGAGCTTTTTTTTACCGCTCGTCAATATGATTCGTAAAGCTCGACGTGTCTTCGACGAAACGTTTAATGATCGCGTTGAAGTGCGCGCGCGATTATAATTTGCCGCATTTTCCTTCGTTTTGTATCCGGCGACCGCGCCAGTCGGCCGGGACACGTTTTATCACCCATGCAATAAAACGCACTGTTATTTTGTGAATTAACGTTTCTCTAATTTTTGCCGCAGGTGAAGCAGCAACGCGGGACGACTGAAGCGGATCGACCAGCTCGGGTGCCGGTATTGGTGAGTCCACATACATATTTTTATACAAGCCTTGCGCTAAGCATGTTGCGCTGTTTTTGATTTAATATTACTCCAGGCAAGCCGTACATATCTATCTTATTTTATGCGTTCGTTGTTATACTTTTTATTAATGCGTTTTCAATCACAAAAATGAAAAACGCTCTAATGTTTAGCGACTCTAAAATGTATGAGACAACGATAATTTGCGAATTGCCTGTTTTTCAAAGTAAAAATTGAAATCTGCGCGACAGATTGCAAGATGTTGTTCAGTATTTCGCTGCTTTCTTACGATCGAGCGATCCATCCTTCGCGGATAAATTCTTTATGCGTCTCGACTCGCCGGTCCATCCGTCAGAGAACCACGCGGAATCCTTTGTCCCCTCGGACCGGTCCAAGGAATTTCCGTGGACAGAATAAAAAGGGCTGGACCATAAAGCCGCGACGCGCGAGAGGACCCTTTCGATCCCATTGAAACGTTGAAGCGGTACCGGGTGGGGTTAAGGGTGGCCACGGGGGTGAATGCAATATTATTCAAAATCACGAAAATTCTCCGTTTGTATTTCGTTATTTTCGGGGTCCATTGGGGATAGTATAGATGCATATCTTACACCGTTGAATGGGCCACCGTACGGGGTAAGCACCGGTCGGTGTTTGTTCGTCATTTTTCCCCTTCGTCCCCTTCTCGCGTCACAACGAGAACCGAGAGATGAGAGTGATCCAGGTAAAAAGGGTCAAACGCACGCACAAAGGGCGCCCTCGCCCTCGCGCGACCGGGCACATGTGCGCGCAGCACGCAATCATAAAAGCGACACTTCGATCTTGCGCCGAGAGCGAATCGAACGTATTGAAAGAGAATTCAAGACGATTCAAGGGTTGATTCGTCGTCGTCATCGCCGCCATCGTCGTCTCGTTTCTCACCGGGAAAACCTGTCGCGCGCACCACCGACTGCACGGTGCGCATATGCAACGTGGTTTCCGCAGCTGCCGTTGCGTAGCCCTTTTTCTACCCCGTTTTCACAAAGCACACCAGGTGCGCGATTCAAATTACCAGCATCGTAGATTTTTGCCGAAAAAACAGAAAAATTATTCCGCGAGCAACTAAGTGTCTTAGTTATTGCACTTGTCGCCAACATCCTAAACTTTGACTCGGAGATCTTTTATCCCGCGACTCAACCCTTTCACAGGTGTATCTCGCGAACAATACGAGAGGGAAACCCTTTCCCGTATTGTTCGCGGGTTTCCGCTAACCCTTTCGGTGCTTTGCAGGTAAAAGGGTTGGCACTCTGGGTTAGCGGATCGAAGGGTTGAGCAGAAGATGTCTGATTAACGGTGCGGTAGGACGACATTATTTGTGGTGAACTATTTACGTAGTGCAATGTGCAATACTTTTTATTGATGTAATTTGAGATTTTTCTTAAATTTTCTTAAGTCTTGAATGTTTCATTATTTCGATTATTTGAAAAAGCCTAAAGTAAACTCTACGATATCTTGAAAAGAATAGGTATAGATTTACAAGTTCTATGACACACATATCATATTCTTATATCAAACTATCGCCGATATTTTTATCAATAAACTTAAATAATTTTGGGATCTTTGGGAAAAAATTCAGAAGACTACAATATTTCTAAAATCATACATATTTATATTTTTAAAAAATTATGAGATCGTATACTTATATTAAATTACCTATTAAATATCAAATTACCTATCTATGTGGATTGCCTTCAATTGCTTTCGGTCTATCCTTCGAATACAATTTGCATTTCGAAGACAATTACGTGAATAAAACGTCAAAAAGTATAATCTTTTATGAATCACAAGAGGATGATGCAATTTTAGAAAATATGAAACGAGTTTTATTCGAATGAGAACTCGAAGAAAAGATTTTTTCTGAAGCAGATCCTCGCAAGTTTGAACAGATCCGTTTCGCCATTCTGCTCAAAGGCGGAGTGATTTCTGCTCAAGAAAAAAAGATTTCTTTTTGTGTAACGCGTTACATAAACTCGAAATGCTTGCAGCAGATTCCCTGCATCGATCCGCTCGTCGCGCCGGTGCAGGTTCAAACCTGCACGGAGCATTCAGGGCACTCGCTTTGATCGAGTTTCTTCACCAGCGGCAAACGGAGACGTGTTCGAACTTGCTCGATCTTCCACATAGATTTGGGCCTCGTTTCAAAGTCTTGCGTAAAAGTAGGACGCTCCTGCCGGATGCGAGGACCTGCCGCGACGCTTGAAAAGCGAATCTAACGTGGGTGAGTGCATTCTCGGGGGGTTGTGTTGTGAGAAAGTCCTTTTAAGAGAACGCATCCTAACTCTCTCGCCTGATGCTTCGACACGTATTTTTCAATGGCGAATTTCGTCATCTTATACACGCCATAGAAAGGAGAAGGATTCGTGTGCTTGCGGACAACCGTATCCGCGACGCATAAATTTTGCTTCGGGACATCCTCGAAATTTTCACTCGTTGCTTTCGTACAATGCTGAACCGTCGATGCAAATCTTCAACATATCCCTTAGACTTACAAAAAGTAAACTTTGCTCTTAAAGATTAAATTTTTCCCGCAATATTTTCCATCACGCACTTTTTATTATACATTGCTATGATACGTGTATTCTACTTATATAAAATAGAAGATTACTTTAATTTTTTAATTGTAAGAAATATTAACCTTACGCAATATTAATTACGCGTATCACATTTTGCTGAGAACTTGAGAATTCAAAACTCTTTCGAAACGTTAATTTCGACAAAGACATCAACGCGTTTATGATGAACTTAATAGGCTCTAAGATCAATACCAAAATCCTAATATCAATATCAAACATTACTCGGTACACCAAGTTCGAGAGTTTCGACAAACTTCTTAGAGGACTGCCGGGTGATATTCCTTCCTTCCATATCGAATCTTGGGATCCAAGATTCTTCAAAGTCTTGCGCGTCGAGCTCGGAAAGATCTGTTTCCATTTACGAGTCACCATTATGTCCCTAAATAAACAGCTGTTCCTCGCAAGTCCTGCACCTATGTAAACACAAGATCCTGACGAAACTGCCGCATGCTCGATCGATTTGTGTGATTCACCCGACCGGGGGTGAAGGAGAGAAAAAAAATTTCGAGCGGAGGGAGAGTTTTGAAAGAAGAGTTTCGGAAGGAGAGGGGTCGCATTGAAGATCGCAGGACCGTGAATCTGCCTCCGGGGCACGGATCCATTCTTAAAGGATTATCATTATAAATTATACATTTCCCTTCTTCCCTTTCTGTACCGCCCTCCTACACTGCCGCCGGATGACCGGTAGCAGCTTAAGGATTTCTATCACTGGATTAGCGTGGACCGTGTCATCGTGGTATCCTGTCTATTCGATTCGTCTTCCTTCGGGAGAAGAGATGCTCGTGGATCCTTTTCTGTTTCACGTTTTACGATCCTTTTTTTGGACGCTGCGTTCCGTTTGGACGTGAGTAACATTCGGTCTCATCGAGTGCGTTTTATTTTTACGAAGTCGGACGCTGATGTATAGCGATATTGCAGATGCATAAAGCTCGTAAATCCATGGTATTCGCAAAGCATAGAAAATCGCAACAGATAGATCCTGAATCAAATGCATATGAAAAGTATATAAAAAACAGAATATACTTTGGGTAAAGAGATTCGCTTAGCAAATATACGCGTATATCGTATAAATATACGTGTAAAATTTTGTAACAGCCATGTAATATTATAGATAACAATCCTCACTATTAATAGATATACACTGGTATTAAAGTTATAATGGTGATTTTACTTAAAATAATGCTTTTGCCCTCTTTTTTCTTCAAATTTTATTGATTTTGATAATTAAAGATATCTACAAATTATACAATATTTTGTGTTATATTTAAAATTATTTTCTTCTAAAAAATGAGAGAGAGAATCTTAATAATTTTAGTTTATTAATCCAACATGATAAAAATTGACTATAGAAATACATTCCGATTTATTTCTAAAATATTCTTTACAATTTTTCTGGATATACGAAAATCTACGCATGATGCAAGACGGCGCTTAATTTCGTCTCGCGCGATTTCTTACGAATCGGCGTCTATTAAGTATCGGCGCCCCACAAAACGCCTCGAAGCCGATTCATTGATCGACACGATGACGTTCTTCTGGGTCGGTCGCCGCGCCGTCTGGACTCGCCCCGAATCGCCAATGTACGATAACAATTATTCGAAAATGCCGTTCGTATGTCAGAGGCGACAATGACTTTTCGCGAAGATGAGACGACGGCCATCGCCGACGGCGTCCCCTTCGTCTTTGTGCCTCCCGAATCTTTTTTACGTACACGTGGAGGAGCAGTTTGATGGGTCTCTTTGGTCGGGGCCCGATCCTTTTCTCGTGCGCGAAGGGTCCTGTGGGCGGAGCGGTTGGCCGAGAAAGGACCTCATTCGGGTCCGGCGGCGAGGATTCTCTAGGATCCTGACCAGTGGGATAAGGAACGAGCTTTCAAAGGGGCTGAAATTGAACACGTGCAAGGGTGAGTCAGAGCAGCAGAAGGAGAAAGCGAAAAGAACGTAGAAAAAGAAAGAGAGAAGAGCAGGCCCCAGTCTACGTGGGCCCTTCGAAGATTTCTGCGTCAGATAACGTTATTCTTGCAGGGCTGCAGTCTTATCTTTTCTATAAGCTCCGTTATGATTCTCAAAATTATCTGAGTGAAATTCATTGTTCAAAGTATGATTTGTTTTAGTATTTAATTTATTAATAAGTATAACTTCTTTACCTTTTAATGCAAAAATTAATGTATGAATATCTTAGAAACATTTTATGAGAATATTTTTATAAATTTTTACAAGTTATATTTATATTATTATATTTTTATAAATTTTAAATTAGTAGATTATATATCAAATATATAATTAATTATTTCTTTATATGATATATTTGTTTCAAAAATAGTTTGTTTTTTAAATATATTATGCACAGTTCTAACCACTATCGATTATATGTCTTTATGCAAAATTTTATAAAGTATTGCTAAAATTGTTGACTTGTAAATATGGAAAAACAAATTAACAAATTGCATTTTGGAGGACTCTTTTACAAGGGATTCTTATAAAGTAGTTAGTGATTAGTACTCGACAAAGTTTAAAAAATTTCATTTCCGTAGTTTTCACTTCTAGAGAAAAATTAAGCGAGACGGTTTCCCGCTCGGAAATGTATGATTTCATAAATGAGTTTCTTGAAACTGCTTCTCAGGATCGACGATCGAATGCGGCCCTGCGTGCCTCGAGCTCATCATCTATCTCGTCTATCCTCCGGAGTCGAGACTCCTAGATATCCCTCCGCGCTAACCTATGCCTAAGAGAAGCCACATTTTTTCTCATCCGCGTCCGGCATATCCATTAGAACACGTGCATCCACTGCCGTAACAAGTGCCCCGTCGACGCTATAAACCCCCAAGAGGCACAAAAAACCGTGGTCCATCCAGAGAGCGATCTCCCTTTTCTTTCCTTTCCTATATTCTTCCCCTTCCCTTTCTCCCTGCTCGTCTTCTCTTCCTCGTAACGTCCGAAATAGCCTAATGACTATTATAATCTCCTTGTACGTCGGTGGCACGATTTCTTTTATCCTTCGCGCGAGGACTGCCAACGCGGGAAAAGAAATCTTCCGTATCATTACATTGGCGTGATGAACAACAAGGGGGGGGGGGGGGGGAATCCCTTCCGTGTTATTATAAGGTGATTTCGTGGCGTGCGTGGAAATTGGTATTTCTTCTCGCGTGAGACGCCTCTGCTTTTTTATACGCGCTCCCCGCGTGTCTGGAAAGGTAACCGGATTTTCCGTGGAACGCGTTTCTTTCTCGCTGCGTCGCACAATTAAATGCATACCTCTCTTTTTTCATATCTCTCGACCACCCCATTGAAATAATAATACATTAAATTGTGCAATAACGCTTCCAATAGTCAGTTATTGTTTCATTTAAAATAAATAATTAAATAAATTTTTATACAGAATGATAATTGATTAAAGATGTTAGTTTAAGGTCTCATTATGGAAGAAATGCGAGCGCATGAAGCTGCATCTGAAACGCGAAACCCGAAAAACGATGTAGCCAAATTACATGCTCGAAAACTTTCAATTCAACTTCCATTTCAACGACCCGTGAGATTCAGGAGGGCCTTATAGTTTATTCAATATTTTGAACATCGCTAAATCCCTCGTAATTTCGTAGTTTATTTTTTGTGAATCGTCGAGCGTGTGTTGCTCCTTTTCGGTGGCGACGGCGCGGCGATTTCCGCTTGAAAGAAAACATCGCAAGACCCTCGATCGCGTTTGTCCGTCGCGAGTGCCCCAAGAAGAGCCTCGGTTTCTTACCTCGAACTTTTCTTTGCCCGACGGATGTTCTCTCAGATCGCGTTATGCGACGCCTGATGCAACATTATCGTCGCGTATAGTCCCGAAATCGTGTTATTAAATCACTTTAAAAAGATTTAATTACAGTGGCCTTTTTCGGCACGACTCGGCCGAAAATAACGAACGAGGCGTCCGACTCTCACATCAGCTGACAACAAGAACGAATCCGAGCAATTACTTCTCCATACACGGTCTCGCCTCTCGAATGATCACCGTAACTGGTTGGTCCCTCCCTCGAAACACAAATTACTCTGCCAAACTTGTTGCCGCCATCGTTGTGCAATCAACACCGAGGTGTTATTTTAACCTGCAATGCGTGCCTTGTTCGCGATATTTCATACAGTTCTCTACAGATAATTTTCTATTTCCTTTATGAAAGAGAAAGTTTAGTGTAGTAAAAAATATTTTTTAATAATTGTTTTTGTTTTATTATAACTAAAATACAGAGATATTAAACATTATTAAGAAGAATTCTGATAAATTAATTTTTAAAATGTAACAAAATTTAACTACTTAAATATTTTTGGCGTGAGTTTTACGAAACTGATTTGTGCATAACAAGTATGAAGGAAGAAATTGCTCGATATAAAGTTTGCTCATAAAATTTGTCGTGATTCTTGCATCATTTCTAGCCGAACAATCAATGCGGATAATTCGCCAGCTGATGCTCGTCTTTTTGATGGCAAAGCAGGCCTTGTAAATAACGTTTAACCAAGAGCATGGAGGGAGGGTGTATTGGTAGCTGTAGAGAAACGGGAGTGACCCCTCCCGTCACGGAATATTAGGGTGGCGATCACGCGAAAGAAGGGTGGTTGCGACAAAAGTGGCTCGTCCGCGAGGAAAGAAAGAAGAGAAGTCGGCGGAGAGTCCCGAAATCGGTATATCGGTCGGCTCAAAGGCAAGAAACGAGATGCCGCAGGCCCCCAGTTAACGCGGCGGAACGGGTGGTCCCCGTCCGTGCATTTTAGACCGCCACCGCTTCTCTTTACCTTCCTTTGAGCGCTCCTGCCTCGATCTTTCTACCGGGCAACGCGAAAATCGGCGTGACGCGATTGCCTTTTCAACCTCTCGACGATCGCGGATTTTTTTCCGCGGCCATCGATTTTATCTAACACCTTGGATTCGGGCGAACAATTCGTGTGGTTGGAATCCCCGAAAAGGTCTCAGCGACCGTGAAAATCGGGGGACGTATAATACTGACAGTACCCGTGTGCATCATCCACCGCGGAAAAGTGGCGCGAAAATTCTGCGGCGCGGCGTGTCGACCTCGCGTGGAAAATTATTTCGATCTAGAACGGACTTGCCGAGTAATTTTCTTATTTGGTATCAACTTCATGCTCGTTTCGATGAAATCGAACGGTGGAGTGTAGAGTCGTCAGGTCACGGTTCATGTTTGCCGAGACTCGAAATGTGTTTGTCAAGTCAAACAATTTCACTGATCGTGTCCAATTTTAGAGAGCCCTTCGAATTGATTTACGTACACAAATTTAGTAAGCGAGGATTATGAAATTTTTCTGCAATACTCAAACAATTTTTAAGTGATTTCTTCCTGTAAGAATTCCTACGGTACATTGCGTAATAATATGAGAAAAACATATAGAATCGGAATATTTCGTCAAATACTTACAATTAGATATTTTTCTCTAATTCAAAATTTACTGACAAGGGGATGGCCAACCCTTGACCCCTCAAATTTTGCTGAATTTTTAGTATGTTATAGTACACTCCATTCATCACTAATACAAGATACAGTAACGCTGTCCAATGCGCAATACAGTATAAAATATTGTTTAAATTTTTTTGTGTGTGTAATCTATATATTACTTTTTCTCCTTTTATTTTGCTTTTTTAAAGTGTGCATTAAAATTAATTATTAAGTATTACATCACAGACCAAAAAATTATTATTTTAAAATTATTCGCAAATTTTTTAACTAACAACTTAAGAAAAAATAACGATTTGTTTATTTATTAAAAGAATTAATTGTTTTAAATTTCTGCAAAATAAATTTTATTTTTAAATTATAAAAAGCAGAATTATATAATGACACATATACGCACATACACACATTACAAAGAAATAGATCACAATTAACAAAAATATATTACATAAAAATTAATTTTTGGTGTCGGAACTTTTAATTTGTACACTATCAATATTATAGTCACAATGTGTCCTACACGTTTTTGGATGGTATCTATCATAAAAACATTTAAAACATATTATAATATATTGATAATGTATGGTTTTCGATATTAATGATAAACAAACCATGCTTATGCAAAGAAGTTGCGTTCATAAAATGCGCTTGGTGCAAATTAGTAATATGTTTTAAATGTCGTGACGGTAGCACCGGCACACTTGGCGGAATTTGTTAATTTAAACAACGAGCAATAAATTCCAAAATAACGTAATTTATGAGTACTTGGTTGGAGAAACAGTTCAATGTAAAACTTACATAGTTAATTTTCTATTTTCGACCGTTTTGCTGTTATGCGGTTACTCTATTACGGTAGCCGGTATCGGTAAATTTATAACTATTCAATATTTTTTGTATCTCTTTGCACTATTTTCACTATTTTAGAGCAAAATATTAGTAAAAATTGTGGTATAGTTGTTTTCTCGTTTACGGTATTCTATACGTGTTTTTCAGGAGTAAGTGTGCTAGCGCAACGTGAATGCAGCACCGTCACTTTTGATATTAATTTCCTTTGAAAGTGGGTTCATACTCTATTACGCATTGGACAGAGTTACTGTATTAGTGATAAATGGGGTGTACTATACATACTATACATACTAAAAATTCAGCAAAATTCGAGGGGTCAAGGGTTGGTCATCCCCTTGTGAGTTTCACAGAAAATCTTAAAATTATCACAATTAATCAATAATTAAGATGATTTTTATTAGCGCAGATATTTGTCTGGGCTTCTAGTAATGCCGTTAATTCTATAGAAGATTGCAGCAAGAAGTTAAATAGCTTTCGGAAAAATACAAATAAATGTGTATCTATACACATTTAAATTTTAAAGCTTTATTGTATCTTATTAGGAAAATTGAGAAACTACTTTATGCCGCTCATGGCAATCTACAGAGAATATCGCTGCAAAGTGAGACAGGACCATAAAGGATGATTGAAATCAGAGGCGTCAGCTTAACGCCGCTTGGAAAGATTGTCTGAATTTGTCGGTTATTTTTTTTTTTTTCAGTAGCTCACCTTTGCCGATCGCGTCATAGATTCGGTCATGCGTGCAAGTCCACACCTAGTAGCTTTTTTACAAGGGCTCGTATCGTTAAATATCTCCGGTGGCGCGTAAAGATGTCCGGGGTAGGACTCGTGTTTTCCAAATACGCGTTCTATCACGGTTTCGTAAAACCCCTGCTTACGGAACAAAGTAGGACTTAATCGGGCTCGATCTAGGAAAGGATCGAGGTTGCAATATAGAGTACGCTCGTCTTAGAACGAATCGAACGACCCGTTACGCATGGGCGATTCTTCTCTCATGCCTTTTTGGCGATGTCGCGACACACGAACTTAACTGCGAAACGTGCAAGACCGGAGGATTAGACATCGCGAGGATTTAGGGCCCGCTTAGAGATCCTTACAACCTTTACGCGCTGATCCTACAATCCCATGGAGTTTGCACGTCGACACATAAGGATTTATGCGCACAAATTCATACTGTGTGTATAGCTGTTTATACAATGCATGTTTGTATAAAAAAATTAAGAATTAAATATTCTATGCGTTACCAACATTTAGAATAAATACAATTTGAATGTTTTAACTATTACTTAAAACAATCACAAGATTTTTTATGAAAAAAATTTTTAGGATAAACAATCTTTTTGTAAATTATATACTGCATGATGCAATATACAACGAGAATATTAAAAAATTGTATGGCTATATAGGTATATGTTCCGAGAAATTGTGATATTCTAAACTTTTAATACGAAGGGCTTCTTTCATGCCTTTCTGGAATTAAATTAATGCTAACTACCCTTCGTATAATAGTAATTTATAAACGAGCCTGCTCGTTGATATACGGATCGAAATCGTAATATCGACGATGTATAACGGAGATCCTTTGGAAAACTCTAACACCTGCACCCTCTCGTCGAACTTAGTTAGCCCGCATTGGGTTCTGGATCCTTTCTTCGTCCTGTCAAGGGCAAGTCCCCGCCCACAAGCCTGCGAGGCCCCTATAGAAATTGCGCAGCGATCCCAATTTACAGGCTCTTTCTCTCTCTCTTTCACTCCCTCGTCTGTCTTTCTCTCTTACTTCGTCCTGGTTTCATCTTCTTATGTAACGCAGGCTGGATTGTGGATACCGTTTTAAACTAATTTGACTCGTAGCGGAGCGAATCTGCCGCCGGAAGTAATAGGGTCCCGCTTTGTAGGATCACCGATCCTACGAAAGACGGTGAGGAGCAGGTTGATGCCAATTAGCGATCCTGTACCGTTAAATGACGTGACTCTGCTCGATTTTCATAAGTTTCTAATTTAATCGCCAAGTGGGTGTCCAACGGTCGACGAACAGCGTTCAACCCCTGCTCGAGATTCTGTCACATCACCATAAAATATTATGACTCTGATTGATCCTGTGATTCAGCGCCGTTTCGTTGATGTTCATGGAATTTTGATTGCTACGAAAATTACGCGCGTCAGCGTCTCAGTTATTTTCTATTGAATAGCGTAACCTTTTTCACCGTCGCCATATGGCATTATAAAGATGGAGAAACTTCGCGTATAATCTGATTTTGCGTAAAGCGATAATATTTTATCGTTTAATTACGCAATATAAAACTTCGAGTTTGGGCGAGAGAGAAAGTTAGGTCGCGCACGCATATAAAATAAAGTTCTATTTTCTATCTCGTGATTGTTTGCCAACTTTCATGATTTTTAATTATTATTTTATGTATACACATTACAAGTCGCGTTTTTATCTTGCAACAAAGCTTTGTGAAAAAAGTGATATTTTATTCTGCAGACTAATTTTATTACGTCTCTCTCTCTCCCTCTCCCTCCCTCCCTCTCTCCCTTCCTTTTCCTAAAGGATTCTATCATGTTTTAATAAGTATTTTTAAACGCGGATTGGCAAGGGCTCGATTGCGTGCCCTTTTCACGCTTGTCCTCGGCTCGAGCATTCGTTCATCCAAAAGTGGGACTCCGAGAAGAAGCAGTGCAGAATCTGCTTTCACTATCTATGTCTGAGTGGCACGCCGAAGATGCTTCCTCTGGTAAGGAGGAGGTTTTTAACGCCCGAAGGCTTTTACGGCCGAGATCACCTTGGGCGGTGAAGGGCGGCCTGTTTTCGTCTCGGAAGGGCCCGAGGCTTTCTTGCGGATATTTCACGGCGATACTTAGTCGCCAGACGCGAGCACAATTAAACGCGAAGTATTTAGGAGGCAATAACGCGCGCGAGATTTGTTTTCAGGACTGTAAAAGGAACAGCGCGAGATCTATGATTAGAAGGGAGACGGCGATTAAATTAATGGTTAATTAAGTTAATTTCATGCGTCATGTATGTAATGAATAATCCGCGAAGAAGAGAGTATTGTAAATTTCCTTTATGCTGCGTGTGCCTAACGAGGAGCAATTTCCGTAAATACTCGGAAAATTCCAGGGAACGTATATAATAAAACCGCGCGATTTTATTCTGCCCGTGAACTCCGTTTTACGATTGAAAATTACGCGTTCCACAATTAATCGATGATGATATTCACTAACCACTGAAAATGCCAATATGAGTTACAATCAATTTGTTTTTGAATATTTTGCAAAACTGTCTTGGTTATATATTACAGAAAAAATATAAAACAGTAAAAAATTAATTACACATTTTCTTTGAAATAGCTAATAATATTGCCAATTCGAGACTATATAATTATTCATAGAGGAAGAGAAGAAGAATATTCAGACGCATTTTATTTATGATAATTATTTAGAACAATTATTTAAAATGTGTTTCGATGCGATTTTTTAAATAACTACTCTACACTAATTGGCACGATGGAGTTTTTTTCGTTATCTTGCGGCTGGTCACGCACCGCGAAGGTGTCAGATCGCGAACCCGAGACGTAACCAGAGAAAATAATAACGTCCTCGCGCCGCCACGTCGGAATAGAATCTCTAATCCGTATTTCTTCCGCCCTGTAATCCAGCAACACTTGTGACAGCCGCGATGTAGTTAGCGGAGCCTTGCGGGCCTTACGGTGTCACTTTCGACGCCCTCGGAGCTGATCATCCTCATTGACGCGTGAGTGCCTCGCGAGCAGAAGGCGGCCGGGGCCCTTTTGAGAGGCGAAAACAGGCCGCCCCGTTCGCGCCTTCGCCTCGATCTGCCCACGAAGAGTCGACCCAAGGGCGTTAATAATAAAAGTGGAGCTCGGCGTGAAAAAAAGTTCCTGTGGCGGAGGTATAAAGAGGCCAAGGATCGCATTGCCGGGGTGTCAGGGAGACGTTCTCGCGCCCGAACGGAGATAGTGAAAGCGGATTCTCCCCCGCCGCTCGTTCCTCATAACCCCGATTATTTGTATAGTGAGTTATTGTACGTAACGCGCATATTGCGAGCGAGGGAGCGTGAAAAGAACCTCGCGGGCGTCTTTCTCTCCCGAGCGGGCGGACATAGGTCCGCTTGTTTTAAATTGCATATCAGAAATTCCAACTTCGGTGTTTAATCACGCGCGCCGATCAAGAAGGGTCGCTTCCGCGTGTTCTCAATATTACAATTTATTTCGGTAGAAATAATTAATATACAAGTTGCCCCGGAGCTACCAGATGTCCATCGTACACAAATCTTGTGACTTTGCAATCGATTTTCCCTGCATATCAAAAACGAAAATCATGTTTAATGTTAAATTGTATTGAAAATATCTTGAGCATTAAATTGAGCTCTGTTGAATCAAAGTCTATTTTCTATAAGAAATTTTAAAAATAGTATATTTTATCCTTCAGATATTTTTTTCAAAACTTTTTTATTCTCAATATTAATTTGTAACTGTTAATGATCGGGTCAACGTACATACTGACGCGACAATTTTCGGGCTTCACAACTTTCTATTTTCCGCAGATGATGATGCCTTTGACCGGATCTTTTCACCCTTTGTAATAGATATCAAGCTGAGTCGGACACATTTTGAATAATACATAACAACTGACTCTCTCTTTATCTCTGTTGAGGGTTTCGTGAACAGCAGTGGGTAAACTTTGGTCAAAAAGACAGCGTGTCGCTACTGAAACTTTTCAGAGCGTCGCTGCTGGACAGCTCGCAGATCCAAGCGAACGATGTTGCAATTTCTGGAGGAAACGACGACGCTTCCGCCGGGACAATGTCGTTTGTCGTTAAATATTTTTGTCAACGCATACATCTTTGTGAGGTTGACCATCTCGCGGTATCCCAGGTGGACGCGAAGAAAAGATCGAGCCCCGCGATACACCTCGTACGCGCACTGGACCGTTCACTTCTGTGGATGAAAAGTGACCAATCCATGCGATTCTATTTCGGAAGTTTCTGCGCGAAAGCTCTTCTTCTCGTTTCCATGACGGTGTCGATCTCATTGTGCGCCGATCGCCCTCGATCGCACCCACACGCTGAGGTGTGTCGTCCAGTTTGTACATCGCGCCACGGGGGTGGAGAGCATGTATCGCTTTAAACGAGATGTCTGTTCCGAAACTCACACGCGAGTGTATTCTGAAATACCCGACATACACACAATCGTGTAGCCTATTGAAGGAAAAGTTATTGCCCGTTTTTAGCTTCCGTATAGAATGATAACAAATACGCATTGTGCTGCGCATTTTCTTCGGAAACGTGAGATTCCATAAGAGATACACCCCTAGAAAAATAAATTTTCTTTAAATTGTAATGATTTAATGCCAACTGTTCCATTGGTACGTTAAGAATTTATTTAAAAATCCAAACCTCTTATTTGAGTTTAATCTTAAATGTTCTTTAAAATTTATTCTCTGAAGAGTAAACGTATATCTCGGGATTAGCGATTAATGAGACGGTTTGGAGCGATGTCAGCGATTTTTAAGTGCCGTAGCCGAGACCCTTAGCATCGACGTATTTACGTGTATACTTGTCGGACATAAAGTTGTGAGGAGTACACTCGAACTTTTACGATGCGTTTCTCGATCCCATACAAGCGCGCCCTTTATTCGGGCCCAATTAGTCGCGCGCGATCGTGTTCGATCAGCGCTCGATATATCTTTTTCTTTTCGTTATATCGCCACCGTCCGTCTCATAAAACGTCCACTATTATCGTAAAGGCTTTTCTTCGCATTGGTGTTTTTCTCTGTATCTAATAAAGAACCGGGTATTATCGGTTTGTATATCGCATGTGACAGCAACAGGTAGGCGTCGTTTCGTTGTGATCACAGTGTACTTTAAATTGGATGCCAGTTGCTACTTACGATGGGGGGGAGGGAATGGGGTAACTTTTATGGTTCGATGGCATCTTGAGATCTCTCTCGACTTTTACGAGTTTACAAGGCTTAACAAAGAATCCTCGAGATCTCTTGGAGCGTTTAAATTTTTCAAGCTGAGCCAAACGGGATTGGATTCAGGTTTTTTGAAGATTAAAGGTTTTTTGAGGATTTTAGACACAACGTTACAATATATCACGCATTTTACTTATTTTTTCGGAGATATATGTATTCCCATATATAGGTATGTCGTTTCTTATAATATATCATTGAAATTTAAATTTCAAAAAATCTCAATCTTGTCTATAACATTTCCTCACGAGGATTATCCACATAGCGTTGTTGAAAAATCTCTTAATTATTACGGAACATTACCTAATTTATAACGAAAATAATTATTGAAGAAATTACGTATACATTGTTTTTTAAATAAAAACTCAGTTTTTCGATAAGTTTTCACAAATTAACAGCTATGATATTATACTCAAGAGCCCGTCGAGTTACAGAAATAAATCCTTAACAACGACAAAGCGATGTCAATGGCGAGTCGTTGGATTTGACTGCAGCCCGTTTGCGCCCTGTTTGCGCCCCGTTTGCGCCCCGTTTACACCCCCGGCCGCATCCTAAATATAAGGACAAGGGCCGGCTCTGATTCTACGGGTAACCGTAACAACCGCCGTGGGCTGCCACAATGGGAAGCATGCTGCACTGTTGAACCATCGGCTCAATGGATTTTCCGCAGGATCGCGCAAACACAAGCAAACACGGAGGCGTCTCCGTTTCTTTCGCGTCCAGCAAAATATAAAGGCCTCTTTTCTCGTTCTCGCAGCTTCCTGCGAGAGGAGTCATCCATTGTGCCCACCTACGGGGAACACTGACAACTATTTCAGTCGCGAACATGTGTAAAGCCGGGGGATCCGTTTAAGGATTTGCCATTGTTATAAAGCAGAATATATAGGGTGTGAGTCGTGGGTGTTGCGAGACGACTTAGGCTGAGGAGGTTAATTGGACAAATTGCATTTCTCATTTGAAAAATATTTGAGATAAAATAGTTTAGAATCAGAAACGTTTAATTTAGTTGTATCCATGAGATACTATATGTAATATTATAGTATTTATATACTAATACTATATTATAATAATTCTTACATATTATTTCTTTGGAGAAATGGAGAGAGAATTACTCTTCTACCATTTAAAATTTTAAAAGCTGGCGCAATCCGATAATTTAACGGATCTTCATGACAGCGGCGTTTCCAGATGGCCGCTTGTCTACCCATTTACTGTCGCAACAATGGCTCCGAGGGTCATCGCGAGTCATTTGTCAAAGCTTACGGGATCCTCATCCCGAAATCGAGTATCGCCGCGCCGTACGCGATGGAAATGTGAAACCGGATGCTGGGATTACGGAATCCGGCGAGATTCTTCCGACGGGAGAGATAGAAAAAAAAAAAAGAGAGTATTGTAAGCGCTTCCTGTCCGGCGTCGAAGTGACCCGTGTAAAAAATCGAATAGTAAGGGCGAGGGGGGAGGAGGTGACGGATTGCCGAAAGAGAAAAAGGAAAAAAAAATTATAGTAATTCGAGTTACACGCTCCGAACAAGGCGACGATCTCTTCCGTGAGAGAGTAGAGGCAGGTGTGCGACCTGCGTGTAGTGTTACGAGATGCCTAAAAATCCACGAGATACGAGCGTAACAGCGGTAGCAGGTACGGCTAATGCGTGAATCGACCGGGTCCTTCGTGGTGGATTAGAAAAGGGCGGGTTAGAGTTTAATGGGCGCAACAGGTGGACCGCCGATTCCGAGTCGGTTTCTCGGAAAGTATCGGGCGTTTCGCGTGATGCGAGACTTCGCGTGACGCGAGTGGCTTCTGATTATAGACACGCTCGATGCGGCACACGGGGTTGCGAGCTATTATGAGGCACTTTTTAGTTAGACGCCAGTAGAAGGGGCTAGGAAAAAGCTCGTTAGCCGCGATATCCCGTAGTGCAGTTTGCACGAATCAAAGTGCACAACAAACACGCTCCCATCTCGTTTCGCAGTAAATAAAGCCGGTGTAAGTGATAGTATCGTGCATCCTGAAAAAGAAAGGATATATTAATACTGATTCACATCGTGTAAAAATGAGTTTCACAGATCAATGAATTTCAGTTGTACCATACTAATTATATTAGCTATTAAATTAGCTTATAAATATATGACAAGATTTCTTATTATAATAAATAGCAATCCAAGAAAGATTTCTTAAAAAATTTTAGATTGATATATTTAAAACGCTTTAATATATTATATTCCTTTATTTAAAGATTCCGACAATTATACATAAATTCTGAAGAAAAATCTTGCGGACTCCTTCATGTGTCGTTTGGAGTTCTTCGTGACTGAACGATTGCTGAAATATTTTTGATAGACGTTTAATAAAAAAGGTATCGAATAAAGTTCCACGCATGTATCATCGCGAGACATCATGCGTCACGGGTTTCTTATTTAAATCGTGTCCACCGCAGGTTGAAATCTGAACGCAATCAGCCCGTCCGTAAATTCATCTAGAATATCCAGTTTCATCGTTAAAATCTTAAATTGGGAGAAACCTTTCCGTTCTCAAATTGCGATAGGCAGGTAAAGATCACGTTTCAGACCTTCTCCTGTCTCCCTTCCCTCTCCGGTCGGGTTATTAATCAGGCGAAACCTCTCGTTGTAACTCCGTGAAATTCAACTCGCGATTTATTGCGGTGAATCCCCGCGGCTGCGTTTCTCTGTGCACGCGGCATATTCTGCACGCGTTGCGGACGTAATGCAATCAGCATTATACGCACCTTGGGTAAGCGATATTTCGCCGTTCTGATACATAAGGAACACGCACCGCCATGCAATATCACTTTTAAAGCCCTTTCACTTGTATTTACCATTCTTGCAATCGTTCGAAGATCACCAATGTTATTTGCATGTCTAAACTATTTATTTAGATCTCCTGATGTAGTATTTTCTACAAAAGTTATTTAGCATTTAAATAAAAAATAATGTTTAAAGATTGTCATAATTTGATGCAATTTTCATTAAATTTTTGTCCAGTTGAAGCAGAATATATTGAAAGATTTTAGATGGCGGGAGAAAAAAAGTTTTTTTTTTACGGAATGTCGTTTATATATGTTTCATATTATTGGGTGTATACTGTATACACCTGCAGTTAGATACTTTTTAGATATTGCAGTACCTGTGAAAAGTCGTTTCGCTAAGAAAAAAAGGTGATATTATTATAAAAACGCAACTAAAAAAATTTGTAAACCATTACGTTTTCTCAAATATCTATCACATTATTAATTAAAAAGGATTTATTTTACATTATCTATCTTACGATGTACATTTCTATTTATCAATTTTTGAACAAAAGTAAACAAAATATCTAAACCATGCTTTAATTACAACTTTGTAATAATTACATTATACCATGATATTTAATATAACCAGAAATTATTCATAAAAATTGTGTAGTAATTTATCTTGCATGAAATCAATATTATATGTTGATTAGAATTATAAATACATATGTGATCTTGAATTAGATTACTAAATAATACTCGAACTATTCAAATAATTTGAATGCTAGAATTTGACTAAGCAAAAATAATTATTTCGAATATGTTCTATAGTATATTCCATTAGTTTCTATTCAGTATCTGTATGTTTTACAATTCTATAATTTGTGTATGCAAATACAAATAAGTATAATGTGTATAATATTACAAGTCTAATACAAACGTGTACATTACATACGATGTTATATAAAGTACCTACATGAATGAATTAACACATTGATGTAAAATATTATAAGAGAACTCAGTTACATGGCAATATTAAATTTACTAGAAAATAATTATTAAAACGATTAAGTAAATTATATATTTATAAAGAAACTAATATCTAATTCGTAAGATCGCATTTTGTTGTTACGTAAAGCGATCTTATTAATTATTCGTCAAATGCGCCTGTTTCTGATATATTCTGTATAATTTATTATCCAAGTCAAGACTGTTGCTATTGTTGGTGTTACACATAAGTATTCCAGATTTGGGGAGGCGCGCGTTCTAGATCCTTTTTGTCCGCTATTATTAGACCTGTATACAAAGAGTAATAAAAAAATCGATAAAGTACTAATGTGATTAGAATGACAATTACATTGCTGTCTTGTATATTATTTGATTATATTAAAATATGTAAACTGTGATTTATATTATTTACATTTTGTTAAATGGAATCTGTGGACAATACTTGCACAGTTACCCGTTTATGAAAGTATTTTTCGATTACTGAATATACATATAGGTAATATATGTATGGTGTAAGTAAATTACAGCATGTCTGAATTAACAGAAATTGATATATAAGTTGTTTAAATAATATTATTTAACTCACAAAAAATTATAATATTTATAAAAGCATACGTTAAATATTAGACTCAAATTTATAAAATCTTTTATACATTTTCAAATGCTCAATACTAAATTTTTTAATATGTTAGTCATACATAAAATACACATATATTAATTACTCAAGAATAATACTATAATATTTGCAACATTCACCTCTGCTGATCGTTATACAGGGTTTGACAAAAGTATGGCAACCCCTAAATACACACACACACATATACATTTATTCATCAAGAATATTAGAATATAAACTAAATTTAAAAGTATTAAATATACCTATAAAATTTATAAGTGAAATTACGAAGAAAGCAGATATTGCACGAAAAATAAATGCGTCTTTGTTGACACAAAAAAATTCCCAAAAGATTTTGCCACGAATAAATGTTAGTTGCTGGCGCCAATAATTTCCACATAATGCGAGTTAGGCTGACAGATTAGTCAAGTGTTTTAGTCAATATTTTTGTAAAATTATTTTAAATACTGTGCTCAACATAAAAAAATAAAATAGGAAATAATAAAAGTAATAATTACTCAAAACTTGTTATAAAAATTAATCCATTACTTCTGGTCCTCGTTCAAGCGATTCTATCAGGTCGGATACATCTAGTACATCTGTTTCACTTTCAAATAGGATATCCTCATCAAAATCTTCGTCTTCCATTGATATTGAAGAACTCGGTGCAAGTCTGGAATTGTATATAGTACGATTAATTAAACAGAGAAAACGCGATAAGGAACGTAATTTTTAAAATTGTAAAACCATGATTGATCAATAAACTTCGTTTATTTTCATCAAAATATTGAAATATGAAGACCTGTGGTAAGATAAGATATAAAAATATACATGTGTATATTAATACAAATATACATAAAGTTTTACTGGTACGATATTCCAATAATAAAAAATATATATAACTAATGGAATAAGTACACTAACTTAAATGTATATAATGGAAATAGTGGCTCCCAAACATATAGTTTTGTAAGAACAAGAGGATGAAACATCGACCGCTACATCGATCTACCACAGTAAAACTTACATTTGGCAACAGCACGAGTCACATCGACTCTACGTATTTACTTTTGACTTGAGCACTGCGCATAGATATATTATTATACGTTAGCACTTTTAAAGCCTAATCTAAAAATTATACTAACAAAATTTTGAAAAATAACCGTACAAATATAATCTAAAAGGCTGTAAGTTTGTAAGAAGTAAAAAAGTTTCAGAGTCAATTTTTATGCCACGTCTATGCAATTAAAGAAATAAGATGTAATATTAGCGCTCGCCTAACACGAGAGCAATGGAGATTAATTATTCAGGTAAAATACTAATATTTATCACATTTACCTCTGCTGATCTTCTCGGTTTCCAGAAGCTTGCCTATTATTATGATGAGAACTTGTAGCCGCATAATTTTCTGCAGATTGTTGTATCATTGCACCTACGTTATAATTTCCAGTTCCTCCACCACATTCTGAATATTCGTCTATAAGATGGACTCTACTGAGATGAATCGTTAAGCGATCTGGTCCATTAAATAATCCAATATTCCAATTGCACTTATTGCATTGTGCTTTTTCATCTGTTATGTTGACTGTGAAGTATTTCGATAGCCAAGTACTTGTAATTTCTTCATTTATTTCTTCAGCTGTTTCCTGATGCCGTGTCTGCAGATGCCGCACTAATGTGTACTTTCCATATATACAAATCGGCTGATCCGTTAATGGACATTTTATGCATCTTGCAAAGTACTTGTTTTCTTGTGTGAAATATCGCCATGGCGAGCTGGATTTGTTTTCCCATTTAAAGGTGCCTTCCGTGGTAAATATATCATGCACATGGAATAAGTGTGATTCGCAATGAGTTTTACTTAAAGTTTTAATAGGTTTATCACATTTATTGCACCTTATACTTCGAGAATTTTCTACTTTACTACAATGCTCCCAAATCGAACGACATGTACGTTGTTGAGCTGCCATTATATTCGCACTATTTCGAAGCTATCTTACTAATGAGACATACTGACTACGCCAACGAAAATATTCGAAACCACCGTTAGATGAAGGTTAAAGAGAAACATGTGAATGTCTTCTAAATGTAAATATTGTATGTATGTACGTATGTACAATCGTGGTCAAAAAGGTTGTCCGGTTGAGTTTCGGAAAGCATCCTATTTATATTTAATATCAGCTACCATATGTCAGCAATTACCAATTCTTTTAACATTTCAATATGTTTGGCATCTTGTTTGTTTGCTCTTATAATAAATCACTGCGCAAGCCGTGTGCATTAGTGCTCAAATAGGATGCGTTCCGAAACTTAACCGGACAACCTTTTTGACCACGACCGTACATACATACACACAAATAATTGCTAATAACAGCTATTTATTGTTTTTCGGACGCGGCTATCTTTAGGTGGAAAGACACTGAGCGCGTACCGATATTCACTGCTAGTACTGAAAATCTAATAGTTTATGTCACTTATACTATAGATTTTCAGTACTGCAGTACTGCAGTAAATATCGAAACGCAGCCTGTGTGTATATAGTATTATGTATACTATATGATAAATTACGCGCTTATAATTTGAATCTTGGTAATTATTAAGTCGAGTCGATCTAATCTTAATTATTCAATTTTAATAGTCACACGTTTAGTTTGAGATTCATGTTTTACGCATTTATGACAAGCTAAAATATTAAACTTAGCAGCAAAGGTTGATATAAAATTGTAAGTTAAAATTGTTTTTTGACTTTTCTTCTGCATAAATAAAAATAATTTATTGATACAAATTATCAACAATATTATTCAAATTCGGTGTTCCAGAGTTAGAATCAATTAACGTTAACTATGTAATTGCGTAAATTTCGCGTATTTATATTTGTGCGTACACAAAAAAAACCGTGTAAACACTAAGTGAGTTATTAGGATTGTATTGCCAACCTAAGATAAATGTATGAAATTAATTTAGAGCAACCACGGGCATTTCTCAAAAAATTCAAAATTTTATAAAGAAAGAACTCCTTTACCGTTCATCGCCAAATTCAATACCAGCCTTCCGTAACGATACTCTATCGATTAAAAAAAATTCAGCCCGATATCTCAATATTTGCGGAAGTTAGAGCAACCACGAACATTTCTCCAAAAATTCCAAATTTTATTAAAAAAGAACCTCTTTACCAATTATCGCCAAATTCCATGATCAAATTATAAAATGATGAAGAAGCAATGTGCTCTAATTTGCACACTTTTCTATTATATTGGCAATTTTTTTCTAATTCTGTTATATTCTTCAGTCTTTTCTACCCCTATTTTATATACTATTCTTTAATATTTTGTTAATTTGTTCTTGAATTATAGCCTTTTAAAATTTCGGGGAATCTGTACATAGGACAATGTGTAAAAGTTTCGAATTTGTACACTTTTTTATTATATTGGCAATTTTTTCGAATTCTATTATATTCTTAGGTCTTTTCTACCTCTATTTAATATATAATTCTTTAAGATTTGGTTGATTAGTTCTTGAGATACAGACGTTTGAAATTTTGGGGAATCCGTACATAAGAAGCAATGCATAAGTTTCTAATTTACACACATTTATCATATTGGCAATTTTTTCTAATTCTGTTGTATTCTTAGGTCTTTTCTACCCCTATTTCATATATAATTCTTTAAAATTTGATTGATCAGTTGTTGTGTTACACACATTTGAAATTTCGGAGAATTCGTACATACATAGAAGCTTTATGAAGCTGAGTCTAATCAACCAAATCTTAAAGAATTATATATGAAATAGGGGTAGAAAAGACTGAAGAATATAATATAATTAGAAAAATTGCCAATAATTAATTAATACTAAATTGTCAAAAAACATCAATTTGTGAAAAATCTCAATTATTGAGACTTGAGATGTAGCCCTTAAAGGTTAAAATTTTAAAATATTCGCAATTTTTCTAATTCTATTATATTCTTCAGTCTTTTCTACCTCTATTTTATATATAATTCGTTAAGATTTGGTTGATTAGTTCTTGAGTTATAGAAATTTCGGTAAATTTGGCACATACATACATACGGACATTTTTTAAAATTGAGATTTTTCGACGTTTTAGAACATTCTGAACACATTGGCATCAAAAACTAAAAAACAATTTTTTCTTTTGTCTTTTCTACCCCTATTTCATATATTTTTCTTTAATATTTGGTTGATTAGACCTAGCTTTATATGGATCAAAGGTCCTTATACGAAGTTTATGAAAACAAAGCTTCCTCTATGAGGAAGCAAAAACGGAGACGATATGATTTAATCCTGAGTCTTGGGTCGTAATGTTACGGCGGCGCCGAAAGCATCGTGAGGCTTGGATTCTTTTGACTTTTTTTTGTAACATAGCCCCGTCTTTCCCATGACATCGTGTGTGCGACTGCACGTGGTCAGTGACTTTTTTCCACACGTAAGGTTTCTCCTGAAAGCGTTTTTTTCTGTGAGAATGTGGCTAGAAGAGATTATCTATTAATAGACGTGAGCGTGTGCGCTGCTGTCGTTTTATATATCTTTTTTTTTTAATTCGGGGATGTATTGGAATATATGAGTTAGTGTTGCATGTTACTTAATAGCTACACATTCAGGAAAGAGATTTTTGTTGCACAATTTGTAATAGATAATATCAATAATAATAGTATTACATTTTTATGTTTATTAACTATTTTCGATACTTTACCGCAAAAATATATTATTTTGTAGAGAGAATGAGGGAGAAAAAGACAGTGGAGGAAGGAAATTTGCGATATCTTTATGAATTAATTTTGTGTAAATTAGATGTTTAATATTCCATATTCGCGTAGAAAATTTTCTGCAGCATTTTTAAAGCATAGCCGCGCAATGTTTTGTTTGAATCTTGTATCTTTTGTTTTTTTCGAATCTTCTTGTAAGATTTCGGCATTTTAAGTCCGCATGTATGGGAATCAGCATGAAACGAAAGCGTGAACGCATATCACGTTTCGATCGAGCGCTATCCGATCAGGTATGAGCGGAAGTGGTCATTCGAAACCGATAATAATTGGCTTGAACATGGCGGTGGTGCGACCACCATCGAGCTGGAAGGAATGCTCAGGCATGTGCGCAAAATTTGGTTCCTCCATAAACCCCCCGTCAACCAAAAAAAAAAAGCTTCACGTCCGTAATGCGAGACACACGTGGCTGAAAGTCGAAACGACTTCTCTTTTCCTCCCTTCGCCCTTGACAAATATACTATCGGCCGACACACTCGCGCTCTGTCGCCCGAGGAAAGACTTTTCCCAAGTTGTGTCGGGACAACCGTGTTCGCGTTTTCCATAAAATGTATATTTAGAACGGTCGTTGAAAACATTTGGATCGCAGGTCGTCCTGGCGAAAGGTCGCGTTTTTACTCGATGCCCTTTTCCTTTGTAAGTCAAAGTTCGCTCAGCATGCTTATGTTAGGACTCGGAGTGAGTGACAGCACCGTAGGGGATATTGAAGAAAAGGGACGTCTAATTGATGGAGAGTGAGCGTTTTCTTAATTTCTTCCGTGATCGTGTGCGAAGAGACAAATAGTTCGTTTGACAGGTTTAGCTTAACTCATTGCTTTATTAATGGTAGATAGGTATATATATATTTCGTTTAAATTTTATTGTTATTTTATATGTATGCTATCGGATTATTTTTATACTATATAATACAGTATTTAAATAATATATATTATGTATAAGAATGAAATAAAGATTCGGCATAAAAAACTTTATAAACGTCATATATATTTTTAAAAAATTATCTAGTTAATTAAAAAGGCTTTTTTTTATCTGTCAAATCTAATTTTAAAAGATTGTATTTAAAACATTTTATAAGAAATTATATTAAGTATTATTAGTGAACGAATGTCTAATTGATGAGGGAGAGAAACGAAGAACCCAAAATCTTTTCTGTATTATTTTAGAATGTTTGACCTGCACGCACGCGTATATTACTTACAAATATGTCTTCTTAAATATGCTTTTCTGCATATTTATCTTTTCATGTCGCCTCTTCAATTAGTGTAATTGCGCGATAGAACACAGACGCTCGAAGCTGCCGAGTGCCGTGTCGCGTCAACTCGCTCTCTCGAGATAACCGAATCTAGAATCTCGCGCGAGAGAAGCTGCGTGTAAGGGCACGCAGTCGCTGCTCGGCGGATGACACAGATAAGCGTTCTTCTACTTGAGACGCGGAGACCCAAAGTGCTCTCCGGAGAGTCTCTCCAGAGCCGCGGTGTGCGCGAGGATACAAATATTTCTATCATTCAGCCGCTTCGCATAATGGATAGCGAGCCGACAATGGGCCCTTACGGCCGCGTTCCATCGTTCCTCGCCCTCGCGCACACAGTCGTAGACCCTCTCGAGATCCCTCTCCGGATTGAAGATCAAGAATCGTAACCTGAGGACGTGAAACGAGGACGTCAGCCGCGCCATTGGCCCATTATCCACTTAGTATAGGTTTCCTCGTGCCCTCCGTGTATATAGGTGTGCCATGAGTACCCCAACGAATCGCTACCTCTCTTTTCCTCTTTTTTCTCTCTTTCTCACGTTTTCTACAGGGGTTTTCTTTAGTTAGATTTACGATTTCTCGTGCACGTGTTCAACAAAGGAATCGGAATCTATCTCGCCTCAAAAACCGGGAGATCGCGACCGAGGAAGCATTCGACCGCGATGTGTAGCCGAGGGACCGATTCTTCTTTCTCCTTCCCTTTCTTCGTTTTTCCTTCATATTATCTCCTTTTTTTTGTGATTTGACCAGGATATGTGGGAGGGTGGTTGTAAGCAAAAGGGCTCGTTGCTCGCGCTAGACGAGATCGAGGGGAAACGTAAGAGAAATCGATGTCTAAGTGTAAGTGGCAAGGGATTCTTTTTCTGCCGCGTAACTTCTTTTTCGTAGAAAAATAACTGAGCACGTATGCACATTGTGTATTTTGAAAAGTCTTTCGGAAATACGTTGTTGTTTAAAAGACTTGCTAATCGGTCGCTATAATTTTTCACAGGACCTAGAATTAAAGAATATTTGATTTTGTATATTGAGCGCACCGATTACATGTAGATTGTCGAAAAGAAGAAAATTTGGTTAATATTATTAATTTTGAAATTTTAATCCAATATACTGCTTATTTATAAATTATTAGTTTTATTTTTGCTTTTTAAAATGGCACTTTTGCAATTTAGTTTTAGTAACTGCTGTAAAAATCTGAAAACTATTTTTTAATTTGCTCTTGGCACTAAAATTCTCTTATTGCACAGAGGTTTTTCTTGACACCATTTTTATTTACTCGAATTCTATGAGGTCTATCGAAAAATCTTTCTTGTGAAAATATCTTTGTTTGCTACCCAATCTTTCGTCCGAGATCTCTATGAAAGCGAAATGGATTTCAAAGTCGGATTTAAAATTTTGATCTGGCGTATTCACAGCTGGCTTTTGCTTGAAAGGCCAGAATTTGACGTTTAGTGTGACTTAATGTGTCTATTATCAGAGCCAATAAGCCAGAAGAGCAGCTGGATACGTACCTATTTCGCCGATCCTTCATTTCAGAAATATTTCCGTGGCTTCGAACAAGAATAACATTTCGTGAAATTTCACCATACGAGACACGTTCGAGAGTATTTTTTCTGTACTCGCATCCTTTCAGCGTGTGATTTGATCCGTGGAAAGTCTTTAAATTCGGTTTTCTTCGGGTTTAAATGGCGTCAAATAATACAATAATTGTCCCTTTTAAGAGTCGAAAAGGTACATTTTTAAGAAATTTGTCTCCCTATAATATTGTACTCGGGGACACTTTGCTGAATCCTCAGTCAGTTTACCCTACGTCCTGATTCCACTGTAATCCAGTGGCGTCGCAGCTGTCTAGATTAGTCTAATTGTAAGTAATTATTTTTTATATTGAAAAATTATTTATGTTCATATAAATACATGTCCTTTTCTTCTCGAGAAAATGATTTATGATGTAAATTAATATACGAGAGACAAATTTAATTATAAATGATAGAAGTTATAATCGTGGAATTATTTTGGCTGTATAAATAACAAAATTTCGTTGAAATTATTATCGCTCTTTGAAATACTTTCAAATAGCTGCGACAAATTTTATAAAATGATAGATGATCTACTCTCACGAGAATTCTGCTAGAATTCGGCTGAAGCTTTTTACGTTTACGCTACTGACTAGGAACTTGTACAATGGAATCGGTCGACCAACCTGGCTTTTGTGGGGAATAAATCAGAATAACTCGAAAATCACCCCATAATGCCCGGTTATCTCACAATAAACCGGTCCTTTAAAAAGTCTGATGCACCCTGACTGTCTAAAGGGAAGTAAATATATTCATTTTAAATGGTGAAATTGACGTGGATGAAAGAATATAGATCTTCGTGATTTCTATATATCGTGATACGCGTAATACTAAGGCAATTATACGCAACGTTCCATTATTCAAGGTAAAATATTAAAATATTCTGTAAATTTAATTTTACAGAACGGCATCTAAAATTTTTCGATTATAAATATATATTGAAATAAAATAATAAATTAATTTTATTATATTTTTGTTCTATATGCGATTATCAAAAAAGAACGTATTCGAATGCCAAGGCTAGGCGCTGTTGACGAACACTTTAAAAAGCATTCCCTCGACAACGGCATCAAATATTTGACAATATTTTCAAGAGTTTCGAAAACGTAACCCAATATTCTGCCACTTCGGGACGAGATTAGGGGGACCCCGTGTGTATAAGAATGGAATTCTTTTATGTGGCGTAAAATCGTCGGGATTAAGACCTCTCTCTGTATGGTCTCGTCTGCCCATACAGTGATATCATGTTGCATTCCCTACAGGCGTCACTCCGCGCACACCAACCGTTCGAGGTTGGATCCGCAAAGATCAGGCCGATAATCTAAATGGAAAATTGTATTGAATCGTATCAGACATAATACGAACATTCAGGTAGTTGGCCACCCGTATAATGATGGTTAATGTCGGTAATCTGATCCGCCGGATCCATTTTTTTCGATCCCTCGGATCGAACCACCGCCCGAAAATTTTTTCTTCCCACTCTCTCGTCTTTTTTTTGTCCCGCGTGCAATAATCTGTCATGCGGCGACAATCATCTCGACGCCGCTAACTGCGGTGCCAAGAGATCCACGTGTTACAAGCTCGGCACCGAGAGATACTTTGTGACGATTACGGTGCAGGTGCAGGAAGTCGCGTAATCACTGTGTCCGTGCTTTCGCAACGATTGATTGAGAGATGTATTTTTCGCACACGCTTTATGCGACAGAAATATGAAAAGTGAAGGGTGTTGCAAAACTGTAACTTTATTACCCCGCTGACTTCTGCTTTCTAATTTTTTATTTAGAAAATATATAAATATTTAAAATATAATTAATAATTAATAAATTACATCTTGTTATGAAAAGATAATAATTGCAAATCTATGCCCGTTAAAATTCTTAATTATAATATTTTGCATAATTCGATCTTAAGTAGCTTTTCTCTCCTTTAGAAGTCTATTTTCAAAGACTTTTATTAATTTAGTTTTTAATTATTTTATCGAAAAGCATTTGCACTCAATTCTTACTTCTCACTTGGTTCATTAGCCCTTTCACTTTTTAAATATAGGGCACAGAGCCCTTTCGATGAACATGCCATCTACCGTTTAAGGGTGAAACCGTATAGCTTAGGGCTAGTTTAAGAGCCCTATAGCAGATGGGGCGACAAACTGCTAAGAAAAAAAAGATTTTTTTTTCCGCAGGGATAACTGATCCACACAGTTATTTGGGCTGGAACCCACGGATCCGAGCTCAATACATTATAAATACTCACGTACATTTACATACTCACGTACATATTATATACTACCCATATACACGTTTTTGTGAAAAATAATATCAGTAAATATTTGATAAAAAAATAGAAGCAAGATACAAATGTAATTTAAGAATAATAAGAAGAATAAGAATAATAAATAGGTCTATATACGTGTTTGATATAGATGGAAATGAAAGCTAAAGCTCATTTTTATTTATTCCCTAATTTAAAAAAGAAATTTTCAGTAAAAATATTTATATTTAGCAATAAAATTAAAGAAATATTAGGAATTTTTTAATTAGAAAATTCTTTTATATATTACTAATATTATGAAAAAACATTAGCAAAATTTTCAAAAGAGAAAAAAGCACAGGTCACGAAATATAAAAAGAAATCTTTTTCTTTCTCTTTGTTAATAGTACTTGAAACATTGGTATTTCTAATTTTTATTCTTTATTTGTAAAACTTAACAAATTATTATATGTTACTCTTTATCTTTTAATTAGTCTTTTACGATAAATGCAGTAGTTTATTTTGAAACGAGCGATTTAAATGATATTGAAAGTACATAAAACTTAGAATAAAATATAAGGAAGATAGAGGGACACAGGAAAGTGAATCAAGATTATTTCATCGTCACACAATTTATTCAGTAAATGCGATTACAATAGTAACTTAAACGCAACGCTAAAGTTGGATCATGCGGTCCAACTGCAAAACTCAAACGAAACGAAAACGATAATGTAACACAAGATGAGATTAGATATAAGTGCGATAATATAATCAAAGATGTGCAAAAATGAGACTAATGTGTAAAAAGGAAACTAAAAAACGACGAAACTAATAAACACGAATTCTGCAAGACAAACGAACAAAATTTCAGCACACTAAAAATTAATAATTTTTTGAGATTGATCGGCGCAATCGCAGATCTGATCGATTCTGCTGCGGCTATTAATTATCTACGTATCACAAAGTATCGCTATAGAGCTGTGATTCGTCTAATAATCTAACTTACGCGCGTGATCTACAATTATGTACGATTTATCACAGTTTCGCATGTGTCATCTTATCTTCACGATCTATCGATGGGTACAAACTAATATTGCAGCTAGTGGAAGACATATAATGAGATCGATATCATGCTTAATAATTTCGCAAGATACATTTCGCTTTAAAGCCCTTTGACCACGCGCGATCTACTTACAACTAATATCACAGGTTCTCTTAATTACTTTTCTGCTAATATCACAGTTTGAATTATTAATCCCGCGGTAGAAATTATCACAGTTTCCATGCTCGTGCGCAATTCGTAGCACGTGCGTACACAATAAAGACGTTTCTTCTTGATGACGAATATCACAGATATTCCTATTACGAAATATGCACTGGGCGGCCTATGATTTCGAACCAAGTTCGATCCACTCTAAACTACGATTTATTCTAGCGCGTATTTATGATGTTACGCTATCTATACGCGGATTTAAATCTACTATCACAGTCGATCAATTAATCGATACGCTATCTTATACGTGTGATATTGCACAGGACTCTACACTACTTATCGATTTACATAGTCTACCGCGGATTCTTAATCGAGTAATCAGTTAAAGCTCCGAACCAGGAGTTAATTGGCAGATTAAATTTAAAGTACACGAATATAAAGCTAAGTGATCTTAAGGGCTACTAAAGCTACCTTGAAGTCCTCGTTACGCCTCGAAGAACTGCGACGATCTCCACTCCGGACAGATCTCGAATAGGTGGTTCTTCGTTTTCTGTCAAGCCATTGATCACGAGGTTGACATCCGCAGTCGTCGTCATCGTCGAAGACACCGTACCTCTCAGACTGATCGTTGTTCGCCAGACTCTCCCTCAGCTCGTTCTCCAGGTTCTCATTTGCGCGATTTCGCGACTCCTCTTGATCAATGATTATTGTCATCGTGATATCTCCGTCGTAGGGAATCTTGATCCCTCCCGGCTGATTTTGTTGATTGTTGCTGAAGTCACGAGCCGCTGTCCCATGCCGTAATCTGGCGCACCACCTCTTCAAGTTCTTCAGAGTGCTCTTGACAGCTCGCCGAGCCGCCGACGCGCCACCGCTGTCGATGGATCGAACTGGACCGCCAGTGGTCATCACGGCATACATGTTCTTCATGCTGGCGCCGTGAGTGAATGCGTGAGTGAGTGAGCGAGCGGTCAAGAAAAACCGGTCGCGAGTTCTGCCGAGGATGCCGTGGACTGGCAGCCGACCGGCACTGCGTCTCCTCGATTGCTCGAGGACCCGTAACTTGGGTATGTGTGAACGAGACAGAGAGAGAACTCTCGGATTCGGATGTGGAGTAAAAGAGAGAGAGAGAGAGAGAAAGAAAAAAATGAGATGGAATGACGTACACGTGCACGACACGAGGATGGGTGGCGGACCGGTCGGTCCTCGTGCCACGTCTTCTCTTTCCTTTTTCCCTCGAGACCGCGCGAGTATGAGTGGGTGTGATTGAATGTGAGCTGGGATGAGAGCAGCTCGGCTTATATAGCCGAAGGGCCGCGCATGCGTCCAGCAGATGCGGGCGTCAGGGCGGCGGAGGGTGGAGGCCACGTTTTTTTCATACAGGTATATGTGCGTCAATGTGCGTGCGTGCGTGTGTGCGTCGATAGCGCAGAAGGGTAGGGGCTGCAGGTACTTTTGTATCGGTCGTAACTTCTTAGGAGGTGCGAGGAAAGGGAAAAGAGCACTAGATTGATCCATAGGCTAGCAGCCTAGCATTGCGTTGTGAGTGAATAGATAAATTGCATTATTGCAATATGTGCATTTTGATAGGATTCCATGTCTATTCTTCACACTTCTTCTAATATATTAATATACATATGCAAAGAACAAGAAATTAAAACAGATGCGAACTGAGAAATCTAGTCGTGAAGAAAAGAAGCAAGAAAGGTGACGCGATCGAGAAGAGAAGGAGCAGAGAGAAAAATAAAAGTCTGATACACGCGCGCGACGCGATACGATTGAGAATAAGGTACGTGTTAAGTCGAAGAGGGTAAGAGGAATGTCAAGGTAAGACAGGAAAGAAAGAGGACCCGCGGAGGGAATCGGGTGGAAGGGAGAAAAAGAAGGACGCGGTGCATGAGCTGCGCACGAAGCAAGAGCACGAAGGGAATCGAATGAGAAGGGAAGAGGGACAAGGACGAGTCGTTGTTATTGAACACGTCAACTCATAGTCGTCGAAAGCGAAACATGGAGAAAAACGAGATCTCGCGCGGTGCGAGCTGTATACGACACGTTGGAGGGTGACGCGAGATAAAAGGAGGACGGTTAGAACGAATAGGATGGACGGAGGGTGGTCAGTGTGAGGATAAAAGACCAATGACTGAAAAGAAAGCATAGATCCAAGGACTGAGATGAGGAGAAAAGCAAAATAAAGAAGGCGCAGAGGGAGGAAATGAGCATGGCGTACACGCGCAGCACGAACTGCGCACGTTGCATCAACGAAGGATACGGAGAAGTATAAAGGAAACTGAGGGAGTCAGAACGGAGTACGTGAAATGCAGAGAAAGAGAGACTGTTACAGTCGAGAAGGGAGAAGAAAATAGATTGTTCGCGCGACGCACGCGCAGCACGAGCTGCGCAGGATGCGCTCTAAGAAAGAGCAGCCTATAATCTAGAGGGTAACGCCGTGGTTGGATGGGGAACGTTGCAGTTGCACGGATTAACGGATAGGGTGGGATAGGACGAACGAAAGAAAAAGAAGCTCAAGAAAATGGAAAGAAATAGCCGATCCCTTCTAGCGCACGCGCAACCGAGAAAGAGCAACGCACAAGTTGGAAAGAGACGTAAAAATGGAGCTGAAGTGTGCAGAGGGAAGATGGAAAAAAGGACGTGAAATGACGAGAACGAGGACGGAAAACGAAGATGGAGAACGCTATAGGATCCGCAGAGGCGCCGTCGTGCCGAGAGCCGAGAGCGAGATGGGGGATAAAGCAGGCTGAAGAAAGAAAGGAGGGGATGCTTTGCGTGGCGCACGCGCAGCACGAGCTGGAGAACGCACGAGGAACGCGAGCGAGAACGAGCGATCGGGGCGCAACAAGGATCGCGGCGACCGTGCGCCACGAGCGGGAGCAGGGTGACGAGAGGGTGAGCGAGAGCGCGAGGCGTCGATCGCTGTAATGGAGAGAAGGAGACCAGAGAGAACCGGGAGAAACGACGAGACTTAGTTCTTAACACACGCGCAGCACGAGTTGCGCACGGTAGCAGCGGACGCATGCCCGACGGAGGTGAGCGCGAGAACAGCACGTGGTCCGCTCGTGCTGGAGGAAGAAGGGACGAGACATAAGATCAGTTAGGAGCGAGTGAGACAGCAAGAGCGCGAGGTGGGATGAGGAAGAGCGCCCGCGTGAGGGAAACGAAGCGAGTCGTGAGAGAACGAAGCGGTTTACCAGACAAAGACGAGAGAACGGTCGTTAGAAGAACCGCGTCGATGCATCGAGCGACGCGGACGAGGATGGGTGACGCGTCGATTTGAAGGGCGATCGATATGAGGAAGGGAAGGATGAGGGATGATGGGAGGGGGTGATTGAGGAGATGCGTAACCTGTTGCACGGGAAATCGTAATGCGACAGTCCTCAGCGCAATTCATGCGCGTGTGAAACAGGTGGTCGCATTGCTCTGTCATTGCAATTAGTACAAATCGCTTCAGCTATTTCGTTACAATCTTTCTCTCATAGGGATTTTGGCCGTAATGTCGTAAAGATCAAAACTTAGGGCTTGAGAACGTAATAATGGCGGATCGGTAAATACTCCACTCGCTTCTCGGTAGTATCATTTCGCCGTGTTACATCGTTACCACGTTTTCGCCGGAACATAAAAGATGAAACAGATTCTGCAACATGCTTTCTCCAGTTTTCTCACTTGTAATATTTAATAAACATGCCTTCTGGGGCTGCCTCTTGCAATACATGTGTAAATATACGTAACGCGCTTGGACGACCAGTGATTTCCGATTGGCACCGTCATGTGAGAAAACATGGATAATGCGCTTAACCGCATTCGCCTCGCGGCACCGCTAAATCGATGGTCGCGTTATAGTCAGTAAGTAGCAGCTATTACTGTGCCGCGACGGACGGCATAAATTATAAGATCGACCGATACACGTATAATCTTGGCGTTTAATTCATCCTTCTCCCACTGATTGACCATTAACGCCTCGTTGACCCGTAATATTTTAGTGGTTTACTCGGTAAAGTGTCGGCTTACCTTATCGCTTATATAATTAACAATGATATTCTTTTGTTTAGTGTATAATTTAAATTAATCTACGTTCAATGATGTCCAGGTAAAATTTTATTGACTTATCGTATTCTCTGTCGACACGTTCATGGAAAATATGAATACACAATTATGAATAGCATTAGTGTTATTTTAAACTCCAACCGAGAATTTTGACGGCTTATTGCGCCACGTTACTGTTTCTACGTTAGAATAAGCTATTTCCAACGTCTACGGTTTATATGCATGTAAAGTAGTATTTACGCAAAACGAGCCCATTTGTCTTTCACGTTACATATTCAAGAACCGCCCGCGGCGCTCCGCTTTGGTAGGATTTCAACGTGTCTTTCGTTCCCTTCGTTGACAGGACGGAGGATTTTACTATAACGGGGCAGCCAGCACCACCCGCGTACCATTCACGCGAGCGCAAGGGGTGACGAGGGATGGCCCGAAGTGGGCCCGTTCGCGGCACCGGCCCCCTCAGCGACACGGTCGTAATATTTAGATTCCTGACCAACCGCACGCATCTGTCGGGCCCCTCGTGTCCGACATTCCTCAAGCGAGTGATGCGCTTTTCGAGGGTGCTCCCGCCGCCGGCTTGCCTGCTATCGAGCCGAGACCCCAGAAGCAACGTGTATGTATATCTCCTTGGTCGGCTCGGTGGCAGCTGGAGGTTTCGCGCGTGAGAACTCGGTGGTTCCGAGGTTCCCTGGTTCTTCGTCGCCACCTGTCCTCGCGCGCTGGCTCTCTCGAGGCGACCGCCAACCCTCTTTCCTCGTCCTCCTTTTCCTTCCATTTCTCTCCCGCACATCAGCCCTCTGCCCCCCCCCCCCCTCTTCTCCCCCGCCCGTATTTCTGTGCGTTGTACTCCAATCCCCGAGCAACCCTTCGCGACGTAATCACGCTTCGGCGGAGACGGACTGACGAACGGACGAAGAGAAATTAGGACCGGCCCCGATTGAAATATTTTAATGGTACTTCGATGAGATGAGATGCATCAGGCAGATACGGCGCCTTTCAGCGCGTAGATGTTTTTTATGGTGATTTTGTAGGGTACTCCGAAAGACTATTAAAGGTAACGATACAGATAACGATGCAATCCTTGTCTTCTTCAAATTAAAATATTTTAAATCGTTTTGCGTCAAATAAAAATATATATCCGATATTACTGTATGTGGAACAATATTGGACGATTTTTTATGTCGTTATTTGAAAGCAATATTGGATAATAATAGTGATAGTAATTAACAGCATGAATTAACATAAGCTGGGAATTTTCACATTGTTACGATATATAGATTACTAAGATTACGTACACGTAGTTTTACCGTTTTTACCGTAGAATCTTTTTTCATAGAGAAGAATTCTTCTCTTAGCGAGTCATTCTTTGATGACCGATTAGTTTTCTTGAGCTTAATCGACTGGATCTTATTTCTTTGATCCTACAACTTATAAATGCCGGTAGTCGAAGAGTAGCATAGTTATTATCAATGTCGATATAATTAGTCGGATACTCTTACAGCAGCATGACGAGTCTTTGATGACTATAGATAGAATGATTAAAAATATTTGTAAAACATGCCAGCTTTCTCTCGGCTAACCTATCGCTCAAATTCGACATCCTCCGTTCTTGTTCTCTAATCCTAAGCTAACCGCCCTAAGCGTGCACGGAGCGTGTTGGTCGTGTGCGGGAAACACGCCCTGCCGGCCCTCGGCCTTCGAGCCCGGGTAGGCCCTCACGCGACGGCGGGGCCTACCCCGCGTAGAAAGTTTCTTAAGAAAACTGGGCCTCGTAACGGTCGGGGGCCTGATGCAGACGCGTCGGGTGGACGCGCCTCGTGACGGACAATAACGACCCGAAACCCGCAATGAAGCTGTCGGGAGGCGAAAATTGCACGATCAGGCGCGTGAGAGAGACACGCCGAGGACGTTCAGGCAATTTCGAGGCCCCGGCAATTGTTCGCGGATGGGGCAATTTGGTGACACGCGAGTGCAATTGACGACGATAAATCTTCGTGCTCGCGAGTCATTTGGGTCATGTGCGATGAGAGGGTTAAGCGGATTTGTGACTCGTCTTAGCGGCCTGAGCGCGAAGATGGCTCAATGGCAAGGCAATAACTATGCGATTGCCTTTCGTGTGTTTTTCAAATGGTCACGGTAGCGCGATTGGATCATTGGTATTTGAGTTAGGGCCTAATAACGGGCTAACAACGAAGTTGGTACCATCAAATTAAACCACTTGAGAATCGCCAACCTGTAATTGATGTTTAAAATCATTTTATTAATATCGATAAGTATAGATACAAAAACAACTTGTCGCGTCTTAAAAAAAGGGACGAAACAGGAATAAGTTATGCGAGTTTCTAGTGTTGTGTATCTTCGGAAGTAAGATTATTTATGGCATGTATCGCGCACAGTGTTCGTCCCGTTGATATATAACGCTTCAAGGCGCGCAAGTGGTCAAAAAATCGGGGACCGGTGTAGCGAGTGGAACTTCGATTTCGCCGCTGTGCGGAAGACGAGGGTCTGTTAGCTGATTTATGTCGCATTCGAAAGGATCTTTGACTTCGCGAAGAAAAAGCGGCGGACGTCACGAGCAAAAAGGCGATGCTGTTTTATTTCAAACTGCCTCCGCTCGCGGTGATTTATTATCGTTCAAGGTTCTTCAAGTTTCTTTACGTGCATAATTTATCGATGCGGCTTTCATATCGAGAGATTGCGCGTTCCGAGGATGCTGTTGTTAGGGACGTTTTGGTCTCTTTTCGAAGACATGGATATTATGCTCCATTTCTTCGAACGCGAACAATATAGCAGTAAGAACGAACAGTAGCGCTATGATAAACGTCTCATTAAGAGTTATTTATTGTATGCAAATTATGCAAATTATGCCGCATGATGAAGAAGAAATTGAAGAAACTGCGGACCCAGCTGCGAAGAACCTGAACCTGAGTCATTCTTGCGTGATGAAGTACATCCTGTTTGGGCATGTAAGAAGCCTTCTTCCTTTCAGAGAAGCGTGTCCTTTCTTCGTGAAGTCAAGATCGTCGCCAATGCGATTCAGATTCCTCGATGAACACATGGCTTGCCCGTGCGCGCCGTGGTAGCGAAATCGAAGACGACCCAGTAGTTGTACAAGGTTCTGCTGGTCCAATAAAATGGAACGATTAAAAACCTAAGCTTAAAAAAAGATCGAGTAACTTAAAATTACGATTATTTAAAATTACTACAAATGATATCAAGAAATTTATTAACAATATTATCTAATTATCGGACATTTTAAAATTTGTATATATAATAGGTACAAATTCATGGAAAGTATAATTTACCTTCTTCAGTTTGAATATCAGAACTTCAATCAAAATTAAATAAATATTAACTTGTAGCAGTAAAAAAATATTTTATTGTGAGATTTTTAAATCTAATAAAACTACTTAATTTATCTTAATTTTAAGAAAAAATTGCGTTAATTTTCGATCGCTTTATATATTTGCTATCACGGATTGATACGCGCTTCCTCATGATATTTTTTTATATCGTTTGGCATAAGTGCGCGATGGAATGCACATTTTTTTCAAAATAGAAAAATGATTGGCATTCGTATTACCCGCCTGAACCGTGATCGTTGTCTGGAAACCAGTATAACGAGATTCATCTGGACATTGCTAGCGTAAGGGAGTCCAGAGATCCATATCGCATCGATAATGCTCTTTGACTTCGCAAGGATTGCTCTCAAGCGAGAGAAAAATGATCGCTAAACAGGATGCGCTCGATTATGGGAGCAAGATCCGTTTGAAGATATTCTATAATTTTTGCGGACCGATTATTCCTCTTGCAGCATTCTTAAGTAATTTGACTAGATGTCTAGTGCATAAGGTACATACCTCACGTAACTGATGAATGATATTTTTGCTAGCGTAGATTAATATTTGTTTAATTTTAACTGAAACACTGTTATTCGAACTGAAGAAGGTAAATTGTGAGGCATAATGCTTCATCAAATTTTTAAAATTGCTGGCAAATTAATGGCTGGCATTTGTGTTATTTTTTCATTGAGTTTTATTTTGTTTCTTGCCTAGTTCCTTCATTGTAGCTTATTCAACCGATTTTGGAAGAAACCGCAATTTCGCGTTTGGGCGAATGAACCATTTGTATACGTAAATTTCTGCAATCCCTTGAAGGGAACAAATTGTAGCTGTCAGTCGACTTTACAGGCAGTATCCGTCGTCTAAAATCGGTAAAGGGTTGCTCTCAGAGCGTAATTTGAACCTCTCTTTGTTGCTGCGCTTCGTATCGAGGACGACCTTCGACTTCACGAAGAAGATTGCTCCTGGCAGATTGAAGAGCCGTCACGTGGTTAAACAGGATGTGCGGTGCCCTGCACGCGATTCAGACTTCACGAAGTCAACGATTTCACTCGATTGCTTTCTTGCAATTCTTTGAAAAGGCTGAGAATTTCGGCCGAAAACGGAATAACAGTTGTTTCGTAACTCGAGGGAGAAATAAGCCGCGTTAATTAAATAATTATTGGGAGTATTTGTTAACGTCGATCAGCCGAACTTGTTTATCCTCGATCGGTTCGTGCGACCGAAAATCGACATATACGCTTGGTTAATGTAATCGCCGATGTTGATGTAGAATTTTGTAATGAACGAACGGTTTTCGTTGCACGGAAAAAAAGAAAGTGCGTCTGTACACTCGAACAGGATGCACTCCATCACGCTGGCTCCAGATAAATATTTATCGTAACGAGTTTCAATATTTACCAATGACACTGCCCGATGTGTATCATACCCGTGAAAGGTTTCTTTTAATGGTTTCTCCTGTACGTCGATGCGTTCTTAGCGCGTTTTCCGCGCGGCGGTACGTCCCGATAACATCATAAATATATTGTCGAGAATACCATTCGCTTTGGAAAGCTTGATAAAAATTTTGCAAAACATGGTGGGTCATATTTTTATTAATTAGTCCACCTCCTGGTGCCAAGTCAAGCAAGCATAACTGGTTTATCGTTGACTTTATCGTAACGAGGAAGTCACGCGCGTTGATTCGTATCGCGACGGTAACGATCGCACATTGCGCACAACTGCTGTTCCTGCATCGTATTAAGGGAAAAGGAAACTGACATGATCGCGTATAGTTTAACTTTCTTTCATAAAATTACTAAATGATAGGTATATAAAACGACAATTAGATTCGCAAACTAGTCCATGTATAAATTTTTTTAATACTCGTAATGCATTAATTAAATAGAAATACGTTGTGATACAGATTTTTCTATTAATTTTCTCTGAAACACAAAACTGAAAAATTTAAATCACAAGAATTTTTGCTACTTTATGTCTTAGTTTTTATTTTTATTTATTTTAATATTTATTTTATCTCGAAATAATTTTGAGATATAACCAAGTTTAGACGTCGAAAGTTTTCACACCGTTAGGTAGAATAACTGGCTGAATAGATAGCTGTTCGAAACTTTATGCGTCTTGCTTTATGCTTTATAAACTTTACGCGTCTTCGCCGATTTCCCCCAAAAATGTTAGCCGATCGAACGAACTCGACGTCTACAAAACCGGTACGATCGGCCTCTCCGCGTTATTTCGCCATGGCTCAGCGATGCGTATCGCGCCGAAAAATGCGCTCTCCTCGTCCGATCAGATCCGCGGAGGGACGCTCGGTTCAGCATCGGCAACAGCAGCGACAACAGCGGAAAAATATATGTACGTGGGCCGAACGGGACGTGCTCGATCACACGCCATCGAGATTTCTCGGAAATTTACGTGACGGCGAACGCTCGGCGGGCGCGCTTAACGCCGCACGATCTTGCATAAAATCGGCATAAGGCGCGCGATCGCGGGCCAAAGTTATGAAGTCCTTTCTCGCGCGCGGCTCGGATCGTGTCAGCTAATTGGACCACCGGAGACCGTTGCCGGAGACCGGTATAACAAGCTCCTCTCTTTGGCTTCGCGCCACTGTCACGAACAGGATGCTATGCGCTCGCTCGCCAATCCCGCCGATACGTATCGCAATCAAAAACGAAGGTTTCTCACAAGGGGTTAGTATATTGAACGACAAAAACGATATCCGAACGAGAAATGTCGAGAATTCAACGTTGCGGCATATGGCGACGCGCGTACACATACATTGTTGACAATACATTGACATATTGATATATCATCTCGTGAAGTAATATGTGTAACATCGTTTATAACAGTTGTACGATACAATCAATCTCAAGTGGACTTTTGAATGAAATGTTACCGATGAAATGTTAACATGTATATTTACCGAGAAATTCAAAAACAAAAAAAGCTGTTGTTTATGCAGATATAATTAAACTTTCATTCAGAAGATATATTTCGTATCGTTAGAGAATATCGTTCCGTGCGACAGATGCGCCAACGAGTAAACATGCTTTATCGTATTGAAGGCGAAGATTTCTCTTGCAAGGAGAAAAAGGGGACGCTCGCAAGGAATATCGTGATGCGTGTATCACGAATGTTCCTGCGTGCTGTTATTGCGTGATGTTACTTAACTTCACGAAAAGCGCACTCTCGCTGCGACTTCCGAGTTGATTTCCATAATGAAGAGAAACTCAAAGAGGAGCGTATGTAAAGAATTAATTAAAAATATGGACTCTTGATAAATGCACTGAGTAATGGTCCAGTGGTAGTGAGCGTTCTTTCTCGTATTTAAGGCATAATTGGACTTAGTGGACCGTTATTATCTCTCCCGATAAAAAATATCGTATCGTTTCTTCATAAAAGAAATAACGTCGACGCGCGAGTCATTAAGAAATTAAGTAATTATTTTTCTCTACTTAATTAATTTTATCTTAAGTGACATATTCGAAGAAACATATTTTCTTTATCAGATTAAAGTCGTTTTCTTTTACGAAATTCCATATTTCATATATTCGATAATAGCATAAATTGTTATTTTATATTTATTCGATTGATTACATAGAAGCATATCTAATTCCTCTTTTTTACGGTATAATTTACGCAAAATTTACAGCGCATCGAAAATCCAATAATGCAAAGACAGTGAAATACACCAAAGAACGAAGAAACGCCGCGCGAAACAGTTCCTGCATTCTTTTCTTCTTCGGCGAAGGAATTGTGAACGTTCCATAAGGGTATCCCAATAAAATGCCATTTTTATCGTCGCGACGAAGCGATGCGAGGTGCTGGCGACAAAACGGGAAACCGATAAAATCCGTTTTGATATTGACGAAGGGTAGAGCGTCGCGTATCAGACATTCGCGTTCGATCGTTCGAATCGCTTTCGCCGATCGCCACCTTGTACAAGAACGACGGGATACACAGGTGCGCCGACGGAGTCGGCATTAATTTTTTTTGCGAGGTGGGTGAAGCAAATCAATGCATTTCACGTGCAGTTAACGAATCACGGATACGCCGTACATGCGGACGTGTAACACCGGTGGATCCGACGGCGTTTATCGGCGCGAGTACGGTCTTGGCATCTGGTCGTCCCGAACTGGTGTCCCGTCGCTTGTAAATGCGTTGACATCTGCGAATTTGCGATGCGTGCGTGTGCAACGTGCGCGATGCGACGGAGTTACAGTTCAATGGCTGTTGCATTAAGGAATATGGATAAAGGACACGTCTGTCTGAAGTTTTGTGAAACTCGATTTTTTTACATAATGTCGCAGCCGCACCTTTTATGCGTGTTTCAAGATACGAGCGACGGAAATATTCCGAGGATTGCAGTGATCGTGGCGCGGATTGCCGTTACGCTGTATATATCTTAAAAAATTTTACACATCACTATACTTCCTTGAACGAAATTTAGTATATATTTTAGTATTTGTCGCAATAAGATTTGATGCTGATAGTTTGCGTTGCGACAGGTATTCCTGCCGTTTTATTTTACGGCCAGACCAAACAATTTCCCGCGTGAAACGGCACACCGCTTAAAGTCTTTGTTCAGCTTAAACGGAGTAACCCCGTAATTTCGATGGTGACGTCTCGGAAACGGGGACGTGCCGGCAAAACCTCTCGGAACACCTGTGTCCTTATTCTCGATCCCTGCATCCGTGACAGCCCTCATCAAAATCTGATCGCCGGGCCTCCTTACAAGATTTCCACGTCGCGTATGCATCTTATTTGCATACCAAGTGCCTGCCGGGTAGTACGCGGCTACCCTCTATCTACACGCGTGCGATCGTGCGCACGCGAAGTCCTCCTCCATTTCCTTTCACGATTGCGAGACTCGCGCTTTCTTCTTCCTAGACGCGATGCACGCGCGAAGCGGTTTCCAATTCGCACGTCGCACGATTACTTACGCGTGTAGAGCGTAGGCGCGATCACGTCTGTCATGCGCGCGCGTACGCGCCTGTCTCGAGATAGAGCCCTTGGTTGCATTAACGTATGTACGCGCCTCTCTCGAGATAGAACACATGGTTGCATTAACCGGTTGCTTCGCTATAAATAACCGCGAGAGCGTAACATACTATTAAGCCGTTTCAGCGCGCGCGAGTTATATCTTGTACTTCTTTTCTTCGCCGTTCTCTTCATCTTTTTCGCAAGAGAGGAAGAGAAAGAGGGAGAAAGAGAGAGAGGGAGATCTATGGTCTTACCCATAATATGAATTCGATAAGACACCTGGCAAGGTTGCGCTTGTGATCGCGCTACAGATAGCGTAATTGAACGGAATTATAAAGATTACCTATAGCAGATCTTAATTAATACTTAAATTTGCGGTCACGCCGAGATCAGTGGTAATAATCGTAGCCGATCGAAATATGCGAATACGGTAATATAGCGGCAGGAAGAATATACGTGTCGGGCGCCCGCATTCTTACATAGTTTCCGAGACAGTAGCTTTATTTGGATCCTGCGTGTATTACTCGGATGGAAAGAACGTGTGGAACATGATATACGCGACGTTTCAATAGCATATACGGGCCCATAAATTTAATCGGCCCAACAAATTTACATCTGTATTCGACGCGATTAAACCTTGAGATTTTGCAACGGGATATCATTACCTAACTGTAAGTATACTCGTGCCCTACAAAACTGTCTCGTCCTGAATCGATATTAATGGGACGAGTTTCCTGCAAACGTGATAAATAAAAATTTTAATATGACGAAGATAAATTTATATTTTTTTGCAGATTGCATATTTGCATATATTTGCTCAATAGATCCTTTAACGATTGCTACTGTCTAAATATTTTAGAAGTAGGTATACGTTTGAGGACTGATTAGAGTTATGGCAATTTTTTAAAATTGTATGTACATTTTTGCATATCGTTCTATACCGTTTTTAGAATATTTATTGGATATTCGATCAGTGAAAGATTTATGCTTTTGAATACACCATGATTACATATCTATATAAAAAAAGTTATTTAAGGTAATAAGATATTAAAGGAATTTATGTATGCAGGTTGATGCTTATTCGTTGTATTGCGAGTGGCATTGAAAGAGCTGGCTGAAAAAACCGCTTCGCATCGACAAAGCAAGAGACGATAATAAATTTTCATTAAATTCCCCAACGGTGTGGTATTACAGTCGATACTGTGCAATTATGGGGCACCGGAATTAAGGGAATATATTCAAGCTCACCCGAATATGAATATATCGAGCGCGTTTCAAGGAAATCGAATTGCAGCTGGTCGCGCGTTAACCTTTCTCGAATGATTTGAAGGCATTGATGCTGCTTTCATCCCGAATCGCCGATTTTAAATTACCCTTAGTACGTTTTAACTCTTAACTGGAGCATACAGGTCTCGATTTATGCGACACAACCTGCGCTGTTGGGCACTGCCAAAAAGGCCGGACCTTAGGGCATATTTCATCACGTATTAAAAGCTAACGAAATATTTTATCGAAGAAAGGTCCTTATTGAACTTTCATCGTTATCACCGCAATTATAAAACCGCTTCAAATTTATTTTTATATAGCCTGCATCATTTTTGTTTTTTGTCCGTTCTCTTTTTTTCTCTCTTTTCCGCACGGAAAAAAATGATTTGCTACTATAGGGACAGCAAAACTTTTAGCTCTTACTGCAAAAAATGTTAGCTGTCCCTATAGTAGCAAATCCTTTTTTTGCGTGCGCCACAAAATTGATTTCGAGATTTTTTGCCGTTGCCAAGATGAACGCCACGCGCCAATCATCGACATCGGTGATCGAGCCGAGATCCTCGGGCTCGAAATTAATTGAGGGGCGCGAAATTAGATCGGGCATTAATTCCCGGCAGTTGTAAAAACGAGCTCGGAGCGAGAGAGGATTCGGAGCAGGCGCGGGGATAATTTCGCCGGGGTAATTTCGAGGGAAATTACAACTCCGGCGCTAACAGTCCATACAACGGTTAATCTGTAACGAGGGTAATTATGGAACTGCGTGAAATCGCGCCGGCGCGGCGCAGCGGGATCCATCGAACCTCGATCATAATGATACCGATAATAATTTCGCTTATTCCTGATCCTTTCGCGCCGGGATTCTGCTATCTGCACTGTCGATCGGCCAGCAATAAAGCTCACCATAACTTCCCGTGCCTTCTTTCGCGACTCCTTTCCCCTCCGCGTGCGTGCAAAGTTGAATCTCTCTCTTGAGTAAAACGCGCTCCCCGTCATGCCACAGCCCTCCTTTAAACGAAATCACCCTTCTTGACCTTCATGCGATGCATGGTCTCTCTTGTTCTTCTTGAAATGAAACATACGTTCCCTTTCAATCTCCTTTTACTTTAAATAAAACTGTCCTCCTTCTTCTCTCTCAGTTTTCTCTTTATCCCTTATACAAGATACATTCTTCTTCAAACAAAACACATACGGTCTTTCTTGCATCAACCCTCCACTCCCCGCCTGCCTCTCTCTCTCTCTCCTCTTTACGGGATACTCTCTCGCTCCCTTCGCTCTCGTGGTTCTCCCTCCGATAAAACGTACGCCGTCTTTATCCCTCTTAAGCCCTTCCCGTCCTTCCAGCGAAGGTACCGTCCTTTTTCTCCACTCCCGATCGTCAACCCCCTCACCCTTTTCCTTGGAGCCTTCTTTCACGCACGCCCACCGCGGCCGTGACCACGTGTTCTACACGCGCGTACGCGTGCGTGCGTCCGCGCGCGCGCGCGCGCGCGCGTTCGTGCGTGTGCGTGCAAAGATTCCGAGGTTCTCCACGGAGTCGGTCGAGTCACACCTGCTCCTTTTTCCCACGAGATCGCTTTGCCCCCCAGCCTCCACACGTGCATCTCGGCGATCCTCGGTAGTCTCCGTTCGCGGTCGACGTGCGCAACGCCACTACACCACGCCCGGACGGGATTGGTCGCGATGATTTTACATGATCCTCGTTTCTCTCTTTCTCCCGTGCATCTCTCTCCTGCTCCTCGCGCCGCCGTATGAAAGTAATTAAACGCGCAGCCAGTTCCTTTATATTCCTCGACTTCGCGCCGATTGTTTTCGGAAGAGGCGGGAATTGCTTCACGAAACAAGCGTAGAGTCGCGGGTTGGGTGCGAGTTTGCAAGTAAAATTTTTATTTTACTTCAGAACGCGTTTGCAAATGTCTCAGACTTTCAAATTACTTATTTAACATCTCTCAGTACGCGCAAAAAAAATCGCGAACAACTTGCGTTTCAATGGATAAGATTAATTTATCTTATGTTTGCTCATTATTTCTCTTGCGGTTTATATGTCATACGTATGAAATTATTAATTCAAATACTTGTGAGAAGCATTTGTATATAGCTGAGCTTTTAATAGTACGTACAATAAATTATATATGAAAAATATATGAACCCGTTGCGCTAAGTTGCCATTAAACGTGTTTCCCTCAGCGGGGCGCCCTATTAATAAAATGGGAAATACGATTTTCAAAGCGGATGCGTGAACCAATTAGAACTTCGCGGCTATAAAAGTCGTTACGATTGTATACGATAAAATATAAGGTATATGTGATCATCGCTTTCTCTCGACGTAAATCTTCATAAGAAGATAGATGATATTAAAAGACTTTATAAAAGGATTTATGCGATTTCTGATATTATTAGAGTTTATAAAAAAATTAAAATATGGCAGTGTGTGTGTTTTAACGGAATTGTGTGCTTTTTCTGAATCATAAAGTTAAGGGTGCATTCTGTACATACTAGTCGTTAATACAATCGTGTTAGCGCGTGCACTTTATTTCATTTGTTACTATTTTATATTACTCGAAAAGAGTTTTCTAAAATGTGAATGCACATTCAACCGCACTCGCGAGCCCGTTCGATAATAGCAGATGAAAAAATTGCTTGTGTGTGTGATGCACACCCGAATTGTGACTCTCTTATTGTACAAAGAGAAAAGTTGGCAGGAATGCATCGGAGGCAAATCATCGAGTTTATCGCACCGTAAAATCCGCGATCGATTACCGTCGCGAGGACAACGGGGATAACTCATCCGCTTAAAGTGCGACGCGTATCCCATGCGACACGCTTTCGCATTCGCGAAATTCGACGCGAAGATCGGGAATGGCGGTATTTTGCCGAGCTCAGCTGTATATTAAGTCGATTAACGAGCGTACGCGTTTCCTCGCGTCTATCTGCATTTCGGAGCAGACGATGCGACCCGACCGCCCGTTTTTATCTGTTTTACACCGCATCGCGGTTTATATGTACCACAGGCGGCGACGGATATTTATCGAAGCTGCCGCATCGTCTTCCTGAATTTTAACGAGCACCGTGTAAATGCAAAGCTCGTGTGAGACGCAGAGTGGATTTACCCGCCGCGGTGGTGCTGCGATCGCGTTGATTATTGGCGTCGCCCGCCGAAATGGCCTGTGTATCTTAATGCCACTGAGCAGAACGAGTTATTCGATGGACCTCGGTGGCGCAAAATTGTAAATCGATTCGCATCAATGCATGAAATACGAGCTTATAAAAACATAAGTAAACAGGATCGTGAAATCTGAAAACAGGATTTTAAAAAGTTACAATAATAGAGACATATTATTACGTGATAGCTATACATTAAAGCAATAGTTGGAATAGCAAATAAATGATTAATCGCATATGTTTATTGATCTAATATGAAAATTACGAAAATATTTTTTATGCTTTGATTGTGTTAATAGAAATACAGAAAAGAATGTAATTTTCAGTTTCTGTTAAGGACTTTTCTATTTTTAATTTCTAATTCATATTTTTTTCTTAAAGAACACGCTCGTGTTTCGAATTATTTAACACTTTGGACAGATGTAAAATATTTAATTTCACACTTGAGCTCCTAAATGTAGGTAAATCCAAGGGATTCCATAAACCAGAAAGTTAATTTTTATATTGACATTCTCTGCTTTATTACGATAAAGAATTAATTTTTTCTAGATTAATTGTCTGTTTCTCAATTGCAAACTAATTTAAATACGAGTCATATTATGGTCTTTGAAATTTATTGTATCTGCTTTTAATCAATCGCAAGAAATTGTAACATAAACTTGAATTGTGCTTGATTAATTATTTATATTTTTACACATTATTGCTATTACTTGAATAGCAAATTTAATCAAATTTTATACAATATTTAATTCACCACAAGGTTTCTGCAGAAATTAGCCATGACGTTCTCAGCAATTAATTGTTATTAATGCTTGTCAGGAACCTTAATTACAGTCAGTGCATGATTTTAATAAATCGTACAATTTACTTATTTTATGTCTTTAATTACGCTTTGCTGAGTTTAATCGAACTTGGCAGAAGATGGATGCTACTTATTAACATTTTCCGTGCAACTGCTTGTTCTTCTGATGGCGCCAGATGTAGTAATAATTGCGCTAATTGTACGTTTCATCTACAAGTAACATTATTGCAAATTGTCACGATATCGCTACCAGGCATTAATTGCTATCGCGATGTTTTGCCTCTTATATTATATATATCTATCCGCGATTTTTCCAGCCCCGCGTGAATAAGTCGCGCCTTCGGTTTCAAATCGTAAACGCAACGGCCGAATATCAACGATCGTTATCGCACCAGCGACACGTAAGAGTCATACCAACCAGATATCGCCATTTGTTCCGACATACACTTCGAGCGACGTTCTTTAAGCGATGACCTTGGCGGTTCAGCATACATTCAGAAACGTATGGATACGTCCTTCGCCGCGAAATTTACGCCAACAATTAAATTCTACCTTGAGAGTCGAGAACGCGTCCCGCACCTGATGCCCCCTTGTTAAAAGGCCCCTCCGCCCGTACCCCTTAGTGGCCTTGACCTCGCCCCGTCCTTTCGACCATCCCTATCGTCGCGCCTTGTACGAGAGGCGTTCGCGAAAGAAATCGAGAGAATTTGCGCCCGTATCGTATTATTGTGAACGCCACCGGTGAGGGGAGAGAAAAGGAGCGCGGGGTGAAAGGAGGGTGAAGGGAAAAACCGAGAGTGCGAGATGAATACGCACCTGTGCACAAAGTAGACATTTAAGAATTAGCAAACATGAGACATAACGGGCGACACGACCGCGATACGTGAGTATCCGTTCTTTTCTTTCTCGGTAATTCTGCGTGCATTGTTGGATTAAGATTTCTGCACTATTAGCTTATTTTACGTCATTCTACGCAAGAATTTGAGGGTAACATATATTAAGGTGATTGGGATTTACCTATATGAAATATTATTATACTTACATTATATCATTAATATATCCTTACGACTAGGTAAAGGCGAAAAAAATGGCCGCGATTAATTATTATTTAATTATTGTGAAAGGATATTACTTATATATGATATAATAATTTGCTATTAAGCAATTGATAAAATTATTAATATATTGATAAGCATTTTATAATAATTTTATTTTTAATATTAATCTTTCTTTTATTATATTGAAGAATTATTGTCTTACTTTACTGGGCAGTTTTACACGCGCGATTGCACCCATTTTATTTTTTCATCTATTCAATTATATCCCCTTTTCTTCTCAATTCTGAGCATCTGCGAAATCTTTCGCTTTGGACTACTTTTCTGCATTTTCAACATACACCCTATCTCTCCTTCCTGTTTGCTTCTTTCTCCATCCTCGCCGTCGCCATCGCTATTGTCTCATCACCTATCACCGGCGTTCATCCGCGTTTATGATTCACCATTCGGGCCTCGGTGAGGGGACCTGCGGGGTTATCGACCGGCTCGATCGACTTTACACGTGCAATACTTTCTGATTACTTTATATACGGTGCTGCTCGAAGTGGGGCCCGTGTTGTACTTCGGGATCCTGGACAGGGGCACCACTTCGAGGGAGCGAAGGGGGAGAGAATGGGCCCACCGAGAGGGCCCGTAGGGGGAATTGTGCCCCCACAAGTGGCTCCCCGGTAGCGCCGTCGCGCACCTGCCGCTTATTCCCACGCCGAGACTCACGTTCGCCTCATCTTTCCTCTGTTCGTCCTGCCTCCCCGAAACCCCCCTCTTTTCCCCGCTCCGTCTTTGACCCTCTCACCACCGACGGCACACGTGTGCACCGCGGGTACGGGGCAGGGGGCCGGGCACGCTTATTTATTTTTAGATATTTTTGGTCTGCCACGAGAGAGATACACTTTACGTGCACACAATCTTCGACGAACACGACTTGTCGATATCCGAAGAGTGTCACGGGATAGCAAAGAAAAAGAGTGGAAAAATACTCGGTGCATGGATCGTCCGACTAATCGTGATGGATCGTCCAGAGAATGTAGGAATGTGTCTTTGAAAGAGAAGATCTCTTCCAAGACATGTGAAGAAAAGATTTCTCATCCACACTGATTATTCTCTATAATTATACGTCATTTACCAAGTGCCGATCTGTTTATTGATTTCTTTTTTTTTTTTTAATGATCTCTTCAATAAATCGATTTCGAGAACATTACAGTATCCATATAGATATATGTGCATCTTCGCTACTTTATATATAATTAATATGCCCATATATGCCGGCAATATTATATCTTAATTACGATAATAAAATGATAAATATGACGCTTGCCCGTCTCAATTATATTAATAACCATAAATGCAATTCTCGCCTGTCTTAACATGATACATTATTCGTTTCTCTTGCGAAATTTCGATGTTCCTTTTTGACGGTGAAATCCAATCTTTCGACGATGTTTCTCCGCAGTCATGCAACAGAAAAATCATTTCGTCCGAGATGTAGAGTTTCCGCCGCGAAAGCACCGAGGCATATTTAGGTAATACAAAGTATGCGTTTCTCATTTCGATATTTATATATGATATTCTATTAAGAATTTTTATTTTCATTTGCAAACATGTAACATTATCTGTTCGTTTCTATGCATGTGTAACTGTTGCGTTTTTTATCAAATTTCTAGCGGAAATCATCGAGAAAAAGAGAGAGAAAGATTTCTGTCAAGTAAATCTCAAGTTCAATAATTTAATCTGTGTTTGTGTAAATTTCGGTCGCTTTAAATTTTATATAATTATAATTATATCGAAGACATCTTAACAAAAAGATATATCTCTATACTAAAATAATGAAATGTATCATCTAATTTTCATATTACTTAAGTTGTATGCAGATATATTTGTATTGTAAAATTCTCGTTCGTTTCTTAGGCGCAGCTTGATAGCTACTCTTTAGTATATAGGTGACCCTTCTTTCTTTTTTTTAAATAAAGCGTCACAATTCGTTGGCGCAGAGTAGGGAAAAATCTGGTATAACCCTCGGGTGCCATTGTCGTCTGTTAACGCCATGTGAGGGTAGCACGTCGGGACAAGTGGCATTGTGTGCTTTCGGGGGCCCATGGTGTACAGGTGCACCGCGTAAAGTGCATAATGTAAAACGATGAACGAGGGAAGAGAAGACACGGGAGAATATGGGCGGGACCAGCGCGCAACAAAATTAGGGCCCCTTTTACAACGAGAGAAAGTGAATGGCGGGGGTTGCTGCTTTCGAAACTGTGGAACGGATTTTTGTTTCGATATTTATGACACGCCAAGAAAACGATACGTGTTTTGCAACTGATTTTTAAAGGATGTAAATACTCATGCTACACTTTGTGAAACTCGGATATCATCTTGTATTTATCACTAATGAATTATTGAGCAAATTGCATCGCTTGCAATTACTCAATTCAATAATTTTTTATCAATTTCCCATTGATACAGCGACAGAATTTTTCTGTATCGACGAAATTTCTAGTTTTAAAATCCTAATAGAATTAAAATTTTAAAAGTTTATTTTAAAATTTTGATAATCAATATAATTATAAATACAATACATTTAAATTTATTTTTTATAATATTATGAACTTATGTCGCGTATTTACGACACTCGTGACCATCGGCGCGACGTTCATTGAAGTACGCTAGCATATTTTCTCTACCGAAGGCGGTAAACTATTGCGATACTTTGCGAGAGGACGTCGTGCAGTTGAAGCCCCGAGAAACGGGCCCAGATCACCGCCATATCGTGATTGGTCGGGACGAAACAAGAGAGGTTCGCGTCAAGGGATCGTACCACACCTCCGCGATCGTCCCTTCGTTGGGATTGGTCAATCGTTTGGAATCTTTCAGGCCTCTCGTCCACCTTTTGCCCCTCTTTTTTCCTCCTTAGGCCCCTTGCCTCCCTCCTCCGTGCCCCCTCCCCCTTTCCACACACTGCACCTTTGTTTTCTATTTGTTCGACTTTGAGACGCATTGGGGCTTCGGCTTCACGTCGTCCGACTCCGGTCCCTTTCTCTTTTCCCGCGTTCATCTTCATCATTATTATCACCGTCATTCGTGTTCCTATATTTTTACCTCTGGCCGCTGTTTCGTCATTTCTACTTGTCAGTGTTATTATCATCATTAACGGCGCGGAAACGAGTGAGCTACTGCGCGATTACGTTTAATCGTAGTTTACTCATCACGTATTTGAACGTGTACTCCTTGAAGAAAATTTAAACTGGTATAATTTTGATCAAGTTATTCACATATTTTCTATGCTATAAACACAGATGTACCAAACATAGAGTATGCTTCACATAAATAGAAATTATTAGAAGATAGGATAAAAATCTTGAAAATTAAAAAGTCGCAAGATTAATTTAACTTTAAGCTATAACTCGTCGACTTGAGAATTTATAGGAATTACGATTTGTATAAGGAATGCGATAATAATTGGCTGTTATTGGCACATAAATGACATTTACGTTAAAGATGGCAATAAGGAGTGATATGTCGAAAGGAGAATATCGAGTCGTGCAGCTAAACGCTTTATGAAGATGGACAAAAAGCGGCTTAACGATCTCTCGTCGCATTTCAACTTTGCCGGGACACCCGGGTAATAAGAATCACGGCCACGTTCTGAAATCACGATCTCTCGAAATAACATGATACTGCACTTCCGCCATGTGCACGGTAATGCCTTTCGCTCGAACCTCCGATGCGAAGAAAAAGGAATTACTGGCCGCGCGATTGTACAACACATTACTAATGATGCCAATTACTTTAATTTCCATTATCGTTTAGAGAAATGGAAGCTGATCGCGCTCGCATTCCACCCATTCGCGAGAATAATCGCCGTGACGTTACGTTGAACCTTTTCGCGAAGGATAAAATCACGAGCCACGACTGCGAACGGGTGCATAAGAAGTGACAGCCCGCGAACTCGGCGGTGCACGTGGCCGTGATTTTTATTTTATATTGCAAGCAAGAAGTTTCGGCGCGACTACAACTTGGAGCCGATCGTTATTCCCGTTTCTTGCGCGCCTTCTTGCGACCTTTAAATCTGCAAGTCGGCGCGGATGTTCGCCTTCGTCGTTTTCTGTTCTTCGCCTTTCCTGGCGAGTGCCCGCTTACCAGGCAAGCTTACGTCCTCCTCAGACATTGATCCTTTCCTCCATCCCTTCCCTCATTTCTTCTCCTCTCTCTCTCTCTTTCTGTCTCTTTTTTCGATCTTTTTTTTTTTCGTGTTAAATTTACCTTGCGGCGGCGCGGCCGTGCGAGAGTCGTTGCGCTCATAAATTTCTAAAAAGAAAACGGCGGCCCGCCGCGAATAACACGCGCCTCCGGAATTATTGCGCAGCTCGAAACGCGCTGCTAATTTTTTACTCCTCGCTTCCTCGCCTCTCGCCGCCCCCATCCTCCGTACGCGGATTTTTATTTATTTTTTCGCCGCCGGGTAGAATGCGCATCGCGTATCTTGACTGCGTATATCTCTCACGAAGGAAGGGAGAACCTTCATTAAAACGCTGCCTCCACGTGTCCTATAGTCGCCATGTTAACGGATGCAGGACCCTCTCCAGCGGGGATCCAACGTGTGGCTTTGTGTCACGTAATAAGGACGCTACTGAAAGCGCGGCGAATTTTATCGGCCACAGGTGCCCGATAATCTGCGCCGGTAAGCGGCCCTTACTTGACTTGGAGAGATTTCATCTTCGGTAATAGATTGAAAATTGAGAACCGAGCGCGCTGCCCTTCGTGTTCGTCTCCGTGGCGGCCATGTTACCGGCGTGGCCTTTCACCGAGATTCAATGCTTTTGTGCGTCGTGTTAAGCACGCTGCCGAGAGTGCCGAGAGATGAGGCGAAATTTATCGGTTGTCCGTGCTTGATAATCTGCTTTAATTAATGCCGGCTACCGACATCGGGGAGTCTTACATTCACTAAGCGTACCTTGAGTACGCGAATCAGGTGGACCTGATTGCCGGCGGGTTGCGTAATAAGGTCTGCAGTGCAGGTGCGTGCAATTAGTAATTTTCTGTAAATTGAGTTAAAGTGGTATGTAGACTGAGCAAAGGCATGCAGTTCTCGTTTATTCTGTGGTTTTCGTGGCACACAAAAATATTTACTAAACGTACAATTTTCATTGCAACTCGAGTGTAAATCATTAGGAGAAAAGATTTTAGATAATTTTATATACTATTAATATTATTATTGGAACGACAGATATAGAAAAGAGAATAAGAAATTAAATAATTAACTTTAAAGTATTTTAAAATAGGTAATAATATTAAAAGTTTTTAGAATTGTCTATAATTGTGACAATGCACAATTAAGACTCCGTATTTGTTGAGACTCTTGAATGGTAATTATATAGGCAGAGCATTAATATTTATTTTAAAAAATCGAAACATTTATTTGAAACATTCACCCAGCGGAGGACCAGCCTGATGTTAATGCGATCAATCTTTAACTCGAACGACGCGTTAAATTCTCATAAAATCACATTATAGGAGCTAAAGTGCTCGCATAACACGGAATTACGATTTGGCCGGCGCTTTGCCAGAATTCGTAATGCGCGACGAGGAACCGTTGCACAAAACACGTTCCCGACTGATAATTTCAATTTTATAATTTATTAATGTGGCTCGTTTCCAAGTTTCAGCGGCGGCGGCCTCTTAACGAACATGCTTAACGAGCCTCATAATCTTCTTTCGGAACGAACCGCGACAGCTATAAGCTATAAGCTATAGCGTGGCGCTATATTTGTGGAGATATCGATGTCTTCATTATACAGCACGCTTGTCGACAGACGCTTATCTGCCCGAGGCGTGCGTGTTTCTTTTAAAAACGTTTCCGCATCGCGCTCGCGCCCATTTGCTGCGCCAATTATTATATATTATATTAAACGATTAATGCAACGTCGCGTTTTACGACTGTGCGACGCGCGACTGCCGATTAATTAAAAGATCGGATCGTATGCAGATTCGCGCTAGTCCCCAAGTTGCGTTTGCAACGACGAGCACAAGGTGCCTGCCAGGGTGTATCGCTGTCCGATATATATGCGACGAATTAAACATGCGTTTAACTGATTTATGCGGCCATTCATCAAACGGCTCGGCATCGGCTGTGCATACGCGCCCGTAAAATGTGCGTACCTGCAAAGAAGACTGGACTGACGACAAGTTTTTCATTTAAAAAATGCTCGGTCGATATTTCAAGTATTTCAAGTATTTCGAGAAATTAGGATTACCTCTTACGATGCTCGTTTTACTTTATGTGCTATTTATCGCGCAACGATACTGTCATTGAGGAATTTCCGGGTGGTCACTGCACTAAAAATCAGTTGCATACTACTTGTTAACGTGATACAGAAATCTTACGACGCAAATTATTTGCAGGACAATTAAAATCACGTGATTCTCCATGACATTGAAGAGTCGCCATGGCATTCGGTTGGGCTTGAGAAATAGAATGTATGTGTGTGGACCTTGATTTCCTTCAATCACATTTAAGTGCTATACTCAGAGAAAAAAAACAGTCGCTACAACTATAAAATGTGAACAAATAGCACCTCAACTATTTTTTATTGGTTTATAGAAATCAAAATAGTGAATTAAAATACAGAAATATTGTAAGACTTATTAAATTAATTAAATAATATGATTAATACAACTATATAATATATTTGAAGTGAATTATAATTCAGTAAACTACATTGTTAAAATTCCAAAAACTATATTTATTTAGTTCATATACATGATTTAGATAGTTATTTTAGAATTTGTACATAAATATATTATATGTATTCATGAAATTAAAATTATATAGTCCATGTTATTCCTTCCATGAAGTTTGTACACACTATTATTTATTAGTTTTCTTAACCATCAATTTAGTTGCAATAACTACAAAATAGTTCATTTAACTATTGCACAATAATTCTATGAATACAACTTGTTTAGTTGTCACCTATATAGTTATCATCGCTATGATTTTTTCTCTGAGTGCAATCTCATCTATTTTCATTTATCCTGTTGGCCTTCTTTGAACAGCCCGTGTAGTTGCTTAAATGAAGTTATCAATTTTCAACAGTCAACAGTTGATTGGTGTAATACCTCGTTAGGTATCGCAGTCTCAGTTTGATATGTGTACATATATGACGGCGGTGGACTTTCGGCACGCAAGTCCGTCGCGACAGGGAACCTCGTACGCCCCATCTGATCGGTGCGGTGATATCTCAAGGATCATTTTTTTTCATCGTCGTCATCGTTTTCGCGTATCGACGGCACGCCGTTCCAGAGACGCTATTTCGACTACATTGTATTCCTTATAAGTCACGAGCGTGTTTTATTATTTTTTTTCCTATTTTTGCAACCGGTTCTCCTCGGTGCTCCGTAAAAGAGCAATGGAACGTAGGTAATGCGAGCGGCAGTATCTTCTTGTGTCATCTTAATCCCGTATGCGGATTTGTGCGCCGTTTGCAAATGGCGTTTCTGCTGACGTTACCACCACGCGGCATACGTACGCCTTTAATCACGAGCATTAACGTGATCGACAAAAAGGTTTTACGTGCCGCGCTCGCTCGTTCGCGATCGTTCCGGCGCGGAGCGACAAAAAGGAGCGGTGGCGACGGTCACGCTACCGAAAGCGACCTCGACAGAGGAGCGTTTTTCATCGCGTCGCGTCGTCGCGACGATAAAAGAATCGCACATGCCACCGGCCACGGATTACCGGAAATTGATTCGGTCGGATGTTGCTCGTCGAGAGCGTGTTAAAACGATCGCGAGAGAAAGAGCGCGAGGCGCACCCGAAGTTCGCGTGCGTGCGTACGTACATACGTCGATAGCCGATAATGTATTTATTTTATGTCCGTTCCGCATGGAATCACTATTCGTTTCGCGTCCTGTGTCCTCGCAAACAGGAACAAACGCGCGGGTGCGATGTAATAGAATTAGTTTTGTTACGCAATAGTGAATAGACGCTCGTTCACGTCGTCGTGCGATGGGTGCGTTCGATCAACGATTAGTTTTCGGTCATCTGGAATTGAGCTTGCTTTTTATCTTGATCATGACTCATTTTTCATTCCGGATTGTTGAAGCATTTTAAAAATTCGATTTATATATTTATATATCTATATGGCAAACGTAAAATTGCTTTTGCCGTGAACTACATTAGCTTAGGCCGATATTCATAGTCCGTTCTTATTTCAAGACCATCTTAAGTAATGTTTTAAGATGCTAATAAGGCTCTGTGATTGGTTTATAACATCTTAAGATTGCACTTAAGACGGTCTTAAATATAAGAACCTACTATGAATACCGGCCCTATATAGTTACGCCGTTTGCGTGTCATATATTGGCAACATATTGGTTGGCAGATCACAGGTTTTCCTTTTTCACCTGTATCAATTTCAACGAGCCGAGTCATGCTATTAAATTAATACGGTGTCGTTTTTTGCCGATCAAGTTACTTTGGTGTTCGTATGTATGCCAGCTTAAAGTCATTACTGCAATGGCGACGCGATATGATTTCCTGCTACGGCGTCGGGACGTCGGGCAACCGTCGGAAAGCTCCGTAAATACTGTTCTACTACTAGAGAAGCTTCCGTAATGCCGCCTTCTATCATGCAGTCCTAGTATGCTGATGTCAATGAAAAGCTCTCTTAAGTTTTCGAGCGAGGCTGATCGTGAATATCGCTTATATGCTGCATAAATTATAAGCTCTATTTATTACTACTTACCTATTACATTATTATTTAAAAGGTATCATACGCAAATAGCATTATATGTGCTGTACCTTAAGATTGTTTCTTACGTTTCTATACTATTATATAATATCATAAACTATACATGGAGATAACCATTTAATAAGAAAAAAAATGTTATTTTATATATATAATATATATATAACTAGAATAAAAGAATTTGATAATATATAATATTCACGATTGGGTTAATATTTTAATGATAATGTAAAGAACACAAGCATATCGAAAGAAACTTATGTCACAAACGAATCAGAAATACATTAGAATAACCGAACAATTTACTCGACAGCTTAGAAAAGCATGTATATATTACGCCCCCGGATTGCGCTAACGCGTGGAAGTTATTCTCGTCGACCACATCGATCGAACTTTCGTCATGCCAAGCACGCGTGCGCGCCCCGGAGGCGTTCCAATCTATTTCCATCCCCCAATCCACCCGCGTGGTAGGGATCTCGGGGGAGTCTATAATTAACCCCGGGCGTCGCGACGCCTGCCAGCTCCACGCTACCTATGTTTCCCTGGCACGATTTCTCGCCGCAACGACGCCCGTCGCGACACGTCGTAGGAGACGTCGCGGTCGGCGTCCTTTCGACGCCTGTTGTTCTCCTGGCTCCGGAGGACGTCGCGGCGCGGCCTCCGACGCGGCCGACGGCCAGCGGTCCGCGACCGGGCGGCCGGGCGTCGCGACGCCCCGACGTTACCCGGGAAGCTCCCAGTGGAAAGCTCCGTAACTTCCTGCACGTGTATGCGTTCCTGGCACGGTGGTACGTCAGACGACGTCTTCCGTTTGACGAGCAGCTCCGTCAGACGTCGTCGGGTCCGTGGCTTGGCCGCCGGACGCTGGCACGACGCCGCGCGCGCGCGTCATGCTCGCCGGGTAGAGCGTCGCGACGCTAGGGCGCCGCAGAGCTTTCTCAGGGGCGCTCGTCGAGTGGTACAAGCGTAACAACTGACGCTCCGACGACGTTGACCGTTGCTCATCGAAACGTGATCACGCGTGTAATTATTTATTAAGATAATATATCATATACCTATGTGTTATATCTCTTGGACAGTAGAGACCAAAAGTATGATACTTTATTGAAATTGACAGGCTTCATAAAAAGTTTTTCATTTTTATGTTTTTTGTTCCTCGTTACTAGAAACACTTTATTTATTATCCGTAGCACGAAACTTACCATATATATTACCCAGAATAAGTTACTTTAATTAATATGCTACATGTTAATTGATAATTAGAGCAAGATTCAATATTTTGCCATCCTTGAACAGCGAAAAGTGAAATCTAAAATTGTAAGTAGACAGTAAACAATAGATAATATTGGACAAGTGAAGCGCGTGCTCACATATAATCGCTTCCAATATTACAATTATTGAAAGTTCTTCTCATATATTAAAACACATATCAAATTTTAACTTCTTCTTTAATCAGTTACATGCTTTAATATAATCCAACCAGTTAGTTCCTTTAACAATATAATTTCTATATTCTGTTGCATCAGAATTTTTACAAGTGTTACACAATTTATGATTTGAGTTTATATTTCAGTAATACTTTTAAAATTGTATATATATATTTGTTACATTGCTTGATATTAGAATTTTTATTGCAACATATAGCTAAAACAAATACTACTTAATAACTCATTTAGAGCCAATAATTCATTAATCATTGAAGTCAAAGGATTGACATGGGACAAAAGCGCAATTACTCAGATCCCAGATTCACAAGTGATGACAGTCAACGAGTGATCGGTCAACGGCGGGCCGTTTTCGCGCATCGTGTTCTCCTGCTCCGGCGTCGCGACGCCCGAGGACTGGCGCCACGGGGCGCTGTCGCCAACGTGATGACGCCGGCATCACGACGCCGGCATCACGACGCCCCATCGGCGAAGCTCCTCAATGGTCGTGCTGGCCGCGTCGGAAAACTCGTTGCGACCGAGTCGCGACAAGCGATGAGCGACAGGTGGGCAGTTGCCGTCGTTGATTCGTCGTCCGCCTTCGGAGGCCGACGTCGTCGACGTCGTTCGCACGGTCCGCTGGCTGACCGACGTCGCGACGTCTGTCGCGAACGGACGACGTCGAGGGTGCCCATCGCGACGGGCGGGACGGCGACGGGCGTCGCGACGGCACACCTGTGGCGTGGACGGTGTCGCAGGTCGGGTCGCGAGCCGACGCTGCACCAGGCGCCCATCAGACAGCGACGGCGTTCCGGCGTCGTCGTCCGACCCTAGCACGTCCGTATCTACTTGCCGCCGGAGTCTACGGAATAGGTTGATCGGTTAAGCGCCGGGTTCCGGAAAGCATGACACTACAGGAACGTGTAAAGCTTGCGTGAGAAGATATATGTTCAAGATGAACAGCAATTTCCTCATTCACGACTCGAGATTGATATTTTTCCAAAACGAATATTAATATTTTTAAATTTAAAGGAGAATAAGTCGATCTCCGTCTTATATATATATATATATATATATATATATATAAGCTTCTAATCATGATAAATCATGATACATCTATTCGTATACAATGAATATAAAATTCAGTCTTTTAATCGATATTTTATATTGCATAATAATTGCGTTTGGTAGAATTTATTTATGTAATGAATGTGGTACGTGTGTGTTAAATTTCCTACAAAAATGTGTATAAGATTTTGTTATAAATATTTAAATAATGAAAAAATTCTGTTCAAAGAACATTCAAAGCGAGAATAATAATAAAATAAAATATGCGTTACATTTGATTCTTTTCGTGAAAAGAAAATTTATCTGTGATTCTTTTTAGAGAAAAACGTTGAACGTAAAACTTTCTCCGTTTGATAGAAAAGTTTAACTAATGCTGATAGATATTTATTATCTTTTTATCTCTAAATTGCAATATTAAAAAATTAGTTGGATATTCGGGATAAGAAAATGTAACCATGTTTCATATTAGCTTGAATTACCGTGTGCATAAAAGGAATAATGTATGCCATATGAGATCGCGTGAAACTACGCATGGTTACTAATTTATTCGTTGGAAATAGAAATTTTCTACTGCGATAAAGGATATAATCTAAAATTATGTGACTTTAATCCTTTTTTTCATTACTCTACATATATAAAACGTGTTTACCATCGTAATAAGAACTGGAAGGATATATCTATATACATATATATATATCACGTCATACAAGTGAACGAAAGGATTCCTAATTAGGACGATGTGAAAACATAGAACCTCGTATTACCCACTATTGGCTGAAATTCACTTTGTCACGCGCATCACCCGATACAGTTTTTATGAGGGTGTATCGGAATTAGGGGCGTCGGCTCGTTGGCGTTGCGACGCTCTATCAGGAGAGTACGCGTGGTTATATCGGGCCGACTGCCAATAATAAAACGTAACGAAAGCGCGGAGCATTCGCGAATGCACGTGCGATCGCTCGCGTGTGCATGTGCGTAGGCACAGCTGTGTGCGTGTATCGGTTGTTTCGACAGGAGGGGGGGAGGGGACAGGACGGGAACGGCAGGTTTTTTTTTCCTGACGTCTCGGGCGGGCATCGCGGTGGCCACCCGACGTCTTCGGCGACGCCACACCGATCGCCTTTCGACGATGAAAGGAAAAAGGGAGGAAAAGCTCGGATCCCGGAGAGCTTTCGATAAGACGAAGCATCCAGGCGGTTGCTTGCGAACAGCCTCCGTTATCAGGGATGTAGAAGGTCGCAGGGACGTAGACCGCCCGAGCGTCGACACGTGTCCACGAACCGAAAAAGCGCGGGCGTCGCGACGCCCGATTGGGAGAGCAGGACGTGCCGGCGCTCCTCGTGGATTGCCGCGTGGATTCCGGACGCTCGCGCGGATTTACTCCTGATGTAATTCTATGCGCAGCTGTATAAGAAAAATCAGCGGATTTTAAATATATACGTGAGATTAAATTAACTAATCGTTCGTTTAGATCGGTTCTGCTGACAAAGTTATAGGTGAGAGGAAAGGAAAACAAAGAAAATTATTTCTTCATTCTTGGAACAACAGATAAAGTATGATAGGACAGAGCAGTTCTTTAAATAATTTATTTTATAATTTAATAATTATATTTTATTACACCGCCCGCAATTGAAAATTTTTTATTCGTACGCACACTAGTATCATTATTATGAATAAATAGATTGATTCTACCGAGATGAATCGTAATACTTTTAAAAATTAATTGTTAGACGTCGATTAAAAGCATTTTTATGTCATTTATGTGTTAAAGTCAACTGGGAAAGAACCAAGCGCACTTTCCACGTGGTATCTGCTATCTAGATTTTTTTTACGTTTATTCCTACGATAGCCGGTTATATCTGCGCCGAGAGAAAAAGAAATCTCGCGGTGCAAGCGAGGAAACGCGCGCCGCGATAACGCGCTATCGCGATCGCGCGTGCACCTTTCATGGTGCATTTCACGAGCGCTTTACCGCGTCGCCGCGGCCGCGCAGTGTATTCCCGCCGGGTATTTGACAAATTCGCGGAATTTTACGGCTCCATCTACGGTAACCGCGGCAACGCTACCGGACGATGCTCGAGCTGCCAGATAACACGAATTCCTGTATCCTTAATTGGACGTAGTTATGCAGAGGAGCGGCGGAGTACGCCGTCGAATGCGACGCCGCGCCGGTCGGCGATACTCCTGCGCTAACCACGTCCAATTACGTCTTTCTTTCGCCGCGCGGTTACGACGACACGTCGGCGACATTAATTTCCTCTCTTCTCCTGCCTTCCTCTTCGATATAAAGAAGGAGAAGGTCGGCGCAAATGCCGCCGACCAGAAATAGCCCGCAACGATATCGGCGCTTAACAACTTCCTGTGAGTATCGACTAGTTCAATCCGCTATCTTCTAGAGCGATATTACTCTCGTATAAATTGACTTTAAATCTTTTTACATGTGGAAAGTCTTGCGGGAGTCGCTGTTTTACAATAAGGATAAAATCTGCTTCGCACGCGAATGTCGGCGAAATAATCGCGGTCTCCCGAGCTCGCTTCCACATTTCCGGTCGCGATGAGGCCTTTCCGCGGCTCATCATTCGTCAACGGAGGCAGCCTGCAATCATACGCTCGTTTACACTACTAGCAGTTCGGCAAAGTCAGTCAACGAAGGGTTCTCGACCCTTCACGACTGTTTTTTCATTTATTTCATGTCGGCCGTTCCTTACATGACATGGCAAGGATGTTTGAGGACGTTTAATTATTAAATTCGCGAGAAAATTGTGACTTTTACTTATATTTTACTATTATAATGTTTACTCGGGCAAAAATAAACGAATACCTGAATAAACTTTTATTTAGTTGAATAGTGATTGTTAATTGAAACGTGAATTAAGCTAAATAGTTTACATGAAATAGAATTTGTTTTTTCAAGATAATATCGTCACACCGGTGATATTATTATAAGAAATCTTTTTTCTCGTAATTTTTTTGTCATTTGCAATCTTCATGTGAGGTCTTCGATTGCGCGAAACGTTTATACTTGGATTAAGCGTCTTTTAATATTTATTACAACGCACTAATTTCTTCCAAGTATGACAACGTAAATGCTTTTTAAAAGGGGGTTATGAAGTGAATCCTCTTGCATTTTAAAGGCGGTCTCGATGCAATTACGCAACCGCGTAATCTCCCGCGGATTCGACAATAAGAAGGAAGAAAGAAACGTAGGGCGGGAATGATGGGGAAGAGGCGATTCATACGTAATCGTAAGCGCGCGTGTAACGGTCGAGGAGGCACCGCAAAGTCCCCCAGGAGGGTACACATAACGAATTTCGCCGCAATTTCACTGTAATTTGCAGCGTGCGGGCGAGTCGGGCCCCTTTGATGGGCGCTTTCCTGGAGCGGCGATCCTCGAGTCTCGTTTCCGCGTTTCCACGTGGCGTTGAAGCCGTCTCGAACGCGAGATAACATCCCGCTGGTAATTGTTCGCGCGAGAAAATTTGCGGGCGGGATTACCGCGCCGGTGATGCTTAGGAAGCGCATCGCGTTTCGCGCGTCCGCGTATTTCCACGAGCATAAATAATTCATCCGCGATCGTCCCGAAACAGGCGCATGTCGATCTCCGCCATCTCGTTCGCTTCCTTAATTCGGCCGGGGGCTCACGAGAGCTTTCTCATAGTTAACGAACGTTAATTTACACAAATTAAGAGCGGATAAGGACGATCGGAGATACGATCGAATTTATTAGGATCGAAGCGGTAGCCGTAGGCAAAGCTATAATAACAGTCAATGACTTGGATCTCAGAAGAGCAGGTAGATCGAAAATTAAAAACTTGCTCGTTTGCGTGATAAATAAAAATAGTAACGGTTAACTAGCCGAAATTAATAATACGATTGCAACATTCGTGGTTGATCCATTTTAATTCTTCTATCTACGTCCATTTAAATTCTTATGTATACAAAACTTAAAGGTCTTGATTTATATCAAGAATATTATTTTAATTTATGATTATTACAATAAATTAATAGCATAAAGAGAGAGATTAAGAGATTACGCATTATTCTAGATTGTATTACTCTTATTTTGTAAATAAGCTGACAATTGTTAATTGTGACGTAAACACTGGTCATCTTTCTTTATACCTACCAAAACTATAATCTTGAAAGCGAAATGTTAAACTTCAACAATTAGTTCACCTATAGATATAACAATAAGTCCAATTAGCAATTAGGACAAGTCTTCTGCCGCGTATTCTATCTCACTTAATCGGTACTTTTATATGCTCTCAGCGCAAAAGTGTTGCTTTAAATATAAATATTTGTAATATAGAAGGCCAGTGATATACGGATAAACGTGAAAATACTAACGCGTGGAAAAGTTCTGTGCTAGGTTAGCAGTTTCGTGTTTATTACGACTACTCTTCGCGAGCGATGAAGGCCGCGGCATTTGGACAGGTGTGCCGGCGTTTACGGCCGATGTTGTAAGTATAATAAAATTGATATCGCTTATAATTTCAGGTCGTTACAGTCGGGTTTTGCAGGAGCGAAGATACTAGATTATTATAAGTCCGTGATTACAGGCTCCGGTGGCGGTATGAGCGCTCGTCACTGGCCGGACCCGGCCGCATCGCCTTTACGATCGTTAATGAAGCACACCGGCTTTCGTATTTCGCTTCGCGCTTTTCAATTGCGCTCGCGGCGAAAATCACCATTCCGAAGTGGATTATGGAAATAAGCCGCGAATTTTTGCCCCGGGCGCGTCAATAATCGCGGATTCAGCGACACCTTTAATCCGTTCTCATCGCGTCGCCGAAAACGCGAGATTTGCGCAAGTAATAGTCGCTATAAAATGCTAATCTATCGTACAGACGTAAATCTTTATTATTAGAGTAATATTTACGCGTTAAATGCAAAAAAATTCTCATTGATGAAGTTTGATTGAAGCAATATACATATAGGTATTACTCGTACGTGCCATTAAATTTATCCTCATCCATAAAAATGTATTTCTTCATTTTCGAGACAGCTTTGCATCAGTTCCAACGTCATTTAACGTTGCAGTGGAAATGTTACTTGATAATTCACGAGATCTTAATTAGCGGAAAATTTTATAACCGCGGTAACAGTCTTCTGAAATCTAAGAACTTTTACGACGTCGGATTTTACCGGCGCGCGTCCGCGCCGGGCCGCCACACAGACGGCATCTATAAATTGCACGACCTTATATAATTTTATCCGGACGCTCATCTGGTGCTACCTCCCGGACTTTTTACATCGAGGGCGAGCCTGTGGTATCGATTCACGGTGAGATTACGCCGAATCACGCACATCCGCGCACGCCCTTGCAGCTCCCGCGGCTTCTTGCCGAGCGTAATTAGATAGGATGCCGTGATTCAACGGTTCGTTAAAATACATTGTTGCGGCGCGAGTCGCACTATACGATTCTGAAAGTTTCATGAGACCAACGCGTCCCCGAGCGAATTCGCGCGAAAAGATCGACGTGACAACGCGCGAACGATTTTGCACACAAACGATACGATGCATTTTTATAGAGGAAGTCGCTTAGCTCGCGTAGATCGCATCTCGGATTTATTAAAAGGGATTTAATAATAACGTTGATCGAAAAGACTACATTTTATTATCAGCGCATTTACATTTTGATAATACACATACATTATAGTTGCTAATTACACGCATATTTCTTTTTTTTTTATTTTTAATTAAACATACTTTTGCAATTTTGTTAGAAATGATGATTATAAACGTTTGGAGGTGAAATTCATGGGAGAATTTGTGTATCTGGAAGATCTCTTGCACATATGAATGCAGAGGTTGAAATTGTTCCCTATCATGCTTCACGCATGACTTCTAAAATTACCAAAACATCAATATTTTTGCATTAGCGAGCGAACAAGAGCTCGTTATTCCAATCTCATTGGCATGCCTATTTTCACGACTGTCGATTTTGTAAGCATTGCAGGTTGTTTGCACGACCTCGTCGCAATTGCAGTCGCGATCGGTGTCACGAGTTATTCAACATTTATCGATGAAATCGCCACCTAAAGGCGATATCAGGACGTGCCTTTGTCACGACACATTCACTTCGCGCTAAATAGCGCGAATATTTATTCGGAGCAGCTTTCCTCACGCGTGTGTAGCTCGAGGAAAGCGGCGGTGCGTCTCGGCGATGATTCGTTAACTCGCTGCACAAGCGTCTTATTATCTTTCAAGACAACGCTGCCTGTCTCTCCCGCATCACGGACAGCGCAACACGTATTTGCGCAATTCATTTAATTAACCGCGTGTGCCCGTACACAAGAGAGCAAATTGAATATACATGGAAGTGACGGATTCCCGCGGCGATACATCTCCTTTTACGATTTCTTCTCGGACAGATTAAACGTACGGCGCAGTAAATAGATATAAATTTCGAAGAACATCGAAAAACATAATTGCTTTATCGTGTCCGCGTTCAAGACACTTTATCTCGCGGTGTGTTTTCGCTTTTGCGCGGACGCGAAAATTTACGGAATATCTTACGCCGTTTCCATCGGCGCAGCTGCCTGCGGATGCGAGTATCTGAACACGCGAGAAAGACGCACGATAAATCACGCCGTTGCATATAATTTACGCATAAATCACTAGGCGTGCGTGCAGGCCGCGGCGCAACGCGGCGTTTCACGCAACGCCGCGCGTCGCAATACGCGGCCTTTAAAGTTCATTCAAGAAACATCGCGGAGAGCACGGCACTCTCTCGCGCGCGCTCGCGCGATGGCTTCCATGAACATCGTGGAAAATTGCGGCACTCGCGGCGCGACCTTCGGCAATAAGTACCACAAATCGCGAACACGCGACTCGCCTCGCGGATTTCTACGAAAGCGAAGCGAGTTTCCGCTTCAATTACCGTCTTCGCGTTTATTCGTGTTTCTCCCTGCTTCCGTTTTGTTTTCTCACTGGAGATAAACCGAACGTGGGGTTTTAAATAAATGTGAAAAATATCAAAATACACCGCATTTCTTATACGTTTCATAGCTTTTCAAACAATAAAAATTTCTAAACACTGAATAGGATAATTTTTTAAACTGACAATGAATTATTATTAGGATTGTGTACAAGTTGAATATTGTAAAAATGCAAAATATAATTTTATACATGTTTATTTCAAGATAGATAATACAAAAAAATTTTTTTTGCAGAATTTTTAATAAATTCGATATTAAAGAAGTTAAATTCTATGTCGAATATTTCAGCAAACTTTTCTTGTAATATTATTTATATTAATGAGGAAAGTAACTTATATCACTGTTTTGTCTAACAGCTTAATTGTCAAAAACAAATTTTAAAAATTGTAGTGTAATTAGATATGCACGACATCGTGTTTCACGAATTTTTCTAGCTTGAAAAGCAGGAAGGAAACATGCACATTTATTCACGTGAGCGTGCGCGTTTATCGGCACACAGGAAACTTGCGGACCCGAAGATCATGACACTCTGCGTAATGCGCGAGACAACACTTACACTGAAAAAAAGGTCTAGTTATAATAACCCAGGCTTGGTGAAATAGTTTCAACTAAACGGTTTAGTGATTATGACAAAATAATTTGGTTAATGTTAACAAATTTGTTAACATTAACCAAATTATTTTGTCAACAAATTTGTTAACATTAACCAAATTATTTTGTCATAATCACTAAAGCGTTTAGTTGAAACTATTTCACCAGCCTGGGTTATTATACTAGACCTTTTTTTCAGTGTATGTCAATACGGGCATCGCGTATGTCGTTTACGTGTATGCGACGCATGATAAACGCGTAGATACACGCGAGCGATATTCACGCGAAAAATCATGACTGCTACGTTGAAAAAAAAATTAAGAACATGAACATCCGGTCTACAATAAAGTTATTATTTAGTCCGGTTTAACGCGGATGATCGAATAATAAGCAAGTGATCATAATAATTGGAATAATTGAGAACATTTGAATCTGGAAACCTTGACTGATTATTATACACGGGAGCGGATATACAGGAGCGTCTCCGTGACAGCGATGTGACATACGATAGGTAACTTCAACGTCGATGTTAAAATAACCTGCAGTAACATCATTGATCCAGATACACGCAAAACAATTGCCTCCATTTACGATCCGCGCTTCAAAAATAGTCCCTCCATCCTAGTTACACGCGAGGTAATGTCGCGCTCCTCTTGTCATATAGCGCTGCACGTGACACTCTGTGCTCTTATGCGGGCACGCACACAGCACGAGCGCGTATTACACGCGGCTCACACACGCACGTCGTGTGCATGGCGTGCGCGCAGAGCGTGGCGGCATGCGGTACGGGATTCTACTTTTTGCCTCCCCCCTCCCTCCCTCCCTGCTCTCCTCCTCTTCGGTTTGTGTGAGTGACAAGGAGGATGATGAGGACGAGGATGAGGAGGAGATGAAGAGGGTTCACCTCATCCCACCGACCCTCGTCACCCTCGATCCTCTCGATCCTCACCTCCTGCCCACCTCCCCCTCTCCCGGGATTCTCCTCTCTCGAGATCCTCCTCCCCCTTTCTCCCTGCCAGCCCTACTCCACTCTCTGGCTGACTCTCGGACGCACCTGCCGCCGGTTCCCACACTCGGTGCCCTCGCGCCGGACGTGACGTCACGCGCACCCCGCCGCACTCCGTCACCTCGGTCTCCTAAGCGAGCCTCTATCGAGATGAGAAGCGTGTGTGCACGCACGGCGTACGTCGCCGCATCGCGCGTGCAGGCGTCATACGCGCGAGGGACAGCCCGCTCGTTCAGCGACGACAACGACGACAAACAACGACCACGACGATGCTCTTCCGAGTCCTGACCTTTGACTTAATCGTGCGACTCGCGTCGTAATTTCAGGATAACGCGTGCATCGTTTCCGGCGCTTTCTCGCGTAGCTTCTTGCGACCGAATGTTGAATACTAAGAAACTACAATTTCGTAATACACTGCAAGAATAACTCTGACGTATTCAAGGGACAATTGTATTTAATGTAATTTACATTAAATTGCATATTTTTCTTATTTTTGTAAATGATATCAAGATCACATAAATAAGTTGCGTGCATGTAGATTATTATAAGATATTATTATAAGTATTAACGCATATCATTTGATGTCATGTCATGTATGGCGCACATTATACAGACATATTTTATGTTCCCTTCAACAAAAATTACAACATTTCAACAAAAATTAAATTATTCCTTGCGTATATTACGAGATTCCAATCAAGTAATATTCCAGTTTTTAATAATGACGTACTTTAATTCTGGCAACACTTCTTGTCGGCTTCTGTAAAGAAATACTGGAGCGAATTCGAAGTATAACTCGAGAGGGAAGTGTTCCGCCTCGATCATCATGCGTCATTCGAACGATCGATCTCAATCATCGGATGATGCGACTGTCCGTGCTACGTCTTTCGCGGATGACGCATCTTCGCGCACGTACGACGCACCTGCTTCGTTTTTCCGATTGCTCTTAAATTATATTTCTTCTCCGAAGTATCATCTATAACTATAAATGTACAGCAATCGTTCTCTCTCTCTCCGTCATATAATGATAGAATTTCTTGTAAACAACTGGAAAACATGCGTTAGCGAATGAAACTCGGTGGTAATCGGTGCCAATCAATGTGTACGACGTTACCGCGTTAATAATCATTAACGTCTACGATCTTTACCGATAAAAAGAGCCATCGGAGGTTCTGCGAATCAACCATGCAGGCTTGACCGTCAAACTCGCGCCTCGATAATATATACGCGGTCGTTTGGTACGAAGTGACTAACTTAATAATCGCCGTTGATAATACTTCATAAAAACAGAGTTGGCTGATCTATTCTCTACATGGTACATAGGTTAACGCGTAACTCCGTGTTATTGCAACACGCGTCATTATGCTACTCCCGTTTCTTAAATCGTTCAACAATTCCGTTAATTGTCGAAACAGCTAAGCAGTTTTGGCCGAGAATAAAGTATGAAAAAAATATTAAATGAGATACGCTAGATCAAGTAATTGCAAAAGTCCACTCATCTGAACCACATACAAAAGACCTGTGCCTTTCCCGAATAAGAGCCCGCTGATTAAATACTTTACGCTAATTTGCACAAGCCGGTTGTCCGCGTTTCAACGCCGAACCGGTTCCACTTTCGATCTACCGATCGTTATCCTCACGGTCGACGATCTTTGTCGTGCTATTAATTAAAACTTACAAATCGGTCAACTACAATGTCAGACAGGAAGACTACTGTCGTTTTCTATTTTCATACCTTCTCCGAACAGGACGATCAATCAATCGATATCCATTTATGGTAGTCGTACTAGTTTTATATTTTAGTAGAATCGATTTTAGGTACTACTTTTAAGTATTGTTACATGTTAGCTCACGCACAATTCTATTATTGCTATATTCGGAAAATTATAGTTTGTTTAAAATCGTGTCTCCGCACAGAAAAAAAAGAAGTGTCAAATCAACACTGATATGCTTGTATATACGCAAGAATATATAATCTTATAAGAGTTTCAACTTTTCATTTTAACTTTTTTTCTTAACTTTTCTTGGTTGAACTATATAAAACTTCGTTTAAACTATATAAATGACTTCATTCAAGCAAGTTTTCTTCGTTGAACGCAATATAATCTTATTTCAAAATTATATATTCTTGCGTATATACAAGCATATCAGTGTTGATTTTTACTTTTTTCTTTTCAGTGCGTGTCATCGTTATTACTGAATTTATCGCAGCGTTAAAGTTCGATATTTCGGGGCGTGCGCCGATTTCACGTCTCAACTGATTGTGAGTCCCGCGACGAGGAAGTCTTTATCCAACTGATAGAAATTTCTACTCGCGTATTATGTGATTGGCATCATCGTACACGGTCGACGTAGCGTATGCCGTCGACGCAGCATGTCGCACTATACGTGATCAGTCAGCCTGAAAATCACGACCTCCAACGACCTTCTGAACCACTTCTCGAATGTATCATTCTCACACTGTCTTTGGTATTCGACATGTATTCGTATTTTATACTCTTCTCTAGCTTGATCTAGCGTATCTCATTTAATTTTTCTTCATACTTTATTCGATCTCGGCCAAAACTGCTTAGCTGTTTCTTTCACGTAATCGACATTCACGAGTGAAGAAACGTATTATTTCGGATTTTATTTTTATTCTAAAAAAAGAAGCAGATCTTTCAAGGATAAAGATTCTTCAGGAGCGAAGATTCTCTCTGCTAAAGGTATGCAGGAAGACTTTCTTCGTGAAGGGAACACCATGAAAGTGGGATTGAGGTCGATATTACAAGCAGCAGATCGACGCCCACTCTCGTGAATTTGTTTCTGGTTCGAAATTATCCTCAGGAATTTCACGTGCCTCGCACACACATTGGGAATATTAATTAGCATATACGCGGGCGTACAATGTACATGCTAGCGTACCGTACAGACACATGATGTTCGCGATTCGTGCGGAATCATCGATAAAAACTGAGATCATTAAGGCTCCTGGATACTCACCGCTGCCATATTGAATTCCTGCTCTCGAGGCGAGGAAAACAACCTATTTAACCTATTTTGTCATCCACTGCATTTCCAAATAAAAAGACATTTCGATAAAAAATTATTATAGATTTCATAACACTTCTAAAATTGGCCGACAACTATCCCTCCACAATGAACAAACAGTCACAAAACGAAGCCTAAACATAGCGTTGTACTTACGCTATGTTTAGGCTTCGTTTAGGCCAATTTTAGAAGTGTTATGAAACGATCTATAATAATTTTGTATCAAAATATCTTTTTATTTGGAAATGCAGTGGACGACAAAATAGGTTAAATAGGTTGTTTTCCTCGCCTCGAGAGCAGGAATTCAATATGGCCGCGGTGAGTATCCACTATCCAGGAGCCTTAAGACGGCTGCCGACGCGATATTCTATGTATGCAAAACGGTAATCCTTGTAAAAAAAGGCGGAACAAATTCACGCGATTTCTTATCAAGGAAGTATATCTCAACTCCTCAATAAGAAGTGCTTACTTCATGCTGCTTTGCAGTGTAAAGTGACGTATTTGCAACAAAAAGATACCGTTGATTGTTCTCGTACACGTGTCGGAATACTGTAGATTCTTTCAATCTTACTGCGGTAAGATTTTGATCGCTTCTTTGAATAATATCAAATATCAGGTGTGCAAAAACTTCTCTTTACCTTATAAACATCACAGAATAGTTAAATAAAGCCTGTATTTTAAAGAAACATCTTCTATTGACATGTCTCTGTACCGATCGCAACTTCTACTGCGTTTAAACTTTAAAATATAATAATCTAAATATTACTCATTAATTCGCGAGGGAATAAAGGTTGAGCCGGCGTGTCACGCTATTTAGCCCGTATAATTGCCGCGATTTCCTATTAAAACGACGTGCACGCCCATCGGAATCTTAAGGGTATACCGAATCGGAGCGCTTCTCCGCGTTCACGCTTCGGCGAAGCGAAAAGAGATGAGAAGAAATGCCGATGATTGGCTCCCGTCTTCGGCCAGGGTCCCGTCATCGGGGTTCCTAAAAAAAATGACAACGAAATAAAGGAGACAATCGTCGAAGAGGGGCGACTGCCGGCTCTCCATGGGCATGCTGGGAGTCGCGCGATTAACCGCGTGATTTTTTGTCCACCGCCGTATAGACGGAAAAGCCAAACATTCACGGGCACTTTCGTTCGTGCAGCACCTCTCGTGCTGTGGGAATCCGCCGTCCTCTACCGTGCATAAACGCGTTTTCCGCCTACCGCAAGAAACTCGCAGAAGAAAGCGTTTGTTGGTTCTATTAGATGAGAAACGCGAGTTCACCGCCGCCCTCCAGTCCGAGCAGTTCCGCGTCATTGCCTTTCTCTCGTCGCTGATGATTATTTGCTCTCGGAGCGGACGATCTTCGAGGCAGATTGCGAAATGAAAACGACTTTTAGAGAGAAAGATAGAAGCAAATCATTTACATTATTTTTATGATAATTTAACTTCCGAAGTTCCGAGGATTGTAAAACTTCGGAGAACTGCACACGAAGTTTTTTTGTATAGATTGCAGAATGGACGTATCACGTGGCGACATAAGCAGATATTGCCGCGTAAGACAAGAGCTCATTAAAATATCAAACGCTAAACGGTGCTGTTTTTCAATCGCTATTCATATAGAAGTTAAAAGTTCTCGCATAAGAAAACATTATCCCAGAACACTACGTTCCTCTTTCGTGCGATCTTTTCACTCGTGCACAGTAATACGAACGCATGAAAAAAGAAGATCATAATCGAGGCACGAGTGTGAAAGAACGATACAAAAGGACTCTCCCTTGTACTCAGCGACGCAATACCCGGCGCGGGTACGGCGCGTTTTCTTTAACCGGACACACGGACGTTTGCCGTGAAAGGGTTAAAAAGAAAGAGGGAATCGACCACTTTACTCGGAATCCGCTCGGATCGCCACAAATTCGCGATAACGTCGACCGCGGACAGGCTCTTACGGCGGCGACTTAACACGCGCGACACGTCTCTCCCTCGTGACGATGTGGCGAATGCAGGACGCGATCGTCGAAGAGGATGGACAGAAGGAGCGAATTCCCGAGTCGCGGTAGCGACGGCGGCGGCGGCGGCGGCGGCGGCGACGTGTGCAAGAGAAGGCAAGGCGGAAAGGCACGAGCTCACTTCTGCAGGGTAGGGCATTATGGGAACTCACGGTGTGAAGGCATGTGTTGTTCTCTGGAGGCCGTTGGAGGACGTGTCGCGGCTTGCATCGTCGATTTGCCTCTGACAAAGGGAAAACCACCCGGGCGGGCGGCAACGCGGACAGGATGCGTGACTGAACGGATGCCCGGTGCGTGCGCGTACGCGTTGAGCTCTGTCTGCTCTGTCGAATCCTTGAAACTTTTCAATTGCTTCGAACAAAGCAGTCGAATCGGCGATAAATCTGACCGGAATGAAATATTAACAACAGGAAGGAATTATTCGACGGGTAAAGGATTTATGTTAATCGTTATTTCATGACGATTTAGGCGGACGTGACGCAAATGTGAGAGAAACAATTCGCTAGATCGAAGTTTTGGGCGATTAGGGATTAGAAGCGAAATATACTTAATTTAAATCTTTGTAATTGAAAAATCTAGTTTGCGTCCTACTGTACAAGGTAAAAATAATTCACTGTTTCCAAGCCTTTTCTCCCGACATCGAAGCGACGTTGAAGTAAAGTGTGTCGTCGATTTGTCTTACGAGGGAAGAGCGTCTCGCCGCGTGCGTGACCAACCGGATCTCCGCCGATGCGTGCATGTACGCAGGTTTCGGATCCTTTTGATCGGGACACTTAATCCTCGGGAGAGGGAGGGAGGGAGGGGTGATTGCGTCGGGCGAAAGGGGAGGCGAGAAACGAGTTTGAGAGCCTGAGAGTTTAATGCCGACGTCACCGATGCCATGATCGGATTAGTCGTCGGACTTTTGGCGCGGGGACGCCTTTCATCTGATCCGCTTTGATAAAGTTACTAACCGTCGCGTCACCGCTCATGATCCTGAGTGCCTTTCATACTTGAAACGCCGGTCAAGAATTTTTACATTATATATTACCCGAAAATTAAGTACAAAGTAATCTTAATAATAATAATTCTACTCTGCAATAATATTTTATTAAATCATCGATATTTTTATTAATAATAATTTTAGATAGAATATTTATCGATTTTTAAACAATTCTTCTAAGTAAATTGTAGATTAAATAGATATATTACTTGAATAAAAATTAGCGTACTAATCGCAGATGCTAATTTCTGCTAATTCCTGCCTCGATATAATATATTAACATTTCAAAGTTTACTTATCTCTCTGTTTGAAATTTATGGATTCTGGCGGAAAACCGGCAAGGTAAATAAAACATTTCTCATCAGAAGTTGACGTGGTATCGCGCGTTCTAGATGCTCGCGAACGAGAGAAGCGCGAAATCCTCTAAACGAATCCCGTCGTAAGATTGCAAACTCGCATCCCTGAGATACGAAATCTTATCTGAACGAGTCGCCGTGTCACGCGAAGAAGATGGGATCGAGTCGGCTGAACGAAAATTATTGACTCGCATATCTCGGCTCATTACTTTCGGCGGTGGCGATAACGGTGGAGCCTCGAGGGGAAAGCGATGATGCGCGTTCGACTATTCGTATGCAAACGACGACGAATATCGTTAGCGGAGTCCACCGTTTAATGGAGAGGCCGTTTTGATAAGGCAACGACGTGGGGGAATATTGCGTGCAAGATGCGCGCGCGCGCGCGCTATCCGTTCTATTTCCGAGCGGAGTCGATAAAACCGGCAAGGCATGATCCGAGATCGAAGCGCTGCAAACGTATTTCCTAGCCGATATCTCGATACTTTTCGCAATTTAGAAAATCACGAATTGCGCATTTAAATCGGTAGTGACCATTGGCGTCAATTTGAAGATGAACGCACACTAATGTTACATCATGAGATATATAATTTTCCATAATTTGTATATATATTCTACGTTAGATATTTTATTGTTTTTATATTTGATTTATATTTGCATTATATATTCTGACTAATTTTGGCTTGATTTTAAGATTTATTTCGATATATTAAGATCTATAATTTGAACATTGTTTTTCGTGTGAAATTAAGAATTATGTGAGCGAATCAAAACTGCTCGAAGCAATCAAAATTTTTAAAACCAAGGATTTACGCCAATGGTGCGTCTTATCGTGGAACGGAAGGTAGTATCGAAAATGCAAATTTACATGGATGAGTGGGATCCGTACTATATGCACTTATTCTTTGCGTTGCTGCAACAATAAATACTTATCAGCTTCAAGTATCCTGCCAATTAGAATATTAGATCGTACATTTGCAAAGAGGACGCTTGCAATTCACGAAACGAGGTTTTTCGAAAGTGCCCGTATCACAAAAATGGATATCCGCACTTCATCAGGTTTCAATCAGCGCAGATGGGTCGCGATAATGAACTTTCTAAGGACCATCTGCTTGAAGTCCATCCGTTCATGTGGATGTTCATCCACGGAAAACAAAGTCAATTAAACATCGGTTGGCATTACATTTTTTGTACAATTAAACGAGGATGAAATTATTTATACGATCGTCTGTAATTAGAAGCAATAATAGTTATCGCTGACGTCGTAATTGAATCGATTCGCTGTTGGAAGCGGCTGTTCGATCCTCAAGTAGTATCGGAAACACCGCGCGATAGATTGCGATAATGAGAAGTGTAATAATTAGCGTACAAATTGCTACCGAGCCTGGGCGTATTCATGTGCGCATGAACAGCGAAAGGGAGGAAATTGGTGCGTATGTTCAATTCCGCGCATCACACGAAAGTCGCGACGCGTGAAATAATAGAGCGACTATTACGGCCAGTTGGATTATTATTATTATTATTATTATTACGCGACACAGCAAGTTGTGTTCGCACTAATTAAAAGATGTCGAATCGGCGCGTAGCAAAGGACGATACGATCGATCGGGCGAACCGATGAAAATAAGAAAGGACCGACGAGTCTGACGAGAGCTGGCCTTTTTTACGGTGTAACGATCGATCGAGGCGAGCCCCGCAAACGACAGAATGCCGACGCAAGGCCAAGCACACGAGCTGCACACGAGCAGCACACTTCCTTCCATGGTGCTTTTCGTGCCCGCGTACGCATTGTGCGTGAACGCATGGCGCGCGAGGGAGAAAAAGAATAGCTTCGACTGGAGGTAAACGAGCCTGCGGGTCATCTCTATTTACCGACACCCGCCAGAATGGTCCCATTCGGGATTGCTCCAGTATCGGCTCGATGCAAAAAGAAAGAAAAATACTCGAGGGGCGCCATAAAGCTGAAGATCTATGTCCGGGGACTTTTTATTTTGACAGAACACCTAGTTAGTAGTTACATACGTAGATCTGATAATACGTATTCATATGCTTAAGCCGCGCATTATGTTTGTACATAATAAATTGCAAATTTACAACACCCCCACAAAATATTATCTTACTTAACTTATTTTATTCTCAGTCATTACTTATCATCTTAAATATCTTTCAAAAGTTTTTTCTTATTATAAGGAATATTGCTAAGTATTTCAAAAGTTCATAATCTTCAAAATTTTTCGCAATCACTTATAAACGACTTGGGGTGCGGATGAATTGCAAGACAATCCTGGGACACACTTACGGGGCTTTTGGGTCCGCTACGTTCGGGGGAGCCTGCAAACGGGCCCCTTGTAACACGGGAAGACATCGTTTGCAACGTTCCCACGAGGTGAGGTACCACCTGTGCGTCAGAACGAGGACGAGGGCAACCCCGTGGATCGGCCGAAGGGACGCTATGATTTTCGACCCTAATTTCGATCCAGAAAAGAGGAGCTGCCCACTCAGCCCCTACGGTCGACCGAGAAGGGTGTTAAACGAGCCAGGGTTAAGCCAGGAACGCGCGGGTAGTTAGGGCTCCAATCTGAAAAGCGAGGGTGAGATTGGATTTTTTAAATGCCGATATACGAAGGTGAGGGAGCGAATTTATTTTAACGAGGCGAATAGGGGCAGAGGGGTTAAAGGGATAGCGGAAATTCATAAATTCCACTTATCCCTCGATTTATACGGCACCTTTTGTGCTCGTTTTCAATCGCACGCACAAAATTTTCGATTTATTATTCAGGGTAACTGTCATGAATCTTGACACTTATTGTTAGTCATCATGTATTTTTGAGATACAAACATTTCTCAAAATTTTTCGTGTTATCAAATTACATTCGGAGTCGGGAGCTAAATGCCGTAGATTTCCTGAAATAATTTCGTGAAATGTCACACACTGTGAGTAACAAATTACATAGAAAAACGTGAGGCGCTTAATAGAGTTAGAGGATCCTGCTCGGGCTCACTCATTAGGAATCGAGGGGGCTCCAGATTACTCTACCACCGCGCAAGCTGCTATTCTCAAAGTGGTCGTCTAAAATTAACTTCTATACAGAGGCCACCGCCGTAGACGCGCCTTATTTTTTTAGACATTGCCGGCGGCCCCTCGTCAACGCGCAAACGATGAGCGGACTAATTAACGAGCACCACCAATTAACGTGGTATCCGTCGTGGCTCTACATCGCAGGCGTGTTCCACATTTCCACGCCGCGCGCCGTAGGAGGGTAGCGCGTCGTTTCTCTGCCTCTTACCGGGCGGCATCATCTTCGTTAATAAAAAGGCCTAGGTTCTCTGTTCTCGGATCGAATCATTTCGGTTTCAATACCGCCACAACCAACTCCTCCCATTTATTTAGATCTTAATAATATTCGCTGAAAGACGATTTCGTATAATTAAAAAAACAGTTCGTGTCTCGATACCGTATTCTTTAATTTATTTTTTTAATTAAAATTATATCTTATAATATATTTAAGTAAAAGAAATCTTTAATGAATGCATTCTAATACTAAAAAGACAAATTATTTTTCAATTTTAAGTATGCTTCTATTTTTTAATTTTAGGTTCGCTGTCTGTAGAATAATGTTAATAGTTTAACATAATGTTAACAACTGAATTTTATTGTAGTCGACACGTTCCAGCGCACAATTTCTACCGCGCTCTCGACTACTTCGTGAAACACGATACAGGCAACTCGTCGTCGAACTTTACGAGCCGCCGCGACGACCACGACGACCACGACGACGACGATGTCGTCGCGGCGCTCGAAAGGCTCGTGCGATCCGCACGCGCGATTAAAAGTGGAAGTTACGGGTGTCTGCCCGACACACCGTTGGCCGACTGACTTTTCGCCGAAGTCGATATCGGGACGATCCGCGTACTCGAAGCAGGTGGTTTACGCGTCGAGAGGAGCCGGGCCTCACGGCGACAACGAAAACGATTACCGTGGACCCGAGCACCGAGAAGTAACGGTACTGCCCGTACCGGCGAGAAATGAGAAAAATGCCGACCGCGAAAATTGCAGCGCACCGCAGTGACCTCGGCGCTTCTTCATCGCCTCGTGAACATTACATCCGAGCTTGTAACAGTACATCCTACGTCCTGATAACCGGGCGAGGCCGAGCCACGTGAGTCACATATCGCGTGTGCATCTCGCGCGGACCGTCGTCAACAAGGACCGAGACGAGGCAGCTGGCGCGATCTTCACCTGATACGCCTCGTAATTGAGTCCCGCTAAACGGGTCACGCGGTCACTTTGATATTTATCGAATTCGCGTGCCAACGCCGCGCACGTTTTCGATCTCGTTCTCTCGCCCCTCCGACATCTCCATCTCCTTCTCTCTCGAGTAATTAAACTTCTCAAGCAGCAGGAAGTGTAACTGTTTCATCGATGCCCCTGGAATCAAACTGTCGCGTCTTACATTTGCGAGCGTAATTATTCCTCGCTTCTCTCGATCGTTTCGTGGTCACACCTGGGCCTGTGACCGCTTTTAATCGCGAGTAAACATACTCTGTTACTTTGCGAAAAATCCGGTTCGGATGTTCATTTTTAATAGGCCATTTCTTGAAACAATTTTTAAAGAACCATATTTTAAACAATTATCAATAGTTCTATTTGCAATGCATTGAAAAAAAACAAGGTTTCTCAGAAAAACCAAGCATATTTGATTTCAAATTTTTCAAACTGCAATAATTTTTCTTTAAAATTAGGTGCTTGAGAAAGCTTATCTTGAATGATATGATCAATTTAATTCTCATCTCGTAGCTAAACGAGCGAATTTGAACGAGTCGCGATGATTGCAGTAATTGTTTGAGACTGTCTGTTCCGAGTTTCTGGAATCAGTCGGACGAAATTTTGATCAACAGATTCCTCACAGTGATTACGAAGTGCAGACAGAAGTTCTAATTTCGGAGAAACGATTCGATTACATTTAGCAATCGATGGCAAATAGTAGGTTTCCACTCCGCATAATCGTTCTGAATTCAGAAGTCATTTGCTTCGGAATTGCTAGTCTCGCTTTTCAACTTGATCGTTTTCTCGCAAAAATCGGACAAACGTTTTTAAGTATAAATGATCGGTTCGTTTCCTTTCGCGAGACGCTCTTTAATTTCGGTCATTTCGGTTTTGTCATTAACCAATCGTTTTGTCATTACGGGACTTATCCTCGTACTCAACGATAAATTCAGCAAATTTTTCAGGCGAGAGGTATGTCAACATTAAATGAGGATTTTATGCATCGTTACATAAAGCTTGCATTAAAAACTAATCCGCGAACCGGTTTCTTACTTTGAAATAATTTGTACGCTTGACAAAATGTCATTAATTTTGAAGATATTTTTCGAAGAATTTTTTGTAATTCGAATTCTACGCGAGCCAAATGCAAATAAATATATAGACGAAATTAATGATTACATAATGGACGTACAACTATTGTTTCTAGTACACAAATACGCGAAATAACACATTTTAAATTAAATGGGATTAAATTCATTTGTATTATGGAAGTGAATAAATTATTCTTGGTTACAAAGTTAATCATTCGTAGTTGTTTTATACTTTATTATCTCCGGAGCACTTTCTGAGAATTAAACTGATCGATCATTTAATCGCAACTTGTTTCTGCTTTCATAGTCAGGATGATGCAATGTAACAAATGATATCGATGTCGGATCTTGGCGTCACTTAACGTTTCGGGAGGAAGGAGATCCGTTTGATGGCTGATTACGTGCGCTACGTACGGATTAAGTTGTCTCATGGTATCGGAGCGGCTCCTTTGAGTGAGGATGTGTAATCGTATGCGAGAGGAATAACGAGAGATTGATGTGGAAAGCAGATCGGACGTACAAAGATCAAATGGACTCGAAATCTAGAGGGTCATAAAGAGAGTCATTTTTCTCGAGAATGTAATCTTTTATTTCTCTAGCCGCCGATGGGCTTTAAGATAAAATAGGTAGATCTGGTAATTAAATTCCTAGTCGAACGTTACTACCAGGGACAGGTATGCGTTTATCTAAATATCAATGCATTTCTCGCGAGCCTCATGTGAGATTAAAGATTATTAAGAATGTATACCTTAACTTGTGCACATAAAAAGGATCTTAAAACATTCTACAAGTTTTAAATGTAATTATTAGAAATTATTTTGATGGGTAATTTATTATCTATTTTACTATTGATCCGCTTATGGAAAAACACATAAATACATGATAAAAGGGATAGATAAAAAATAGAAAAAAAGAAAACAAAAAATATAAAAATTTCTGCTTCTATCTCAGCCGTTTTAGATGTCTCTCTTTTATTATGTATTAGTGCCGAGATTGCCTGAAGTAATTTGGCTCTAAAAACCGGATGCCATTGACCAACGCAACGTCGGATCGAGAATAACAGCCGTTCCCATATTCTCTATAGGAAAACGATAACGTCGTGACGTCTCATCAGCGTCAATCGCGGCTAACGTAAATCACCGAAACGACGATTTTACAAACGGCGACGGTCGCCCGATCCCGATCTGATTGCCATGCCGGCGCGGCCGATTTCGAAGTCGTTAAACTCATTTCCTCGCGGCACCATCCTCGGCGACTTTCACCTCGTCGGCCAGATTGAGCAGTAAAGCCTGTCAGCCTTACGTAAGCTCAGACGCGCGCGCGCAGGCACTCCGTTCCATCCGCACGAGCCCGATTAATCGCCGTAAGCCTGCCGGTCGTATATCGGTCTTCCGTAAATCGGCCACGTTGGGCGTGCGACACGGAGCTTGCTCGATGATGAACACAACGCGATTTTTCTTACATAAGCACCGAGGCCCGATCACATCCGGCGCGCCGTAGACCGTAAATGGAAATATAATTAATTTAAAATTGATATTTTAAAACGTTTCATGCAATTCAGTATGGGAGAAAGAAAGAGAGTAAATATACAGAAAATAAATGCAATTGAATAATGCAATCAATTGTTTTACGATATTAAAAGGCAATCAAATTTTTTTACGAATTATTAAATCTCTGTTATGGCAAAGAAATGCATCAAAGCATTTATAATTGAAAATTTCGTGGCGTGCTTATTAAATCGCGTTCTTAAGACTTGCTTCGTATAAATTAACGATTTTGCTTAGAAAACGTTATGACGTTATTACTGTACTGACGTTTGCACACGTAACATAGACGAGCCGTGCTATGTTACTCAATCGATAGCAGATTGACGTAGTTGTTTGATGTTTTACGTTCTCGAACGTAGCGATAACTTCGTCGTCCATTCATGCAACTCGCTCCGTAAAAGGAGCAGCGATTGTTTCGTCGCGTGATAAGCGTCTCTGGAATTCCGGGTGTTTGGATTGCGTTACTCAGCCTAATGAAATATATGCTGTCTGCATCAGGACTGGCTGCGGCTACCGTTGTTGTTTTGCTCATATCAGCGGCGAACGCATTGGAAGTTGTGCTCGCACCGTTGAAAGACACGTGACTGACACTCGCCCGAAGCGACTGACGTGTCGAAACGAGAACTAGTTCTTTCAGATAGAAAAGGTTCAACGACACGTATCCGACCGCCGACAATCGCTATTGAAAGCACGATATAGCCCTTAATTCTATGAAAGATCGTAATTCGCGCATTAACATTGGAAAAAAATGTTAACACCGATAATTAAAGGGTCGTTTAATCCCCCGCGGCTGTCTCGGAGGATCGGTGTACCCGCATAAAAAGATTTTCGCAGCTGGCACGTAAGGTGCGCACGTCACGAATGCAGCTCCAACATTGTAGCATGTGAAAAACGACGGGAGTTATTACTGGCCGCGCGCAAAAGGTAACTCTTGATCCTACATTAGCCCAGCGGTGAGCCAAGCCTGAGGGGGGAAGAAAACAAGTACAAGAAGAGTGACGAAGCCGGCGAAGAAGTGGAAGGCTTCGCGGCCTTAATTACGAACGGAGGTACACGCTGTCCGCGGATTTCGCAGAATATGCGTGGCCGATGAGACGCGGATGATTTAAAGCGTGACAATATTTCACGCAGCGAAGCACACGTCCGAGATCCGTGACGAATCAACATCGGCATAGCAATTATCCGCGTCGAAGAATCGTGTCAAAATTCTTGCGCTCACACCTTTCTGGAACATTTCTGTGTTTTTTTTTTTTTTTTGTTTAATTGCGAATATCAAGATAAATTATATCGTGCTGAATATTCTCGGATGAAGTCGCGACACAGCTTGCAGAAGTCTTCCTTCGATGGGACAACACGCGACGGAGAGAATCATATACGTGTGTATCATTAACAGCTGAAATTTCACAGTGGGTGTCGCTTTCGTTTTGCGGCCTTTCTTAAATGAATGTAATCGCGAACGGCGACTTTCAATGAGACAAGCTGGTAACAACGTCGAGGAGAGCTTTATTCGCACTTTCTCCTGTCCTGAGAAGAAACACGAAGTTTCGCATAATCGTCGCGACTGTTTCGCCCGATAAAAATTACAGTCTAAGCTTCGAAGATCCGCGCGGTAGTACTTAGGGATTAATAGCTCGCCGATTTTTGACTTCGTCGCGCGTGTAGTGTAATTATTCAAATTGCATCGCAAAGGAGTCCTCTCCCGCGGTAGATTCCTCGAAGAGCACGTGAAGAAGACGTAGAAGAAGTTCGGCAAAAAGACGGACGTTGCCGCGGGCGACCGACGTTAGAATAATGTAGGCAGCGTGCGACGTAAACACTATGCACGGATGGCACAAGTGAGACGGGGATCGTGACGCGATCGCGAGAGGGATGCACAACCAAGGCGAGATGAAGATAAACAATGAAAAATGCCTCCTCGCAAAACGCAGGCGGGATCGTGCCACATTGTGCAGACGCGCAACTCCGCGCGAAATGAAATAAGAAGCACGCGACGCGAAATTGCTGAAGCCCGAAGTGATCGCGACGCATGAAAATGCACCGATGCGATTCTGATTTCTTCCATGATGGAGGTTCTTTGCGGCGCCGAAAGTGTTGGCGAATTGCACGATAAGAGATGTATACAGGCTTCATTAAATCGAGACATGCATTGGTCTCGATAATTAGAGGCGTCTGAAAATATTTGTTGGAAGCTGAAATTCTCTCTTAACCGTGTTATTGGTATCATTAATTGTTAATTCTATGCGAAGCACAAGTACGCAATCAGTTCGGTAATAAGACGTTTAATAAGACACACGGTGGACTTTTTGCCTAAAAGAAATGCAAGGACGCCTTCATGATTGTAAGATTAAGAATCTTACCTCCATTCGACGCAATTTATGTGCGTGCGCCAAAGTCATAAAATCATACTTTGAATATAATGAAATGCATAATTCGAAATTTACGATCCGCCACAGCGGAATACTTGAAGGATGTTATCGCGATCCACTTTGCGATTTATTTTATTTTGCGATTTAGATCTCGGCGGCTCCGCCACTCTAACTTTAATGGTCTTGAATATTCAGGCTTGACATTATTTAATGCACCGCGGAATTATTGAAGCAAAATTACCACGTGTAGAAACATGAAGGAACGGGGAAAGAGAAAAATACAACGCGTCGATTTTCGTTTTTTTTTTTAATGCGGCATGCGAGCAAGATTGAGCTACGTCGTTTTTAATAAGAACGCTTTTATTATTTATGTTGACGCTACTCTACTCTAATGACGTCCTTATAAATTTTATTAGCGACGATAATGTCGTCAAGATTGCAACTAACATGAAACATATTATTAGCAGTTCTTTCGTTAAACACTTTAATTTGAGGAAACATGCTCAATTATCTAGTGTTGGCAACAAGATATGATACAATATTATTCTCACGTTATATCGGTACAATCAGCTTTATTTTTCAAGTGTTTACATTAATATTATACCTTTGCTAATTAATATTATAATTAAATATATAATATGGGCAAGAAGGATGAAATAATTTATGTAAGTTATCTTCATGTTGTGAAGTGACATCGAAGGAATAATGTGATTAACGAATGAAAAGCCCGTTGTCTATTTAAGTTATTTTGTGAAATAAAAAATTGCCCATATTAGAAAATATGCTAATTTATTAGAAATAATAGAAAACAAATTTAAAAAAAATCGATTTGTATTTCAAGTCCGATGTACTATAAGCGATTTGTAAATTCTGTTTAATAATCTAACAACAAAACAATTTCTATATAAAACGATAATGGCACATTCTACGTGAATTTTTTTGTACAATGCTTATGTAAAAATTGCTGGGAAATGTTTCTTTATTTCGATTCTTTGACTATCTTGTCGCGATCATTTAATCCCATTATAAAAAGAGTATTCACCGATTACCACGATACTGGTCTCGCGACCTATTCCAAGGGTACCGGCGTAATTCGCCACAAGAACAAGCTTGCGAAGAAGGAGAAACGTGGTAGCTGCGAAAGAAGGAAGGAAGGAGAAAACGACGCGGAGACGGCTCCCTGAACAACGCCGTCGGCGTTGTAGGGTGCCTGCAAGATGCGGGCAACAATGTGGCCCGTGCTGCGTACAATAGCCTCCGCATTATGTGCACAACGTGGCGATGGGGCAGCGCTAAGGTTACATTACCGGCTGGTTGCCTCCTCCTCTCACAAAGAGGACTCGCAGCGCACAATGAGATCGGTGAGGAAGAGCGCGCCCGTGCGTGTGTACGCGCTTCGCACACGCATGCAGTACGCCACGCTCGTGTGCGCCGGCCTAGCGATGGGGTGGAACTGGTGTTGCTGATGGCAATTAATATAAAAACTATACGAAGATAATATATCTTAATACAAAATTAGTGTCATAAGAGATATATAATCCGATTACTTGAATGAATGAAGTTATAAAATAAGTTTTCTCGAAGAAATGACAGATTAATTTCTCTTAAAAATAATTTCTTAAATTAAGCAATTGCAGGATGGAAGATTCAAGAATGATTTAAGAAGCGTTAGGTACGCTGAAAAAGAAAAATTATTATTTACAAGAAAATTGATTTCTATAAATTTAGTTTCCTTAATTCAAAGAAGTACCTATTAGGTAGATTTGAGAAAACATATTTCTGAATTTAAAATATTTTCTCAAATCTACCTAATATTTCTTTGAATTAAGGAAACTAAATTCATAGAAATCAATTTTCTTGCAATAATAATAATTTTTTTTTTTTAGTATAATAAAATACTATAATGAGTGCGGAGGCTGTATAGTGCAACATATTATATTTATAACACGTTATACTTACCACTTCCACCTCGGACAAAGAAGAATTGAGGAATATTCGGGTTTAATTTGAACAATTCGCCAGTCAGAGGTAAAGCTTGCGAAGATTCCCGCTCGATTCCATCGCTACGCGCACCACACGCGGTCCGTTGGAACGCGTGTTTCCACCGTGTGGTGGGGTCGGGCTTCCAGGCCTGAGAACATTCCCACGTTCCGTAGCACGAGCCAAGAGTATACAACCGGAAGAATTTCGGAGGCGAGGCTACCACTCATTCTGCGCTGAGGGGGGAGGGGGAAGAGACGGACGGAATCCTGCGAGCAAGGGGATGGAAAGAAACGATGGATGACTATGAGAAGGGAAAGATAGGGGATAGGGGAAATGATGAACGGGGAAAAAAGAGCCTGCCGTCTTTACGAGCGAGGGACGAAGTAGCAGAGGCCTGTTCCGCGGAAGTATTTCGACGTGCCAACGAATTAGCATCGACGATCTCGTATCTTTCTCCGCGCCGACAGACGGGGGTACGTCGCTAAGGAGGAGCGCGAAGAGGCTCGGGCACGTCGAAGCGGAGCACGAGGAGATCAAGGAGCGTCGAGAGAACCCCCCGTCTCGAAGAGACTCCGGATCCGGTAAATATTGCTGTTGCTCGGAGTGATGGGATCGAGGATTGTTACTTTAGCTTGGGGAGATACACTGATCGTTTATTTACACTGCTTTGCTTCATGCGGTCCGAGAAGGTAGAAGGGGAATAAACTCTCAACTGTGATAATTCACGTTACTCCATTGATACGGATTGATAATAAATTATACGCCGCAATGTCCGAACGAGCCCGCCGCACAGTGTGATATTTCAACAATCTAGGGGGACTTAATTCCTATTCCGAAAATAATGCGTCTTTTTAAACAATATATTGATGAAAAATTTTTATAATGACATTTAACCCTCAAACATGATATTTCTTAGGCTATTTTACTAGTGGCGATCGTGGCGCAGAGAGATGTGCGCTAGGCTAGTAAGCCGAGGATCCGAGTTCGAATCCGACCATCCGATCAAAAATATAGTCGGTTTTTATTTGATCGCCACCTCTCGGAAGGCAATGGCAAACCACCGGGAGTATTATTGCCAAAGAAGGGATAAAATGTGAGAGTTCTCAGGACTTCATGTCAGTTAAAAGAACATTGTTAAAAAAATAAAAAATATACCCATTATTTCGATCAATTAGGAGATTTGCTGGCAAAATGCAAGGAATGTGAAAAAGAAATTCAGGTATCCTGTAAAAGTAACTTACTTTTAAAGGATATCTGAATTTCTTTTTTTATTATTTCAATACTTTTTTCATCTTTTTTTTTTTTTTTTTTTTTTTTTACCTACATTGTCGAAATATCACACTGTGCGCCGGCTCGATTATTTCCTGGAATATCGTTCTACGTTTTTTCACGATTATTGTTCTATCTTGTATATTTCTCGCACGCCGCTTTGTCATATATTTGAGTAATGTCCATTTCTATCAATCTACAGATTAACTTTAATCTCAGTTTAATTTATTTTTTATCTTTTTCTAATTCTAGGAATTAGAATCTTAATCTGCATTGATAGAAATGGACATAATTGCAGGTGTTTCCCCTTAAACAAAAACTGTCAATTGTGCTATTATTTTCGCAAGGATTGCAGTGTATTAGCGACGTGATTATTTAAAACGCGCGATGACATATGCTGATGTGATTTTATAAATACGTCTTATTTTATTGTTGTCTCCTTTGCCTCGCATTAACATTATCAACTTTTGAACAGTTAAATCGTAACTTGCTCCAACATAGCTTAAAAAAAATAAGACTCACAAAAAGTAGCAATTAAAAAAACACTATATCGTGACGTACATTGACATACTTTGACGTACATTGACGTGAAGTAAAATTACGAAATAAAATTACAAGATTATGCATTCTCATTATCGATATTATTATTATTATTATGTCGTAATAATAATGCTCCATCGCTCATACACGCTTTAATGCTGTACTTAATTAGCACCGATCTTTCGCTTATCACGCTTATCAAACCTGTCGGATGCAGGACTTCCTGAATATCCAAAGAAGTTTCGGGAACCCTATAATTTGACCCTCTCGCAGCTAATTAATATGCTTGACGAACCTGTTGCATAAGCGAAATATCGACTTAACGGTCGCGTGTAACGTTAACGCGAATCGCAGTGAATCTTAACGCATTTCTCTCTCTCTCTCTTTCTCTCTCTTTCTATCTCTTCTTTTCTCCTTCTCTCCCTCTCTCTCGAGGTTAAGACTTCCTCGATCTGTCAGTGAACAAGGAAGCGCGCGATTTGCTGCAAACCGGCCAACCGGCGAGTGCGCAAAAAATCCATCATCGTACCCAGAAACAAATTACGAATTTCATCGTCAGGGATCACGTAAGGACGCGTACCCCGCCGCGGGAATATCAACGTTCATTCATTTCATTCGCCGCCGATGGTGAGCGGCCGTAACGAGTTGTTAACATGGGGCAATAATATGTACCCGGTGTCCCGGCGGTAGCGCCGCATCGGCGCGGATAACGCTCGTTTCGTCGGGGCTTTAACTGGCGTACGCGCGTACCGTCGCATCCGGCTTGTATAACCAATCAATGTAATTATCCTACCGGTCTTCTACCGGCGCGCGGTCGCTCCTGCCTTATTTTTGTCCGTTCGATGCGCATCGAGAATGTACTTACCGCGCAGAAACTCCGTTTCGAGTTAAAGAGGGGAATGATAATGATAAATACGATATAGCAAAACTCACAGAGAGAGAGAAGAGACACGTAATATGGCTCGTTCTCGGACAAACAGAATACGAAGATTAATAATAAATACGTGACGCACACATGGACTGATGAAATCGTTCAAGCATATCTAGAAGCCTGGCATTTTGCCAGAATAAGCAGATATGTATATTGCGAGCGTTCTGAGACTATTTCGTTGAAGCCGCGTGTGTCACAGTAAATGTGAACAAGAGAAGTGTTCTGATTAGTGTAATTGTTGTGTGTGAAAATATACCTAACTAGCTGAAAACAATGTAAGAAAAATTTTATTCGAAACATATAACAGAATTGTATACACTCTTATATAGAATAATATTATATAATATTATAGAGAGAATAATATCCATTATATAATATAGAGAGAATAATATCTTGTTTAAAAAGAAAGAGAGAGAGGGCTTCTTAAAATTTAGAACAGACTTATTTCCCGCCGGAGATTCTTACTTACAAAGACATTATAGCGAGCTCCTTCCGAAAGAGGGTTTCTTCTCGAGTGTTCTTCTAAAAATTCCTGCTCGGCGAAATTCCACTGGTATCAATTTCCGTTGCAATCTCGGACAGATCAGCAATTAAGTGGCGACCGCATGCCTGAAGAAGCGAATTTTTCTTTTTCTCTTTTTTTTTGGTTGACGAAGGCGACACATCGTAGTAATATCCGGATCGCCTCCGAAGCGACTAGCTGCTTTTGCGTTTAGACCCAAAGGCTCGTAAATACTCGGCCGGCCCACTCAGCGGGGCCTTGTTTGGGGTATCGGCTTCCAAAAGGGCTAAACACCTCGTTAAGTCCCGCAAGCGAAGCCCGTCCGAGTCCGAGAATGGGCGGATCATTAAGAACGTACGTTTATAATTCAAAACATCGGCTCCCGGTACCCGCTCCGATTGCATCGGAACCGGTTGTCAGAAACCCTTGAGAGATTCTCTCTATAATGTCGGACTGATCTCGAACGGAATATGCAAAACTCTCTCAAGTTGCGCGAATCTAAGAACAGGAAGAGATCATAGGTTAATTATAGTCGAATATTCAGAGAACTTGATACAGAGGACACGTCCGCGTATATTCCTTCGTCGTAAAATAGAAAGGCGACCTAAAACTATGTGAGTGTATGTGAATGCGGATAGAGGAGAGATTTTTTTCCCACGCAGAAGACTATTTACGGCCAAAATCCGTCCAGTGACACAGTCCGTTATCTCTATAGATCATTTCCATATAGGAGATCATTAAAACTCGTTCATTAAACCTGTTTTTACAAATTTCTTTTTTGCCTAATTACATTTTTAAGCGATTCGTATAACGTAACGCAGCAGAAGCAGTCAAACAGATGATCTCGCATAATCGCGATGAAACAAGCGTGGGCGGGCCGCGTACCGTCCGCGATATTTATTTCCATTGTTCCACGCGGAGAGAAATGCGAAGTGGTCCAGCTCGCGACACCGGCGCGTTACCCGCCAAGACGTGATTCACTCCGGGGAAGTGCCGGGACTGTTGCCGACACGCGCGTGCACGTGCACTACGTCGGTGGTAATCCGGTAAATCAACAAGTGTCGTGCGCCTCGAGCGCGAACGCGCGAACCGATGTAGCGGTGTTTAGATTCCTATAAACATGCCGATTGAAAATATCGTTATCATAGTCCGCAGGCACGATCGAATAAACATTCGTTACACAGACATTTCTCTAAATTTTTACATTTTAATCTATAATAATTGAGTGATGCATGAAGGACATAAAGTGTGCATTCTTAATAACGTGCGCCCTAAATAATTGCATTATATATAAAATCTGCTTCATCTATATAATACCTATTCGACGAAGATATTAAGTATCTTCGTCGAATAACAGAATTCATATCAGTCATTGAAAATTGCAAAAACGATTAGCGAATGATGTCCCAAATGACTGAAATCGCGAGAAAGTTGGTTTTCTCCCGCTTGAATCTAGCCCGTGTCCTCGCGAAGCGGCGCGGTGTCCTTCGTAGATTCAATCGCGATAATCTTTACCTACTCCGGCGCGAGAGGATCGAGGCTCGCGCCGCTCTACCGCGCGACGGATCGCGCGAGTCGTCCTCGTGCTGGTCGCGCGTCGTGGCGTGTGCTCTCCTCTTCTCGCCTCTCGCCCGTGTTTCTCGGCGCGGTTCGGCGCGTCGCGTCGCGTCGTGCCAGGGCACCGCGTGTGCAGGTGTGTTCTCAGTGAGCGAGCGAGGTGTCCCCTCCCGCGCGCGCGCGCGCGCGCGCACGTACGCTCGCGCTCTTCGCTCGCAAGGAGGGCCCCCCCTCCTCGGCCCGGCAGGCGTCAAGCGGCACAGAACCTGTGCAGGCCCCAACAGGCCCCCCGATCTGTGGGAACGCTCCGGCCCGCGAGCTTCCCACGATACGCCACGGCTGCTGCTGGCACGGCCGTGCACGCGGGCTGCAGGGTTCGGCACACCGTGCCCCTCGGACCCCTCCGCCACCCAGCTGTGGGGCGCAGGACGACGGCGGCACGGGTGGGGCACCACGCGGCATATAAATAACGGGTTGTGCCCCACCAACGCTTCAGAACCGTCACGAATACGTACGGATTCAGACGCTCTCTTGGCACTCCGAGAACAGCGAAGCAGCAGAGAGTAATATAAAACGTCGAACGTGTTCGATCGTGCATTCGATTGAATCGTTCGCGAGACATCATATACGAAGAGCATCGTGAATTTTCTCTGGAGGCTCGATCGGATCGTCGATTGGTGATTCGGCCCGGGATCAACGGGGGGACATCCGCAGAGGATCCACTCTCACTGGACTCAGTTACCCCTTGTTTTGTGACCAGTGACAGTAAATAAAGTGTGATCGTCATGTCACCGCATACGGGCTACACGCCGGTCAGCGGCATGGAGTACGAGGAGCCGGTGTCGCGCACCTATCAGTACCGCAAGGTGATGAAGCCGATGCTGGAGCGCAAGCGACGCGCCCGCATCAATCGTTGCTTGGACGAGCTGAAGGACCTGATGGTGACCGCGCTGCAGGCCGAGGGCGAGAACGTGGCGAAGCTGGAGAAGGCGGACATCCTCGAGCTGACGGTACGTCACCTTCACACGCTGCGCGCCGCCAGAAGGCTCACGCTCACGCCGGAGAACAGCTACGCCGACCGGTTCCGCGACGGCTTCACCCAGTGCGCCCAGGAGGTGTCGACCTTCCTGTCGACGCCGGTCGCCGCGACGGTGCATCCCGCCGCGGGTGCTCAGCTCATGCGACACCTCGGCGGCTGCCTTCGACGGCTCGAGAGTCCGGCTGGCGCCAAGCAAGCGCCGCCGACGGCAACCGCGGCTGCGACGAAGACGACTCAAGCGCCGGCGAGCCAGACGAACGTGCCCCAGAACGTGTACACGCCTCCGCAGAGCCCTGTCAGTGTCGCGAGCTCCTCCGGGGAGTCCTCGGAGTCATCCAACGCGGTCTGGAGACCCTGGTGATGGAAACAGTCGGACGACGACAACACACTATCCTGAGATCTCCGGGGCGGACGTTTGGAGCAATTGAGATGAACAATCCAGTAACGAAGAGCCCTCCCGCTGAATGGCGCCACGAGGAGGAAAACGACGAATCGCTGTCTTCCAAATGAAACTTTTGCGAAGCCTCATTGAGGATTCTTTGAGAACTAATTTTTTTTTACGCGGTTTATACTCGGTCGCATTGTACATAGGTGATTAAAGCTTTAAGTGACGTCTGTGATAGGGTTCCATTTTGTACCTGAGATGACTATTTTCTCGTAAAGCATAGCGACTATTATATAGATGTTAACTTGTTATGTTTAAGAACCTTTTTTTCGACGTAATGCCGTCCGGCGTCTTTGTTGAAGTCGTCGGACAGTATCATCATCAATAAACGTCTTGTTTCAATGATAAACGATATCGAATCACCACCCACAATATATTCCGCATCCTTTTCTTCTTTATTAATCTTGTGACGACGGAATCATATATGAAAAACGCTACATGACGCAGCGAAACGCTATTTCATTCAAAGAGTACTTTCCTATTATATTATAGAATTTAAATCAAATTATAGAACTTATAAATTCATAACTTTATCGTATCATGAAAATTATTATATTTGTGCAATTATAAATAAATTACATGAACGAGCGAGAAGAAAATCTATTGAAGTTTTATAAATAAAAAATTTAATATTGAATTACTACAATATCTACATGGAGGCCGCTATTGATAACAAGAGTTAAATATATTTTGAAGTATAAAAAAAGGAAGGATTGAGATTGGCATTTATTCCATCGATTTGTTATTTCTATTATTTATTAATTTATCTGAAAAGCATTTAGCAACATTTACAAAAATAATTTGCATAGTTTAATATGATTAGTGGCAGATTTCGCTTGATTCTAATGGATTTGATTAATAAATTTTGAAAGTAATGATCGTCAAGAATTAAATATGTCGCAGTATGTCGCAAATCGTATTTTCGCGATTACAAAATTAATTGTCTAATCTATAGATAAAAAAGTTTGTAAATTTGTCCTAGGATATCTTATTTATTTTATATAAAATAAGTAAGGTACATATGTAGATATGATTTATATACGGCCGCGATAGCTTCGGAATTTAGCATTAAATACATTTCTTGTAGGCGCAAAGCTTTATTATAAAATTATCGAAATTATAGACAACAGAAGACACAGTTTGTCATCGGAAAAAAAGCGGGAAATGTATCATTTCTCTCACCATTATATTTTTGTCTTACACATACACATACATCTATATCCAATTATAAAGATACGGTCTTGCCACTCGTATCGCCAAAAAAATCACGGAAGTTATGGAGGATGCAACAAGATTAAATCGCACTGTCAAATTGCACAGCACTGCGATGAAAACGCTACAGCAAGTCACCTTCGGCGCATGCAAAAGGCTGCAATGTTTAACCAGCGGCTTTATAATCGCGCCGTGCGACATTGCAAGAGATCGAAAACCGCCTGTCACCTGCCGTCGCCGTCCGGGTACCGTACCCGGAGGTGGCGAAACTGACACATGAATATTAATGCATCTTACGCGACTTAATACGCGATCTGTACTTTCTTGCATCCCAGCCTTAAAACACAATTTAATCAATTTCCCTCATTCTCCACGGGCGTCAGGAACACAATGTCTGTTTCGTTCACACATCCAACGGGAGGATGTAATCTTGCTCTCGCTTTTTTTTTTTTCGGTCCGACCCAAAGCCGCGTGAACTGAATTTTTTCATTAGGAATATCGATTTCTTTCCGATATCGATTGACTGTAATCAAGAATTCACCGAGCGGTTTTCTTTTTCCATAGATTGGAACTACGTAATCTCTACAATTTAGACTATTTAGAGAGAAAAAGAATTTGCAGCGGACGGAAAGACTGGTCGAAAAGTCAATCGATCAATCGCGCCGATCGATGGGCGCGACGCTTTCACACTTTTTCGAAGCCTTCCGTTCTGGTTGTACTTTTGAAGCATCGCGTTAATTTGATTTTACGTAAGTGGGACACGAAAGAAAATTAACTCTTTCTTCTCCGCGAGTCCCCTGTCTTACTTTCCGATTAATGCACTACCGTGTTCCGGCGACCGCACGATCAATAACGAGTATTTAATTGCCACATGGTGGTCGGCATATTTACTTAACATGCGTTTCGAGGCGGCGAATTAATCGACAGCTCTCGCTTTTTATATTCAAACACCGTATGCTCACACATCTGCATCCTGGTATCAATCATCGCGCTTATCCATTTCACGGTTTCTGCGCATATTCCTCTCTCTGCACATTCCCGTAAACTCATCATTAAAGGGAATGTGTCGTAACTTCAGCTTTATGATCATTAATCGTGCAAGATAAGTTGATGCTCATTGATGTAGAAAAAATATTTCTCTATCTCCATGTTTCCGCATCTTTTTATCGTATCTTACAGACAGCACGTCTCGGCGGAAGAGAATTTGGGGAATTATCATATTGGCGAGACGACACACTTTTCTCTTCAACAATAAAGACTATTTCTATGAGTTGTTGCCTATAGGTTGTTGCGAGAGCAACTAGAGAATTGTGACGAATTTCAGGAAAAGCATTAATAAGACGATAGGAAGACGAGCGATGTTTCTAGATAGGTATAAATTACAGCGGCAATTTTTTCATTTTTTTTGTTTTGCTTCCACAATATTATCCCTTTGAAAATGCGTTCGCACGGTAAGATGTATCAATCGTTTCGCATGCGAGCGGACGTGTATCAGTTCCTCATCCAAGCGCAATATACGATTGATAGGCGCGCTACTCGCATGCGAATGATTGCATTCGCAATTATTGGGATATACAAGCCGATCGTTGATTCACGAGTGTTTAAATGTAACAAGACGTAACGAAACATTGTTTACAATAGAATTAGCTAAAGTAGCGTGATAAAAGGATTGAGTAACCAAAAAGTCACCAGAAAACTATCTTTGGATATGTTCTTTTATTTCTTAATTTAATAATAATTATAACTGGAACTACCAAGGGAATCAAAATGACCTGTTTGACATTTTTTAATTTTTAATAATTTATTACTCATTTTTAAAACATCTTAATTTTTGAAATTTTTCCTGACTTTTATTGAAATTACATAGATAATTTTATTAATTTTTCTCTCTTTTCTTTTCTATAAGATTCTTCGGTAGAAATAAATATATAGATTAATCTCCAGTAGTTCTAGTGTTAAGCATAAAACATATGAAAGTAAGAAAGGATATACTCTAACGCAATATACATGTTTTGATATGTGTATATGTATGTATAAAATGTTTAAAATATGTTTAGAAAATAGGAATGTACGATATTGAGAAATGCAAGTCAATGTTCGTTTACAATTCGAGGGCAAACGATCTTTGAATTGACTTATAAGTTTATCGAAACGTAAATTATTGTTATTGTGTAAATGCCCCTGTTATTTTTTGCGCTACTTAGCCTCACGATTTCTCAATTACACACTGTACGACGGACCGTGCTTTTTAAGATCGGCATTATTTCGTCCGTGTTTTTGCGTGCGTTTCTTGAAATGTTTTTCCCCGCAAATTCCTACGCCACAAGGAAACGTTAATCGTCGTTACCACGAGAGTACGAAAGATATACTAAGAATAATATCCACTATTTACGATCTCTCGGCAATTATAATAATTCGCGAATCAATTGTTATGTTTCAGGTGTTTGTGGTCGTGTCGTCATAATGCTGGCAGCTGCTGGCATTTGAACAATACGGATTGGTACGTACCTTTTCTTTTACAGATCTCTGTCGCGGTTGTGCATACTCAATTTTCTGACACGTGCATTAGGTTGTTTATATCGCGCGTTGATGCGATCGCGAAGCATCGCTGTTCGATCCAGGCAGATCAGTCTCACTCGCGGACGTTGTTGTCATGCAGAAATTACTAGCGATATAATTGCCAGTGCGATAACAACATTTTCTCGTTTTATGTATTCGATTTTGCGACCGCCAATCGCTTTACGATTCTGATCATATTTTGAATTGTCTTACGAGTGTCTGCATGCGACTTATTAAATGCGTTCGAAAGACTATGAATTTAGGAATGTAAATTAAAGATTATCTTTCTTTTTTTAAAGAAAAATATTGCATTAAATTTTTAAATCCATATTTTTATTAAATACACAATGAAGATACAAGAATATCCAAAGTATATTTTGTTTGTAAGAATTGTGAGACGTACGGTACATTTTTTCCATAATAATTGATTCAACTTATTTTTCAGTTTTTTAAATAGAATAAAAATGTAGGTAACGGAAAGTTTTTGCATTGTGCAGTTGGTACGTTACATGTTCTACGTTATGGACTTGTTCACGTTGAACGTTCTACATTGTGCATCAGTTATTTACGTCGAAATTTCTGATAGATGCAGCGATAAGTTACGGAGAGAAAATGTTTCTGGGAAAAATTTCGAACTGACGTGGCTGCGGGCAAAATTAAATTTTAATCGAATTTTACATGTCAATCTACAATCTTGCTCCTCACTATAACAAGCAAATCGATTTTACCTGCAGCTGCTTGTTTCATGTTACTAATAACTTGTGGCTATATATATCCGACAACGCATATTTATAACATATACGAGTAGCGGCCACTGCGACGCTGCTTAATTATGCCCCCGAGGAAACTGGTCGTACTTTGTAATCGCTCTTTGAAAAATTTCCATAGGATCACTTTATAACGATAATAATAGCCATGTTATGATCGCAAACATCTTTGTAATTATATCGATGTATACATATATCGAGCTTAGCCAGTCGCAGCAAATCGTAGTTCTTGACAGGCCGTGGCCGTGACATGTTCATCTCTATAGCAATTTCGTTTCTTGAAGATGTTCGGTAGCGGTACTCTTTACCGTATTAACGGTATTCATCGGTACTTTAATTGTTTAAATAAGACGTCCGCGTGTCAGCGACAGCGAATCGACATGATTCTGCGATTACGAAATTGCGTCGATTCGCTGCTGCCGTTATCTTAAACGAGATTGTTAAAGAGTTAAAGAGATACCGATACAAATGTAAGGAATGTGGAACTGGTCGAAATGTCAAAGTTATATTGCGTCACAACGCACTCTTCCCCCGCGTGTGTTGCAGGTTATTCGAGATGGACGTGATCGTATATAATCAGCACGAAACTAGTAGCATCGCGAGCAGCACCGATGGCGCCGAGACTCAATACGACGAGGGGAGCGTGCCTGATCTCGACATCGACGGGGATCTGCTGTCGATCGACGGTGACAAACGGAACAAGCTGCCCTTCCGCAGGAGCCTGTTCGATAATGTGCCGCCTTACATCGCCTTCCAGTCGTTCGACAGCAAGGTCAGCACGGTGCTGCCGTACGAAGTGACGAGACATCTTAAGTGGCATCTCACTACGATAACACCGATATTAGTGCGTCGCATCGTCGCGAATTCCGGTTACCGGTTGATGAAGAAGTGCCGGTATTGGTGCGGCACCTGGGGCAAGCACATGAAGTCCGTCGCCTACAAGGGTCTGAAGGAGTCGCAGAAGGTCAACCACTTCCCCGGCACTTTCCAGATCGGCCGGAAGGACCGGCTGTGGCGCAATCTTAGCCGGATGATGGTGAAGTACGGCAAGCGGGAGTTCGGCTTCGTGCCGCGCACGTACGTGCTACCTCAGGATATGCGTATGTTCCGCCAGGTGTGGGAGAAGAACGGCGGCAAGGAGAAATGGATCATCAAGCCGCCGGCGTCCGCCCGCGGCGCCGGGATCCGCGTGGTCCATCGCTGGTCCCAGATACCAAAGAAACACGCCGTCGTTGTGCAGCAGTATCTTTCGCGGCCGATGCTGATACGAGGCGCCAAGTTCGATCTGCGACTCTACGTGTTCGTCACCAGCTTCAATCCGCTTAAGGTTTACGTGTATCCAGACGGCCTCGTCCGCTTCGCCTCCGTCAAGTATAACGACGACATCAACTACCTCAGCGATCGTTTCATGCATCTCACCAACTACAGTATCAATAAGACCAGCGCGACTTACACCAGCAACGACTGCGCGGACTCTAGTACCGGTCACAAGTGGACTTTGAGGACCCTGTGGTCCTACCTCGAGCAGGAAAACGTGAACGTCACTAAGATATGGGAGTCGATAAAGGACATAGTCATCAAGACGATGATAGCCGGCGAATCTTCTATCAACACTATGACGAGAGCTAATACATCGTCGAGGTAAGAAGATATTTCTACGTTATCTAATTCACTTTTTAATTAAATAAATTACTATTCTTTTCATTTTTATGCGTTTAATGCTAACATTTTAAAAATTTTTAACACTGCAAAAATTGAATGATGAAAGAAATAATTTAAATATTTTTTAAATAATTTTGCAAGATTTTAGAGTTAATATATGTAGAATGCTTGTGTGTTAAAATGCAATTGATACGATTTTGCTTCCATTCAATGTCAATTTTGTAAGATTTTAGAGTCAATATAGAATGCTTGTGTGATAAAAATTGCAATTAATACGATTTTGCTTCCATTCAATGTCAATTTTGTAAGATTTTAGAGTCAATATAGAATGCTTGTGTGTTAAAATGCAATTAATACGATTTTGCTTCCATTCAATATCTTTCTGATGTGACGCATTTTGTTAAATCCTAAGGTATTGTTGCTATGAGCTTTTTGGCATCGACATTATTCTGGATGAGAATCGGAGACCGTGGTTACTCGAAGTGAATATATCGCCCTCTCTACAGTCTTCCTCGCCTCTCGACATCGCGGTCAAGGGACCCCTCATTAGAAACCTCTTTAATATAGCCGGATACCAACTGCCCACGTGCATACCGGCGGAGGAAGCGGAGAAACTAGCCCAAAGATATCAGTTAGAACCGGTGTGCCAAGATTACAGACTGCACCGAACCACCCTTAGCTACCAGGAACGGCATAAACAGTCCTTGTACGCGAACTTGAGAAATCGTGAGGATTATCTTGACGAAATAATCGACGATCTGACGCCTGACGACGTAAGACACTTGATTACTTACGAGGACGAGTTGACGCAGTTGGGGAATTTCGAAAAGATCTTCCCTACTACCACTAGCCACGAGTACTTGCAGTATTTCGATGTTCCGAGATATTACAATATGTTGTTCGACGCGTGGGAGGCAAAGTACGGTGATAATCGGGAGGAGGGGATCTCTCGATTGCAAAAGCTGTGCAAGACCAAGTATCATTTGGAACAAGCAATTTTTTAGATAGTAATCCTTTTTTTCATACGCCATTTACAACGATGGTACCGACATCAAAGAGACGCGAAGCAGCAATCGTCGTTCCCGTTAACGACACCTTAATCGTGTGGAATCCTTTTTGTTTCGCATGCTACGCGCGCTTTGTTGTATACGGGTAAACGTACCATTTCCATGTCCGTTGGTCCGCCAAGGAACCAAATTCATTATGTGCCTTTTCCCACGGTTGTGCGAATTTACTTTATTGTAACGAAATTTGTCTTTAATAAAGGATTTTTCATTAATTAGGCGCAGGATTAATAATAAGGCCCTTGCGAGACAATAATCCTTCGCTCTTTTCTACGTTCCAAAAAAAAAGATCTTAAACAATAATCTGGGTTATAAGAAATTTGCAAAAGCAATTAAAATTATTTCAGAGATACAAACTTATTTTTATTTTATTATCAAAGGATGAGAACTATTGTTACAAAATTTACTTATAATATTAAATTTAAAATTTGTCTCGAATTACAACTTGTGAAAAGATACAAACTTATTTTTATTTTATTATCAAAGGATGAGAATTATTGTTACAAAACTTACTTTTAATATTAAATTAAAAATTTGTTTTGAATTACAATTTGTTGCAAACATTTTTTACTTTAACTTAATAATTTCACAAGAGGGTTTTTTCACAAGCGGATTCAAAACATCAAGCGGGTAAAGGTAAGCGAAAAAGTTATGTTGTTTATTTATTTATTTTTAATGATTACTATATGGTGAAAGATTGTTAGAGATACTCATGAAAATTAGGACCCGCAAAATTCGTTATTCGTCAATTTAATAAATAAATTACGCACGTTGCCCCGAATTTATTTCTTCAGTCACTTTAACTTCTTCGGCGAAATTATGTGCCGAGACAGTACACGAGAATCGAGAAGCTCATTATTGATAAAAACTTGTCTTAAATTCAATGATAAGGGACAAGCATGACGGACTTAAAGAAGGGGGACGCTAGCACGGGGGTACCGGCCATGGTAAATTGTTGACAAGTCATCGTCATCGTACCGAGAACGACGAGATGTTCGCCTGTATGTCGAACGTCTAATGGCGACTCTTACAAGGGCTGGCCGCGTCAGCGGCAACGATAATAAAAAGTCAAAGCCGCCGATGCGTAGAGCCCTTTGCTAATGTAGCGGCCGTGTGTGATTTTCAGCAACAAGAGCAAAATTGCTTGGCACCTGTGACCTGTTCTGGTAACACAGAAAACGACCCTCCGTCCAGTCTTCCCCTTGATTTATCGTGCCGTCTATGAATTCACATAATTCTAATAAATAAATTACAATATATGTGTCAAAAAACGGAGTTTTTAATAGAAATGCAAAAAATAAAACGTCTTATTGATATATTTGCAACAATTTTCAAAGTACATTTGAAACTTACAGCCGTATGCGGTATCGTTAGTTACAAATAGTTATATGTAAGAGTGAGGCGAATCGTCCAAGATCCACGCGGTTTCACGGCTGTAACCGCGCCCGGTTTAATAAATCCGTACTGACAATTTAATGTCTCTATTGTGACCGCGACAGTCGGCGGTACCGACAACTGCGCTTGATTAGGTTAATATGAAAGGGGACCAGATTTCTTCGCTTCCGCCCTTTAAATTCAATTACTGGCCGGGTACTCCGTCACTTAAAATATCATATATCAGTTTTGTCCGGAGGAAGTACGATCTGTGATAGAGTGACCAAACCAATTGTCTTCAGAAACGAAGACAAGGCAGAGCGTTTGATTCGTTCAAATCTTCTGTCTCGTTGAAGGATAATTATACCGGTGTCTTACGTCGCGACGATTAATGTCCTGATGCGTTAGCCCTTGACATTTTACACATGGATGTAACGGAAGTATCTCCTTACAGATAGTAAGATAGAAAATGCAAACAATTCGTCTACACCAAATATAAATTATTTTGTAAATATTCGAAGAAAGTAACAGCACATTACTTTCGTAAAAACTAGGTTTTCATCCCCGATCTTTTTTCTTCGAAAAAAAAATGATAAGAGGAGAAACGCTCCAGTAATAATTAATGATAAATATAATTCAATAATTGTATTTCGAGCGGCATTTTAATACCAGACTTCCGAGCTCCCGATTTCGGAGGCGAAATTATTCGAGAGCGATTTACATGCACCGGTCAGGGGACACCCTGCCGTCGTTTGGAGACAATGGGCTCCGCTCGGTGCCACGACGGTCAACGAATTGATATCGTTATTGTAACGACATAATAGACGTATTTTCTTATTGAGATTGTACACTCGCGTATGTGTGTGACGTGCGCGCCAAGCCAGCCGGGCCCGTCTTTATGAATGTATTCATTCATGCGAGCGACCGCGTGTGCGTTATGTAACCAACACAACGCAGATAGCACGTAAGGCTAAGGACCCCGTTTCTTCTACGAGAGGACAGATCTCAAGGAGACCCCCGCCGTTGGAATACGGGACAGGTAGTTACGCGTTTTTACGCCGCCGTCCATTAACGAGGCTAGACCTCTCTTTGTCTACCTTCCGTCCGACTTTTCGTCCGGGGCCTCATTCGACCCAGAAAAAAGCGCGAACCATATCCGGAATAATAATTTTACATCGGTTCCAGGAATCGTGCGTGAAGCACTTTGGCCCATTTCGCACAATCAAATCGAAATTATAAAATCGTCTTAATTGAATCATTAAATCACGCACACATACATACACACGGATTGCGCTTTGTCACTTGATCAAATTGATACGACGGTTGAATTCCTAATCAAAAGTTATTTCGTGGAAACCAGTTAATAAAAAGCTATTTCGTGGGGTCCAGAACTTGGTTCGTTCTCAGCAACGAAATTATATATGAGTTAAAATCAACCACTCTATTCCGACCTATTCCAACAAAAAATAATAATATACCACGTCTTTTATTGTATTTTAATATTTTTTTCACGAATGTAATAAAGAATAAAATGTGCATACGAGTATTCGCCGCGAATATTATTACGAACGTAAAGAAATGACGCGAGGTAACTTGCAGCCATCAATTAATTGCAAGCCATCAGTTATTTTAATTCTCTTCGTGCCATGCAATTACACGTTCGGTCCTTGTCTTCGTGTACTCCGCGCGTGATTCCGAGGCGCGATTACAATATGTCCTCCGCACGTGTGCATAATTAGCGTGTCGTTTATCATGACCATTGGCTCGAATATCGAGGTAGTCTCGTATGATCATCCAAGGCCATTCTCGGTCCACGAGCCATTCTAATGTCGCTTTACTACAACAAGCGTAACTTCAACGTTACCGCGCGCGTATTTAACTGACGGCACGTGTCACATGATTCCAGACTTACGCGATTATTCACGGAATCGCGTCTCGCGTAACTTAACGCTTCTCTATCTGCATTCCTTTAACCCTGAAATGCATATAAGCAATAACATGCATCTAAAGCGACTTTTTGATGCTTCGTGTACTCTCCCTTAAAATTTCAAACTGAAAACGCGCGGCTTTGCACATCTGTAAAAAGCCTTCTCCGGTCCTTCTTTCTTTTCTGGAGGCCCAGAAGGGAAAAAAACTCAGAAAAATATTGATATTGCTATAAAAAATTGTACATTTAACGGTTAAAATACACGTGTAAAGGACTGAGTTTTGGTTCTTCCGACTTATTGTTAGAAATTGTTATGTCAATATTATATTTCGTATCTATATTTACAGAGATGTCTGATTTAAAAGACGAAGGACGAGATTATCAATCATAATTTTTGTATCGTTATTTAACGCGCGCGTATCAGTTGCGGATTAACGACCATTCGTTCTCCACCGACGCTGCTGCACGCGCGAAACTCGCTTGCACGCTTGAGGAACGTACTCGACCCTGGGTAACGACTTAATAAACCGGTAGAGCGGCCACCGGAGTACGAGCAAGGAGGGGTACAGGGGGTGGGGGGAGGGGACGGCCGCGGTGCGGGCGGATGCGAGCACGTGGAGCGGCGCGGGGGCATCGCGGTAGTCAGGTGCGTCGCGTGCCCCCCACCTCCGTCACGTAGCTAACTCGTGCTTTGTTTTGAGAAGGCTTAAGAGCGCCCGTTCCCACGCTTCCGCGCGCGTTCTCCTCCCGTGCCTCGTGTCAAAATTCGTATTCGAGATACGGCGGACTCCCGATTATCTCCCCCGGTCCGTCCATCCGCTTGAAATTTTGTTCGCGGGCGAGAATTTGTTTCTCGACAATGCAGTCACGCACTAAGTCACTGAAACGACTGTATCTAGCATCTGCAAAAATAAAAACTTAAAATCGTTAATTTTGCATTTTATAACAAGCAAATAAATTAGCAATAAAAGAGACACGTTAAAATGTTTTCTTATTTTTTTACAAGTTTGCTTGTACAATTATCACGCGATCCTGATTTTTATACGGTACGATGCGCGTGACGTTAATTTTGCCCAATTTATTTAATGAGTACACAGAAAAAACAGTATGGTTGACTCACACATAAATCTGGTTGTGCTAACCTTTATCTGCTAAATATACACATAAATCTGGTTGTGCTAACCAGACTTATGTCGAGTCAACCATACTGTTTTTTCCGTGTAGACATAGAATTTTTCATATGCAGATTGGTGGAAAAGAGCAATTAATAACTAAGATTATGTTATTTATAATATCCAACATATTTATACCTAAGTTGCAGTATAAATATTTTGGATATTATAAATAACATATAAGGTAAGTGGGGTAGTTTCTGACACTGTTAAAAAAAAGAGGTAGTTTCTGACACATAAAAAAAAAAGTAGTTTCTGACACATTTAAAAAAAAAGTGTGTGCAATAATCAACAGCAAAAAACGCTCTTTAATTTGCCTGTAATTTTTTTTATATTTGACGAAAACATTATTTATTACAAATATAAATGTACCGTCAGTGTCAGGAACTGCAACAGTGTCATTAACTCCCCCCTTTACCTTAATCTTAGTTATTAATTGCTCTTTTCCACCTATCTGCATATGAAAAAGCCTAGATTTTACCAGATCATCCTGAGTATCTGCGATAACCGCATCACCGTGTCGCGGCAAGCAATAATGCGAGACGTAGATTTTGCGCGCGAGTCGGCGCGCACGCCGCGCTCGTGCGACGAGGCATGCTCGCCTTCGTCGCGATGCGGCGCACTCGTACATACATACGGATTGGACTATTGTTTCAGCATTACAATAATCTCGGTCGTGACTCCTTCCTTGTTGCTGCGCCTTTCCGCCTCTCACTTACTCTCACCTTCTCCTTCTCTCGTTGGCGAGTGACAGAGCCGTTCCTCCGGTTTTGTCGCTCTTACGTGCTGACGTGCACGCGTGATTACGAGGCTACGCATAGGCCGGACGCTCCTTCGAATCGCGATGGACTTCCCACATACTTTCACGCCGCGCGCGTACGCTCGTAAACCGCCCGCGCCGCCTCCTTTTCCCGGCCGGCCGACGAATATTGTCACGCAGCCTATTCCCATGCACCATACACGGATAAGCCGCGCGCGTGCACGAAGCGTGCGCCGACGATTTCACCGTTTCAGCAGGATAAACGAGCACAATAAAAATCTCCTCTATTTAAGAGCTGGCTTGAATTTTCGATACATTTTCATTTCGATAACAGATTTTTACTTCGTAAATTACTTGCAATTAATTTTAACAAGTTTCTTCTGTTTTAAAAAAAGGACGAAAGATGGTTGAAAATATTATGGACATTATTTTAAATTAGAATAAAACGTATGTGTTATATATTCAAAATGTAATACTAATAACTATAAATTGTATAACAATCGGGAATCATTTCAATTTAAAGCGATCTATCAAAAGAGCCAAACTTAATCAAATTTTGGGAATTCTAGAACAGCATAAAAAGCGCGGGGCGTCGCTGTAATTTGAAGCCTCTCCCCAGAACCGGGGGTACCATGATATTAGAGCGTATCGGCACGCAGCGCGCGCGTGTACGCGTGCACACACGCCGCAGCGATGCCTAGAGGATACCTACGGTTTTTCGTTCGGTTCCCACGGCCGGGGTGCGTCAGGTGGCTAGCGCGGGGTGCGCGCAACAACACCCCCCCTCCCCCTTTCTTCACCCCACGAAATAGATGTAAACCCGCGGCCGAGAAATCCCGCGCAGGGCTCCGCCCTTGCCACCATTTTTCGGCATGCATGTTGCACACGTGTATTCGTGTGGAGGAATGCCACCCCGGACCCTACTATTCCGCCTCGCCCCTCCGCTATTCTTCGTTACTCGTGAAAGCGACGCCTCGTCGTTGACCCCCGACGATTCACCGCAATTGATGGGACGATCGATGAATTGCGGCATTGTCGTGTCGCATGAAAAGCACATCTAGACCTTTAGAGAGATCGCTTTTCACTATTTTAATATCTTTATTTAATTTTTAATTGTATTTTTTTTTTCCTATTTTTTATACATCCTCAAATGCGATAACGTGTTCTTTTATCGAATGATTCTGAGAGACAATCTTTGCGACATTTTTCTGCGTGATTCAAAATGTACTCATATATAAACATAGAAACGAAAAATATATAAATACTCATATTGGACGAATTATGTCTGGCTGTCACTAGGACTTCTTACGCGGGTGCCATGTCGACTGATCGCGGGTGTATTTTTCTTTCGAGCAGACATTTCGGCATTCGCAGACACGTTTTTGCCAGGCGGATTGAGCCGCGCGTGTTCACCGACGCGGGGGAGCCGTTCCCACGAGAGTTCAGAAAATAACCGCCGAAGAAACCGTGGAACCGGGTTGCCCGTGTCGTTTTATTCCTCCGAATGTTTCGTCTTCAACAGCCTCTCCTGACGTCACTGACCCAATTTCGTGCACGCCAACGGCACCTTCGTGTTCGTGAATCCTGTTAAGCGCAGCCGCCAACCGATATATTAGCGTTGGGCGCGAATATATCCCTTTATGTCCCACATGTTAGAAGTCTTCGCGGAAATAATGGATATTATCCGCGCGGCCGTTACTAACAGTTTCTCTAACGCACAGACAAATCTACTAATATCTCCGTACGTGTTTATCCTTTCGATTACCAAGGGGGGCGAGCCGTTCGCCCCATAAATGATTTTTTTAGAATAATTCTAGCAGATCGTTATTATAATTATAGTTTTAAAGATATTCTATATCAATATAAATAAAAATAATTGACATTGTATTATATTTTTGCATTGATATGTTTATATGCTATATTTTAACATAATTTTTAACGTCATAGACATGCCATTACATGGGAAATTTTTTGGGGTCAACCGCTCGCTCCTCTTGGTAACTTATGTGTGGGAAATTAGCACGGTAATCGCGAAAGGTTATTCATTGAATCGTCCGCTTTTGTAAATGACAGCGAAACCGCCCACGCGGCACCAAAATCCGAACTATCTGCTTACATCCTACATCGCCCGGTGACGACTCGGCAGTATTTCCGGAAAAGTGCGTAAGAGAACGTTACGAACGGCCGTTGTCGGCCGCGATTACATCGGACCCCGCTATGTCTCAAGAGGCTATGCCGTTGTCGCGGCAAGAGAAAAGGAGATAGGTGGATCGGCACGGGATTCTTCCCACGTCGTCATCGCCGTCGTCGTAACGTGCTGAAAGCGTGCTGCTCGCGTGGCGGTTACACGAGGGCGACAAAGAAGAAGAGAGGGATAAAAGCGGACGACCGGGGGCCCCGTAACGCGTCGCGGGCCCCGGCGGTCTTTCTCACGGGCCAGACGGAGGGAGGGCGTCAGGTGCGCGCAGGACCTCCTTCAGGAAATACACAACGGTTCCTTACAAGGATTCGCGACTTCTGCCTTCCCACGCTCCTCCAGTTGTAACGGCCAGATTCGAGTCCCTTTTCCTCCCCCCCCCCCCCCCCCCCCCCGTCTCCTTTCCGTCCGCCCCTGCACTCTCGTCCTTTTTTTCCTTTTTTTTTTTGCGCGTGACGAACGGCTTCGGATCCGTTCGAGGTGATCGAGATCCGGGCGTGCCGGGAGTGACCGCCTCTGGATAAGTGTACGTCTGTATGTAAATAATTGCAGGGTGAAGGCACTTGGCCGTATATTAAAGGCATTTCTCTCTACCGGGCAAAAAGTCCCGGTCGCGAAAAGTACGAAGTGCGTGACGAAGCATGTCTTTCGCTCGCGGTCGCCTATCGGTCGCGGACCATTTGCTCTTAATTAGCGGGTTACGCTTTTATTCGGTTTGCGCGATGTTTTGCGGACATGCGCGCGCACAAGCGCAAGCCGTGAATTTACGTTCGTGCGCGAGGGGAAAAAAAGGACAAACCGCGGAGGGACGAGTGTGCTATCCCTATCCCGCGAGCGAAGAAACGAATAATTAAAAATTTCTCCCCGTCCAGATCCCAGAAAAAGCGCGAACGCGGTCGTTCGCCCGTGTCGATCGGTCGATCCGACACTCGCTCGCTCTGGAACAAATCACACGGCGCTGGGATCACAAAAACGCGGATCGATTCGGTCGAGGGAGCGCTCGGCGGTGTACAGGCTCGTGGCACTTTATTTGCGTTCGACTCTCACTACCAAAGCGAGACCGTTCCAGTCTGGCGACCGTCGAGATCCTCGAGGAGGCCCCCAGGGGATATTCAGGATCTGGATCGTGTCCGTATCTCGTGTGCTCTCTCATTGTGATCCATGGGAAGAATCCCACAGAGACAGAACCCGCGCTACTCCCCGCGCGGCGACTCCGGCGACTTCGATCATTCGATCCAGGAGCAAAAGTCGCCACGTGATCGGCCACGCATTTACCAGGCTACGGAAATATAAAGTTACCGAGAGATCGTGAGAATCCACCGATTTCTAGATTTCTTCAAGGCGTCCGAGTCACTGATGACTCGATGAACATAATTCGTTCTACCTGTCGTCCACGTGACTGACACGCTCCCGCAAATGCTTGCACAAACGATTTTAGAGTCTTATGTAACTACTGTCTGTCAACAACAAATCTGTAGAAAGAGACAGATTGGTCGATGTAGAGATTTTAATGGCATATTATTCTATAGTTTGTCCTGGAAATAGTTTGATGAAGAATCAGCACAAGAGATTTGTATAAGATTACATGATCAATAAACGTTCAAAATCTTGATTAAAAGCTGTTGACGCATTCATAGATCGTAGAATTCGGTCTCACATGAAATTGTTCGGTCGAACTATCCGCGTATCCCCATAAAAAGTTTTCATGCAATTTAAGGGACGTAATTTTACAACACGCCATAATTGCTTAATAAGGCAGGCAGTTAAGTACGTCGTTCAATTGATTGCCGATCGTATATGAAAATTATATAGCGCTTATTGCTGAACTTTCTGCGATACGCCGCGCCGTTTCGTTTATTTGCATAAGGCCCTCGATCCCGCCTTCCCCAAAATCGTCGGTTATAGCGGCTAAAATGTATAAACGGCGCACGGATGCGCGAGCAAAATTTCACGTTCCGCGCGAGACGAACCGTGCATTATCGGAGTCTCTCTTTTTTCTCTTCTCTTATTTTTCTTCCTTTTCGAAAAGCAGGAAGTGCCGGCGGCCGTAATCTTCTGCATTATGAAGATCGTGAGAGCCGATCCAAGGTGACGGACGAGCACCCGTAATCGAGAAAAGAGATCTCGAGCGAACAACCGCGCGACCACGTGTCAGTCACGCCGCTCGCGCTCGCGTGAGGTGGGGAAACGGGTTTCCCGAGGCAGTCCACGTGTGTGAAGCGGGTGGAATTTCTGAATTTCGTATCTCGTCCTCCATCTAGCCTCCGCGAGCGAGCGAGCGAGCGAGCGAGCAAGGGGGAGCGCTTTTAATCGACCCGTAATGAGTGCGGCGGGAGATCAGTCGCTCTTCGCAGATTACAGCTCGAGAATTATAGTCTGTACGAGATGATCCTCCGACGATGGTGAGAGGTGCGATTGCTAATTTAGAAAATTAATTAGCAAAGTAATAGGTTGCTGGAACCGATAACACTTTTCTGCATGTATTAAATGAGAGCCGATCGCTTTTATTATAGTATAAAGTATTAATGACGTGCGATTACGTCTTCTTGCTCAAGCTGGCGGCAAGGAAGGGCGGAAAATTGAGTCTATACACGTAAAACCGGAAAAATCTTCGTCCACGCGTCGGCCACGCTTCAGGCGCGTCCTGGTACCGACACGATCATTAGCGGTCGCCGCGAATAGTCGGTTACACGCGGATCGACTCCGGGCGATGCCGGGCCCAACGGATCGTGCGCCTCGTGGGAACGGAACGGCCGTCGGCGCTGAAGCGTTTCAGGAAGCTCTTCGTGTTACGCTCCCGCGGTCACCAAGAAGAGAGCGGGGTCTTCTCTAACGACGGCCGTTCCGTGCCGTTGTCTCGGCAGCGGCGACTCCTCCTTACATTCTGAATCGCTTCGACGACGACGCCCACGCTCCAATCGGCATCCTTAACACCCAGGAAAATGGGGACTCGTCGCGCGCGCGAAGAGTTTTCCGCCAGCAAACGGGGGGCGAGCTCCGTAATTACGCGCGACGCGTGATGCTACACGATTAAAAGTCTTCGATCAGTACGTACATCTTTTTATGATCTCAATCAATAATATGTGTAGGATAATCAATTTTTTCTAATAATATTTAATATATTTTGTTTTTTTATTGACAATATTCTGCCGAATCGTTAGTATATATTTTTACTTTGGTATTTGTAACATCTAAAATTGTGCTCTTACGAAACACAAAACAGATAAAAAAGATACGAATAAGAATCATCACGATAGTGCTTTGTTTATATATTTAAGGCGAAGGAATCAAGATTTTGTATTAAAAAATATATTGAATAATACATAAAATGTACGTATTGACTATTGACCTTATCCTGGCTATATATCTGTGTCGGCAGCGTCACGAATGATCCGTAACTAAATTACCATCGAAGTTGTAACTATATATAGCCAGTGGACGGCGATGTAATTAAGCGGGTTAGCGCGCCGAGCAGAAACTTCGAACATAAGTCCGCCCGATCATGTCGGTCGGCTGCAATTTGTAAAGACGAAACACGCCCATCGTGCTATTAAGCTCGATCGCGAGTTAAGGTGTATCAGCTTGTGCGATCGATTCCACGCGATAACGTTACTTTGTATCACATGTAACATGTAATATTGGCAGTCAATTATTCCAAGTCACAAACCGATTACGGCTTAATGGAACATGTGACAACTCCGGAACGAAACTTTCACCTGCGAAAGTTACTCGTTTTTAACGAAGGCCGCCGATTACGATCGTAACGATTTTGATTTTGTCTTCGGAAGTACTCGATTTCTTTCGAACAGCTGCGACAGAAGTCTCTGCGAGTGAAATGTTCAATTTTTATCGTCTCAAGACGAGAAGTCCTGTTCAGACTTCTTTTTTACAGAGGCATTTATTACTCATTACGTGTGGTGCTGTCTAAGAAAGACATCCTACAATAAACATTAATTTTCATAGATATATTATGCGCTGTCGTAGACAAATAACTATAATGTAGGGTTTTATGTAACGAATAGTGCAAGTATCTCGGTTGAAGTCGTAAGGCATTATATAAAAAACATCGCAGCTTCCTTGCCGGGGATGAAAATCGAGTGGTTGACCCCGCAATTCGAAGGTTAATCTATACCTCGTACCTCACGCGACTCGTAATTTACGCGCCCCATTTCTTATCGCGAGCACCGCGTGCGTGCCAGAGATTGCACTCGAAGCGCTTCGCGGCCCGCGATCCGAATCATGGAGATGCAAGGGGCGGTGCACGCGGCGTCGTTAACGTTGACGTGGGCAAGGTGCGACCGGAGGATACGCGGTTGACTGGTGCGTCGTCGCTGAAGAGGCTCCTCTATACGCGGATGCACGAGCGGCAGCGGGGCGTCTTTGTCGGGGCGCCGGGGGATTTCGCTGGAAATGACTCCCTGCACCGCGGGAATTGCCACGCAATGTTTGTTTCAGTAATGTCCAGGAAATGCGTATACGATTAATGGCAGGCCGCAAAAATGACCGAAACACTCAGCTCTTCCTCTCATTATGGGCTCGATGCTTAGACCGAGTAGAATTATCGTTCATTACGTACATCCGGGTAAAGATCTGTTTATCATCGCGCGCACGCATACAGCGAAGTAAATAATCAACCGAATCGAAAGATGATAATCGGATTGAAATTTTTTAAACAGAAAACGTAGGATAGTACGGGAAATGAAAAAAAGATTTTAAACGCTGTAAATATATATGTAAGATATATTATGTTGATTCTAATAAGTAAATGGAAAATTATTTCTAGGTGAAGCAAGCGGTCCTATATATATATTGTTAGTGTAGTGCGGGAAATAAATTTGATGACATCGGTGTTGAATATTTCATACAATGTCTCCAGTAAAACAGCTCGATATGCTAATTGTAAGAAGACAGGTGGCATTGTGCGTAATTATACTTACGTAAAAACTTATACATGCATAAGTATTGATTACATAATAAAATCTTTTTCACTTTCACACCGAGGTAGTGAAGTTTTATGACAAAATGTGATTGATTCCAGAGATGATTGTACGTCAAGGGAGAGAATAAAATTCCGTTTCAATTAATATTATTCCGTTTTTACGGGACGCTTATGCGAATTTCTTTCGCCGTTCTTTGGATGACTATCCGGATCGGGATGACGATCGGAAGGGAACCGTGTAAATTCGCTTTAAGCAAAACCATTCATCGGCAGCTGTCTGATGGACCAGCGAATCGCGCGTCCCAGAGAACGACGCCGCACCAATTCCGCAATAACCGAATGACTCCATCGGCCCGCCGCCGCCGCGCCGTTGCGGAATCCCTTCTCTCCTTTTCTCCTTTTCTCCTTTTCTCTCTCTCTCTCTCTCGTTTTCTTTCTCGCCCGCCCTGCCGCCACCTGCTATCGGTTTCCCGTTGGTCGAGAAGCCGGAGCGAAATTCCCACGATCACGGGCACCTGCGCTCATTCAAACAGCGATTCCCGCGATAGACGCTCATGAATATTAAGCCGGACAACAATGAGACGGGATTTAACCGAGAGAGGACACAGCTTATATCCCGGGCTCTTCCGATTCCCCCCTCTCCCCCCGTTACCCCGCCCCACTCGTTCCCTCGTCGTCTCCACCCGCTACGACGGCCCCCCCCCCCCCCCGGGGCACGTCGTGATGGCTCGTGCGTACACGAGCGCGCGGCGCATTCATTCACGAACGGCCGCGGCTCATTGTGCCGCCAACTGTGTCCAGTGCTACCTTTGATTCCCGATAATTTCGTATTCGTGAATGAAGGGTGGTGCGAGCGGTGAATCGGCTGCTCCGGTCCCCCTCCGGGGCAAAGTTGCCGGGGGATAGCGACCGGGGGGGTTCCATTCACGAAAGAGAAATACCGGCGTACGATTGCACGTGTTTTACGACGCGTTTCGCACCGGCGCGGGCGCGGCGCGGGCGAGCGCGGGACGCCTCTCGCCGCGATCGCGGCCGGACCGGAAATTGAAATTTCGCGTGAGGGTATGCGGCGTCCCGGCGAAACGACGCCGGGGCCTGCCATTTCTCTCCCACGGAAGCAGCCACAGCATTTGTCATGAGCCGCGGGCCGCGAGTGTCAAAATTATGTACGAGAGTCGATGGCGGAGATGAAAAGAGAACATCTTTCGAGCGTCCTTCTGTCGTTTCAGCGACGCTCACGTTATTGCTGCGTTGCGTTGCCGGTATACAAGAATGCCCCCCCGGTCCTTACCGTGCCACTTTTCATCCACTTGAGATGCTTATCATTGCGTTTATAACTATTTATTTATTCTCGTTGCGTGAGGGAATCTAACGTGAATCAACATAATCGTATGTTAAAAACGCATAAGGGCTAGTCGTGGGAACAGAAATGTTATTGTCTCATACAAAATATCCTTTATGTTAATGTTACCATATTTTACGCTAACGCAAACATTGAGCACACGTTAACGGCTTTAATAATAACGATTTTTAATAATAACGATACTCCGCGTACGCGAATAAATTTTTTTTCGTGCGAATTTGCAAGTCGGATAGGAGAAAAAAATTCTTTAAAAGATCGGCTTAAAGAGATGCGAGCGATTTCTCACCCAACGCATTATCGCCGCAAAAAAATGTATGTTTACATTAGATCGTCCGGTAGCCGATCCCTAATTAAGACAGAAAATTGATCGGTAAAGACAGTGCTCACGCATTCCGTTATATCAATATTTTAGGCAGCCTGAGGCACCACACAGAGTCGTTATAAACGTTAATTCGCTTTCTCTCCCGATATCTTCAATTATCGAAGGCTTCCACAGGAAGCGCAGCTGTTTTTTTTTTAGAGCAGATTTCTTATCCCGTCATTTGCATTCAGATCACGCGCCAATTAAATCCATGAGCAGACACGATACATTAAATTAAGATTTAAAATTTTATTTGCGCTTCTGCTTTATAAATTTCGCTGGTTACTCATTAAACGTCTGCATTTAGAGGCTTTATCTGTTCTTTAATCTCCGAACAATATTTATTCCGAAATACCTGCGAAAACGAAAGACATTTGTAGCAAGACGCAAAAGAGCACTTTGAATGTTCCCCGAAAAACGTGTGCTAAAAATCGATCCGATTACCTTCCCTGATTTCCGACGAATTAGGCAATTGCCGATTAATTTCCTGTCTCCATTTGGGATTGAAAGAAGCGATTTAGTTAATATGTCATTTCCGGTGTTGATATTGCATTTTGTCAAATACCGCCTCATATATCATACTTGCAATAGGTGTTTCTGTCATTAAAAAATTTAACTCGCAACAAAATTTAAAACAAAATTTCCTTTCTAATTTCATTTTGCGTTTTCTGATATTTATTAAAACAAATTATGATTATCTAAAGACTTATTAACACATGATAATTATCATTGGTTGTTTCGTAAAGTGTAGTATTTCGGTATTAAACATTTAATATAGCAAGTCGAACTTTCGACGATTGTGAATGACACATGCATCGAGCCGCTCGACATTTACGATCCCCGCGCTCGCGACGTCCAGAAAATCCGACGATCGCTCGCAGGGACTAGACGCGTGCTTGGCGCGGCACGCACACGCGTGCACGCGAGTCACGGCGGTGCGCACGGTCCGGAAAACAGGAGGGAGAAGGTGCCGAAGAGCGCGAGAGCGGGAACGGCCGTGCAAAGAGTGGAAAGAAGAGGAAAGAGGCGGCAGCAGTAACAGCAGCAGCAGCGACGGCGGCGGCGGCGGCAGCAGCCGAAGCGGCGATGAGGGGGGGCGGAGAAGGAGGAGCAGGAGGAAGCGAGCAAAAGGGGGCCCCTTCGTCGGAGGCTACCGTGAGAACGAGGCGAGGCATCGCGTCCCACACGGGCCCTTCAGCCGGCACGGGGCCCGACAGAGACCGCAACAGTACGGACCCCCGAGCGCTGGGGCCCGCTGCCCGGGCCCGTGCTCGCGACAGAGACAACGACAGGCGCGAGCCTCACACGCGACTCGCACACGTCCGAGCCGCCCGAGCCGTGAACACAAACCGCGTTTTTTTCATCCTCGGCGCTACCTCCCTCCTCCTCCTCCTCCTCCTTCTCGTCCTCCTCTACCGCCTCCTCCTCTTCTTGCTGCCGTTACCGCCGCGCTCTGCCACCAGCCTCCTTCTCGTATTTCCGTCCTTTTTTCTGCGAGCTCCGGCCGCTACCGCGACGGGCCCCGCTCGCGGTGACTTCGCGCTTTTTTCCCCTGTTTTTCATTATGATACGTTCGCGGCTTTTTAACACGTTGCCGTCTTCTAGGCGGCGATTATATGCACGTAGGCATTGATACCTTTATATTGGGCAATATGAGAGAGCGAGATGTTCGAAGATTTTCGTGAATGAATCGATTTATCATAGAGCAGAAGCACGTTGCGTGAAATAGCAGCCCTCAGGGAGAGAAGAATAAATACTACAGATTGTTTAAAATTAACATTCAGAATTCTAGAAAACTAACCGTACCTGAATAAAAGAGCAAAAACTACAACAACTTAATATTACTGAAAGAGCAAGGACTGTATACATTCCTCGTTGCTAAAATTATACGAAAAAAGCACGTAAATTCCCAAACATCATTTGGCACATTCTCTCTCTTTCTTGGCCGACTTTCGCTTTGTTATTCTCTCGACACCTCTTATCCAGCCAAATATCTTGTTCTCTACGTAATGTACGGCTTTCACAACGACTTTGCCCAGCTGAGGATTCATTCTTGGCTATTACAAACGTGCCCGCGCGTTCTCGAGCGTTCACACTTGTTGCGCACTTTCTCCAGACGCCTCGTCCTCTCGTTCTTTTCCTCGCCCTTTTCGCCGTCTTGACGCTTTATCGGGCCCCAATTTCTGGCTGCGGGCCGGTGCGAGAAAGGGTGCCGACGCCACGGTTCGTGCCGCGAAGTATCATGCGGGGTCTTGGCCTCGCCAATCAACCGCAATAAACTTAAAAAAAGGGGGGCAAACCGAGCTACCTCTTTTTACGTGCACGCGAAGAAGACTGCGGCCGCGGATCGGCGATCGTAAACGGCGAGAGGGTGCACCACAATTTTACACCACGTGCGTGGGAAATAAACGTGCTGAGAAACGCGCGGCGGATGTATCAAGGAAGCTGATTTCGCCGGGCAGCGGAGTAATCACTCGTAATTTTGAAAGGATGAGAGTATCTTGGGAAAGAAATTTGTATCTGCCCGATTTTTAAAAGCAATAATTATTGCGTGCAGGCGAAGGCTTTTGACCCTTTTCAAGGCTTTGAAAATGTTGCATCCAGAGGAAAGTGGCTCAAAGAGTCTGAGTTTATATGGGATTACCTTCCACGCATAAAGTATACTAAATTCTTCGAATTTCTCCCTATCTAAGAACTATTTAGTTTATTTGAATACGAAAGAAACAATTTTCTCGAAAGAAAAAGATATACTAAATTCTTCGAATTTCTTCTTATCTAAAAACTATTTAATTTTTAGAGGAAAACCTTTCGAGGAAAGGGCCGAAAGGGCGATTACGTTCTTATTTTTTTCCCTCGTATTTATGTACAATAATAAAACTAAATAGGTTCTAGAAGAATTCGAGATTCAAATAGAGGAATCTGTCATATTTAATAGATATAGAACCTTAGCAAATTCTTTTTTATTTAAAAACTATTTAGTTTACTTGAAATTTTTGGATATGAATCAATTATTTTCCTTACGAATGTTAATCGCATTTTTAGGAACTTGTAACATTTAACTTTAGACATAGCTATCATAAGTTTTAGATAGCACGGGAAGATCGGCCTCGGAGAAAAGATTAATCTATCGGATGATACCGCATATCCTTCAAGGAAGCTTGTCGGTATTCGGTGCGGAAGTTTTTATTTATTCTTCCTCATCGATCATCATCGCGCCTTGTGTTCGCCGCACGAGTCTCACAGTTCTCGTGTGTCTGTCGGTCTACCGAGCAAGGGGAGGGGGGAGGGGGGAAGAGGAAGAAAGAGCGAGCCGTTCACTGCTTGAAATACCAGGAAGGAAAACAATAATTAGTTGATGTCACCCGACGTTGAAACCGCCCGTGCAATATCGTTCGCGTCGTTATCAGACCGCTTGTTATCGCTTGTGCCGTATCGCGGCCCGCTACGCGAAGCGTGCGAATGTTTACGACTCGTGTCGGATTCTAATACGTCGGTTGGCGTCAATGAAAGCACGCCGAAGAATCGGGCGCGTCTGCACGTCTCGTGAATGACAGCACCGGATACAATCCGTACACACGAGCTGTCGCTGTGTGAAAGGAGTGATAGATCACACGATTATACGCCTTAGAACACAATGATATAACGATGAATATAGTTGAATAAAAGGAGCGTTGATTTTTATTAATTTTAACGATTTATATTCGTCATGCCAGTGTATTATTAGCGAAAGGTATACAATATTTTTGAAAAGCGTTTGTCTAGAAGCTACTGCTGAATCCAAGTGATCTACCGAGTTAATTAAATTCACACAAAGAAATAAAATCTATTTTATGCATCGTGGCACTCTCTCTTTGGTATTTTCACCCTTCAATTTTAGTGGAACACATGGCTTTGGAAATTTTCACGCGCACACCTCGATGCGTGAAGTACTAGTCTATCTATAACAGAAGACTCTGAGAGAAGAGTCTTAGCGCCGTCGTGAGACTAATCACCCTAATGTAGCTCGGAGATCACGACGGTCATCTCTATAAAAATTCCTCGTTGACATGAGCGACGAGGCAGCTCCAGAAGGCAACGCCAAGTGCAAATGCAGTCGGCACGGCGTGTCTGCAGCAGTTCCTTCAGCATCTGGCAGCTCCAGTACACAGAGATAATCTTAATGAGTTTCGGCTTATCATCTCGAGTGAGGCAGCCGAAATCCCGCGGACGTGACGCGCCTCTTGAGGCCTCCACAATGGTGTCTTTTCAGCGCTGTCACGAAGTGGAGCGTCACGCGGCACGAAACGCGATCGATGCTCATCGATGAGATATCACTCGTAATTACTGATTACCAAGTGTCGCAAATACACCGAAGTATTATAGCACAAGCGACGGTTTTAAATAATTTATCTTGCGTGCCTGGAACTTGTTCTTTAAAAGTCAATCGCCCTTTCAAAAATAATCCCCCGATCAGTGCATCAATTTTCTTTTATTGCCGTTTTACGATTTCTATCTTAACATTTGAATTTGCCGCATTACTCTCGAATTAGTTAGCGTTGGTACGAACTAAATTCCAGTTCTTTCCCTGTCACGATATGTTCCGATTAAGAGCGGCATTTTTGCGCGAGGAAACCAGCTGTCTTCGTAGCCGCATTAAGACAAGCTCGATGCTAATGAAGAGATAATCGCCAACGGGCTACTTTACAATTTAGGTGTACGATAATTTTAGAGTTGCGAGATGCGATTACAGCTGACCGCTCATTTGAATTCACGCGCTATCATCGCAATCACAGGGGCGACATATTGCTCCTTACGACATTTTTGTCGCATATACGATGTTTACGACTCGGTTCGTGCGCTATATTAATTAGCAGTCGACGTGATTGTTAAAAAAAAAGCTCTTACTGCCAACGTAAACGATTTGCCGGCAAAGCGGATGCGATAGCTGAGAACGATCGAGATGCCGTAATTATAGCTCGAGTTTGAGGTTTTATGAAATTGCCGCGATCTTGCGTTTATAGAAAATATTTAATGTACGATTATACAAGAACTCGCGAAATTATGCACGTGATTACGAGATGCGCTATACGATCGCGGTCTTCTTGTACCATTTCCCTAATCACTAATCCCTAATTACAACCCGTTCGTCGTGTTTTCCCCCTTTATCACTGGGTTCAGGAAAGGATATCAAGTTTTGTCTAGAAACAATTCTAATTTGCAGTCGCAAGCTTTCAGTATCTAACCTTCTATAACCGAAGGGGAAAAACATTGGCGAACGTAACACGATCGCGTTCTACAGAAGCACCAAACGTGCCATAGCGGTTTCCGCCTCATTATCGACGGATATGTGGTAATGGCATTCTGATTGAACGTTGCTTGCTTTCACTGAACGCGATGGCTCGTGTTACGACTGGGCGCATTGCGAACTCGGCACGATCGCTATATTTTGCAAACAAATTCGACGCGAGCGTGCGCCCACGGACGCGCGTGTAAAATTGGTAATCTAATCCCATTCGCCACGCAGGGCATTAATTATCGTATATACGGCGTAGCTTAAACAGTAACCACTAACCGCCTTCGCGGTATACTAGTTGACGAACAAACAAAATCAGAATTAACGTTGGTAACTAACAATTAAAAAAAAAATACTTATATATTTTCCTTATCTTATTTTTTTATTATAATTATCTATATGGATTATCGCAAAATACGAAAAGCTCTCTGAGATTTGGTGTACGAAAGGATTTCGTGCGATTGTCGTGAGAAAGTTTAACGGAACTGATTTGGCAATGTCATTCAAGTATATTGACTTTAAATTATTCTCTCGTGTACACACACACAGCCCCCCTCGTGTTTTTGTCAGCTCATCGATACGCACGGTTGCACGCGCGCGCGCTCGTGTATGGGTACAACGTACAACACAACGAAGCATTTGGAGCGACCTTCCTATCCAAAGTAGCTTCTCCGGAGGGTTCGTAGTCGGGTGAGGGTAGCCTGTGCCGGAATGGCAAGCGGAGAGCATCGAGTCAGTTGGTGTAGAGACCTCACCAAGTGCACCCGCTTGCGTGTCTAATGTCAGCCCGTCCCGACCTGTCAATCCGCTCGACGTGTCGTCGGTATACACGCGTTATCCGATATTTTATCCATTTACATTTCGACACGGGAGATGTAAAATGTCACGGCGAGACGCCGTAAGGCAAATCGGCTCGTGATATGATCGCACTGTTTGGCAAAATTCTCCCGGGAAACGATACCGCCGCACGCGCCGTCCTGTGCGACTTTGTTTATTCGATCGGATAAACAAAACGGCAGGATTAAACATTTCACCAGTGTTTCTAGTAATTCCCTCAAATGACAATTTTCACAATTATTGACTGCTGTTGGAGCTGCCAATTTTGACAAAGGTACACTTTTCTACTGAAAATCTTATTACTTTTTTATATGTTATTTATGCACATTTTATCCTGTTAAATTCATAGTGCCAAATTATATTCAATTTGAGTCATTTAAAACCATTTCTCACGGGTTATCACTGCTCCTAATCAATATGTTGTTAATTTAATTAAACAATGGAGTTAAAATAATACTATTTTGTGTTAAAATAATAAATTTTGACATACATAGTAGTTAAAAATAACAAAATGTTATTTAACTTAAAATATTAGTTTACATTTCATCCTTTAATATTTAACAATGTATTATCAGAGATTGCTATATCTTTCGTTTAAAATTAAATTTCTTCTTTCTGAAAAGTACATAACAATCATTCTTATCTCCGTGAAAGAGTTAATTTTTGCGTACATTTCTTAGATTGCGCGATCAGTATTATATCATTGTTATAGACAAGTATTAATTTAACGATGAATATTTTGCACGGCTGTGAATGAAATTTCTAATGCCGGTTCTCGTCGGCGCCGTCCGGATCTATTTGATCTACGGCTTTATAAATCGTACTAGTTGATCATCCGGCACATTTGCACATACTGGCGCTCATGCGTTTTATTTATTGAATAAATTTGTTGGCTGCTAGCGAAACTGCATTTGACTTTCTCTCTCTCTTTACACATTTTCTTATCCGGTTTAACTAGCTATATTTAGCTTCGTCGACGATTTTGTTTAATTACTGGTTATATATTCAAATACAATATTATTTATTCTCACATGACTATAACTGTAGGCTGTGAATTAGCTGTAAATAAAAAAGTGGATTCCGAACTTAGAAGATATTCAGCAAACTAAAGATTTAAGCGTTTGCCGTGCGTGCATTTGCATTTTTTAATGTTCTTTGCGATATTTATATTTATTATAAATTATCATGCAACTACCTGGGCTCGGACTTTAATTAGTCCTGCTCTTGTTATTACGATACTTTATTAGACTCTTTCAATTAGAATTATTCAATTTGTATTATATATCGATTGTACATCGATTGCTTCTTTTGCAGTTTCTAGTTCCCTTCTTGGATTTATGTCTTTCCCACCTGCAATGATGTCGTACGATTATCCTCATCCGGTCTCGAGAACGTACCAATACAAGAAGGTATCGTGATCCATATAGTTAAGCGTAAACGATAAGCACCACGTTTTCTTCTTCTATAACTGTGCGAATTAGAAATGTATAGTGGCGGGCAGGCAATTAAATGCCGCTTGAAATATTTAATATTTAATTACGTACGCGAAAGATTGTGTAACAAGTTTGCGCAGCTGCTTGCTTTTCAATCGAAGCCGAAGTTCGCACATAAGTCGCATTTGTCAATTGCCGGCGGTAGAGATCTATTTTTAGGATTACAGGCGTACGATTGCTTATCGATGCGGTTAATTATAGCTTTGTGTTGTGCGGTAACATTGATACAACATTAATAAATGGTGATTATTAATAGCAGTTGGCCTCACGTGATACAACGTCAATAGTACGAGCTAAGCTCGAGAAACATGAATTTATTCAAAGAATATTGAAATATAACAATTCCATTTGCATACGCGATAATCTCAATTTTCGCGACATTCACCGTTCCATAAATCAATAGCCGAGTACTTGGTGTTTGATCAGACGCACATTTATGCTCGTCGCGGCAGCAGCAACTGATTTCTTTTTTCCTCGACGACCTGGCACCTGGAGTCGCACGACATAAATTCGTATCTCTTCTCGCGGCCGAAGAAATCGTAATCGATGAGGAATGGCGCGTGGAACGAATTACCGGTCGCTAATTGAAGCTAAATCATCGCTCCGGCTGTCCCGACGCCGCGATGAAACAACAAGACCTTGATTCTCGCGCGCGGCTCGACGCCGTCCAAGTTACAAATCGAAGATTTCTTGAATTAATGCCGGAGATAAAGTGACGGCGCGGCATGTAGCTCGATTATTACTTACGTTCTGACGCGATTCCCACCTTCGCATCCCGCCACGTCGTAAATTAGCACTTTACATTGTGATGGACGATCAAACACGCCATGCATGATCGAGATGCAAAAGATTTCGCCGAGCCTGGTCGATGCTGCACGAATGCTCGAAGTTTTCAGCCTGTAACCGTAAATATTCGAATGTTTTCACGTCGATTTAGAGTATAAAACTATAAAATTTTGGCTACGATTATAACCGGTGAACGTCCTTAATATCTTAAATAAAGCAGACTCTATTAAATAAAGACTCTCTTTTCAATTCTCTCTAAAGAGCCCTTATCGCTGCCGTGAGATATTGATTAATAAAATATAACGTGTGTTCAATCAGATAACAAAGCCGCTTTTGGAAAGGAAGAGACGAGCGCGGATAAACCGTTGTCTCGACGAACTCAAGGATCTCATGGTGGACGCACTAGAGGTAGGTGCGCTGACGCTTTTTATTATCAGTATAAAATATCTAGTATTATAGACTGAAACAGCACAGCTGCGTATTAAAGTGATAGCAGCAAAATACGATTGCATAATAAAATCTTTATTATATATCTAAAATATTAAAAAGAGAGAAGAGGTCTACACAAATATTAGGCGTACTTAGTAACTCCGTTTCTTCATACATCCTCAAATCAATATATTTTGAACAGGTGTTTCGCAAAAGAGTTGTGAGTTACGCGTAAGATGTAGTTGGATGTAATAATGGTACGCGACTTCGCGCGTTTGCAGCTTTTTTGCGAGTGCCAATTAACTTTCACTCCGCGCGATCCCTTTTTTTTCCTTTCTTTCGCACGATCGAGATAAATTGTTTAACGGCGAGAAAAGGTGGCGACATTCCCGAACGCAGCAATCTTGGAGCCGATACCATAGCCTGGTTCAGCGAGCACGTGCTATGCTCTTTTTTTTCCTTCCCCCTGGGCCCTGGCGCGTTGGGCGAGCCTTCGGAGGAAACGCGTGTTTCTTGCTCGACTCCCACCGACTCTATTTATGATACCGGGTGCTCTCCCCTCGCACGTCACCGCTCCTGCTGCAATTTTACGGATCGCGACTAGCAGGAAACGCATTCTCCGGCCGCAACTACGCGTGCAGGCGATTTTGCTTTTAAATATTCTCAGAGCGTGGGAACCTGCACCCGGCGAACGAGTGTCAACAAAATAATATTCAGTGCGTAGTCAAGCGGACCGCGTTTACACGCGCTTTAAGCGTACGTGATATTTAAATATCCTCAATTATCGCCGTCTAATCTCTAATGATAATTGCGTCCCGGCGTTGTGCTCCGCGCCTATTTACTTTGCACATTTAGCGCTAAGCGCAACCGCGCAATTCTCAGTTCGCGATAACACGATCCGGATAAACTGAAAAATTAGACGCATTTATTTAAGATTTAAAGTGGTTGTCGCGTAAATCGCAATTCTTAAGAAAAATTTGAAAATTTTACTATATGTTAATAAATGTGATATCTACACGTCTGTATAACTTAAAAGTAATTGACCGTCCCGTATAGAAGGACACTTTAGGAATACTATAGTAAAAAAAACCCGAAATTATTGACCATTTAGATTTAGAAATACAATTATAAATATAGACCTCGATTTTCACGATTATTCGATGTAAAGAAGCGATTGGAGGAGAAAAATAAAAGAATAGTCTTTTGTTCTGTGTGTCAAAGACAGAACTATCCAAAAGTTTTCAGCCTGTAACCGTAAATATTCGGATGTTTTCACGTCGATTTAGAGTATAAAACTATAAAATTTTGGCTACGATTATAACCGGTGATCATCCTTAATATTTTAAATAAAGCAGACTCTATTAAATAAAGACTCTCTTTTCAATTCTCTCTAAGAGCCCTTATCGCTGTGAATATAAAATTCTGTGCTGTACCAAAACAATTAAATCTGTTAGAACAGAATAAGCGTACATGTGACAAAATTATATATGTATTTGAAAAAAAAAACAAAAAAACTGTTTTATAAGCAATGTGAATTTTTCAGCAGATTTTTTGCTACTTTGCTCTGAAGAGAGTGTCTTAAACTGTTTTCATTAAAAAACATTTTTGACATTTTGCCTATCCATGTAAATTGTAGAACAAGGATCTATTGTTAACTTAATTTCGGTCAAAATGTCACATATCCCCTTTCTGTTCTCACTGATTCAATTACAAAAGGACTGACGCGTGATCTCTATTATTGTGATTTATAGCATTATCTTCCTCGACAAACGCGAAGTACTGTAATAAAATTCAGCTTTAAATAATCGTGCTTAGCGTTAAATATATCGTATTTCGAGAAAAATACTGTCACAATCCATAAATACACAAATTTCAGGAAAGCAAAAACAAGTTTAATTCAATTTTTTAAATTGTGAGATAATTAACGCAATTACAATTACAATATTTTGTTATAATGAAACTTATACTATTTTTTAAAGAGATCTGCTGTGATTTACTTGTCAATTCACTTATGACACCATTCATCCAAGAAATCACAACAAAAAAATAACGAAACTTCTGCCCCGTGCAGCGAATTTCACACATAGACTTGTGATACTATTATAGCACGTTAGGCATACTTTTTATAGGCCTAACTTAAAATCAAAATTGTGAGTTGTGACAGTATTTTTCTCGGGGTGCGATATGCGAGAATAAGAAGGTTGATTTCTAGCAATAAGATTTTTTCCGCGTTTGAAAACAGCGGGCAAACCGATGGCGCATTAAAGAAGCGCTATTACACGTTTCCTGTACTTTACGTCTTAAGTGGTGTTCGCCACAATGCGCTTCGCCACTGATGGCAATTTGTCGATACCGTCTTTCCGCGCGGAACATTCGCCCGCGTGAAATTTACGTTCGCGCATAATTCGCTGAATCAGCGTGAAAGGCACCGCCGATTTCACCATGCTAATTTTCCAACGGCACATTACCCGGTCCGATCGGCACGTTTCGTACGGCTTAATGCCCGCCGACCGGATGCTATTCTTCTCGCAAAACGTCGCGAACTGGCGAGCGTAAAGGCTTCCACGCTCCTCAGGCGCCGTGGCTACGATCCTTTAGAATCGCTCGTCTCCGTTTCTTTTTGTAATGAGCAATCGAGTGACGTAAAGTAAACCGCCCTGCGAGCGTTACGAGCCGGTAACGATACCATCTTAATAGCAATCTCTCTCCTCTAGTGCGAAAAACTCGAGATGTTCCTTTTTGCGGAATCGTTCGTTTTCACGCGGTACTTATTGTTAGTGCAGATGGCCGATGAAAGACTGGTCCGGATGAGAAACGGAAGGGTTAACTTGGTAGAAGCGCGAAATTGTACGGGCATTGCAGCCGATATAATGACCATTACACACTCGGTTGTAATTTAAAATATGATTGGAAGAACAAATTTGATCGACAAAATCGATTATAAAGTTATCAGAATTAACATTCGTTATATTTTCTGCACGATAGTGACGACAGCTGCTTTCTTATCGATATTGCATACTTGATTTCTTTTTAAATCCGTATTTCACAGGAAAAATAAAGTGTGTACATACAATATAAAAATGTGTGTATGTAATGAGTATGTATGAGTTTGATAAAACTAGAATGAATTGCAGACCGAGGGCGAGAACATCAGCAAGCTGGAGAAGGCGGATATCCTCGAACTGACGGTGCGTCATCTGCAGAAGCTGCAGGCCTCGCGGCCCTTCGGATTATCGGCGACGATCGCCGCGAGCGGCGACGAAATTTCCGCGGAGAGCCGCTGGCAATCCGGCTTCGGACATTGTGCGGCGGAAGCCTGCAGATTTCTCTCGTCGCTTCCAGGTGAAGCCGCGGAGAGGCTGGCGAGACACCTCGCAGCTGGTCTCCAAACGGGCCGGCAGACAAATTCACCGGTAATTATCGTCTTCGATCTGTGAGTAATTAATGAGCGGCATGGCACGGGGAGAAAGAAAGCGACGAGGATAAACGAGGCCAGAGTTATGCGATCAAGCAAGGAATATCGAGTACATATTATATGCATGGATACACATTTCTCGCCGATCGCGTCTCGTGAATTCATATCGTAGTTGACGGCGCGTCGCTACTGTTTGCAGCCAAAAAGAGACGAGTTTTAATTAGGGCATTTCACTTTTCGGTATAAAGTATTACGTCACGTCATTTACGATACGGCTCGCCAACGCTAGTTATTGTCGTTTATGAGATATAAAGTGCTCGCCTCATATAACGAGTCACCGTGTGTACATCGAATTCACAATAAACTTACCGGCTTACGCGAGGGAGTCGCAACCCGCAATTTATTGCAATTACATTTCATGCGTGTATTTGTTGCAGCGCTGGTAACTGATGGTTAAAGTTGAAAATTATGGAAACAGTAATATTATAATTAGTCAGTCATTTAATTATTCGTTCATAAGCTGTGAAAAATTTCGGTGTTCTTCATATCTTGTTTATGAATCATTACGAAAATGTTTTTTATTTCTGTTGTTATTCTCACGCTTCATGATTATCTTCCATAAACTCTTGCGATGCTGCTAAAAGGAAGTTTGCGTAAATAAATTCCGCGATAAAATAAAATATATTATAAAAAAATATTAAAATTCCTGTTTATGGAAAACGGGTAAGTTCAGTCACGTCATACGTCTCACGAAATTATGCCCAAAAATGGCGAAAAAGTTATCGCGATTGGGCCGCGGGAATAGCGCGAGTCGCAAAGATTTATGATCGCGAAGTGCTAACGACCGCCGTAATGACGACAAAAAACGTGTTCTCCTCAGCCGAAAGCCAACCTGTTATCGCCTACCCTGGCCAATCTGGATCGCATCGCCAACGTCGTGGCACCTTGTCCCGTCGGCACCTCTGGCGAAATTGACTCGGCGATACTCTCCACGAGCACGTCGCCGATAAGATCCACGCCTCATGCCGATAAAACTGTCGGCGGAGTCGCGTCGACGACGACGATTTCCTCCACGCCTCGATGCCGAGCCTCGATGTCGCTCGTTAGTGGCGATGAGAAATTAACAGTAAATTGCAGTGCCAAACCGAAGAGTCTGAGGGACCGGCGATCGCCAACGACGACAACGACTACGATGACGACGTCGAGGAATAAAACGAATGATCCGCATGACATTAACGCCGATGACGATGAAGAAATCGACGTTGAGCGCGTGGATGACCGCGACCCGATGTGGAGACCATGGTAGCGCCGAGCGCGTGAAGATACTTTGTAATAAAAGATCGGTGATATGCATTCCTTATACAGACTCTGTTTGAGAACTTGTTTATTTTATCTACTTGTGCTTTGATATATCGGAGAAAGACAACTTTCTTCTTAATAAAAATGTGAAAAAGGCACCGAATATTGTATATTCTGGACTTGCTGACTAAAAGTAAAGAACATGGGGTTCGAAATTTATTTTTCGGTTACTTACAGGTTTATATCGTTTGAAAGACTTAATTAGAAACTGATGGTAAATCTCTGCAGGATATATTGTGTATAGATAGTATTGTATTAAGTGTAAAATATATTTTAACAGACTGCAGTTGAATTATCGCGAGAAATGAAGAAATTGGAGAAAAGTTATCAGAAACATGCATATACACGACAGAGAACAGTTTTTATTAGAGATTAAGTTTAAAAGATTTTTTTAAACAATAGTTCTTCTAAATGTTAATTTTTTATTTTTAAGTATTATTTTTAATAATTTGAGAGGATAAAAAACGAGATATATATGTAATTTTATGTAGTTTGCAAAGTCTGTTCAATATCTTTGTTATATTAAATGCTGGTTGCAATACACTGTATACCTTACCTAAACCAACAGAGATTGATAAAGAGATCATCAATATCATAAAGTTACGTAATATTACGCTAATTCTGTGTTACTTTGGTACTTGGCTTTAAATCGGTAGATAATAGTTTATCTTTAGATAATTCAGATTATTACTTACGATTAGACTTGTGATATGTTAAAGAGCGATTTTTTTTATTGTTTTAAGTATCTTAAGAGACAGATAACTAATATCACATCATTTTCACATGTTTTATTACTACAACGAATGAAACATACAGATGCACCTTACTTCAATTATAATCTATTACTACATATAATTTATTATGCCACGAGTTTTTCCATTTAAAATATATATCTTTATTACATTAATATTAGGGAAGCGTTACAATCTTACAATTAATATTATAATATAGTTTATTCACATAGGATTATTTTAAAGAAACATATTACCGTACATTTATTTATGTTGATCTACACGTTGGTGTTAACAAATATACTTCGTGCGTGATTAATCTGTGATAGCGATAAGAAATCCAATATTTGGTATTATACATATATAACTTGAAAGATTTTTAATAAAACCTTTAAGTCTAGTTTCGTGTGAGTACCTGATTTATTAAAAAGTTCTATTATTTTAAGTATCTACAAATAGTTTTAATAATCAATACATTTTTTTAAATGCATGTTAATTTTAAAATCTTTAAAGTCCGTATCTACACAAAAGATATATATGTATTTTCTAAAGAGATATTTATTTATTTATTTAAAAAGATATTATTTATTTATTTAAAAAGAATTAGCAATATATTTTTAATTAATAAAAATGTAATAATCTTTTACTTATAGTATTAAATATCGAACTGACGAAACATTGAAATAATAATATTTATTGCATTAGTTTAAATATATTTTATCAAATTAAAAAAATTTTTTTTAGTACCTATTGCAAATTGCTTATTTTTCGGAGAAATTAATGTTCCAGTCTGAATTACTAGAGCTTTATATTTTTTTTATTATCAATTATAGAGTTAGGATTTCTTCAATATAGAAGATATTTATGTCGCCATCTATGACAATATCTGAGAAGTTATTTTATAAGAAGAAATAAAACTGTAAACATTTATATTTTAATATTTTCTGCATTTTGTAAATGCAGATTATACTATGATATTTTATGTAATATTCTTCTACTGATCATTTTAATTATAACATGACAATTTCTTCACTGCTCAGAAGATAATGAAGGTAATACTTATAAAGTTTCTTCTGCACAGCGAATGATAGAAAGGATTACTGCTTGCCACTATTTTAGTACTCTTTCATCGTCAGTCGATATTATGCTTATATGAAATATGATTTATTACAATTTTGTAAACCACGCATTACAAAATAAACTTTTTTATATTAAAAAACAATACAACTTTTTTAAATAATAAAATTTTTTCGTATTTGAGTTTTTTAAATATGTTTCGTTTCATACCAACAACTGTTACTGCATCGACTGTTAGTTATATATAAAATATCCAAAATATATTGTCTCTATTGCTCACAGTAGCTTCTGAAATATTTTATAAACTTTTTTAGAATTTATGTAATTCTTAACTGAAACATGTAGCTTTAGAAATTCGATACATAATCTTCTTATATAAAGCAAATATATTGTTATAATTATAATTGTGGCAATATATATCTTTATAATATAAAAATCCACTCAAAAAATTTCAAAAAGATTATTAGAAACAGATATCGCACGTTATCTACAAATTTTACAAAAATATTTATGAATACTATTGTCGCATACATCGTTAAAGAGCAAATAGTGTTGAATGACTAATATTTGACTTTGTACGCACATTTTGCCGAGTCTTTTTTTAGGACAAAACCACAAGTTAACCGCAAGCAGGTAGAGATCGGGGTAGGTCCCGCAGATAAAGAATTTGATGACTGTCGTCTTTCCCTTTTAGAAAGGACACATAGTTTGCCAACAAACGCTTTTCATTGACCATTAATATTGTGGTCACTAAATCAAAATGGCGACGCTATTGTCGGTGACCAAACGGCTCTCATGTAAAAAATGGCGACGTGATTATAAAGCTTTTCCAGTTTCCACTGTGCCGACGCTATTGTGATCAACCGCAATTTAAGTACCTTCCTGCCAACTAGGTAATATAAATGGCATTAAAAAGAAAAAATAAAAGAATAGAAAATAACTTTTCCGTCTTTCAATGAATGATTTTCTTCCACTTTATTTTTTTCATTCTTCTTTGAATTAGTTTCTTTAGCATTCTTTGATTTTCTTCCTACGGAATTTCTTTTTCAGTCGTATATAAGGACCAAAATTAATTTTTAATTATTTATTTATTGTTATATTTTTTATTATACCTATATTATATAAAATATATTTTATTTTATTATATAAAATACATTCCTCAAGAGTCTTTAAATCGTATGCGGTTGACAGTTCTAATTCGTGTGGCCAGATATCTTTTCATGTAACGTATGCCACGATAGTGCTACCGCGGACACAGCCAAATGACTTATTTATTGTTAGCAAATATTAGATATGGATTTAAGTATCTAATACTAGACACTTTGACCTCAAATTTGCCCGACTGCATTCATCTCTCTACGAGACATTATAGGTTCCAGACTCAACTCTAAATCACGTAATTTATTTATTATAAAGTATATATCTTTAAAACAAATACATTACGTGATTTAGAGTTGAGTCTGGATTAATATTGGAACCTATAAAATCTCGCAAAGAGATGAACACAGTCGGGCAAATTTTAGGTCAAAGATAACTTTAAGTCGCGTTTTAACTTATTAATAACAGCTTTTAATCATTTTAAGTTTAGATATGTGGGTGATTAGCCCACAGCATCCTAGAGGGTTGCACATAGCAGTTGCCAGTTGTTACGTGGACCAACAGCTTCGCGTCTCTTTCGAAAGACGGAGCTCAGTTTCTTCGCACGAGAGTCCTCTCGTTAATTTCTCGTGCGGGAGTACAGTTTGGACTATTAAAATTCCTGTGGTGTGGATCAGGTGGATTCAAAGCCGATTTTTCGCGATTACAAGTCTAGCGCTTTACCACTAGACCACGCTGCTACACTATATTTATAATATATAAATTAGATTTTTTCAAAATCAGAAAATGGTTGCGAGTGTTTAATCTTACTGTACTTCTGAAAAGAGTAAAATTAGCACATACAATATTGAACAACAATTCTGAATACCCGTGGTATTGTAGTAATTTATTGTTTTCACGACATAAAAAATAAGAAAATAATAAAAGAATTACGAGTCTCAACTTCATCCTTGATAAATCATTATGCTTGATCCTGTTTATTAAAGAATTCTCTTTTTAAATTGGAAAGCTCGGATGAAATCTAACGATCCCGCTAAGATGGTTCTTCGCGCAGTTAGTCGCGCTAATATCTCAATCGCTCGAATCGGTTTTCGTCGGGGCGAAGATATTGTCGTTGGTGGCCGATAATACTCTCGCGGAGCGGTAATTTTTGCTTGCTGCTCAGGGTTGGCGCACGCACGGTACGCGAAGTCGTCAGGAAAGCGCTGCTGCGGCCATTACAACTCTTACCGTGGCGGTTCGCGCGGCGCGTCAAAGAGCGCTCATTAAATGCTGGCAATTAACTGCGGGCCACGTCCCGGGGCCCCGAGTTCTCTCGCTTTCCCGCTCCCCTGGCACCCTCCACCGTGCTCCACCGTGCCCTTCTCGGTCCGGTCGGCGTTCTCGGTCCCTGTCGGGTCTCGTGTGCTGACGGCGCGGCGCGGCGGTGGTGGTGATGGTGGTGGTCGAAGCTCAGGTGTAAATGCGAGCTCGAGTCGGAACCCACGCGCTTTAATGGGCCTTGCCAACAAGAACGATCGGCATGCGACCCATCTATCACCCCGCGAGCTGTTGTTTAATGGTTTGCATCCCGCTTCGGTCCCATCGCCGCCGCCTTGCCTAGAGCCGGTGGTGACGTAGCTTCGCGCGGATATAGATATACGCCTTTTCGCCTCGTGGGCATGCATGGAACTGCGGATTATTAAGTTCCTACCGAGACATCATCCGCGTTCTGTCGGAGATCGACCGTATCGTTGGAAATAAGATTTCACTTAGCCACGCGAGCACCCGCGCTATCTGTTTCAATTTCTTCAATGAATCCCTCGAAATCTTGTAACAGCCGTAAATAAATTATGCCAAGGGACAATTGTAACGTGAATCATAGTTCCCTAATTTTACTTAATATTTTTAAGTAAGGTCCGGTCGGTGCAGTTCTCGGTCCGTGTGTCGAGTTTCTCCCTAATTTTTTACACTTACTATGTTTACGCGAGCGTTAGTTCTGTATAGTAACTTACTCAAATTATCGTAACTTACGATAATTCACTCCGCGTAAAGTCTCCAGCAGAATTATCGTAAGTTACTAGATTATTGTAACGCTCGCGTAAACGTAGTAATTGAGGAAATCTATAATCTTCTTATAAGAATTTTAACTTTTCATTTCAACTTCTTTTTTCGGTTGAACTATATAAATGACTGCGGGCCTCATTCAAGCAAGTTTTCTTCGTTTAACGCAATACAATCTCTTTTCAAGATTTCCATGTTGAAACTAAAGATATTTTCAAGAATATTCTTTTTTTCTGTGTATGTATGCAGTATATTCATATCTTGAATATATTAGTTTTTTTCGTTGGTGCTTGCAAACTTCGAAATGAAAACGGCTTTGACGTTATTATACAATTACGTTGCAAGTATCATTTGCCAATCATTTACATTAAAACGCGGTCGCATTTGATCAGTAAGATCAACGGTCGAGTATCACCTTGGTCCCACGCCCTATAGGTCTTGCAACAATGTTCGCCAGGCGACCTACCTATCGCCGGATGATCTATGACTTAAAGATCGATGCGCATTACGGTCTTTACAGCGCACAGGAAAAATGCATGTTGCTGAAACCGGTGAGGCGCATACGCCTTGGCGCTATTACCCATCACGTGTGCATCAGGGAATTTATCAACTTCTCATCAACGGCCATTACCTTCAAACGTTGTTCTAGATGATGCTCTAAATATCTGCTCATACACAGATATCATAGAAAATGATTTACGAGTGTAATCCGTTGGGAAAGTTCCCTCATAATTAACAGCGGAATCTTACGTTACGTTAATAATACATGACACTCGTTACGGCTCTTGCGTAAGGTTAATTACTCGGTAATTAGAAAGCTCTGAGTTATCTTCCGTCGCAGAAATAAAACTGAATCTTTAATTGCCGAACATCTGTGTTAATTTACCGTTACGCTAATTTTAGTGATTTATTTTACTATCGTCAGGTATTATGTATCCTTTTTCAGTCTCTCGTTTCGATCGTAACTTATATTCGTGATTCGTGCATTCAAGATATTTAGAAATGCGCCTCTCGGTAGGCGTTATTATTAATTTTTTGCGTGCATAAAAAATTTAATATAAAACATAGATTATTGTAACTAGCAAAAAAAAAAGAACAATTAATCTTTAGTAGGTACTACTAAAAAAATGCCAAGGTTGTAGTTCAGGGTCACTACTAAATTATATGGACATTTGTACGTGCTGTTTCGTCTTTGTGAGTCTAATAATTGAGCGTACATCACTCCTACTGAGTCGCTGCAAATAAATTGTCGAAAACGTCTCGATATTCACAGGAGAGTAACTGTTGCTATTGTGTAATACAAAGAAGTCAGTCAAAATAGATCAGTGCATAAATAACTGCAGTTGCATAGAGGACTGACCTAGATAAAAGAGATGGTTGGCATCTTTGAATACGCAAACAAATAGGCGAATGAGCGAACAATTACGAGGGTCCTTGACCTTGGAAAATATCTCTTTCCCAAAGAGTCGTCCTTGGTGACCTACTTTCTTAAGAGTTTTCATTGCGGAGCGAATTTCAAAGGGTCACGATAGCCTTGATCATGATAGCCTTGGTGACTTTAACAATACCTTGTGAAGAAAGTTTTCCCTGGTAACAAATAAGAATTTTCAAAGCAAACAATGAATTCTTTCTAAAAAAGGAAAACAAAGAAGCTTGTAAATAAAAACTCCTAGCTATATTATCAATTGTAGCAAAGAGTGATTTTTTGAACTGTATAGCTCCTATCTTCGGCAGATGTGATTTCAGTTATTCATCTGCCTTGAATAACTAAAATGCATGTAAATATATGTAAATGTAATGTATGTCAATAGATCGTGCACATTGATATTTATAAACCATAATATATTTTGGGTTGTTTAAGAAATTATATCATTTCGACTTATTTCGTTTTCATACGTGCGTTTGGGAAAGAGGTGTTCATTGTGTCCAAGTAGCTTTATTGTGTCCCTCTTAGTATAAAAACGATATTGTCCTTCGAGAAACTTCATAGGGATTTCCTTTGGTTGAAAAGATAAGAGCTAGGCGCGCGATCTCTCCCGAGAGAAGGGTTTTCATACAGTGACACTTTTGACACCTCGTCGTCTTTGCTCGACCTGCTCACATGGGGACAGACGCGTGCCCGAGGGAAAAGGTTTCCTAGAGATCGAACGAGGTTGCCTCACATCGGGGGGGTACGAGTCCGATTGCAGCGAGTCCCGAATTGTGGTCGCCCGAGATTGTTCGCGATCGATCCCGGCAGACCGATTGATCACTCGAGCTGTGTAGGCATTCGCAGGAAATCAGAGATCTCTCCGTGCTCTCCCGGAAACTTAGGTGTAAAAGCCATTCGTGGCGAACGATCGTCAATTGAGATACGATTATTCGAGATATATTCGCCTAAGCGCATTGTTGCGGTCACACGTAGCTACTTCAGTACGTCGACGATGGCTGCGATTTATCCTCAGTCACATAATCTTCCCGAGAACGAGATTATTACAGACATCATTTCTAAATTTCAATTTGCGGTTTTTCATTTGCGCAACTACGTTAAGTGAGTTAGAAATATCTCCTCGCCGCGTCTCCGACCGCGGATCTGATGGGTAACGATGGACGCGAGATGCTCCAATCCGGCTGCAGCTCGTCGTCGTGGGAGCGACGATTATTAGAATCCACGGGCTTCGTTGCTAATGTCTCCCCCGAACAATCTCGTGATTTTCCACAGCGCATAAAAGCTACGATGTTTGCTGTCTTTAATGGCACATAACGCCGTTACAACCTTCTCCATGCGCGTATTCGCCGTGTGACCATCCGCCATCTTTATCTCTTCTTTTTTCCCCTTTTTTCGCTTCCCCCTCGCCGCCTCTCGACGCGATAATTAACTTCGTGTGCGATAATATTCGCGGGCACGCTCGTATTTTCCCGAGATTAGCGCGTTTTGAGACAACGGACGAACCGTACCCCGCGTGACAGGTGCGAAGCGAATTTCAAGCATGAAGGTTGAATCTGCAGTCGGAACAGATTCTTACAGATCCTTACATTGTTAGTACAAGACAATGAGTTATTTAAGCGTTAAGGGGAATACTTCTTGCATATGATATCCAGGAGTACAAGCACTACAAGCGGCTTCTTCGCGGTGCGTATGTGAATGAAAGATGACGGTTTATGTCTGCAATATATTATCACGTTACATTCCTATATTAAATACTAACAATGAGATGTAATGGAAGGTCGTCATTTAGCGTAATTATCAATCTTCCGCGCCGGATAGAGTTCTTGATCATCAAGATCCACATTCGAATCTCTCTCTCTCTCTCTTTTTATTCAGGTCATAAATTTCCATTTTGCACTAGGAGAACAAAAGGTCTCAGACGCAGCCCCCGAGAAGAAAGGCCTCAGGTTGAAATGGCACCGAAACAACGGGGGTGACCGTCCTTTATAATTAGAACTGTCTTTTATCCCTAGCTCCGAGAAGGCTCGCGGCGGTTTGCGTAAGATTCCTGGAAAGTCCGTACCGCGCCGATCTGGTCCCGGAGCGTTGAAATCCAATGCGGCTATCATCTATTTTACCACAGGGTGTGCACCGCGATGCGCCGGGCGGCGCGATAGCACGTGTCGTGATTGTAGTTTATGGGGAGCTGATTGCGGGAGCGTGGGACGACGCGACGCCCGGTTGGTGAACGGTGGACGGGCACCCGCCGTGTCCGGACGCCATTCATCGGTGTACTTACACGTATCCATTCCGGTGTCAGTGTTTCGTTTCGTAATCATTAAGATATGCATTATCCCCCTAATGACGAGCGGCGAGGCGCAACAGCGTGTCCGATCGGGGTGACTCTCTGCGAAGCGCGGCGAGGGCGCGCATAAATTTCGCGTAAAAGGGCCCCCATCGTCCTCTCCCCCTCCCGATCTCTCTCTTTCTCTCTCTCTCTCTTCCGCTCTCGATGCTGATTAATGCGGATCGCGCGTCGACCGGCGGTCTCGCAATTAATTAGCTCTCTCGTGATCTTCGCGGGAAATCCTCGACGTTGATCGACGTGGCGGTTAATGTGCGACTTCTCGACTCGGATACATTAAATCGCCTCTCACAACGTGAGATATCCCTGTCGTTATCGCGTGTTGACATTGTAAATTGCAGTGGTTCGAAGTTATCATTGCAGTGATTTTGATTGCGTAAATAAGTTCGGGATGTTTAATTTTATACACTTCTTTTAAATTGCTCCAAATTCCAAGAACTATGAACTATTAAAGTTGTGCTGTATTTTGCCTTAAAATTCTATTGTTTCTTGTTCAGGATCGTCTTTAATGACGTTTCCTTTGATAACACATCATCTTTTCATGAATGAGTTCGGAATGTTTAATTTTAAAATGACTGCACTTGTAAATTGCTCCGAATTCCAAGAACTGTGAACTATTTAAGTTATTCTGTCTTTCGGCTTAAAGTTCCATTGTTTCTTGTTCAGAATCGTCTTCAATGACGTTTTCTTTGATAACATATCTTTTCATGAACGGGTTCGGGATGTTTAAGAACCTTATTGTCCATTTTAGCCTCCTCGCGTCTAGTAATGAGTCTTATATCAATCGATAGATACAGTATGATAGACTACATGGAAAATGTCATATCCGTTGCTGAAAAGACCGCCGGAATCCGCAAATTGCTTAAGAAGATAAGAAGTTCAGTTTCTTTATTTGACGATTCTAATAAAACAAAAATGTTACTTGCCATTTCCCTACCATACACTACTCCTACACTTTACCCCATCCGCATTCACATTACCTATCACCCCTCTTTCATACACGAGTAGAATACGATATAACTACAGTCATCGACATCTTACCTTAAAAAGCTCGATAACTTCGAAACGGTGACCCAAAGCGGATAAAATTAAGTGTTTTGAAAAGGTCTCGGAAGGAGCTATAAGAATATGCGATAAAAAATAGAGTCCCATTTAAAAAATTCAAGATGACCTGACTTTGGCGACGCCACTCAAGATCAAACTCATAAGGTTAATAAATTAATAGACCTGTTTAAACTCTACCACTTTTTCCTAAAAATTTTTTTTATAAAACTTATATTTTTCGAGATATTTCGCCGTCCAGGGCTTTTTGGGCATTCTGTATAAGTATTATGGTATACATAAGTACAAGTTGGTATTTCAAAGTAATTTATTATATTACTATAATACTGTCACCACGGGAAGATGCTCTTATAGACGCCGAGAAATCGAATAAAAGAAAGCCATTTAGTATTTAGTAAATTTTTTAATGTTTCAAAGAGTATATCTCTGAACGGCGCCGATACTTATTGTTAGAGGATCATGTCTATATATTTTGATCCTCTAACAACAATCTTTTATTTTAGCTAAGTCATTTTACTAGACGCAAGGGACCCAAAACCTCTATAAAAATGGCCAAGATTCTTTAGAATGACAGTATGACACTTCTTGTAAATTGCTCCAAACTCCAAGAACTGTGAACTATTGAAATCCTGCTGTCTTTTGCCTTAAAATTCCATTGTTTCTTGTTCAGGATCGCCTTTAACTTCTGGCTTCACTCACTATAACCATCTTGAATTGATGACGTCAAAAACGAGAAAATATAACAAAATTCTTGCAACGTATAGTACATTAAATAAAAATGTTTTTCAATATAAATAGTGTTTGTAATCGATAAAATAGATTTTTAAAAAATATCGAAAACTCCCCTTTTAGTTAGAGAGTTAATAAATAATTCATATATGTCGAATTCAATTATGCCTAATCAAAAATGGAAAAAACTGTTTGACAGCTACCGAATTGAAATAAATAATAAATTTGCTTCTACATATTAAGCTGTAACAAAATGGAAGTCTTTGGTATATTTTAACACTACAGCAATTGTTTTAAATATAAAAATACTGCACTAAAACGAAAAATGACTCTGTACGTTGCAAGAATAATTTAGCTTTTTAACACTGTCTTATAGTTTACAATTTTGCCAAAAGTAACGCTTTGTGTACTGTCAACGTAGACTTGACAATCGAGACAGTAAGAGCCTTAATGATGTTTTCTTTGATGCCAATTAAGTTGTCTTTTCGTAAATAAGTTCAAGATGATTAATTTTAAAATGACACTTCTTGTAAATTGCTTTGAATTCCAAAACTTGTGAACTATTGAAATCCTGCTCTCTCTCGCCGCTAAATTTCATTATTCTTTGTTCAGGATCGTATTTAATAACGCATATTTTCTTCGTAATGACATGTCATCTTTTAAATTATCTGAATTTAATTGCCGTAAACCGCTGGAAAATTTCCTGTTTTTCACCGGAAAATTCTACTGTTCCTTGTTCAGAAACTATCTTTAACCCATTACGATGTTTTGTCACTGCGGTGCGCGCTGATGTCTCGACGCGGCACATTTCAAGTGTTACTCCTGTGCGAACAAACAGAATTATCGTCGTAGCCGATACGCGTCAGGGCTTGACGCGTGTATTAATGCGGTGCGGATCCCAAGACCCATTGTGCCAGATTGCGATGCTCGTCCGAGCGAGTCCTCGCGGCTTTTCGGTCTATGTCCGAAGTGATTACACGCGAATCAGCCGAGGTAGCTTCGCCACGGCGGGGAGCCCGTCCGAAATGTCTAATGTCCCAGGAAGGAAGAAAGAAACGGAGATCGTGCTCCGCATGCATTCTAGGACCCAGCAATGTGTTTCTCCTTTTATCTTCTTTGAAGCCGACTCGCCAACCTCTCTTTCCCATCGCCCGCTTTCCCCATATGTCCATCCTTGACGACGATTCTCATGGACGGAGAGTTACGACGATTGTTCCTTTTTTTTTTTTCTTTTTACGGCATTAATTACACGGGGATGCAACGATATCGTCGCGATCGCGATTACACGCGCCGCGCCGGCATGAGAAAAATCAAGGACGCGGAAAGAGAAGCGCGTCCGTGCAAAATGTCGATTCCGCCGCGCCGCCGCCGGCATCGCCGTTCCATTTTCCGCCTTCGTCTCGGGCGGAAGCTTTCAGCGGCGGACGCGGCTGAATCCCGCGATTCAATTAAACGCACGATTACTCGGCAAACGTAATTAATTTTAATTAACGATGCGCGCCGAATCGCGACCGCGGGATCGTGTAAAGCGGCCCTCTCAGAACCTCGCACGATCTCATTGGCGGGATCACGCGATGCGTGATGGCACGGAGGCGGTCGGGCGGGTTTCACGACGAGAGTGTCGACGGCCGCGCGGCATTCGTGTGAATCAAAGGGAGATTAGATATCGTAAATTTGTATCGGGAGCCCCTGGTTCGGGCCGTTACGAAATCGGCGGTGGACTCCATAAGTCGTATCGTCGCGGTACGCTGCTCTGAAATCTGCAACTAATTGTCCGGCATCGAAAGGTGTTGGACGATTAATCGGCGTGGCGATATTAATATGCCATTAAGTAATATAACATATTAATATTACGTTTTTTTATGACAATAAAAAGTCGTCAGAAAATAAAATTGGATCAGCGAAATGTTATAAATATATTTATGATATGTATTAATTGTCGAGTTAGAAATCAATAAAATCATTCATAAATTCCTAATAATATGGCATGTGTTAAGGACACAATATAAATTACATTTTAATAATGTGAATTTACAATCTTAACGCACAAATAAAAAAATTAGAATAACATTTCTGTCTTAAATTATAAAAAATTATTATAGATAAATCATTATGGATAAGTATTAAATACTGTGGATAAATCGAGCCTACTATTGTTTATACTTATGACATAATGAAAAAGTAAGAGCTAATTAGAATTATATAACGTTCTTCATATTTATCAGTTTATAGGGATTACTAAAATCAAGATTGATGATGATATACCTACTTTTCCGTGAGTCGTGAAAATATTGAACGCGCTCGTATGATATCTGAATCTTTTTTCGAAGGCAAATTCGCGAAAGAACTCAAATCGATCGCGGGAAGCTCGCGATCGCGCGATGTCGATATCGCTGGTCATCAGGAGGGTAAGTCGAGCGCGAACACGACGACCGCGGCGTGTGGGTGGTGTGGTGGAAGAAGGTCTGTTCTCCAAGGCGGAGTTGGACGTGCGACCACCTCCAAAGCGGCGAGATCACCTGGCAGGTGACCAATGCAGTGGCGCCGATAAAAGCCATGAAAGAGCGCGGTTGGGACCGTCGGCTGGTCGCTCCTCAAAGGGGCCCCACGTCGAAGGCGGAGCCTTCCGTCAGAGGCTTTCCTCCTTTCGTGCCTGCCTTTCGTTTCTTTTGCGTGCCCTCGACGATCACGACCGCAGGAACCGGCAGTTCGAGCCGAGACCCCGGAGCCAACAGGTCCGTCCTGCTTTGTGTCGAAGCGAAAATTTAAAAAAAAAAAAAAAGAAAAAGGGCGACGAGTCCCCTTTTCCGTTTCGGCCCCTCGCGGTGGAAGCAAAGTCGAGTGTCACCGTTGTCGTCGCTGGACACTGCTCGTCATCGGGAAAAAGTGAGGATTCGACTTGTGAATCGGATTGCGAGCAGGACTCGAAATCGACGGAAGTGACGATCCTTGGTGTGGTTGGTGCTGCTGGTGACTGAGAGAGAGAAACGGGAAGAGACCCTTCCTGGAAACAGGAACAGCTAGATGGCAGTCAGCACTATCAATATGGCACCCTACTTCACTGGCTATCCCTTTCAAGGTAAGAATTTTACTAACTGTGAAGATACCCGACACTATGCAAAACGTGGAGACTTCGTAACGATCCCCCCCATGGATATCTTAGTTTCTAAATTATTAATTTTAAATCTTACGTAATCCACAATATACAAAGCAACTCCGAAGACTGTGAGATGTAAAAGATGCTTAAATTACCTCTAAGAGATTATTTAAAAAAAGATATTTTACAGTTTGTGCGAGAAACGGAATTTCGAATAATTTGCTGATAATACAATAGCGACGGAATGCTCACGTTTCCTAACGCGCCGGTCCGTGAACATTATACTTGCCCATTTATGTAACAATATACGTAGTAATATGCAAGGATAAAATATTTTATGTAATTTTTTAAATTGATTACTGCAATCTTTGTCACAAATTGCTTTAAAAATTAGTAAACTGTCAAAGCATTTTTCGCAATTTTGTAATTTCGCTTTTGTGCGAAAATTAACGACTTTATTTTCGACGCTTCTTACAAAAAATAAATACCATTGTATGTTAATTATAACATAATTAGATACATTTATTTCTAATTATAAATCCGTTGAGAATGCGCGTCATTTTTATGCGTAGGTCGAGTACGACAATTTATATGCTCATGTTTAGTACATCCAAGCTTCACAATAACAAAAATTTTTCTCCCAAAAATTTACTTCAATGTTTAATTTTGTAAAGGCAAAATAACTCTTCCGCTATTCTTAGAAACTCTTCCTCATGGAGAATATCTCGCAATTAACGTCAGCGCAAGTTTCACGACGACGCTCGACGCCCGCCGGCATTTCCGCAGTGATGCCGCATATATTTTACAACCGATGTTAATGGTTTTACGATGCGCTTTGACTGAATTATTTGCTGTCTGCCAGTGCGTGCGTGTGCGACTCCCAACGGGCGACTCTGCCATCTTTATAACACCGTTACTGTCCGATCTGTGCGCAATCGGTCCAGCCGATTAATTCAGCCCGAAAGCTTATCACACCCGCGAAAACTTACGGTAGTTGGTGCCGTTACGTAATCTAGATGTAAAGATTAATTTGTATATACGTTAGTGTTTTGCAATGTAACGCGTGGCATGTTGACTATGGTGATTTAAAGCCCTTCTACACAGACAGAAAAGGCAGAGATACAGAGAGAAAAAGAGAGAGAGAGAGAGAGAGGAAGAGATTGTGCATAAGTAATCGCACAGAAGCTCGTACGTCGTTTTGCATTGTGTAATTTATGAGTCATGGAACAGTGCGCAACGCTGACGTATAAATTTCGAGGTGCAGTTCGAGCTAAGGGGTAACGGACGAAAAGAATATGGTATTTCCATTCTTTGTGATTTATTACATATGTAATTGAAGAGACCAACGCTTCAACTTCGTAAGAAGACAATCGAAAATAGCATGACTCTCTTGTGTTTTATTTCAATTATTCAGTAGTTTAAACAATAATATGTCTTATTATAATCATTTGTAATTCTAGGTCCTCTTTCTGCATTGTGTAAAAGGAATAAGGAATGAGAAAGAAAAAAGAAGCTAATTATTTAGCTTTTTTATTATTATAATATTATAATAATAAACACAATAATATGTTATTGTTATTCTTAATGGATTTTATGACTTATCTTCTAGAACTAAATAGTCAGCTTCTCTTTTCATTCTTATTCTTCATTCTTTCTACACAATGCAGAAAGGAGACCCCGGATGGTGAAGGATCCGGATCGCTTTCACTCACGTGCGCCTTTAAATCTCGGTTGTTTATCCATCGTTCAGAGGAATATACGGGAAAAGAGGAGAGAGAGAGAGAGAGGGGGGGGGGGGGGAAGCGGGTGGCCACTTTCGAATAAAGTCTGATACACAGGTCCGCGCATAGTGGGCGTCGGATCATTGGAAAAGAGTCCCGGGGTGGTACCCGTAGCCCGTACTCGTGGGTACCTAATGTCTGATATCGGATAGGCCTCGGGCGACGGCACGTTGATTGAAGTCCTCGCGCGACTCGGAACTCACACCGCACGCACTAAGTACATGCATCCCTTCGGTACATGCGGTTACTCCCACTCAGGTACGCGCGTGCACCTTCCGCTCTCATCCTCCGATTCTCCATCTGGGGGACCGATCGCCGCATTCGTATCACGGTAGATTGCGTAATCGACGCAACGGAACTTTCGTCGCTCCGCTTGGTGCCTGCGAAATTGACCCCTTGCTCTCTTGGAATCGTTTCGTACGCGCGCCGCTCGGCAATTATCGTTAAGCTCGTCGTGGAAACGATACGTCTTTTATTTTAAAAAATTGTATATTGATATACCTAAGAATTAATGCTATATAATAACACCTTCATAAATTATCAATAGTATCTTTTTTGCACCTTCTTCAGTTAACAAATTTGTTAATATCTACACAGAAAGAAAGGAAGTGTTAAATTAAGACTTATATATGCAACAATCTTATAATCTTCTTATTAAGAATTTCAACTTTTTATTTCAACTTTGTTTTCTTAGTTGAACTATATAATATACAAATGACTTCATTCAAGCAAGTTTTCTTCGTTTAACGCAATATAATCTCATTTCAAGATTTCCACGATATTTTCAAATCAAGAATATTCTTTTTTTTTTTCTATGTAAAAAATTTTTTTTTCGATTTGAGTGGAATACGAAATAGAATATTCATATTTTTGTTACTCTTTATGTATAAAGGGTTAAATATGTATAGTAATATACAAATATAATATTAAGATTCATATTCGAAGAATCTCTCTGAATTGTTTCCCAAAGATTATCGATCCACTTGATAATCAGAAACGCCAGATGAAACGATGCGCGATTGAAATGGCCTCGAGAGGCTCTGTTGTCGTAATTGGATGATGATCAGTTACAGCTAAAAGCCTCGAATAACAAATTTAGCGATCGTATCCCGTAATTCCTGCGGGCCGTGAGACGTTCCACGTACTTCATCACGCGAAAATTGGAGCGATCGCATACCTCGATGCGATCCTTAATGAGATTCAATTAATACCCAGATAACACGTTGTTATTACTGCTTAAGAGCGAGAAGGGGGCCGCCGCGACAAGGGGGCACAAGGGATTACCATAAAGAAAAGTCTCGTAGAGAGCGTAATTGCACGGCTCGCGGCTCGTGAACCGCGGTAGTGTCGCGGCCGCAAAATACGGTGTGCGTCGGCTCTTCGCACGTAATAATTTATCGAGGCCGATCAGGGGGGGGAAAAAGGGTTTAATTGACGTCTCACGACATGCGGGTAATGAACGGCCGGCGACGCGTACGGTCGCAATTATTTTGGAATTCTCTAAGCACCTCCGTGTCTAAGAGCACCACTCGGCCCGCGACGAGGCCGCCGTTGCCTCGCAGGTAAAAATTAACGATGCGCGACGCTTCGTCGGGCGAATTCAAATCAGACACGGGCCCTCCCCGTTATCTCGTCACGTCCGCACGCGGATCATGGACATTAAGTCTTGATCGCTGAACAATCAATCACCCGTTATCAATAATTCATGTTGGAAATTATTTCTTTCGACCGTTTTACCGCGCGAGTCTCGAGGCCCGACACTCGTACAGGGTGGTCCACCGCACGAACCGGACGAATCTCGCGAAAATGACTCTGCCGCGATCGCGGCATAATAAATTACGCGAGGACATAAATCATTCACCAGCTGTTTGGATTAAATTGTCCTCTCGGGACAATCGTTTTGTTACAGCTAAACTCAATGCCGCGGCATTTAAAAAAGGAAATAGTCTGAATGAAGAAGAGATTTCTTTTCACATTGTTCAAGCGTCTAGCTTTTTTGCTTTTATTTTTCATCGTCAGACGCTGGTTTTGCCGTATTTCAGAATCAAGACAATGATTCATAGATTCCACGGACGTACAAATCACTTCGATTTCCGATCGAAAAGAATAGGTAACGCAGACTTTTGCAATCGATACCGGGACTAATCGTGCGAGACGCAGTGGGAAACCTGCGAACGCACGTTCGCGCGTTCCGCAAGAACGCGTCGAACAATATTCATCGGTGGATAGGGAACAAAAACGCGAGTAAAGGGCCCGCTCGCACGGACGGTAATATTTAACTTTCGATTCCGTGACTCGAGTTATGATCTCCCGTGTTTGTAAGAGCGAGCCTCGCGCGAGAATGCAGCGTTCGCAACGCGGCGCGGTGCGGCGAACATATATGCATGCGTATTTCTTGCACGTGCGACGAATAGTAGCCTGGCATTCCTGGCATTTGCCTCGTGCCTTCACATTTCTTAACCATTTTTGCAATCTCGGACGGGGATCTCAATATGGGAAAAATTCTTATTAGATCTGTCTTTTCACTTATCTTTCTCGTGTTATTTCTCCTTCATGTATATTAATGCCTGCAAAGGCTATTAAAACAAGATGCTTTAATTTCTTTTTTATTTTCTAAGTTCACTGAGACTTCTCTCTGTATACCTTCTTCCATTTCCATTAATTACGACAATTTCTGTACTTTCACGTTTTCTTTAGTTTTCCACGGCTAATTATTAAATTTACTTAATATTTCGCTACTCGTCGATTTCAATCTCTAGCAGTTCGTCCATTTTTTCAGAAATTTACCACGAATATCCGCGATGTTCACGAGCTTCGCACCGAAAGCTCGTCGTTGTCGGCGGCGGCGGCGGCGGTCGGCGCCTTTTGATCTTGCCTGTAATCCCGTCGGGCCCCGCGGCCTGACTGACGTCATACACCGGAGAGGTGTCCGGCGGGACCGTAACCCGGCCTATACACACTGGCACGGCCGGTGTGTGTGGGAGTGTGTGCGTTGCACGCACTCGCGGATATGTCCTTACCGAGCGCGAGAGGGTCTCAGGGGCAGGGGCAGGGGCAGCAGGAGGCGCGGGGAACGGCGGGGGGGAACGGAGGGGGATGTAAATCTCCGGGGTCCGTGATGAACGACGAAACGGGACTACTTTTGTGCCGGAGAGCTCGGCGCGCCCGGGAAGGGGGTCGCCTTTTGAATTACGCCGTGGTAATTAGCGGACTCCTTAGGCCCCGCGCTTCTCGCAGCAGGTAGCCGGCGGAGAATATATCACGAACTGGCGCTGCGCTAGCGCGCGTCGGTCCCCAATGCGATCGCGAAAATGTTTGGATTGCTGTGGACTCGAAATCCGCCTCGCGAATCCTCGCTCGTTTTGCCATTAAAACCTGCCGCGATAAACGTAACTCTTTCTCGTTGTTCTTGAATAATTTTGAGTCATCGAGCGTAAAGGATAACATAAGAGGTAGTATAGTCTATATTGTATAGTAAAGTACACGAGGCACTACAGATATATTTCAAATATTACTTCCAGCAAAGATATACCTTTTAGAGAATCTAAAGGAATGATCGAGTAGAAGAAATATACAAATTAACAGTGCAAAACATATATTAGAATTGATCGCAATACGTGCCTTCGATTTATCACCAGGTTGCAACATCACCGCTGTGAAGAACTTCACGGTCGGTCAAATCTCCGATCCGGAGCATCGCACGCTGCATCCGCGAGACGCGCATGAGCGTGCGTCTTCTCTTATGCAAAGCTTCCTTTATGTAAATAGGTACAAACACGCAGGACACGGTCGTGCCCCCGGTTGTCCGACGACGACTCCCCCATTGTCCCCGCGCGCGAAAGAGAGAGCGGGCTTTTAAAGGCCGCTTCGCCTCCAACGTCCCTCTAGCCTCTTCTGTCCCCTTGTCCGTGGCTTTTACTACTCCGTGCAAAACCAGAGCCGTAACTCGTGACGCGGTCCGCTTTCGTGGTTTTCTGAAGCACGCGAGGTCCACCTTCGCGGCGCGTCGTAAGAGCCACCGCATCCGCGCGCATCTCATTCCGCTTCTTTGCCCCCCTTTGCCGGCCAGGGCCGCTCTGCCCGTCGCGTGTAACGCCGTTTGTTTGACTTCGTGATTATAATTAAGTTAATTAAGGGGGGGAGTTGTGGAAGGAAGGGGGGAGAGGTGGGCTAATTACCGGTAATTAGCGGTGTTTGAGCGGCACCTCGCGTGTCGCCGCGCTTTGTCCGCTAAGCGGCCCTCTTTTGCGCGAGTTGACCCTCTCCCGTTCTTCTTCTTCTTCTTCTCCGCCACTTTTGTGCGCGGCTCCGCTTATTCTCATTTAGAAAAATGGCCACGCCACTTGCGCGCATCGCCGTGCTGCATTGTACCACGGCGCCGAGGAAACACGCTATTTTTCCTCGGCTTCGTTACCATCCAACGCACGATAGTGTTTTTCTTCTCGTCTCACGTGGTACAACGTATTTAGTTGCATATACGTGTGCATAGTTTCGAACGTCGATAATTGCTTTGTAAAAATGATTCATAGAAACAGTATTTCTTTATTTCTCGCACCGGAAAATTACGTCTTTTAAAGTGATGACTTCGATCTACGCCGTCTTCCGACTTTGATGTCTCCGGCATTGAAATCTGCGTGACGGTCCTTTGCTCATTCCGTTATTATTAAATAATCATGTATGACCCGTCGCTCTCGTATTGTGAAAATAGATGTACTAGACACCTTTGCAACGTGACGAGCCATTATGGTAAACGGGTCTGCGTTTTATTACATTTGCAGGACAGGGTCGCGTGAACCAACTGGGCGGTGTGTTCATCAACGGCCGTCCATTACCGAACCATATCCGTTTGAAGATCGTCGAGATGGCAGCGGCCGGCGTCAGGCCGTGCGTCATATCGAGGCAGCTCAGGGTCTCACACGGCTGCGTCTCGAAGATCCTGAATCGATATCAGGAAACAGGATCGATCAGACCCGGCGTAATCGGAGGTAGCAAGCCGCGAGTTGCCACGCCGGAAGTCGAGGCGAGGATCGAGGATCTTAGGCGGCAGAACCCTGGAATCTTCAGCTGGGAGATACGCGAGAAATTGATAAAGGTCCGTTGATATAGCCCATACCATTACGCTTGAATTTCTTTTTAAACGAGAGAGGAAAATATTTTAAGACGGAATGTTATGTATCGCTTTTATTTTCGGAATAAATAAACGCAACTGCAAAATCCAAAGTAAATGGAATCGAGATACGTTAAAAGTAATATAGAAATATAGAGATTACACAGAAAAAAGGGAGTCAAATCAAAACTTATATACTCGTATATAAGTTTATACGGCAATAATCTATAATCTTCTTACAAGAATTTCAACTTAATTCTTATCTCAATTTTTTTTCTTGGTTGAACTTGGTCTTTAAAAAGCTTTCTTCGTTTAACGTAATATAATTATTTTAAGATTATAATATAATATAATTATTTCAAGATTATAGATTATTTATAGATTCAAGATTATAGATTGTTGCATATATATATGAGCATATAAGTCTTGATTTGACACTTCTTTTTTTCTGTGTACTTAAAGTGTACTTCTCTTTGTCTATAATTTTCTTAAATATGTTTTTACGTTATTATATTATCTGAATCGTTCGAGAATGGATAACGTTATATATTTAATTCACGAAGGAAACATCGGATGAAAGAAAAATTATGCTAACTGGTCCAACGCGGTTCTGCCAGCAGGATGGAGTCTGCGACAAAGCCTCGGCACCTTCCGTGTCTAGTATCACCAGACTTCTTCGCGGACCAGCCAACCAGACGCGCCCCGGCGATGATCTACGCAGGAATCACTCCATCAATGGCATTCTTGGTGAGTATTATGAGCAACACTTGTGATTATCGCGATCCGATCTACCGAGGCTATCAAGATTTTCTATTTTTCGAGTGGATCGCCGTCGAAAAAGATTATCGGAGTCTATGTCTGCAATACGTATCGTCGTTTTAACACTGCATAAACCACCGGGCGGACGCAAATGAAGCGCCCGGGGTTAATCGAGCGATAAGCGTAATTATAGCGTAGTCGGGTGCTAAGTTAATTGAGGCAAGGCGGCCGCGACGATCGACTGTTTGTAGCTCGCGTGCTCGAGGTGCCCGATCCGAAATACGACTCGACATTTTTCTCATACACGTAACGCGATCAGGAAGTCGTTAGCTTTTCGCACAGTCTCTATAAAGTTGAAAATTTCTAACGCCTTTAACTATGAGCTCATACACGCGCGCAAGAGTAATAAGAAGTTCAATTACTGATTGCACCGAAGGATGTTATTACGCGGATGCTTTTCGCGCGACGTTATCGTTTGTATTTCGTTTATTCCACATTCGTTGGATGTTACACGAGTCTCGAGACTCGTACGTGCGTTTTCATACACGCAAGTTCTACTTATTGAAGTATCCAGCAGTTTCGTGGGCAAGCTGAGGACTGGTAGGAATATAGGTCTGGTCGGCGAACGTAAAGGGGAATTCTTTTCTTTTTTATTTATTACCGGCGGTAAGGGGCGCGAAGAAATATTAGGCGTCCCGTGGCGCGTAGATGTGTCGAGTTTATTACCTTGTCGGGAAGATTTAGTTTTGATTAGACGTATGCCCGAGATTGCAACTTCGCGCGAGGATTCACGGATTGTGCTCGACCTGTTGCTTCCTGTCGTATTGACCAATCTTTTCGCGCTGTTGTGAAAGCGACTTTCATCTTCTTGATGTTATTCATATCACCCGTTAGAAATGTGTTTTTGTTACAAATAAATATTGCAACACGATTTAGGGCCGGTTGTTCCAACCTGTTGGTAAACTAACTAATAGTTAAATCATATGTCTATCTTTGTCTAATTCGAAAAAAAAAACAGACATACACGTATATATGATTTAACTATTAGTTAGTTTTTACCAAGGTTAGAACAACCGACCCTTAATGAGATACAAATAAAAACTAAAGTAGAAATATTAGAAAAATAAAGAATAATAGAGCAATGAGAGAATGGTCACATCTTCATTACAAGGAGGTCTAATATGTTCTAAATAAAGCGATTGATTATTTATCACCGATACATTTTACACGAAGAATCGTTTATAATAAGTCGCAATGTCGAGATAAAATTGCCCGAAGGTAGCGATTCAATTACGAATATACTTCGATAAAAGTCCCGGAGGAAGACGCATAGATCTTTATTGGGTTCGCCGCGTTTGCAGGCCGGGTAAATTATGTATTATGATTCGAACAAAGGGGAGGAACAAGAAGAAAGTCAGGCGCTGTTCCTGCCGCTAATGCACTGCCGCGAAAGGAGAGGAGATGGAGGACGAAGAAGAGGAAGAAGGAGCAGGGAAAGACGAAGTCTTTTTGAATGCGCATCTCGGACGTAGAACCTTCGTTCTTTTTATTCGATCGCAGCGTGATGGTTTAGCACTGCAAGTCGGCAATGTATTGGATCGACTTATGACGCGGATATAGCGTGGATCGGGGGACGAGGAGGAAGAGCGAGATAACTTGAGCGATTGATGCACTAATGCGATAATAACACATCATCATAGTCAAGTAACAGAATTATATACGGATAGGGATATATCTTCCTAGATGTTTCTCCCTCCACTTGCCGAGTGTTCGATAGCACACATTATTTAATTTTCTATTAATACATTTTTATGTCATATAATTAATTACTTTTCTCGAGAAGCTAAGTGAATGGTTAAATAAAAAGCGACATTAAATAGCGACAAAATGAGAAATAGCAAACAATCTAGTAGATCGGATGCACGATGCAATCAACACGAGGGAATCTAAAAGGTCTCACAAATACACACTTCAATCATTTCGCCCCGCGTCCATTCATCTTCCGCGCACCTTTCTCCCCTCGCCGACATGTCAGTCCCAGAATGCAAGATCACCCGGCGGTTCCGGTAGCCAGGAACACGCGCGATAAATAACCCCGCGGTCTGTCTCTCTGTAAAAGAAATCGGGAGGAACGATCGCGGGGTGGGGGGGGGAGGGGGGGGGGCAAGAGAGAGGGACAGATCGGGGCGTAGCGCGTGCAGAGAAGGAGGAAGTCAGGTGGAGCAGAGTCGGAGGAACGTGAGAGAAGAAATCGGGTGGAACGACTAAGAGGAGCGGAGCAGTCGAACCTGAGGAACGAGACGACGAGGATGGCGTGGATTCCACGACGGTGCAAGGAGGACGGAGGGGCCCCCGCGCGCATATATATATATATATACCTACGCGGCACCAACCGCGGCGTGTGGTCTTCCTCGGCTTCGTAGTTCGTACCCGGCCGCCTGCCTCTAATCTTACAAACCGCCAACAACACACCCCGTGCCCGCTTGTTCGCGGAACGCAACGGCACCCTCTATTGATTTAGATGCTCTTACTGCGGGGCAGACTCGTGATTGAGACCTCCGTCGTTGGCCGCGCCCGGGACGGCGATCGCCTCGCCGCGCCGGTCATCTCTCCGATAGTAATTGTTTAGCATCTCGATCCCTTCCCGCCGATGTTTACCTCGACGCTTCTCGGCGAACGGCAATCGCAAAACGTCGCACTTGCCATACCGCACTTGATTATAAGCTACAGGAGATTTTAGTTGTAAATAATCCCGTTATAAGCGACCTTCTGCAAAATTATTTCTTCCTTATATATATAGAATTCATAAAAATTTTCTTTCATTAAATAGTACTATCTATTTTTATCTTTATGTCACTAGAATGTATAAATGTAATTTATTCGTATACACATTGCGTGATTTTAATGCAAAACAAGATTTTTTTCTTGAGAAAAATTTAGTAACATATATGCTGATTTTGAGCTAATTCTAAATTTATTTGCTGGAAGCTGCAGGTGATTGCAATCTCTTTTTGACATATGTATTCGGTCCCAGATTCATGGAGTATCGGCGGGCGCTGATAGCTCGTGAAAAGCGTTAAGATCCCGAAAAATCGTGTGGCATGCTCCTGAAAGCCTCGCGACGATTTACGAGCGCGCGGCACTCTTTAATCTGGCAGGAACCGCCATGCACTTCGTGGTTTTCGAATTCTGGTTGATGTTCGCGCAGGTGCTATTGATTTAGACGTTCATTCCCGTCGGTTGATCGACTTAATTCAGTAATAAGTTTGTAAATTACGGAGTACAGCTATAAAAAGAGACAGAGGACCGCCGACGCGCTACCTCGATACTCCCAGAAATTAACATTGTACGCTAGTCAATAATATATTCATTGCAATTTATAAGAAACTGTGCTTTTATAGAAGGAAACCATTGATTGTTCAATAGTAATAAATCATTGATAAAATTTATTAGTGAAATTTTTGAAATTAAAAAAAATATGTTAAATAAAAAATTATTCATATATTAAGTCTCGTCGGTCGGAGTTATCGATGTAGTTGTTGAGGTCAGCGTAACAGGGACACAAACCGTGGAGAACAAATTAGGTCCGAAGGGGTTACAAATCAAACTCGAAATTCCATAAATAGTGTCTCGTGGACCCAGACAACGGTTCCCCTTCGGAACGGGCTTTCGTTTAGCTCGGGTGGGACGGGACATGTCAAAGAACTTAATTTCTTCGCGGCGGACCCTAATTTCTCCGGTGTTTTAGTTTAGTATAGGTTCGGCTGGGCACGGCTGTAATCAGAAGGGTCTTAATGGTGGGTTGCTGAGACCGGCGTGTGAACTGTGGGCGTGAACGACTCGCTTCCTATCTTCGGTATCTGACGTGCAGCACGTGCTGGACCGAGAGATGCTCTCGCCGCTATTAAGAAACGCACGCTTGCGTCTCTCCTCTCGGCAACTATCGATGTTTTAATGCCCGAGTGGAGTATTCGCGTTTCCCTTAATGTGTCATATTTTTACAATCGACAGGATAGTGAAATGATTTTATCTATCCTGAAGCAAGCCCGCAATAATAATTGATACGCAAGCTTTTAAAATAAATATTTAATGACAAAATCGAGTATTTAAATGGCGCGATCTCTGATTGTCTTTAGGCGGAAGTAGCGGCGATGATTCCGACACGGAAAGTGAACCTGGCATTGCGTTGAAGAGAAAACAACGTAGAAGCAGGACCACCTTTACTGGCGAACAACTTGAGCAGCTGGAAGCTGCTTTTCATCGGACGCAATATCCTGATGTGTACACCAGAGAGGAACTCGCACAAAAGTAAGTTTTTTAAGCATACCTTCTGTTTTATAACCTTCTGTTTTAAAATTACGTGTTAAAAAATTTATTTACGTAATATTAAATTAGTATTTAACTTGCTACATTGATTAACTTTATTGTAAAATTATATATTAATTATACATTAAATAAATTATTAATTACTTCTTGAAACGAGTAAAATACTTGAAATTAAATCTGAATTTGTAGCTGAAGTTGCACGTCGCAGGAAATTACAAAATTATAATGCTGTAGAGTTTTAGACTTTGTGTTAGCGTAAACTGGCGTAAACAAAAAATTTGCGTTATTTATATTTTTACTGATATTCGTGGGTGTCCTTTCTTCGCAGAACGAAGTTAACGGAAGCGCGAGTACAGGTCTGGTTCAGCAACAGGCGCGCCAGGCTTCGCAAACAGCTGAACAGCCAACAACTGAACGCCTTCAACATGAGTCTACCCTTCCAGACCCAACACTACGGCAACGGTGCTGAGAGCTATCAAAGCTATGGGCAGGCGAGTGTTGCTGCCGCCGCAGCAACCACCGCCAGCTATTCTCAGCACTACAACTACGGGGAGAACTATTACGCGGCACAGCAGCAATGGCCGCGGGCGACTCCGGACAATTACGGGTAAGTTTTAGCGACATAATAATACATTGTGTTTGTCAAAATACCCATTTTGCGGTCAGACAGAAAGGAGAAAAATAGAGAATCATGTTAACGGCGCAATGTAGATCACGAAAATCGTTGCTGATTTAATAATCGATCCCTCATAATCTTTCGTGTGGTATGCACAAATCTTTTCGGAATTCATTCTTCCATTATTATTATAAGATATCCTATCAGATTCCTCAAATCGTTTTCCTAATACAAAAATTTAATCATTATTATACTTGCATTTTACGTCCCTCAGATCTTATAGCGATTAATTCACGAAAAAAAATTCTTATTAAAATAAAGTTTAATTCTGGTATTTTTAGCCTTATTATTAGCTTATAAAAATTCGATAACTAGGGTAAGGAGGGGCTATTTGAATCAATTAAATAAAAAAATTGGATAAAAAATTTTCAAGACAGGGAGGAGCTTTTCAATTTTCAGGGTAGAGAGGGACTTTTTTAATTATGGAACTTTTTGATTTTTTGTGATTTTTGGTTTTTTATCTTGAAAATTTTGTATCCGATTTTTTCAAAAAGCCCCTCCTTACCCTATTTTTCGAGCAATCCGAAGTCACGTGGACACGTAATCAAATGCGTTATCTCTCGTCCGTGAACACCCCCGCAACGATTATCCGCGATCGATCGTCGCTACCTCGCGGCGCTGCCGCGATCGGTTAAAGCTGGATCACGGCGCAGGTACATACACCCTGCGCCGAAGGATCAAGACCCGGGTTGGATTATTAGCCGGTAGCGTTTCATTACGGAGGCCCAAGAAGCAACATAATTGAGGACCACACAGAAAACGTGTCGGCAGGGCCCCGTTGGCTCTCTTTCTCTCGCTTCCTCATTCCCCGTGCTCTCCGTCTCTCCCCCTCTCGCTTTCCTCTTTCTCTCCCTTTCTATCTCTCTGCTCAAGTGAATCGGCTCGTCCGCTCGGCGTGTAACAACACACTGTAGCAACCCGGCCACCGGAGCAACCTGTTATTACGCCACAATGGCTGAATTAATTGTTCGAAACACCCCGGCTTTGCCGTCTTTATCTCCGCGCGTTGCCGCGCGCGCATCTTTCTCGCGGCGATGTTCCGAGCTTACTGTCTCGCTTGGGCCCCTTCGGGCCCTTGTACAACAACGGACTGGCTCACCGTGTCGAGCCATCACGTGGCGCGCAGAGCGAAGCTTCGCCGGTTTTAAACATCCCGGATAATACTCGTGGACCCCCGGTGGAGTCTACCTTGTGGGGGGTCGTTCTTCGTGGTCGGCTCTCTCAAGTTCGAGCGAACGATTTCGTTGCTGTCGATGGTTGTCGCCGTTTTTGCCGTTTCACGTTTAGACAAGCGCAGAAACTACGGATTGTCATGGAACGGCAATGAGTCACGTTAACAATACATTCCATTTAGGAAGAAAAAGAAGTATTTCTTGACGCCTGGAAATGTCAATGTAATTTCGACTAATGTGAAAATTTCCATACGTCGGAAAATCAGTCCTGTTAATGATGTGTTTCTTAGCAAGAGAAAATAAGTTTTGAAATTCGAAAGTTTTCCTCAAATAGCACAGAATTAAGCTATTAGCAGGGGTTGTAGAAAAGTAATCTTGAGCCACTTTGATTCTATAAACCGAAAAGTCCAGACAAGTTTTAACCCTAGCTCGCCACATTCCGATCTAGTGGACCGCTGAACGTTTTTCGGTTTTCTAGCTTTCACATAAAAACATAATTTTCTAGTTTCCTTATAATAAGTTCAGTTTAAACTCAAATCATTTTCTTGACCTGATATTATCATAAACATCTTATTTAGACTCTGTATTTCTAATTCCTACATTACAAGCTTAAAAATATTAATTAGAATTAAAATGACAATACAAAACGAAGTCGAACGGTCTCACGGACCGGAGTGTGGCGAATTATTTAGGACTCGAAAATAAGTGTGGCTAGCTAGGGTCGAGTATTCGAGCTAGCTAGGGTTAATATCGAGAAATCAAACGTATTTTATACAGCAAAATTAACGCTTTCCTGAATTTTTCAAATAGAAGAAACTCGAAGTCGACTTGTCCTTGTCGAGAGAATATTTAATGTAACTTCCATATTTTATTTGACCGCCGATTTTAATTCCGGAGAATCGCGAGCTGTAAATTTCGGTCGTCACTAAATTCTTAAGAATTCGTTAACGCGACCATAGAAAAAAAATTTGATTTGTGAGCGGATAGGGAGACATTCTTCTGCATGAAAATAGATTCGTAGGGCGGAGTATGGTCGATAAATCGCGCGGCTTCCGCCAGAAACGTCGCGCTACCTTCTAAATAAGAAAAAAGGGAAAAGAAATAAAGTTATAGTGCGAACTAGGCCCAACACCGACGGGATTTAGGGTGCTTAAGCGTCATGGCGAAACGCTCAAAGGGCCGACTTCGTTTTACAATCGTACGCTTTAATCGTCTGAAAATATCGATACGCGTTTCAAGTTTATTTTAATTAAGAATTGATTTCTTATGGCTCTGGACTTTGTCTAATTTCATTTCTTATACCAATCGTCTCTTTTTAATATGTCACCAACGTGTTAATGTATGTACGTAATTTTATACATACATTTCAATATCATTTATACACAGGAGTTTGTTTCTGTTACTCTAATCTAAATATAGGTATTATAAAGGAAGGCTGGTCTTCCTATATTTCTTCTATTTATATATATATACTTGGCGCGAGACGCTACCGCGTCTCTTGATATATAGGCTTAAATAATTATATTATTTTTTTATGTTCTGAGTTTAAAGAATAACAATATCATAATAAGAGTATAAGAGCTTTACTCAGGGGACACGATCTGAGATCCTTAATCACGGGTAGTGTATACCGGAGTGCTCAAAGGGCCGCGACGGTGTTTGGAAATCGGCCGCTGCCGCCCTCGACACGCCCTAACCGATTCGCACAGCATGTATAAGTGTGGTATCGCCTTGCAAATGGCAGTAACCACTTTAGAGAGAACCACACGCCGGAATTTCATTTTCGTATTACCGCGTGTGGACACCTTTCACCATTGTGCGACTCGTTTCATCGTATCGCAGCGTAGCTCCCCACGTGTCCGTACACACACGCACAATAGTTAATTTATATTCAAGATGTCGAACGGAGATATAATTGTGAATATTGGCGAGTAATGTATTTTTTTTAACTGCCGATTGATATATGTGCCTCGTGAGGGAATATTCCTTTTATTATCAATATTTAATAAGCTTGTCGATTGTTACATCATATTCATATAATAATTGCATAATTTTAATAAAAGAATCTTCCCAAGCCTTTCTAAAATTAAGATTGAAAGTTGAATACTCTTGTATTGTTAATAGAAACGCATATGTACAAATTAATGAAAGCCTAATAATATTATCTCATTATTTATGTGACTTGGGTTGTTCAGAGAAAGTTTCAGATTCAGGTATCATATTAATAAAGAGAGAAAAATGTAGAAGTTTCATAATGTTATACATATAATATACTTTGCATTATTTACTAAAAATAAATCTCGAGCCATATAAAATAACAGCTCTCTACAAGAATCAACACTGGCCTAAATAAGTTTTATTTTGTCATTCTCACGTTATTTATTTCCTTATAAGCGGACGTTCGATCTCGCCTGTTGCAGATTATTTAACGCTTCCCATTACGGCAGCAGCAACCTTGCCTCCAATCTGACTTCCACCAATCTCAATCTGGGCAGTCTGGGGGGCAGCGTCAGCCCGACCGGGTCCAACATGAGTGCCTGCATGGTGCAAGGTGGTGCATCCTCTTCCGGGGTGCCAGTCTCGACGGGGATGGCACATCACGTGACTCCGCACAGCCCCAGCGAGGCGAAGAGCGGATATCCGTACTTGGGCAGCATTGATTCTCAGGTTTGCGGAAGAGTTCACTGAATTTAACTACGAGAAACGATCGCACATCGATGACACGTAATTACAGGGGTTTAAAAAATCGTTGCTGTTATTTATTTTGTTTTTTTTTAAGACTGTATTTGAATTGGTAAAAATATTTGCGCGCGTTTTGAAAAGATTTCTGGTCGACGAAGTGTACTCTATAAGAATACGCTTCTCTTAGATTTTATTGTTAAATAATTACTTGTGTTATTATACAATTATTGTGTTGTTACTTTTATCAGTTCTTTCGACAACGACTTTATCGCAATATCGTTTCTGGAACAGCTTCCGATTAAAGTAGATGTAAAATGTGTTATATAGTCTTTGAATTTGGAGAGAAAATTTTTTTTTTATTTATGAATATATAATATCAGTAATTTATGTATAAGGTGCAAAGCGATTGTAAATATCTTGACCGGTTTATAGATAATACGCGTGAGCCTTTCCACGGCGAAGCTACTGCATATTTATGATAGAGTTAAACTCACGTTTAAGTCGTACGCATAGACGTATAGGTAGACCGACTTCCGAGAAGTGTCGTAATTACGAAGATTTATTCGTTAGAGTGATTAGCACTTGGCAGTTGTACAACAATGATGCCTCGGATGCTTTACCGCCTTAGAATTGCCTTATTATAGTAATAATATAATGCAAATGTCTTTATATATATATATATATTCACGTATGACTCGCCCTATATTTTATCGATAAAACTGTACATATTTATGATCGTATTAAATGGTAAGAAAGTTACTGATAAAAATATTCTTATCACAGTTGTAACCTTACCCTACAAGCTATCCAATTGGCCAGTTCAATTATTGTATATATCGCACATAACGTGTTGACACGACAGTTATATCCGACTTGTATAATGCAACGTTATATAAATAAATGGACCATGCGAAAAATTCGTCGTGTCTTTCCACTATACTGCTAATTTCTCATCAATAATTCATTTGCTCGCAAGGTAAGTGCATATTTAACTTACATTAATATCGAATAAGACTGAAAGTTTGTAGATGTATAACTGATAACAGATTTGTTGGCTGTAACTTATTACATATCTGCGAAAACGATGTTATCTCCTTCTCTTTACACGTGTACCCCGCGAGATCTGGGCAATATTTAAAGAGACAGCCCCCCCAGCCCAAAAAGCAGTGCGTGCATAATTCGCGATCGGTCCCGAATCGTCAGGCTTGTCTCCCGGTTTTCAGCCGCCCCCGCGAACCCGTCGTTGATCACAAGCCCGTCGTCAGGAAACAGACCGACGGGGGGTTCGGCGGGCCCCGAAGAGCCGACAATCGGGCGCAACAGTGACAACGAGCAATCAGCCTGCCGTATATCTACGGATCCTGTCGCCACGCATTTGTGCCCCATTGTGTCGACGAAGTAGGTGGTCGTTCTTTCTCTCTTTCTTTCTCTCCTGTACTCTGCCTAGCCTCCAGGATGCTGCGGCACAAAAGTACTACTGCACGACGATTCGCCCTTACCGACTTCTGACTTTAACCCTTCGTATCCTCATTGAGCGACCATGTTTACGGATATGTCATATAGGTGTGCTATTACGATTTCAGTAGGTATACCGGCTTGTTCAGAGAAACATTTATATTACGAATTCGCGCTACTTTATACTTATATTTATCATTCTAACAATAGAGTAATTTTGTGAGACTATTTTTGGCAAATTTGAGTACGTTAAAATCGTTTCCTTAAACGTACAATTCAAAAGGCGGAAGATGGTAAGGGAAAAGAACTGTATTCGATATCAATTTTTCTTAATACCATCTTGTTTAAAGTGGACTTTTACATACGTGAATAATCTTAAATATGGATAGAGGATATATTGCTATATATTTTAAAAAGTATGTTTCAAGTATTGTCCTAATTATTATTCAATAAATCACGTTTTTAAGATCCACTAAATATGAATTAATAATTATTTTCTGTTACGTTTCTATTCGTTATTTTGATTATCACCGAAATTTATATAATATTTATTTTGCATACTTAGATCGAACGGCAAAAAAGTATCAAAATTTGCTGTCTAAAAGTCCGAGCCATGTCACACGATGTTTCTTCTGGACCTCACGTATCGTTTGCCTGTCCCCGTGTGTAATTCGCTATTCAATGATCCCCGCCCATGTTCCAACCCCCGTAAGCGCGGTACGGGGTTGCTTCAAGAGCGGCTCCTTTGAACGTCGCCTGCCTTTCTCTCGTCGCCAATCCTACCAAATATCTTCCCCCAATCTGTTGCTTCAAAATTGCCCTGACCCCAATAGCGATGTGGTAGGTCAAGGACTGGTACAAAAAAAACGGCGTGGTCACGTATTTCGTGAGAACCTTCATACAATGCTAACTTACAAAGTAAAATACAATGCTAACTTGGCATTCAGTATATTCGGTAAATCCTTCATTCAGCATAATTTGCAATTGTTTGTATCTTTTAACTAAAATAAAGATAGAATAATTGTGAAATAACTCGCCGTCAGTGCTTTTGCGAGAAATAATTTTGTTTTCAAAGAAATTACTTACTTTTAAGCTTCTTTTTTTTAAGTAATTAAGTAAAGTACGGTAATTAAGCAGTGAAGGATGATCTTATCACATGAAATGTACTTTGCAAGTTAGCGAATATATCTTCCGATCATTTATTATAAACAGCTATAATTGTTTTTTGTCAAATTTCTTTAAAAATTTTTTTTATTTATTATAGTTTTTAAGCCGCGATCTTTGCTATTTGCGTTTCTTTTTTTTAATTTTATCATTTATTATAGTTTTTAAGCCGATCTTTGCTCTTCGCTGCATTTTCCTACACGGTAACCAGAACAGATGTATCGGCAACTGCAAAGCTGATAAGTGTGACGACCTCCCAGACTCAAACCGCACCCTCACGATGGAAATCTGAGGGTGTCCTCACGGCCAATCCGTGCGTGCGCGTACATTGCGTGACTTCGGCCTGTATGCGCCGCGATGCATATCCGAGATATATATTTTTCACAGTATAAAGTCGCTTTATGCGACATAAAACGGTTAATGCGATTTTCTTCCGACCGATGTATTCTGGACAATATGTTATAAATTTCGACATAATTACCGTCAATTATTACTTAGAATTACTGGTATTACCTAACGTTCCAAATATCAAGTGCAGCTCTGTTAAGTAAGGAGGACAAGTGGCAAAACAAAATGCCTCTGACACCCCGAGCATTGCTTCTCGGGCGTAATTGCTCTCATTAACTGTCTCAAAGTTAATACAACGGCATTGCGGAAATTCCATGCAGGAGCTAATCGTTCGATGATGCAAAATCCTTTCACTCTGCCATAACCGCGCTTTAATAACGTCGTTGCCCAAAGTGTTTTCTAACGCACATAGAGTCTTGAAATCGTAACTTTTAGAACTGATTTATCGCTTCAGTCATTAGACTTAAATGTGATACTTAAACAATAATAATGGTTTATAATAAAAATATACTTTCTCATATATTTAGGTAATATATCGATTTACGATTCGAGTTTATCAATTAAAAAGAGATTGCGTCCATTATATAGTGGTATAGGCTAGTACTGTTATATAATTAAAAAAATATAGCGCAATGCGAAGACTTCTTTACTTCGTTTAATAATAAACATTCTGGACAGCTGTTTGCCATGGTCGTTTTTTTTTTGGTTTGTCGCTATATTTTTCTTTCTTTCTTTCTTTAGTTTACGTATCTGCTCCGCGCAAACGAAGTACCGACTATCGTCGGAGGGGAAATGAGATGGGACAAGCGAAAAACATACAGAACCAGTTCACGCGGACATGATGGCTGCTCCCCCTTAATGGCAATGCAGCCCCCCGTGCGGTGCATCGTCGGCCCTTTTCAACCAATGGGATTGCCCGCCGCGTTTCGAACAATGGTGCGACCGAATAGATTAATCAAACTTAACCGAGCCAATGAAAGCCGTGCAAATCCCGCGTGGGGGATGCATGCGTGCGTACGTGCGTCCGTGCCGCCCGTTCGTGCGACTGTAAGCGAGCAGCAGTTGCACGCTCGCCCATTTCGCGTCCTAGCGAAGTCATGCCCGGGAGAACTATATGAGAATACATCGCGGCCACGCCGGCATCATGGTGTTGCGAATTTAACGACGATCTCGAATCGACAGCGTTCGGAAAGGAGCATCTTTGATACGCGGAGACCTTTTGCCCCGATCTGTCATCGAGGTCATTCACTGTATATGAAATGACACTTTTTAACGATGGTTGTTGCTGATGCATCCATTGTTGCGTTGAAGGTTTATTAATCCTCTTTGCCAGCGGCGACTGTACCGTTCGCATACTGAATATATAATCGTAAAGCCAACAACACTTAATAACTAAAGAGAGGGAAATGAGCACTGGTTCACCGTCCGTCGTGCGCAAAAGTATAGGGTAGTTTCTCGAATAAAAATTATCTTTTAAAATTAATAAACAATATTGCTTGTTTTTCGTCTGTATCAGATTACTGAGATCGCGAGATATCATGAAATTCACTAAAAACAGATAGGAAACGTTTGACTGAGCCTGGTCGAGGTGCATTTCAACGTATTTTCGAAATGGCGCCGAGGGTACACGTGAAGAGTATCAAGGGGGAGGGGAGTTTTTCGGGGGCTGCTGCTGCTGTAACCAGGGCTTTGATGAATGAACCGGGGCTTCATGCCGCCTCGGTCGGCGTTACCCACACGGCAGCTGGCCACGCCGCGTTGATTGGTCGCGCATCACGCCGCGTTTATGGATCTTTTGCAAAGCGATCAGCGTATACGCGTCTAAGGTCCCCCTAACCAGGACCCCCGTAGATCCGCGTTGTTCCCGCACGCGGGTACCAAGGTGTGCTCCCCTCGTACGCGAGCAGCCATGGCCGCGCTTGGCGAACTCCATGTTCGACGAGCGATGTTTATACATCTCCGCGAATCCACGACATAATATTACTATTATGACTATGCGTTATTATTTATTATTACTCATTTGTATTACAAACAATACAAATATTCAAATAAGGAAAAACGTTACAGAGATAAAAAGATAATACTTCGGAGCAGATGATCGAATTTGTTAACCGGTGGAATGGCACACATGGGTCGTTTTCGTCCTCGACATTTTGACTATTTACGGTGCGTTGCCGCAATTGCTTTCTTTCAAAGATTAAATGAACAATTTCAAAATTAAGATTATAATGTTTTTATTGTTTTAATTTATAGTTAAGATCTCGAAGAACATCTATAAATTTTTTCAGAATTTTTTGTAAAGTTTTAGATTGTTTTGATGTCGCGAACGAAAACGACCCGTGTGCCGTTAGAAGGTGCCGAAAAACAGTGTGCCACTCCAGGGTTAATATTAATGTCGGTAGCTGAAATTGAATGCAAACTGTACGAGTACCATATTTGATTTGGTTACAGCAATTGTCAAGTAATGCAACTTATTGTTAGATTTTGCAACAGTCATATTAGTAAAATTTCTTTCATTCACAATTTATATTCATGCCATTTTGTCTCAATCGCGATAGAAACGAGTATCTTACGTATCCTAATACATACTTCGACAGCTTTCGAAGATGTTCGGTTATTTTCTGATTCTGGTAGCAACGCGCCTGAGGATCAGGGGAAATGGAGAGGGTTCCCAAGTCTTTTGAGCAGAACTAAGTTCGTAACGCGTGATGACATGCTTACTTACGCCAGTTGACGACGATGCTTTTACGCTTTTCGGCCGGCGACCTGCGACGGAGAATTTGATTAGGTCAATTATGCGGCGCCGATCGGATCTTCACGTGAAATTAGATTGGCCACGTCGGTTATTACGCCACAAACGGCCTTTTTATCTAGCTGCAGCCACTTGGGGCGTTCCGTCGCACGCTCGATCTCTATCTCTAGGCTTATGAGGCGGTGCTAATTTAATTCGCATCTAAAGCAATATCGCTACCATTAAGAATTGTGTAGAACAACATGTCAATCCAATGCATACAAAACGATTCATTCGGATTTTGACACTTGAATAACAGGCTGCATCTTCATTGATACACACATCATTGTTAATTTATGATTGTGTAATTTAAAGGGTGTAAATTAATTAACAAAAAATTGTATATATTTGTGGATTAACATTTTTTTAATATGCAAAAATAAATATTTTTTATTAGTTTGTCCCATTATATATAATAGTTTTATACTAAAATATAATTAATAATATATAAGATTCTCGCGAAAATTGCTCTTTTTCTCCTCCGGCTTTCAGAAATTACTTTTACAATACGATAGTAGCCCATGTAATACTTGTCACAAATTTGACAAGTATTAAAGTATTAGGTATATCTGGTCTCTTTTACTAGTGGTGCCGCGTAGATTTTCCACCGAAAAAGGGTTGTTCCACAACTTTCCACACTTAAGCCGAAGATTAGTGTGATTATGTTCAACGTTTCACATCAACTCCAACAATCCTCGTCTTTTTCGCGAAAAATAGGATTTTCTGGCAGCTTGTTACCGACATCATCTAACAATAAGCGCAGATCACAAATCTTAGAACTGTCAGTAGTATAATATGTTTTGACGGGGGATTGATTTTTGATACGATAATATCCTTCAGATAGTTCAGATACTATACGAGTGAATTTGCTTGTTGACAGTTTGCCAAATTCTAGGTTGGTGGTACTTTGTAGGTGGTCTGAACGGTGTTAGGTGGATATATGTCAAAGAACACACACACGCACGCACACTTTATTCTTTGCTTTATAGTTTATTAAGTATCTATTAATTCGCGATCACAACAGATTATTTTTAGAGGTGGTGAGATCTAAAACCAATATTACTGGATGTTCTTTAAAAAAAATTTAATTGTTATAGATTACAAATATTTATTTACATATTACTGACAAAATTGCGCTTAAAGGCCAAAGACGACATATAAGTTCGGAAAAATGCAATTAATGAAAATTTTATTTTAATTAACATAATTATTATTTAATAAATAAATAACATGTATTTTAAAATTAAAAACACATTGAAAGCATCGCGGGCAATTATTAGGAAGAATTACAAAACTATACTGCAAAAGTTAATTCAAATTGAGAAAACAAATTGAAGATGCTCACAAGTAATTATTTGCCTAAGATAACTATCAAATATTATAGAGCAGCTCGGGAAGGACTAATGGGTACTATATCTGTATTCGCTGGAGATCTGAAGGCTCGGATATTTAAGCTTCATTAATTTACCAGAAAATTCGATGTTGGTGGTCGTAGAAGCAAAAACGGTAATAATTTGTAAATATAATTTAGTCATTCAGTGGGGAATAATATAAGTCAGTACGTAAGTCATTCATCTTAGACAGCGTCAGTTTGATATCCATAAGACAGGTGTCTTATCGTTTTAATTATTACTGAAAGTGCTACTTTCTTTGTTCCGTATTTTTCTCGCATTTTTTTTCGGTAGAGCAGCATTGTCGACAAGAGACTACGGTGTCAAGATCCAACAATCTGTAACGAAAGCGTAAAGTCTTGCCTCGCAGCGTTGGTCGGTTAAAGACCGAGTCAAAAGAGGCCCACACCCCCCTCTCTGGCCCCTCTGTCTTCGTTCCCAAACCCGGTGCGTACGAATCGAGCGTACAAATATGATTTAAGCGTGCAGGAGCCGAGGGTTGAAAAAGCGGTTCTGACCGAGCCACGGCGCACTTTTCAGCCCCTGAAAACGAAGCTCGTCGTCGAAAACGAAGACCACCCTAGCTGCCTCGATGCCTCGACGTTCGCGCGGAACTACGTGGAAAGCCATGCACACACGCACACGAACAAACCCAGGCACGCGCAAATTGTTGTAGTGTGTAAGTGCGTGCGGGAAAAATCTGTGGAAGCGTCCATGGCTAAACGCTGACACGGTAACATCGCGCGTTTAGTTAGGGTAGTTAAAACGGTCCAACTGGATTAGTTTCGTTTGGTTATGGCGATGATATAGACGTGGACACGGGGAATTCGACATTCCTCGTTAAGCGTTCGCGCGCGTGGATAGACCGGCTTGATCCGTTGAATACGCTGATCCGTCGTGATATGCTTGCTCAAGATTGTGCGGGGTGGTTATTCGGCAATAATTTAACGAGAATATTTATGTCTCTTTACAGAGTAATAAAAAGTTATATAAATAAATTCGACTTTAGTAAATAACGTTAAATTCATTTGCTCTTTAATTACTTCTGATGTCACATACACGGACTCGTCAACAAATCTTTTATATAATATTGAACGTTCTGACATAAGAAATGTTTAACTGATAAATAACTTTGCAATTTTTAACGCGTTTTATATTTAAGTCGTCAAATATATTTTTTAAAAAAATTTTCATAGACTGCACGCGAAAAAATACCCTGAAAACCAGTTTGGCACTGATTGTGAGTTCAGGGACACCCTGTACTTTGTTTTTCTCGCTTCTGAAAAGGATTTCTTACCGCAATAATAATAAAGCCAGCGGTACTGTAGGTATACGTTGCTAAAACCAATTGGCGAATAAACAATTTAAGAAAGAATCGCTCGGGCAAAGCTTAAGGGTCAGTGTCAGCGTCTTAACGGATTATCGGCTTACTCAGCACCTAAATCCACTTTACTAAAGAAAGCAGGACGCATTATCTTACTAGGGAAACATGGCTCTCGATTTCTTAAGTTAAAGTAGTCCTATAATCTAGCTCTAGCAAAACTTCTTTTGACGTTTCGTCGTCAAACGTCACCTCTCTTTTTCAGCAAAATATGTCCTATTAAAGGATTATTTCTTCGGTCCAGGCGCCGGCTTTATTTACCGGAGACAAGCAAGCGCTTACAATAATCTGCAAAACAACAACTATGTTGCACGGGACAGGAAAGAGCCCAAAATCTGTATCCTTCGAGAAATCTACCAAGTCATCTCAAACTCTTGAGAACTCTCGAAATTGAAGAATCTTCTCGCGATTCTCGCTCAAGTACTCATACGAGATCCGTGGAGTTCTATTCCGGGGCGATTCCCTCGACAGATCTCTTCGATCATCGGCGTTCGATACCCGCGGGAAGTCCCAGAAGAGCGTTGTTCACGATGCGATGGGACCATTCTCGAGTCGTTCGAATCGAGTCCCGAGGCCGGATTCGCAACGGACCACCAGCACCAGCTGCCAGCGAGTCACCGGGAAATCATCGTCGGCGGCGGCGGGGCCTCTCACGGGCTCCCGATAGGGAGGACACGGCGAATAATCGGTAAATAGGACGGAGTCGCGAGCGGGCGACACCGGGCCGCGTCCAATCCGTGTTCACGCAGCAAGCGGACTGTGACGAAATCCGAAACTCGGGACCACGATGGATTCCGCCGCCGTGCGCGGGATCCTTTTTACGTTCGCGTCCTGCGTTGTGTGGTCAAAGAGATCGACTTGTGGCTCGTGTACATAAAGGATCAGGAACCTTTCGCAGCGCCGTTGGATGGACGCGAGAGCGCGAAAGCGGGGCACGAGTCGTATCGATGTGGGTGGTGAATGATCGGATGTATATCGCAGCTTAACATCTCCGAAGAAAGGGAAAATAAATTACAAGGAATAAAATATGGGCGTAGGAAGGAAGTAGAACTAACAATAAGTTGGCTTTAAGACGGTGAAGAATGAAATAGCAAAAGATTGAGAGTACAAAATGATGCTTCTTCCACGCCATGGAATAAGATAAATAAAAATTGAAAGTTTGGTAGTAAAATACAATTTTTAATAACGGTTATTAATTAATAGGATTGTATGAATAATTAATCGTTAACGATTATTTCTTCTAAAAGAAGAAAGAGATATTACAGTTTCAAAATAGGAAATTTGCAAGTATCATTAAGCAATAGCTCTCAAATGTGTACTTTCATTCAAACGCGTGTTAATTGCGAACGCAACCACCACTTTCAATGTAAAATCGCGTCTCAAATAAAACCTGATGATTAATATTCTTGATTTAAATTCGCCGGTATCGCGTAATTAGAAAATTACAGATTCCGCCAACACCGTCCCAGATCCGAGCCGAATCCCGTCTAGTCGATCGCGAATATATAATTCGCGTCCAACTTTAATGAGTAATGCATTCGCATCGCCGCCTTGCGAAACAGTCTCAGACGCTGCCGAGCGCCACGTAAGCGGCGAGATTTAATCGGCGTGATTCGAGTAAAGCGAGAAACGATCGATTACATCGTCGGGCGCGCGCTGCCGCGGCGGCAATATCGGATGGATATCGACCGAAACGTGCGGCCGAGCACAAAGGCGCCGCTCGCCATCGCCGCTGGAAAAGGCAGCGAGTAAAGCCGCAACACGGTATTACACGGAGGAACAGCTCGCGATGCCTCCCTCGCAAATGCATACGTCCGCTCGTAAAGGTGGTATCCGCATAATTCTGGAAGACCGCGGAGAAATAGAGAGAGACATAAAAGCGATGAGAAGTCAACAACTTCTTCAAAAAGACTTGGAGAATATAAAACATTGGTTACGATCACTGTTTCGCCAAATTTCTTGCCGCATAGATCTCTACAAGCGACAGAAAATTACATGTCACTCAGGCCCAGTTTTTCAATAGTCGCTTAAACTGAAGTTTAGCTAAAAAAAAAACTCACTCTTCGTCTTTTTCTAAAAAGGATAGTTAGAAAGAGACGAAGAGCGAGAAGCTAAGATTGAAGTTAAGCGCGACTATTGAAAAACTGGCCCTCAATGATGTTTCTTTCAAACTGAGCAGCTCGTAAGTTGTTATTTATTCGTGGAAAGACTAACTTTCAACGTTCTTTTTTTTATATCCGACGATAATCTTGATTAAGTATTTTTGCGCAAAGTGAAAACAAAAGAAAGTGCGTAGCGCAGCTAGGAGAAATGCCGATTTTCTAGAAGTCACTTAGCGACTTTAATCCTAGAATTTTTATCGTAATATTTAGGTCGCACTCTTATGCTCCGTTGCGCCTCGTCGCTTTTGCAATTAACCGCCTTTCTTCGCATCTAGTCTTTTTCACCATTAGAATTTCGTGATTACGCTGTCGCAATCGCTCGAGCAAATATTCATCATGAAGGTAGAAATAATAACTGTTGCTAACTGTCTCTCTTTCGCTTTTAATAGTTCTATATAATTGAGATTCATTCTACTTTGGTTAGATATCTTATTAATAACTTGCGTAGCAACGTTGTTCCCATTTAATCCCAAGAAATCGTTGGTCCTCCTTTAATTAAAAGTATAGAAGAATAAAAAGAAATTTAAGACGTTTCTACAGCTTAAAATCTTTACAAAGTATCGAACTGAGAACGGCGATTTTGAAGTCTCATAATCTCTAGCCGACAGTCCATTTTTGTGAGATATTGTCGTAATAATGCAGGACCATTCTAACAAAATATGCTCAGGGATTCCTTTGCCAACGATCGAAGAGACGAACTTATTTTTCTCATCTCCATCCAGTTTGCCAACAGCTTTGCGGCGCAACTCCCATCAATTCCCCTCGGATTCCCCGACATGTTCATCGCTTCCGAGAGCCATCGAAGGACCCAGACGAAGCGACGGCTTCTCGTTTCCGCCGACAGCTAAGCGATCCCCGATCGCGGCCGCTTTCGCACAACTCATCCCTAACGTGTTCCTCGCCGAGACATTAAAGTCACGAACGGATGCGCGGAACGGCTAAACAGACTTGCACCGCGTCGTCGTCCTCTCGGGTTCCCCTCGAAACTCGGAGCCACCTCGAAGAGTCGAAGGTGCAAGAGGAGGCGGTGGTGGAGGTGGAGGAAGAAGAGGAGAAGGAGAAGCAGAAGGAAGACGGTCGAGGAAGAGAAGAAGAAACTTCTCGGCGAACCCTCGAGGCCTCGCAATTTTTCAGTGGGATTTATTAGAGCATCATTCTAAGGCTTTACGACCACCTGGACGACCCAGTCATCTCCCTTCGCCCTGGCACTTCCACCTCGTTCCGTCCCACTCGACACTCTCGTTCGGGCTCCGGGTCCGACGAGAACGCGAGAAAGGATTGCGCGCGGGAGAGACCGACCGAGCGCTCGCTCGTCTCGTCTCATCTCCTCTCGTCTCGTTCCGTCTCGTCCCGTCTCGTCTCGACGCGAGGAGAGGGCATAGCTCAGCTAATTATTTTATTCTCACGCCGAGCCCGTCAGACTGCGCGTGCCCTTCATTAGACTACCTCCGTCCCCGTCCCGCCGCACCCTCGGGGCACCGATCGTTTAGTGGATTACTTCGTTTCGATACGCGCGACAAACACCGAATACCGGTACTTCAAGAGCTCAATTACGGTTTTCGAGTAAAACAACAATGTCGACCTCAGTAGATATTATATTGGAGAAAATACATATCTCAATTTATATTTCTAAATGTTTTACATATCAACGATGGTTGCAACATAAGCTGCAGTTGATATTTGAGAAAAAAATATGTATAATCTATGCGTGAAAATCTATAATATAATGTGTAAAACATATGTGAGATATCTTCATCATACATTGCCTTACACTGCATGATGATAGATAGGCATGGTAACAATAATTTTTATTCGCTAGACAGGATAAATACTTGTTTTTTTAATAGAGAAGCATAACTAAAAGAAGCATTTCAAATGTGACAGATGTATTTCATCGTTCGTATTTCAAACGAGAAAAGGACACGATATCGCCTTATCTTTCATTCTGCACACCGTCGTTTTCGACGTAGATCCACCTCGGCTTATCTCGCTGCGCGTTGCCGGAAAGATTGAAATCCGTCAATTAACTTCTGATCGACGCTTTACAAGCGCGGGACCCGAGACTGATGGGCCCCGCGAAGGCGCGAGGGAACTGGCGGTGGAGAGAGTGAGGAAGGGGCCGCTTTATTATCGCACGGGGTGCTCAGGGGAATAAACGCGCTCAAATAACAGCGAGACGCGAGCGCTCGCACGTCCCCGGATTTGAGAATGGTCCGTCGCGCTTGCCGCGAGTTATTTAAATAAAGCCCTTTGTCGGGTCGGGTTGAGCCCATTACCGAAGTACCTTTATAGCCACGCGTGTACGCCGATATGCCATATTACCGCGTTTCCCTTTCTTGTTTCTTTTACTCATAAGGGCTCTCTCCTCCCTTCTCTCTGCCGGGCGACCGAGCGGACGCGTGCAAGCGCGCGAAACTTATATTAGCACCGAGTTATATTTCGGACGCTCTCTCGGAAATATATATCGTAGTTACGAGGAAACGTTAGCTTAGCGCGCTACAAAATAAAAATATCAGGCATCAAATAAAACTATACAATTATGCGAAACGCGGAAGGAGAGAGAAAGACACACTTCCCCCATTTAGATGATTAACGGATCGTTTGAGCACTATCTTTAACGGCAATAAACGCTATAGAGAATGCCGAGAATCACACGGGTGGTTTGCGGAATAAGATGGGGATCGTTCCTCGCGCAATCACAAAATGTACAGGATGTCAGGGGTCGTCGTGTATTTCACCGTGCGTAAGTTACGCGCGAAACCGAATACCCATTGCGTATTACGGATTTACGTTGCGAGGAACGTTACTACCGGCTGCTGGTGGAGTCCAAGTCGACCTCTTGGACTGGCGCCACATCAGTCTACTCGCGTGATTGCGAAAGCTTCATAAAGCACTCTCGTTTTTGCCGCACTTCGTGCTGTAAATGTTCTTCGAAACCCTCTATGGCCGTAATACAAGGCGCGCGAAATTCCACTTCGTTGCTTAGACCTTAAATCTCACCGACCGCTCTATAAACTGGAGCTAAATAAAACCAATTTTTCTTTTGTGTATTATCCAACATTACATTGCCTTAGAATAAATAAATATCTTATCTATTAAAGAATTTATGCGCGTAACACTAAATTTTTAATTACTGTGAAAAAAAGCTCGCGTGTATTAATTTTTATTAGAAAATTACGAGTATTCTTTCTGCTATACCTAAATCAAAATTAAAATACTAAAGTTCGGAAGCTCGATATCTAAATCATAGCGTTGACAAATGACGTGGTTCTTGTTGTAAAGTCTCAAGGGACACTCGGAAACTACGCGGGATACTCCGCGTCTATAATCTCTCACGGAAAGAGAGAGAATTCTCGCAGATGGTCTCGGAGTCGAGGGATCTATCGATCATACGTCTCGCCGTGGCCAATATTGTGGGTGTTCCTCGCTCGCGTTGGAAGGTCGAAGGAAAGGAAAAGAAGCGAGAAAGGGGGAGGCGTAGACGAGAGGCGAAAGAAGCGTCCTATGTGTGTGGTGGGCCCGTTCGTAGGCCTGCTTGCGAACTATGCGTCTCAAAAATGTCAGGGCAGCGAGCACGCCCGTATGAACATAATTCAGCTCGTTATACGCGAACGGACCTCTCTCGGCTGGCCCCCACGAGCCGTGAGCCTTATGGGCCCCCATACGGCCGCATGGGCCGTGTATCCTATGCGAGGCGAGGTCAGGGGGCCCTCTGTTCCAATTTTGTGCCCAATAAGACTAATTCCCTCAAAGGTGCCGCGCCTCGAATCCGGCCACCTCTGCGGCGAGAACTTATCGCCAAATTTTACGTAAATTATGTGACGTCGCGCATTACACCGTGCAGCAGTTTCTGCAGAAAAAACCGCGTTTCCGAGACGCTCGTCGTCATCTGACGGTCACTAAAAGGATCCAGGCTAGGTCCCGGCCAATTATAGCGTTTTGGCAAATGTGTCTGCGAATTTATTTATTATTATGCCGCTACGCTGACGCTAATGATTTTGCGCTCTCAAATGGGTTGACTCAACGCCTATGAATCAGCAATATTAAAAATAATCGAATGCAACGTAAGCAGTTAATTTAGCTCTAATAATATCTAATTGATAATTAAAAATTTCTATGTTAATCTATCTTTTGAAAGTATCAATTGATATTTTAAGTAACGTTATATTTTTGAATGAAATTACACTCTTTAGATAATTATGTAGAGAGATAAAATTATCAGAATATTTTCTAAATATTGCGTTTAAAAAAAAACTAAGATTATCAAATAATTTCGGCGGCTCAATGAATAATTTCCATATCGAACACCTATCGAGCATGTCGAAGCTTGTGGATGCACGCTCTTGGAGAACCGCGTGTCGAAGAACCTCGCGGGCCAATAATTTACCCCCGTCGCGGAGAATGCGTCAACCACGGCAAACAGTGGATTCTGCGTAAATTCCGGCCGCGCTCGCGGAGGGCATTTAAAAAGACGTTTCTTTCTTTCGCGGCGTTAAATACCCGGGTGGTCGTCCGACGGCAATGGCCCAGTTCTAAAGTTATGCAAAGGACGCATTCATCCGCTCAATAAGGTGATCAGGAAGATATTTGGGGCATTTGGTATTCTAACGAGGCGGTTAAAGAAAGACACACCGGACCGGACTGTGAAACCACAGTTTTTCGTGAACGTCTATTCAGCTGGTAACTACGAGAGGGAGACACGAGACTCGCACTTTCCCCGATGTTAAACGCCGTACAACATGCATCAATCCGTAATCAATAAGTTTTTCTCCCCCCCCCCCCCCCCCCCGCCGTATCGGGCGACCGTATTTTATTTACACAGCCTCCAAAAAACGCAAGTCCCCGCTTTCTCTACGGCCGTTTTAAAGAATGTTCGGATACGTATTTTGTTAAAATACATATAAACCTTCAACTTTTAATAAATAAGAAAAAGTCGGTTATAGAAATTTGCTGCTTAAATATTTCTGTAAACCGATTTTGTAATAATAGGTCTGTTTTCTGTTGCTGCACTGCTGAACTGGTGCAGTAAGTTAGAGTGAAACAAAATATACTTGTCTCACTCTAACTTATTGCACCAGTGTGCACTAGTTCAGCAGTGCAGCAACAGAAAACAGAGCTACTAACTACACTGCAAATCCAAGTGTGTTATTTTAGCTGAAGCTCTTCTGACACATTTGTTGCTGTTTTAAATCACGTCATTTAAGACGATTGAACGTATTAACTTTTAATTTAATACGATTAAATGACGTGTTAAATGACATAATTTAACACATGAAGAAAACATATGTATAAAGAGCTTCAGTCAAATGTGTCATTTTTAGACGTTTATATGTGTGTGAAAATAATACACGATGGATTTACAGTGTAACACTAAATGAAAATACGACCGCGTACATGATATACAGTCAAACTAAGGAAAATGCTGTTAAACGGTCAGGACTGGATCTTCGCTAAGGCAAAGAATTGCATAAAAATTCACTCGAATAATATTAGATACTATTAGGCAACCAAGATTCAGTCCTCAGCGTTTAACGGTCGTTTTTCCTTTAGTTTTGACGATATTGCAATATTTATTATAATGTATCCAGATCTCTTCTGTATAGTTTACGCTACGATCTCTCATGTAAAGCCGTCGCCGAATCTCGTCCAGGAAATAAACGTTCATCTTTATTATGTCCGCTCCGACACCTCTCTTAGACACTTCAGGCGCCTAATAAGATTCCAATTCAATTACCAGAAAGAAATGGCTCGAAGGTCATCGATCGTCATCCTCTCGTCGTCCACCCATTCGAATTCGAGCGTAGAACGCAAAACAATTTCGGGGCATCCCTTTGATGGGGCCCGGGTCCCTCCTTTTTCCCGGTCCGACTCGACAGCGTCCCGTTGATCCCGGCGCGCACGAATTTCTATTAAAAGCGGCAATTAGTCTAAGTCCCGATAAATCTTGATGAGTGATACGCCGACATCAGTCTCGTTGTCAAAGACGCCCGCGGCGCGGCCCGCACCGATTACCAATACAACAAAAGCGGGGCGCACGTACCCCGGATCACGCATACGTGCGCGCGCGATACCACGTGGTGAACGTGTATACGTATATACGGGGGACACGCGTGAACACGACGGACGAATTTCTTCGGACTTTTCTACGCCAGACCGCGGGCCCGTTGTTATGTTAAACTAGGTGAGAAAGCCAGGATACGGGATACCTCTCCTCGCCCCCTTTCTCGCAGCGGACCCCCTCCTCTGCCCCCTTTCTCCATTAGAATTTTTAATGTGGCCGTTTAGTGGGCGCTGCCCTCAGAAATCGAGAACTGCAGCGGGAATGCCGCCGCGAGGAACCCCTAAATGCTCCGACCTCTTTCCTCTCCCGTTCGGCCGCTTCCTCTTCATCTTCCTGTCCTCTCTTCTTTTCTCTTTCTTTCGTCCCCCTCCCTCTTTTTTCTTTTCTCTTCTTTTCTTCGTTATTTCAGTCCAGCCTTAAATGCCCGGGCCCCTTTCCCTCGACCGCCTCGGAGCAGCGTCTCCGGAGCACGTGAAGAAGTGTCTTGGCTTGTATATGTTCCGTGATTACGCGGTTGCACAGCAGAAAAGCCAGATCAGGTCCCGGCCTGATGGCGTTTCTTCCCCTAGCTCTATTTACGCACACAAGACGCTTGGTCTAATATTCGTGTGACGTATGCACGTCTTTAAAATATTTCGCGTTTTCATGAATCTAATATACCTATCGCTTGGTAAAACAATGACACATATTTCTAAGCTATTTCCGTTATTTGTAGCATAAACTAACGATTCAAATTTTACGTTTGATATTAGTAATCGAGGGAAAACATTTAACTGTCGTTTGCTGACAATTCGAATCGACGACAGTGATTGTGTAATAAATATATAGCCAACAAAGGATTATAAATTATAAAAATATTTTCTAGGCTCTAGAATTTATCCATTTCGAGGCATTAGATTATATATATTAAAATATATTAGTTTATTTGCAATATATTCAAAAATTTCATGAGATTAATAATAAGCAATACAGAACATTTTAATTATTCTTACATTAATTATCTTTCATTTTATTTACGTTTGTAATATAATTTTTATTAATCCATTGCCTCGACATTGAAATAAAAAAAATAACTCACCGGCCGATGCGTAACGGCGGAGTTGTAACTGCGTTGATCTGTAACATATAAATATTTTTACATTAAAGCAGTGTCCAAGATAATCAAGTATACTTCAATAATTCGTCTCGTGACCGTTAAATTTTTGAAACGTTATTTTAACAGATATTTGGTTTAAAAATGCTAATGTAAGAAACAATCGCGGCCGCCGCAAGCGGCTGCATATTTCCGCATTAACTCATTCGAAAATTAATCCGCGAAAAATCGTGCAGCAAGTAATATTACTGTGCGAATAAGAAAGACGTACCTACGCGACGTTCGCGACGTGATATCTCTTCTCGCATATGCCGCGGAGATCGAACTCCGGCGAAATTGCTCCGGAGTCAAACCTCGAACGGTGCACGAGTAACGATGAGTATCAAGTCGCGCTTGAAAAAGTGGTGGAATCCGCCACAAGACAGCAAAACAATAAACAAATAACAAAATTACTCACCCCACGGTCACTCGACACTCCGTCGTCGCCCGATCGCGATGCCTTCCGGGGTCCCCTCCTCCTCTCCTCGACCCTCCTTCGTAGTCGATTCGATTCTCCGTGTCTCGGTGCACTCACTACGTTCACACGCGAAAATATTGTCGCTTACGATCGCGCGACACTTCGTACGGCACTCCCGGTATTAATTTCGCGACGCGGACATACTTTAATAAACGCTGCGACGAAAGAATTTCGGCGGAGAAACTACGACGCTATACGATCCGCTCGACGCCCGCGGCCCCGGGCCCGTGACGTCACGCAGGAGGTTATAGTAGACTCGACGAAGTTTTAACATTGGCATTGCGTTGATCTGTAACATATAAATATACTTACATTAAAGTAGTGTCCCAAGATACTTCAATAAGTATCATGTTATGGGCGAATCAAGTCGCGGTTGAGAAAGTGGCGGAATCCCGAATCCGCCGCACCAAAACAATAAACGAATAATAATTACTCACCCCACGGTCGCTCCGCCGTCGCCCGCGACCCGCGATGCTTCCCGTTCCCAGACCCCCTTCTCCTCTCCCTCGCCCACGGTCCTCCTTCGTCCGGCGCACTCACTCACGATCGCGACGTTCAGGCACAAAAATCGTCGCTTATGATCGCGCGACACCTTGCACTGCTTTGCACACGGCACTCCCGGTCACTCCCGGTATTAATTTCGCGACGCGGCACATACTTAATTGCACGGCGCACGGAAGAATTACGGCGGAGAAGCTACGAACGCAGCTATACGATCCGCTCGACGCCCGTGGCCGTCGACCGGCTCGACCCCGTGACGTCACGGAGGTAGATGCGATGATCGCAGTGACTCATGGGCGGCGAGAATAATCGCGCGGTCAACTTCGATCGTTCGATTAATCGCCAGGTGCGACTGTCGCGACTGTCGCGAGGACGCTACACTTGTATTCATCGCACTTCGAACAACGAATATAATCTCGAGATTACTTTTTACGTATTGCAATATGAGCGACGTAAGAGGAATAAATGTATGGATTAAAGTCAAAGAGAAATATCCGCGGAACATGCCAACCGCGAAAATAATACGATCGCTGCTTTACTCATGATTGCGAGAATTGCGATTTTGGTTAACTGCAAATTAAATCGTCGATTTATAAACATTGTGTCTATTCTCCTGCACGATCGTCAAATATGAAAACACGATTAAGGGTCACTTCGACCAACTCCGATTAACTTTAATCGACGATTAACTCGATCAGCAATTTCGTCAACAGCAAAACTTTTAACTGTATAATGTATATGTCGTTCTTTTTTATTATTTTTAACCTATCTCTTCGTGATTTACCACTTCGTGAATAAAAGCTGCTTTTAATATAATAAATCTTTTAATTTTTTATTTTCGTCGATTAAAGTTAATCGGAGTTGGTCGAAGTAACCCTAAAACACCAAAATCGCAATTCTCGCGATCAGTAGAGCAGCGATCGTATTATTTTCGCGGTTGGTATGTTCCGCGGATATTTCTCTTTGACCTTAATTCATATACATTTAGGTATTTTTCTTACGTCGCTTATATTGCGATACGTAGAACTAAAAAGTAATCTCGACATTGTATTGATCGTTGTTCAAAGTGCAAAAACTACAAGTGTAGCGTCCTCGGGCGTCCTCGCGGACAGTCGGTCGCACCTGACGAGTGAAGTTAACCGCGCACGGCGCGATTATTCTCGCCGCCATGTTAGACTCCCTCGTCGCGTCTACCTGCGTGACGTCACGGGGTCACCAGCCACGGACGTCGAACAGATCGTACGCATATAGTTTCGTTCGTAGCTTCTCCGACGTAATTCTTCCGTCGCCGTGCAATTGAGTATGTGCCGCGTCGCGAAATTAATACCGGGAGTGACCGGGTGTGCTGTGCAAAGTGTAGCGCAATCAAAAGCGACGATTTTCGTGCGTGAAGTGCGTGGAACGTCGCGGTCGTGAGTGAGTATGCGCCAACGAAGGAGGACCGAGGGCGAGGAGAGGAGAAGGGGGGAGCCAGGGAGGTATTGGGCGACACGGCGGAGTTGACTGCTGGGGTGAGTAATTGTTTATTTGTTTATTAATTTGCTGTCCTGTGGCGGATTCCGCCACTTTCTCAAGCGCGACCTGATTCGCTCGTAACGTGATTACTCGTTACTTGTATACAATACCGTGATCGAAGTTTAACTCCGACGCAATTTCGCCGGAGTTCGATCTCCGCGGCATATGCGAGAAGAGATATTACGTCGCGAGCGTCGCGTCTCTCTTATTCGCATGGTCGTAGGTCGTAGTATTACTTGCATGATTTTTTACGGAATAATTTTCAAACGAGCTAACGCGGAAATACGCAGCCGCTTGCGGCGGCCGCGAACGTTTCTTAATTCTTGCATTAGCATTTTAAAATTAGGTATTTGTTAAAATAACATTTTAAAAATTTAACGGGCGGGATAATTATTTACTTGAAGTATTATGATTATTCTTGGATCCTGCTTTAATGTGAAAATATTTGTGTTACAGATCAACGCAGGGTTACAACTCCACTGTTGCGCATCGGCAGTGAGTTATATTTTTTTATTTCAACTTATTTCGAGGCAATGGATTTGTATAAAAATTATATATTACAAGCGTAAATAAAGTATATGATAAATAAGATATTATAAAAGAATTACGAACAGTTCTTTCTAACGATTATTAGAATTTATCAAAATTTAGAATTAGAATTATATCAAAATTTTTATTTAAAATGATAATATAACGGTAAAGTGTTCTGTATCTCGTGCGATTTCTGAATATATTATTTATTCCTATAGTTATATCACAGAAAAAATTAAAACACTAAAAATTAAAGGCCCACATTCTGAACTCTCTTTTATCGATAAAAGCGCGCTTTTATTTCTGAGATGCTATAGTTCATGTTACATATACTATGGGTGCGTTCCAATATTCGCTGCCAGTACTGAAGATCTATAGTGTGCGTGACGTAAACTATAGCCTTTCAGTACTGGCAGCGAATATCGGAACGCAGTCTGTATAGCATCTTAGAAATAAAAGAGCGCTTTTATTGATAAAAGAGAGTTCAGAATATGGACCTTACTGCCTTAGAATATAAAATTATATTATAAATGAATTAATATATTATAAAATACCTATATTATAATCTATTGCCTTGAAATGTATGAGCTCGGAAATGGACATATATGTACGTCACACGAATAGACCGAGCGTCTTGTGTGCGTGAATAGAGGGAAGAAACGCCGTCAGGACAGGATCTAAATCTATTAGCTTCTTTATTGCACATGTGTTTATCGCGAGGAGATCGATGTCTAATCGCCGGCGGAAGCGGAATCGTTTTATTTCACGATTTAACTCCTCCAAGGCTCCAAGTAGTCTAACTTCGCGATCGATTTGAGCGGCTGTGCTCACAAAATCGTTCCTTATCCGCACGGTAACTCGCGCTTTCTCCTCGAGCGCAGAAACAAATTATAGTGTAGAAGATAAAAGTTTTAACGTGCAACATCTGTTGTAATATCGACTCTGGACCGATCGTATGTGTGTTTGAGAAACGCCTGTTTCTCTGGTATCCGAGTTTTTCAATAGTAACGTTAAAACGTTCTACATTACATGTCTGTCGTATATAGAAATAAAACCTTTGCGATTTTTATTAAACTTAGCATTGCATATTTTTTGTAGTTGTTGAATTTAAAGTATAAAAAATTAAACTCTAATTAAGATTCTCTTAAGAGAAAGGAGGAGAAAGAGATGTGTTATGAAATCTGCTTTAGACGCGAAAGGATTTAAACATTTTGGCGTTTAGCTATAAATTGACCTAAAATATACCAGATCATCGTGCCAATCAGCCCTCGCTGATGGGAGGAAATGAAAAAAAAAAAGAGAAAAAGACGAGTGTGTTACTGCTACGGCAGCAAATTCGATTTCAGGCGAGACGCCAATCGCGACAAAACCGTCTGGTCTTCGACAAAGGGCAAGTTCCGTCAATTCCGAGATTCTCATGAGACTTCAAAATCGGCTAATCAATTTTTTCCACGTGACAGTGTGCTACCTGAACATCCTCTTCTTCGTTCATGCGACCTTGTCGCGGGGGACCAATCGAGCCTTTTTTTTTTGTGAAGGCCAAATGGTGACGCCTAACCCACCAGCAGCCTACTTGACCGTAGTCCGAGACTCCTAGACTTACCGACTCCTGTCTGATATTGTCCGAAAAATAAAAACTGTCACACAGAACTATCGATCCGAGCCTTTTGTCTACCTTCGCCCGGAAAACGCACGGAACGAATGCTTCGCAACACTTCTTTCTCCGCGATGTCACGCCCCGTTCCGTCGGCTAATTGTGAAAAAGATTTTTTTTTTTCGAGCTGCCGGTATCGGTAGCACATATCCAATCGGATTTGTCAAACTTGGTGCTAACGGCAGGGTAACGATGGAAGAGACGGTAGATTAGAGCAAAAGTGGAGAGGCAATATTTCTTAGCTCCCTGTCGTGAAATTGCGCTGATATAATCGAAAAGTTATCGAGTTTTTTCAGAGATGTCTTACTAATAGCCAAAGTGGACAGAATACTAATGTAGCAGTTATAATATAATTCGTAACGTTCCAAAATGTAATCCTTTCTTAATGTCGCTTACAATTTTAAACCCAAAGAGCGCATATAGAGCGCTAACAAAATATTGTATTAAGAAAGAATTTTCTAAAATTAGGTAATCTAAAATTCAATATTATCTCAGGTATATTCTCCCACCATCTTCACTTAACTGGTATATTTCTTTAGTCTATAGATTATAATAGTATAAATTATGAATATTATGTTTCACGTATTTATTGTAGTAATGTGATTTAGAACACCTGGTTAAATTTATAATAAAAATCTTGATTTAAATTTAAATTTAAAAAATCTTGAAACATATTTATAGAAATATATTTCAAGATTTTTAATATAATATATTTAAAAAATTTTGAATTAAATTTATATTAAAAATCAACGCATATATTTGCAGAACTTGCAATCAACAGCAGATGCGTGATTTCTGATACGTCTTTTTACAGTCTGATCAGTTTATGAATATCGCATTACGATTGTATTCCTTTAAACTACTCTTCGATCTATAATCTTAATTAATGTCAGTCACGTGTGAATTGACTTCTCGGCCGTTCTCCGGCAGTTCTCATTCGGAATTACTTCTCTGAAAGCTGTATCTCTCTGATCAGCTGTAAATCTTGGCCGATCCTTGGACCGATGAAACGAAACGCACAATATTTGCAGCCACCTACAGTGGACTCCGTTCATCCATGACTCCTTCCAACGACAAGAATTTTCGAGAGTCCTTCAAAAGGAAATATGCCTCTAGGCTGGTGAATCCCACGGGACCCCCTGGCGCTCTTACAAGCTTACGAGTTGCCAGGAGTTCGCTACCGTGCGAAGACAAACAGGCAGGTATACCGGACGGTTTTATGGAGTGAATTCTTCGTAAAAATTTATACTAGGCCCATTATGCGTTCATCATTATTTTACCCCCAGTGGCGGTCATAAATATCTCTTCATTTTGGACGAGAGCGGCGGCGACACTTCCGAAGCCCAACAGGAAGCACCTCGTAACCGAGAATTCTCAGATCGGTAGAAAAAAACTTCAAAGAATAATTGTTAGGTAATACCTTTACGCGTTGATATTTATGATAGGTGACTTAAAAAGCGTAACTTATTGAAGAAGGTACGTCAGAAAAACGTCCCAGAGAGAAAAAATTGAGGGAAAATGAAGATGAAAATGAAGGCATTAAGAGTTTGAGATTCGTTACTTTGTTCTTAAATTTATTGTCGCAAAAAGAGCATATTATCTCATCCGTTTAATGGATAACGAATTATTTCACTGTATATCTAAGATTCAAATTTTCATCGTAAACAACGTATTTCATCCGAAATTCATTTAACGACCGGCAATCACTTCGCTTGCCGCGCGCTATCGTCCCCGGTACCATACACATATCAGTAGCAGCGATACACAGCGAGATGCAATCCTCCGCGACGACACGTTCCGTGGGCGGCCCCGTGGGCAGAGCCGCCCATTGTGCGGCATTCGTTTGCCAACCACGTGGCAGGGCGTAGCCAGCAGTGGGACCCCACTGGTATCATGAGTCCCAGCGAGAGAGATCACGGAGTCCCCCCTCCCCCCCTTCTATCCCTCCGCTCCTACGTTCGGACGTAGAGCCCCCCTCGGTGCTCTCTCTTTCGAGGGAGAGACACACGGGACACACGGTACCCCACAGCTGACACGTTATTGCCGTAGTACCCCTCGTAACGAAAGCAACGTGTGCTTTGCCGATTCGTTTTCTTGTTTTCCGGCTCAGGAACGTGCCCGATCGCGACGTTGCCCTCCCCCGTGTTTCGAGGGCAATCGTGGCGGTCCTACGCGCTAAACACCGTTTTCACCCCCTGTACGCGTAGACCGCGGAGAGCTGCGTTTTATTTGTTCCTTTCGTGCGCGCGGCAGAGTGCATGGACTTGCAGAGTCCGTTCTGCTTTGCTCTTTTTCCCTCTCTTTTTCTCTCTCTTTCTTTCGCGAGATCCCACTCGACCATCCGTGTCTACTTGGGACCCGGGACCAAAACGTGCGACCACTCCTCCCTCTGGATCTAGCTCGGCGAAGAGTCTTTTCCTTTTGGGACGAGTGGCGAGAGCGCGAAGGACGAGCGCGCTCTCTGGCTCAAGAGTGGCGAGAGTGGAGTTTCCCTTGTTAGTGTGTGTGAGAATAATTGTGTCACTCGGATAACGTAACGAGAACCACGACCGGCATGGACGTTACTAGCGGGATGAGGCCCATCTTTGGTGGATATCCGTTCCAAGGTTAGTTTGCGTCAAGAAACGAACAATCGTCGAATTGAATCAGAATTGTATTAGCGGAATGATAAACGGCGACAGGCGCTTAGTAAAACTTGATGCTTTTTTTACGTTTCCAAAAAAAAAAAAATTATCTTTAAATTCAATAATACAGTATTTAGAAGAATAATAGAGTTTTCTCGAGAGTCGATTTTACGAAAGGTTAGGCCTTGTGACAAGGCTAGAAATTCTCATGAGAACGTTAAATATATTGCCGCATAAATTTAAAAAAAAAAACAATCTTTGGACGGTTAAAGCTCAGCTGCATAGATTATTAATTTTTTAAAAATAAATTAATTAGGCACTATATTAGGCAAGTTATAATCGTGCTGCTCAAATAAAATTCCCGATGATTATAATGCATAATTGTTTTAATGGGAATAGTTTCGCGATTTGCATTTCTTAATTGCGATTCTCAGATCTTATCTGGCCGCGCGCGTCTCTTACGGCGTTCGTACGATAATAACAGCATGCGTAAAAGGGTGCATTTGCGTCGAATTAACTGCTGACGTTAATCGTCGCATTTGAAAATTCTATTACTGCGATTAAATAATTTACGCAACGCCACGTCGATAACAATGCAGCCGCTTAATCGTCACGTTCGTGCTCGGTTATTAAGACGATAATTAAATTCAGTCACGATCGCCATTAACACACATTCGATCGATCGTACCGCCGTGTGATTTTGATAAATCAATCCTGTCCAAACCGAGCGATCCCGTCGTAAATTAAATGGTAACGCGCGTTCGCGCCGCGCCTGGCCATACATTAAACATTCTCCCCTTCGCCGCCATTTAATTGATATTCATCTTTAATACGAGCTCGCGCTTCGAAATTGAATAAGACAAATCTACATGTGATATTATCGTGCCCCACGTATTGGACATGGATATTTATTAGGCGTGACATAATTTTCCCTTAGGCGCATTGTGTGAAACGCATCGCGGTAACGCGAACCGCAAATTGTCGAAACGATATATCCTGTTCGCTAAGTAGATAATTAGAGATCAGATCATTAACAATGATAGATAATGTACATATCGTGATCACTGCTTTTATCTGAATACAAAATCCGTGTCAGTCGATTACAGTTCGACAAACGAAAAGAATGATGTCGTCCGCTTGTACAATTTGAGAAAATTGTTATCTTAAAAAACAACAATGTAATAACAAGGTAAATGTTGAAACCCATAATATACATTATAAGTAATATTGTAATTTCTGTACAGGGATTATTAAGAGCACGTTAATCCTCAAATTTTTTAAATTACCTTATTAAAAATAGGCAAAACGTGTAGATTCATAAAATATCTGTTAAAGTATCTGCGCAAAAGTCGCAGTTACAGCAGACGTGACAATTTTTAGCATGCGCACCGCGGGACGCCCGAGACGGAAGACTCAGAAGGCGTCCCGACGCACAGGCCATCCTGGTCGGTGTGACAAAGGCGCCGGTTACCGTTGTTAACGTTCTAAAGCAAGCTGGAAATTCCTCGGAAGGGATTCCCACTATTCCTAGCCGATTCTCGGTCGATCCGAGAATTACAACAAGCGTTTCCGTCGACAATGAGATTCCGTCGTTCCGGGCGCGCGCGCGCGCGGTCAGACGATTATTATAATTACCTGTCTCTTCGCTCTGTGTACACGGAGCGTCCGTAATGCGTAAACATAGTAATTACGCGTGCGGCACCGCGCGCGAGCTTTTACCCGGGATGGCCTGATGATACGGGAGCTAATGTCACGTACAGTAGGGTGGCTAATTCGACTAACGATCCGGCTTTATACTCGTTAGTGCTGGAAACGGCCCGGTGCACGCCTCCTCGCGCGCATAACTTCTTCAATTTTACGGCTGTTAGCCGTGTTTTTGGTATCCCCGGCCGTATAAGAGTGCACGCAGCTCCTGTTATCTGATTTCATGTTTGCGCCCCGGTCCGATTCCGCTGTTAATTTCAAGCTCAATCACCGCAATTGCGCGGCTACGGGGCCGCTCACGAAACCGCGTTTTCCTTCCCGCCGTTTGTTATCTTCGACGCGCGTTTTTCCAATCGAGAACCACGTGCGATTATTCGCCGAGCGTTTCCGCAACTTTTGTCGAGAGAAATAAACATCCGTCTATTTTATATTTACAATACTTTGACTGATCTGTGCTTTTTAAAAATTTCCTTCATTTCTTCGTGAAAATATATGTACTTTGAAATTTAAGATTGTAAATGATTGTCTGTGATCTATGTTCATTAATTCAAACTAAAAAATCTCATAATAACGTTTTTATATTTTGCAATTGATAATATTTGCGGCTCTAATGTTGAATTCTATTAACTTTTCGGTTTCTTCTTCCAGGACAAGGACGGATGAATCAGCTAGGTGGGGTCTTCATCAACGGACGACCTCTTCCTAATCACATCCGCCTGAAAATCGTAGAAATGGCCGCCGCGGGAGTCCGTCCTTGCGTGATCTCCAGGCAGCTTCGAGTCTCGCACGGCTGCGTCTCGAAGATCCTGAATCGATATCAGGAAACCGGATCTATTCGCCCGGGCGTGATCGGCGGCAGCAAGCCGCGAGTGGCCACGCCGGAAGTCGAGGCGAGGATCGAGGAGTTAAAGAGGGACAATCCGGGAATATTTTCTTGGGAGATCAGAGATAAACTCATGAAGGTGAGCGAAAAAAATCGTACACATAATTATTCTGTAACTGATATTTTTCACAATAAATTCTTTACGGTGATTTTAAAGAGGATGCTTATATAATATTAACATATCAAAAGTCACATCGATGAAGGAGGATCAAAAAATGGTCGAAATGTCTTAAAGATTATAATTAATAAAGATAGCCAGTTAGGTCGAATAAAAAATTTATTATTTTGTAATTATTCGAATAACATCAGGAGAGAACGATAATAAGATCCCCGTTATAAAAGCCCTCCAGAAAATAGAATCTTAAATAAATGTAGAGGAAACGCTGTATAATAAAAAAAAGAGAGGGAATACACGAAGCCACGATTGTATGAATACGAAGGTAAAATAGCGATTTCAAGCTGCTGCTTCATTATTCCGGTCACGCGGACATTTTTCCGGTCCGCGAAAAGCCCGCGGGCCATCGCTCGACCCCTTCGATCGAACGTGGTGGACGTTTTCTGCGCGCTTACTCTCGTGTGTGTCTCTATCTCTCTCGGAGATCATGCTCAATGGGGCTTTTTAATCTTGTGCACGAGGCGAGAGCGGCGGGGTACGTGAGCAGCCCGAGGCGACTCGCGTGTCCTTTAATACTTTACTGACCGCCGTCTACACCCACGCCTCATTGGCGTAACACCTCCGCTCCGCGTCTCGATTTTCGAGTATGCAAATGTGCTTTTCCGTGAATAATCTCTTCCGCGTTGCACCGTCCAATCCCGATGTACCGTCCGACGATTTTCCGATAGTAAAAAAAAAGGAAAAAAGGAAATAAGCGCCGTTCGTACGATGCGATGTTCGAGGAAGATTATTACCGCGATGAGAGAGAAGATTAATTACTCACGCGACATCAACGTCGACTTTGAGGACATCTGTAATTATGACTTGCTATCGAAGTAGGCGTTGGCAAATTACGGAATATAAGGAGAATATAAATATATAGGAAACTGAAAATTTCTGACCGGCAAAAATTATATTACATGAGAATGATTTCGGGTGAAGTTCCGAAAACCGTCCACCTCCGATTTCGCTGAAACTTTGTGAAAAGCTTCCTTTTGGGTTAAAATAAAAGCTCTCAAAGGGAATTTTGGCGACTTCTATGACAAAGCTATTTTTTAAGATAAAATGTTAAAAAGTATAGGAAGATTTTTAACAGTTCTACAGGATGTTATGAATTAAATATATAATGTTTTTATTGGTTTTATTTATTTACTCTATATACTTACAATATAGAATATACAGAGATAATACATTTTGGTATTTATGCATAAAAGGGATTTGCTTTATTTTTAAATATGTTGTTGGGGGAGTCTTTCCGAGTCGTTTCATATATATATAAGGGTCGGACTCAAATAGCTTCGGAGATACAGGCTGAGAAAGGATAAAAATAATAAATATACCAAAGGCCCCCTCCGCACCCTCTCCCCGGAACAGGGTGGACCTCGCTTCAACTTACAAAGCATATTTTTCATATAAATATGTACTTTTCATATACCAACTATTCTCTGCTTTAACAAATTATTTCTGCTACAGATATTAAGCGTCGAAGTTAACGAAACAGAAATAATTTGTTAAAACGGAACTTTATCCATGATTTCTTTTCCCGATCTAAATGTATTCACCATTTTTCCAGTAAAAATACTTTATGTCACGTGAAGAGGATGAAAGCAGAAGATGGTGACACCAAGAACTATTAGGAAGTTAATTGACTATTTAATCTAACGGTTTCGTCACGAGCGACGTGAATTTTTATTGACCCCCGAGCTCGTCCTGCTTTTATTTGCGATCATGTCTCGGTAGCACTCCTCTCTCGAAGCAACAAAAGTCAGGTATCAGATCTCGGGGGGCCACGAATATCTCTACGTGTCTCCGCGATAAGATCGATGACGGTTCTCAAACCGAAACCGTGCGAAATTCCGATAAGATGGGATATCTTGTCCCCCTTTCAATGCCGAAACGCCTCCCTTGCTGAGGGCGATCTACTCGATAGAGAGATAAATCTTGTCCGAAAAGACGCGAAGATCGTGCGTATCAACCGCAAGAGCGACAATAAGGAGAAAATGTATCAATCTGCGGAGGACGAGTGTGCGTGCAAAAATACGCGAGAGAGGAAAAGAGAGAGAGAAAGATTGTATAGAAGAGCCAGCCAGAAAGAGAACGAGAGCGAAAGCGCGAGCGCGGAAGAAAGCAAGGCATGAGCAAAACGAGAGTAATGGCGCGAGGGAGAGTGGAGGAGCGTCTGTGAAAGAGAACGAAAGAGAGAAAGAAAGCGATGATACGAAAGGAGACGAGAAAGAGAAATTAGAGGGAGACGTTATGGCGAGAGAGCGAGAAAAGAGGACTCGCGAGAGCGAGGAAAAGCGAGCGATAGAGAGAGACAGAGAGAGAGAGAGAGAGGCCGCCGAAAACACCGTTCGAAAAAGGAGAGCGGGCACGGACGGCCGATTTACGAAGGGCAAGACGACGAGAGGACGACGAGAGAGCCGTCGCGTCGTAGAGGAGGAACGAGAAACGGTTTCGAGAACACGTACGCCGTTGCAGTCGTGGAGGCAGGCCGGTCGTGGCCGGCATTAATACGGCATTTAATGTTGGAAGGGGGCGTTCCTGGGGCTCTGAGGCCCGCAAGGCGCCTCTCTCTCCTCGTCGCACCCGTGGTCCAGCCACCTCGCCGGCTCTACGTTTATCTCTCTCTCTTTCCTGTCATCGCCCGGGACCCGACGTCTCAGCCACCACCGGCAGAAGGATCGTTATTGTTTCTGAGATCGGCGATCCAGCAGATAGCGATCGACACCGACGACCCCCTTTTCCTTTTTCTCTTCTTTTTTTCCCCCATGTCTCTCTCTCTCTCTCACTCTCTCTTCCGCTCTCCTCAAATCGCCGCTCTCCCTCTCGTTATTCCACCCGCTCTTCCTCCTTTTAAATCTTCGGCAAAGGCGAAAGGCAGTTCTTTCACCTTGGCTCGCGGGATAATGCTCACTCGATCTTTACCACGCGCTTTCTTTATTTATCTCGTTCTCTTTAGCGAATCGCCCGTTCGGCACGCACTCGATCGCCGCCGTCTCTCGATCGCGCCGCCGATAACGCCGATCGGTATCGGCGCGTGCGTACGTGCGGAGATTTTCGCGGCTTCGCAGCGGGACGATGCCGAGGTAGGTGTGGCGACGAAGTTTTCTTGATACCCGATATGGAATCACGAGATATGAAGAAATCTTTGAAACTTTATACGAGCTTATGACCCGCACTGCATCCAATATCTCATGCAATCTTAGTTAAATGGACTCGATCTGAATAATCTTGATCTTGATCGTGATATTGAAGTTATATATAAAACTGCTTTTTATATCAAAGAATGACAAGTCGAGTTTTGAAACATCGTAAATCTCAATAAACCGCGAATGCAATTTTTCTTTTTGTTTAATATATTTAATATATTATTTAATATATTTATTTTATATTTTGTTTAATATTTTTTAAATTAGATTTATGTCATCTTCATTTGTTTCCTCCAAATGCCTCTTATGTATAATGTATATTATTTTGTACGGAACAAAAGGTACTTATATGAAAGGCTTGGATCGGACATTGGATACCTTATACTTGAACGCTATTATACTTCCGTGTGGCGTCCTATGGATCGCTCACTTTGCGGCGGACATCCATCAGCAACCGCGTTGGAATTGTTGAAACTACAATTATTACGATGAAGATGATGGCTCAACGGAGATCCCGTTTGTGATGTTACGGGCCTTTTGTTTCTCGTAACGGTCACTTGCAGGTACACTTGCAAGACCAACGCCAAAATCACTGCAGTTGAGGAAGAGAGTCCGTCTTTCACACAAACAGAATAACGGATTTCGCAATTGATTGTTTGCTGAATCACGAATTCTTCTATGTATTCCGAGATATGATTAAAAACTGGCTAACGATCGCCATTCATCCACTCATCAAGCCTCACTGAAGATGACAAATACTTCGTCGCAGTAATTTAAGCAGCAATCCTAATTCTAAGCAGTAATCCTACTTACGCTTTATGATTCATTTGTCTCACGTCGCACGTATAATTAAACCGCAATCACAGTCAAAGTAATCAAAGCCATTCGAAACAAATCTCTCGCTTACAATAAATACCATGAAATGATTTTAGGAGAGCTTACTCATCAAATGAAAAATCAAATAATATTTAACGTTCAAATCAATTTTATTTTTTACTTCGTCAAATTAATTTTATTTATTTTGCGTGAAATTCATGATGATGGATTAATACGGTTTCCTCAAATGACCGACGAGTCTCTTGTCGATGATTCTTGGGATCGTCATCACGATCGTTCGCATCCTACCTGCACCGACGACGTAACAAAATCCAATCGCGTTGAAAATGTTGCTTTCCTTTTCCATGATTAGCCGTGCGTTTCGTCGCCGCGCAAAAATCTGGATCCCGCGAGTCGCATTCTGCCGTGGTGAACACCGTAAAACGGTGCCGGGGCACAATGTATAATAATGCCGATTCTCTCAGCGCAGCGCAAATGTGTATGCCGACACGAAAATAATCGCGCCAAATTGTAGTGCCAGTAGCCTGCAGTTGTAAATGCCACACGCGGTTCGTCGATGCCACGTAACTCTACGATCGATCAATCCCTGTTCCCTCGATCGACACGGAAACGTATGAGGTTTTGCGTAAGCCTAGCAATCTCTATCCGGGATGTTGGAAATGTTTTTACGCGGAAATTACTCGATTTAATGCGAAAACAAAACGCGATAGAACTGTTTTATCATTATCATAATAGTACCGCCGTTTATCTATCTACGAAAATTATATATCCTATAATGGGGAATCTTTGCAAACAATTGCCGGTTCCGTCAACGTTGAATAATTTCAATCGTGAAATAATTCGATTTGATTTCCAGTTCTGCTTTTAGAAGCTGGCAATTGAGATCGAGTCATATTGATTAGGCTAGATCATAAGTTACAAGCAATAGCTTTAGTAATATGGCAATAAATTGAATTACATATGTAATTCGTTAATAAGTAGCTTGATTTGCACGCAGGAGGGTTTCTCGGATCCACCAAGCGTCAGCTCCATTAGCAGACTTCTTCGGGGTGGACGACCGGGGGATGACGGAAAGAAGGACTACACTATCAATGGCATATTAGGCGGTGGTAAGTCTGATTGTGAGTTCCTTTTTGCATTCCCTTTACTAAGTTTCACTTAAGAAATCTTACACGCGCATCTGTACAATTTTGCGATAAATTTCAAACGATAAGTTGACGTCAACTCTCAGCCAATCCGAGTATCTCTTTACTCGATCGTTATCCGCTCGCCGCACGCGAAAAGCAAAACGAGCACGAAATAGCGCGAGAGCCGCGTAAAGTTCCCATCGGACAGTCGAAGGGTTAATTACCCTTTTAGGCTGTCAGCAGCGAGAAAGAAGTCCGCGCAGCGGGCCCAATAGCAAAGGCCGTGCCGGCGCGATATCGCGCGAGAAATATGGAACGCAGGAGGAAGATAAGATAAAAAAAAAAAAAAAAAAAGAAACGAGAGACGCGCGATCCATCGTCTCGAGGGGCATCAAGAGCTTTTAACCTCCGCCGGTCCCTGTGGACCCAGTTTGACGTACGCGAGCGTATATATAGGTATACCGGGGCCTTAAGCGCCTCGCTGTTAGGGACCAAGTTAGCTCGAACGAGTCGGCGGACCGGCAGGATTTAATCTCCGGTGGGCGTGAGCAGGATTAGCCAGGTTGCCCACACATCCGACAAACGGATTACAGAAGTGTCAATATCTTATGGGGCGCGGGGATATTATCCTTCGTCTCTCGTCCCGTCTTCCTCCTTCCGAGATTTCCGTGATGCGGTTTTATCCGGCGATGCGTGGTTGCTCGAAGACACCAATAACTTCCCACAACGCTTCTGAATACGCAGAAAATTGTGCAATTTGACGAACTCTTTGACGAACTTGAAGCGAATCTCAATATTTATGGAGAACCTTTCGGTGTATTTCCTTATTCTTTCAGAGAGCTACAGAACTTAAAAATAATTTTATTAGAATTTACAATTTGGAAGAATAGACGAACATATATCTTTAATGTGTAATTGATATAATTGATGATAAAATTTGATGATAAAAAAGCTGATTATTAAGAAATTTATTTTATTTTACATCTGTGATAAAAAATTTATAGATTATGTTGCACACACGAGTTATGAAGGATTAATATCTGCCATTGAGCCTCTCGATCCAGATTTCCATCTCGCTTTGATAGAATATCCCGATTCCTAAGCCGCGAGCGCTCACGAACAGCATAGATGTTCCAAACGCGAAGCGGGAATCTGTTTTCGTGATTGATACAGGTAGACACGGTGGAATTAGCGCGGTACAGGTGTCCTAAAGTCTTAAGAAGTCAGGCGGGCGAGGATGCTGCCGGGGTCGAGAAAAGATCCTTCGATCGCGGACCGTCGAGAATGTGAGGAAAGAGTCGAGAGCCAAGAGGCAAGAGCGGGCCTCAAGGCCCAGGGGCTCCGCGAGGGTCCCGCGGAGATCAAACGGGCCGCCTGCCACACGTCGACAGCGGTGCTCATTCGCGGCTCCCTGCCGTCCCCGCGACGATTCTTTAATCAATCTAATCGGGCAAATTGGTTTTGCAATTGTACATATCGTTTTACAAAATTTTTTGCGCAAGTGACCGTTTTAATTGCATTTCGGACATGAGACTGAAGCCGAGACCGGAGCGTAGAAACGGAACGGCGGTAAAAATATCACGCGGTCATAAATAACCAGAAGCAGTCGATAAATTTCGAAAAACAATAATTAACGTTTTAAACCAGGGCGTGAATTTCGCCAATAAGAAGGCGCCTTTGAGGAAACGCTAACCGCGCGACGGGCAAACCGCGGAAACCGTCAATTACAGATGCATATCGCTTTCGGCACGGTTAATTATGCGCGGCTCGCGATGTGTATAACTGCGTTCCACGCGCTTCATAATTTTTCCCCAAAATTACAATGATAGGAATCTCGGCCGGCCTCGCCCTCGTCCTCGCCGCGCCGGACTGATGTAGAAATGAATAATTATTTAACGAGCGGGTTCACACGCCGATCTCATTCACGCCGCCGTTTATTCGACATTAACCGCTTTCGCGGTCAGTAAAATTGATTAACGCCGATCGGCCGAATTAAAGCGCCGGCGATGCAATTTATCCGCGCCGCGTTGCGCTGCAATTTGCTTGTGCGAATTTCGAGACAAGAGCTACGTCAGCTCTCACATATACCGTGAAAATAAATAAATCCCGAAACGGATGCGACTTTACGACTTCCTGTCATCAATATTAAACGAAAAGAAGCATTTAAGTGGCACTTATAAAAATATTGCAAGTGCCGTTACAAAACGGATACTTTTGGCAGAAATTTATTAACTAAAAAGAGTTTAATAAATCTATTTAGAAGTGTACAGTAAAAGACGATTGAGATATTTGTGCGCAACGATCGCCAGCGAATTATCGAGATACCATTTTGTCAATCCCAATTTAACGAAAGAATGTAGAATAATAATTAAGTCGGGATGAGATTGCTCCTTTTATTTCGCGCTTAGCGACACGAATATCGGCGACTTCGACGAAAGGCCAACGATCAAGCCTTTCGATCAAGCTTCCGATTTACCTCGTCCCGCTTTCCAGATAAGGGTGAATTACTGTCGCGCTCGGCGCTGCCGTGCAGTTGAATAACTTAACGGGCGAGTCTGGCCGCGCGCGCGCGCGGAATAGGGAGCGAGGGGGCAATCGTGATAGGGAGCACCTCTGGACGGATATACTCGTAGTATGGCGGAGGTGTCGGTCAGGGTATAGGTGTCGGCAGGCAAGCAGGAATGACACGTAGCCTGTGGCTTTCTTATTCCTTCTTATTCCGTTCCTTTGGCCTCGGCCGCCGACGAGGGATTAGCCTAATGGGTCCTGCCCACCTCCCCCTGCACCATCCCCTCCTCTCCGCCCCCCTCGCGCTGCACCGACACACGTGTATAATATGTATATTCGTTCTGATCCCTCTCTCGCATCACCTCTTTCTTTCTCTCTCTCTTTCTCTTTCTCCCCTCCTCCTCCTCCACTCTTTCTCGGATCTCGTCTCTTCGACGCGAGATCGGGCCGGGAGAGTATATCCGCGCGATGAACAACGCCGCTAAGTGATTCACAATCAGGTTTATTGATTGTATCGACGATCGACGATCGCTCTCATCGCGAATACGCCGCCGACGCTCACGGGATACTGTTTTTGATGTTTAAGCACACTTCGGCGCACCGCGCCGGGACCCCTTTTCTTACGCGCTGCCGACCCTCTCGCATGATTCGCAATCAAATTTGCAGATTACATCGCATCGGCTCGACGTTTCACATTGTTCGGCCGTCGTGAGTTGCTTCAGCGCGCTATTATCAAGCCGCGCGCGAAGAGTCAATAAGATCTTTCGAAGCGGCGATAATATCGGGATGGATCCTTAGTACGCTAAAAACGGTGATTTGCATGTTATATTAGTGTTACTTCGCTTTACTGTGTATCGAAGTGGAATCGATCATTTCGAATAAAAAGTAAATGTACTGCACGTGGAATAACATAAAACCTTAGACTATCAAAAATATAATTTATGTGTTTCCTGATAAAGTTTGGATTCTACGGCGCGTTATTTTTACATCGATCTGTAAAGATCAAAAAATCGAAGTGGAATCGATCATTTCGAATAAAAAGTAAATGTACTGCACGTGGAATAACATAAAACCTTAGACTATCAAAAATATAATTTATGTGTTTCCTGATAAAGTTTGGATTCTTATACGGCGCGTTATTTTTACATCGATCTGTAAAGAAGAAAAAAGAGAATCTTTGCAGAGAAACGAGATTAACCACAGATCCCTCTAATTTATTCACGACTTCCTCGCTTTATCAACGTCGTATCGGGCAATGATACTTTGTCGCTCCACGGTTCGTAATCCTTATCTCCGAGGAGTTGCGAAACATTCGCGGTTCGAGAGTCGACACATCGACGCGATGAGGAATGCGAGAGGAGTCAGTGAGCGATTACACGGGCGAGAGAAAAAGGACGCAAGGACGCGAGAAAGGGAGCAGAGGGCCGGGATGTCTGATATCAAAGCGTGTATCTAATGCGCCGCACGAATCCGGGCCGTAGGCCGCAGGATCCGTGGACGCGATCCTTGTCACGCGAGCGTATAATCCTCCGAGAGCGATGTACATACCCGGTATCGTACGACGGGTGTCTTTACGGACGCGGCTTTACCCTCGGATTGAATTAAGAAGGAGTCCGGAGTTTATGCGGGATAATCCTTTCGGATTGATTGATAATTACTTATTCTTACATTTTACGCTCAACTTATCGTGACATCTTTCTTCGAGGAAGTCTGCGAGAGAGTCCGAGTATTGTATAATCTCGATTTACAATTTAAATATTTGTTTTTACACGAAGCAATTGTATTATTTCTTTATATTACTTTTGTACTTATTGATTAGTTTCGTATAAATGACATTATTTCTCGATCTTCTGCAAAGAAGCATTTTCAGGTGGAGATGTTTAGCTATCAGCTTTCTTATCTTAATCACTTAAAACATAATTGCGACAAGGTAAGAAGCGCGTAGATGCAAACTTAACGACTACATTGTCGCTTTAATTTCCCGCATCGCCTCTGTCGTTTCTTCTGAGCCACCTCACCTTTCGTTTCTCGGCCCGCAACTCGTCGTACTCTTCTCTTTCATTAAGCCGCGATTTAATCGGGCGCACTTTAAGAGTCGAGGCTCGCGCGCACGTTACGGAAAAACGCTAATTATACGGCAACATCGCTCGAGGACGATCAATCGATCGTTCTATAAAGGGACTTTGTACTCGAGTATTTTTGCGAATGTACACACACACTTGCAATGTACATTTGCAAACACGCAGAAAAATATCTTTTATATTGAAGTATTTATGCTTGTAAAAATAACGGCAACATTACATTTTGCAAATGCGTGATGAGAGTATCATTGAGACACATAATCAAGAATCGTACACAGAAAAGAAAGAATATATTCTTGATTTGAAAATATCTTTAGTTTCAACGTGGAAATCTTGAAATAAGATTATATTACGTTAAATGAAGACAACTTGCTTGAATGAATTAAGTCATTTTATATAATTTGATAAAGAAAAAAAGTTGAAATGAAAAGTTGAAATTATCACAAAAAGATTTATAGATTGCTGCGTATATACGAAACAATGAACGGTTAATTTGAGTATACAAGTTTTTATTTGACACTTTTTTTTTTCTGTGATATATTGAACTTGACATTTTCAAGAAATAAAGCAAAATCTTTTGTGTCAAATCTTTTTGTGTCATTTAAAATGGTGAAGAACGTAGCAATTTAGCAACAGGAAAACCTAAAGAATACCAACACATATTTTCGAAGAATACACTCAGTATTGAATTTCCACAAATGGAATTCCATCTGTGCTGTCGATATCGAAACAAAAAATAGTCGGCGCCTTTGCTAAAAGGCCACCAGCAAAGTGCGGTTTCGAAATAATGAGGGCGGTAGCTCGTTTCATCCGGAGAAGCATAGTTAACCACCTCATAATTTTAGTGGTCAGGTCAATGGATATAGGTCGAAACTGACCACGACGCTGTCAACGTTCACTTGAGGCCTGTGTTATGAACTCAGGAAAATGCTACTCGAGCAGGATCTTCATTAAACTGCAACTAATAAAAAAAAGAAATATCGAGAGCTCATTGTCAGTTGTGCTGGCCAATAACTGAGGCACAGGGCACAGGACATCTTCTGTGAATTCTTTTCACTTGAGGCATGTGCTATGAACGCAGGGAAATCTTCTGTGAATTTTTTATTCCATACTTGCGTGGGGTACGGGGTACGGGGACGAATACATAATAATTCTCAGAGTCATAATCGAGAGGCGATTGTTTGTGGAGAAAGGAACGGGACTCCCCGGCAAATAAAAGAAAAACTCTGCACCGTCATCACAACTGCCCTTACACGGACCACCAACGACGCCGGCGAGAGATCGCTGTCTTGGAGACGTACCTAACGCGGCCTAATTGTAGCGGCCCGTCGTTGTACCGTCGTGAAAACTGTCATCGAGCTCGGTCACCAACCCTCGCAGCCGACTACCGGTCGGTCCCATCCCTCTTCCTCCCTTGCGCGCTCTCACACGCACGGCGCGTATACATGGGCGTTGACAGGAAGACAGACCGTGGCTCACGGATGTCAACCGCTTCGCAGGCTCATTGTTGGCGTTTTTGAGGACATTTGTTACCATTTAGGGGACCTCACACACGCATCCCGGGGACCCCCATGAGCGGCGGGAGTGGGAAGGTGGTGCCCAAAGAGGAGGGCTAGATTTATAACTTACGGAGGTGCGGCACCTTTTCCGCCATTCAACGGCCGATTCGACACGCGGAAAGCAAAAGGGAGGCGCAGAAAAGCGGCGGCGATCTACATGCGACAACCGCCGATGCTGCTTGCTTGCGACCCGGGGGTAACCGTTGATCCTCGCGCGTTAGACTCCACCCCGTTTTGGAAGAACGTCAAGCCCACCGAGTGTGTGCGTTGTATCATTGAATGCCTTGGGTGCAAGTGTCCCGCTAAATATCCTATTTCAGATCCCTCCCATCTCGTTCGCTGTGCGCCGACGCGACGGCAGGGGAAGATCACGCGCGCGTGATCGATGGCGATCGAAGAAGCGAACTCTCCATACTGGCGACATACTGTGCTCTGGAACGGCGAATCTTGAATTTCTATTGTATGTACATACTTTCTGACGGTCGGGTTACCGTATACGTATAGCGATGTAAAACGTTTCAAGAGCAAGCGCGTTAGCCTTCGCCGTTAACAATAACGGCGCGAGTAGTTTCGCTGTATTTACGGTAATCTCGCTGCGCGAGATCAACGTGTTAATCGCGCAAAATGACTTCGCGTACGCTACGACACGGCGCGGGACCGGCGCGGCATTACGGGGCCGGGCGCGTTATACGTGCGATCGACGAGGCGACAGGACACGCGTGTATACGAGCGCAACGCTGTGCACACGCAGCGGGGATGCTGACCGGCACATTTCTGGATGACGTTGCTACGAATGAGATATTTGCTCTCGACACCGCGGGACCGGCCCCCCCCCCCCCCCCCTCTCCCCGTAATTGATTACACGCGTCTTTTCACGCGATCTATTCACGGCCCGATCGGGCCGCTTTTCATCCTCGTGAGGCCGATATTGATTGTGCCTATCAACGGTGCCAACCAACGAGATGGGCCCGAGGCGCGCGCGCGCGCGGATAATACAGGCGACAGGGATCACCTGGGAAGTGAAGCTGGTAATTCACCCGCCGATGCATAACGCTTGTCGTTCGTCGACAGCGCCGGCTCCCGCCGGATCTTACGTCATCGCTGAATGAGGAACGGCAACGAAATGTAAAAGTGAAACACGGGTCAACCCCTCGTGCCTCGTGCTCGAGGAGAATAATTTATGAATATAAAGCCACAAAATTCAACGTACGCTCGTCGCGGCGCGGCGGCAGATTCTTATGTAAAAGAGCTCTCGGGGACGGGGGAGCGACGCGAAATGAGAGAGATGCGACGCGAGGGCGGCCGCATGAATAGGTCAAGCTCCGTGGTGATGATCCAACGAGTCTCCGACACGGACTCGCGGCTTAATTGCACACCCGGCATAATTGACATTTCCAGGCGCCGACGCGCGCTAACAGGACGACCGCGCGCGCGATAAAACAATGGCGTTGGGCCGGGGCGATAATCTATAAAGCGTTTCATCGAGTGCCCGCCTCCCTGTCCCGAACGCGGGGAGCGCATTCGTTCTCTCATTACAAGTCCGACATATGGGCAACCTAAACGATCGCACGCATATACACACACGCGCGCATAATACTCGATCTTTCCTGCCTCCCGCTCGCGCTCTCGGGCAGAGCCACCTTTTTTTTTTTCTCCTTTCTTCCGGCCGGTAGGAGCGGGACGAGGAGAACCGAACGGGGGTTCCCGTGGATCGAAGGGAGACGGGTAGAGCCCTCTGAGAGGACCGCCGATGTCAGAGGCCGCGCGAAGGAATGCTGACTCGCCGAACACCGCCGTGCCGCCCTGCCTCTCGAACGTCCCCGCGGCGCGAGGAGCACACCTGGCCGCGCTCCGTGCCACCCCTGTCTCGCCGATGCCCGCGCGGGAAAAGAAGCCGGCCGAACAAGCCAATAATGATAATTGATAATTAGTCGCACTGATATCTGCGCCCGGTAGACGCCCGACAACGAGGGACTGACGCTTTAGCGAGAAGAGCGGAAGGTGTGCCGAAGCGCTTAAATATAGGACTGTTAGATCCTATGATATATCTCCTTCTTCCTAGATTTTATTCTGTAATCCTAAACGGCTACATGAATATTGCACTAATTTAACATGTCGAGACAAGAAACTCATTATCATTAATTGAGAAGTTTATTTGATAGAAATACGTGGAAACTAAAAACATTTTAAGATTCTCAGAAAGTTTCCTAATTTCGTAACGTTGACTTTTTCACAGGAAACAGTCAAATTGCAATTTTGATTATTTAATGCAAAATAATATTAATACTTAAATATAGGAGTGTTAGACCCTGGTGATATCTCCTTCTTCCTAGATTTTATTCTGTAATCCTAAACAGCCACAAGAATGTGAATACTGCACTAATTTAACATGTCGAGACAAGAAACTCATTATCATTAATTTAAAAGTTTATTTGATAGAAATACGTGGAATCTAAAAACATTTTAAGATTCTCGGAAAGTTTCCTAATTGCGTAACGTTGACTCCTTTCACAGGAAACAGGCATTGCAATTTTGATTATTTAATGCAAAATAATATTAATACTTATATAGGAGTGTTAGACCCTGTGATATATCTCCTTCCTAGATTTTATTCTGCAACCCTAAACGACGGCCACAGGAATGTGAATATTGCACTAATTTAACATGTCGAGACAAGAAACTCATTATCATTAATTGAAAAGTTTATTTGATAGAAATACGTGGAATCTAAAAACATTTTAAGATTCTCGGAAAGTTTCCTAATTTCGTAACGTTGACTTTTTCACAGAAAACAGGCAGTGCAATTTTGATTATTTAATGCACAATAATATTAATACTTATACAGGAGTGTTAGACCCTGTGATATCTCCTTCTTCCTAGATTTTATTCTGTAATCCTAAACAGCCACAAGAATGTGAATATTGCATTAATTTAACATGTCGAGACAAGAAACTCATTATCATTAATTGAAAAGTTTATTTGATAGAAATACGTGGAATCTAAAAACATTTTAAGATTCTCAGAAAGTTTCCTAATTTCGTAGCGTTGACTCCTTCCACAGGAAACAGGCATTGCAATTTCGATTATGTAATGCAGGGATATGATTTTGAAAAGACCATTGCATGTCAGGAATTTATGCAGAGAATTTTATGAAAATCTCAAAACTTCTTAGATGCCTGCACGTGTAAAGTAACTTGTTCGTGCTTCGATTTCCCTATCCTCAGCATCTTTTGCGATACATGCGCGATTCACTGTTCGTTTCTTGAAAGGAGTACGAGGCCGTGGTCCTCGGTGCATTTTAATCGCGCGGCGCGCATCTTCTGGAAAGACGAGATAAAGGTGGTTACGTGATGAAGTGACCTTTTTCCGGCGACCGTCAAACGGCGGAGGTTCTCCTTTGGCGGCATCTTTGGCGGCTCGTTCACGTTCCTCGGGTATGACAAACGGAAGAATGGGAGAATAGCCCGGAGACAAGTTGCATCTACAGACAGTAAAGGTGACGGAACCCAGGTTTAAATTCCTGTCACCGGCCTCGTCGTCGCCGCACAGGTGGCGAGAGAAGGGAGACGATAGTGAACGTCGAATGATGTCCATCGTTTTTTCATAACGCACCTGGAGACGCGCGATGACTGCAAGTGCGCGGCAGAGTCAGCTCGATGACTCCTCTCCTGTACTATTTGTCGCATCGACACCGAAAGTCGAGTCTACTGTTTGCACTCGAAAATTATATTTCCGCTCGACAACGCTGTTCTAGAAAGCGAGCGTGCTCTTTCGAATTGAAAATTACTCCGTATTTGATCAGCGCTTGAAAAATTTGTATTTGGAATGGCAATCTTCGAAAGTCGTCCGTACATACATCGAAATGAGAGACAGGAACCGTATTAGGAACATCATCAAACGTGCGTCCAATGTGAAAGTTAATCAATGCCGTTGTGCGAAATCTCGACGAATGCCGAAAAGCATCCGAAAAGCATCACTTCACTTTTGTCTACCTCTGCTGAAAGCCCCCAGGCGTTATTTAAGTTTGACTATTAGATGCCGGCGCATCCGCCTCCATGCATGCAGAGGCCACGTTGCGTTTTGACAAATGTAACGCCGCACAATAAGTAAGAATGGAGCCGGGTTCAAAGGACGGCCGCTGGGTTTCCTTGTACACTTGAAACCCGCCGCCGCTAGTTTCATTTTTCCCGCCGGCGAGGTGAAAACCGCAAGAAAAGAGCATCCTCCATTGTGCGTTAGCAAGATTCGGAGCAGGTTCTACTGTACGCGAGAGAAATGGCAGGTTCTTCGGGGGTTCGGGGAGATATCCGTCGATCTTGCTTCGTGCGAATCACATTCCCACAAACGCCATATGAGACAAGCGTCTCTCGACCTGGTGACGACGTAGCTCATTTACTTAAGAGCTCGACTACGTTCGCTTTTCGCACTCATCTTTCGTTTCTCAATTAATAAAAATGGGGACTTGATCATGCACGGATCTATGCCATAACTAAAAATCTATTAAGGTTCTCGAAATTTCAAAGAATCCCTAATTATGCATTTTATTTTTTCCAAAATAAAGTACAAACATTTGTTCTAGAAACTTGAAAGTATATGAATTTTTAGAGATTTTCTGAACAACTAAATATGTGAAAAAAACGGCCGGATACGTTGATACTCATGTTAATACGGATAAGATACCATTTTATATAATTATATTTTATTAATTGCTTTAGAAAAAATAATAGTCAATTTTTTTCATAAGCTGTTGTATAAATCTTAAGCTTTACGTCGAGATCGTATATATATGTAATAATCTACGGACTTACGAACCTTCTCCGATCTCCTCTTTCTTGTCTGGATCCTCGAATAGTCCAAGGAAGAGACCTCAGGCGATCTCAATTGAACGTTAGCTCGTAAAACGCGGATCGCGAACGAAAAATCGGTTCTACGGCCGGCCGGCCGGCCGGCGTAAGAAATAGAATTACTGTCGTCGCCGTTTAATTCCGCATCGCGGAATCGACGATAGCGCGCTGGCGTAAGTAGGCAAATAAAAGAGCGAGCTAATCCCCGTTTGTTGTGCCAGGGTGGATTGTCGGACGTCACAACAAGCCACTCGTTGCTCACCGTCGACCGTGTGCTCCCGCGTGCGTTCGACCGAGCGAATAAAATCGCGCGCACGAGATTAAATGTTATTTCGAAGCAAGATGAAAAACGGAGAGGAGAACGGCAGGGAAAGCACGACGTTGTCCGGCTTCGATCGGGACAATGCTTCACGGGAACGCTCGATTGAGCGACAATGGGACGATTGTGGGACAATAAGGGAGGGAGTCGACTTAGGAGTAAATATTTGGCGAAGGTAGCCCGGTCAGTCTCTACCGATGGTCTCTCTTTGCATATACGTGTTTGTGTATACATGTTCTTTTTCTCTCGTTTACTAGAAAAACGGACGCACGAGCTGCTGGTTCTTTCAGTCAAATAGTTATCAATGACACGGTGGGTAGAAGCGTATCGCATATAGAAATGTTTACGGAACGAAGTGCTGAATGCGAGGATATTACGAGGTTCACAGGATTCTTCGAGGAGGATTTAATTCTAACTATCGAATGGTTGAGCAAATTGAGGCATGACGTTATTGTACGTTCTCGGCCAGAAAGACTGGGCTTTCTATGGGAAATAAGTTTCACAAGAAGCGAAGATTAACTTCAATTTAAGATAAGTGGCCGTGCACACGGCGGAAAATTTACTCAAATTCCGGAAAGAATAAATGAATTTCTAAGAAGAGGTTTCTCAGTCTCTTTAGACTATCTCTTTAGAATAATATATATTATATAATTATATTATAAAATATTTAAACAACGAATAGGAGCTTTTCTTCGCCAGTGATTAAATAACAAACACGATTAGACTTCCTTGACTATAACTGGCAATTTTATTGAAGTATGTCAACACTGCAACTAGTGTTGACATATTTCAATAAAATTACCAGTTATAGTCAAGGAAGTCTAATTGTTTTTGTTATTATAATATATGTTATTATATATATATTATATTATAATATTATATATTATAATTATAGAAAAAATCTCTTGAAAAAAGAAAGAAAAAATTTGATTGATAATGGGATACATTAGCGGAATGCGTCTTTGTTAAGTTGTTAGTTATTTTAGACGCTGTCCTATATAATTTCCGTAATAATAAGCGGAAAAATTTTTATAGAAAGAGACGAAGACCATCCATTATACATATATCATCGACGATAAACTCTTCAAGGAGCAACCGGCCCCACTGAAAAAATGCTCGATCATAAAACATATCAAAACTATGAAAACGAGGCAAGATGGCGGTGAACACGGTGGTAACCATTGCTCGCCTTTTACGAGCACTTTATGGATGCTTTAATGACTGCGGTATACGTAGTATACATACGAACGTATGCAGGACGCATAAAGTTCGTGCAAGCAGATAGATTGGAAGGACTTTAAATCAGAATATGTCAGAATTCTTGTTATATTTACATAAAAAGATGAATATAGATTTTTCAATTCATTTCGATCGACTTAATTAGTAAGAATAGTAAGATACATAAAAGGAAATAAAATATTTTTGTAAATAATTATTCGCTGTACGATGAATTATAAGAATAAATCCGTCATGACGATATGCTGGGACTTTTCTCTGAAATATTAGGTGAAACGTCTTGAATTCAATCATAGGAAACAATTAAGCCGTAGGAAATACGATGACTGTGCGGAATGGCCGTCGTCGGATACGCGTATTATACAAATGATGATCATCGTCTCATCAATATACCATTCAGAGAAAGAGGCGAGTTCATCGGCGATGCAACGGCGGGCTGAGTGACAGAGCGGCTTTTTCGACGATTTATCGATTAGCAGTGACGGCCGTTTTAACACCAATTAATAATCGCCGCGGAATTTAAAGGATCGCCATCGTTTCGACATCGCGAAAATCTTCCCGGTCGCAAGCACGTTCATAATTTGCGAATCGGTTCGTAAAAGACATTTGATTTTGCTCGTTGTCGTCAATTCCTATTTTTCAGTTAATAGTCTGCGTGAACCAGGAAAATATTGGAAAACTCGTAATATGAGAAAACTAGGAAGTTTCTCATTTTAACGATGAAATATTGATTAGGTACGATTCTACGAACTTTAATATAATTTGCATCTAAAATAGAAGCGTTCGTGGAATCCTACGTATAATCTTCTTTTCAGAATTTTTTTGCGTCTTACTGACGTTATAATTATAATTGTTATATGTCAATATGTGTACTAAAAAGGGGTACCTCTCTAAATCCCGTTTACATAAATAAATTAAAATAAAATAATAATAGGGCGGGTTAAGAGTAACGCATGTATTATATACAATACATATTTTGGATTTAATTTTTTTAAATGTAACGCGTTATACTAACGTTCTTGTTTATTAATTTTATGTTATTAATAACTGCAGAATTAAGTCAACATTCATTGCGTTCAAGAAATATTCATACCGCGATTTTGGAACACCATTAATTAGATTTAATTATAAAAAACTTCCCGATAAGTCATTCGGAGTAATATGAACAGACGTCAATCTGAATTTCTTGAATACTTTTCTCTGAATTCGACAATAATCGTCACTTTTATGGCCTTTAGGTCGCTGCGGTGACGACTCTGACACGGAAAGCGAGCCGGGCATTCCACTGAAGCGAAAGCAACGCAGAAGCAGAACGACGTTTACCAGTGAGCAGCTCGAACAGCTGGAATCTGCGTTCCAACGAGCTCAATATCCAGACGTTTACGCCAGAGAGGAATTAGCTCAGAGAACTGGACTGACGGAGGCGAGGATTCAGGTGAGTATCGCATAACATTAGTAGCCAACATTAATATAAAGTGTATCATATCAATTATATGACAATCCAACAGAATTTCTAGTCCTTTTTTTATCAATTTTTGTTAAAAGCAATTTTTAAAAATATGTCTAATAGATAAAATTATTCTGCTAATCAAGATTCCACAAGTTATTTAAGTGACGTTAATTATAATTCAAGTGTGAACCCAAGAAAGCAAAGAACGGACGTAGAAATTCGAGGAAGCGATAAAAGCCGGGGTATTGCTTGCGCTGTACCACGCGCTGATACATTACATACAGCGCGAGTATATCGGAGTAAAAAAAAAAACGCGATTCTCATCAAATCGATCCCATCGCGAGGGTGCAACCGCCAAGTGTCATGCGCACCGTTTCAGGTGTGGTTCAGCAATCGCAGGGCGCGACTCCGCAAACACACCAGTAGCATAACGCACTCGGTGGCGAACCTGCCGTTGACACCCTGCCAATACGCCGCGGCTAGCCACGAGCTCGTTCAGATACCGCAGGTGCCGCAGATGCCCGGCGGAATACCGCAGGTACCCACGACGTTGCATCACAGCCCGACAACGCTCCACCAGGCGCCTAGCAGCGTTCACCAGATCCCCGGCGGCACCCCCGTCGCCCAAATGGCGAGCACGATGGCCCAAGTGCCCACTACGATGAGCGGCGCCCTTCAAGGACACACGGTCGCCATTTCCGGTCATATCGGCTCGCTTCCGGCGCACGCTGCTTCCGTGCAACTCGCGCAGGTATCGACGATGCAACCACCCGTCGCGCACGGTGCGCCTACGTCGCTTTCGCACAACGCCGGTGAGTATACTTCATGACATCTGCGAGTCTCTAGATTCTTGGAAGAAATCGGAAGACCATATGGTGTGCCGAAGATGCCTTCACGTTTTAAATGTTTTTGGGACCCACTCTTATTACCATAGGTCTCCCAATATACAAATAAAATTAGAATTGCAAATTTTGAATTTGAAATATAATGCCAATATATATAACGAATGCATAACTCAAAATCTTATGCGTCCGAGATTTCACCAAGCTCGAAGATATATTACAGAGAAAGTATATAATCTATAATATTTCGAAATATATAATCTATATTTTGTCTTTTATTTTCAGGTAACACCGATTGGTCCAGGGCGCAGCTCGGTTGGGGACAGTTCAATCATTTCCAGAGCAGCGAGTATGGCTCGGGACACCCCGGCGGTCATCAGCACGCGAATTCTCAGAGTACTCAGTCCTCGAGTACCCCAAATGCGGGAACAACGCCGGACTGGTACGACCAAGGTTACGATTACGCTCAGCACGCTCAGCTTAATTATCACCGTAGCGTAGGTGGAATATTTTAGCCGATCAGCTGTTGTACAGAGATTAATTACAGATGATGCACCGAGAGAAGTGCATACTTTTATTGTACATAATTATTATATTCTGTATATATATGTATATATAAATATATAAAGTCTTTATTAATCTATAACCTTATACAGTATTTTTTATTCCCCTCCTTGAAATATTAAGATGATACAAAAATAAAGTCTGATTTCAGCATGGGATAATTTGTTGTATTAATTATGGTAGGACAATAATAATTAATGATTGCCTATTAAAACATAATTGTACAAATACTACTATTTGCAGTTCTTTATTTTATTATAAAGACTTTACATATAACATTATTAACACTAGAACTACCGAAGATTAATCTATGTTTATTTATATCGAAGAAATCTTAGAAAAGAAAAGAGAAAAAGAGAAAACAAATTAATAAAATTAATCGTCTATGCAATTTCAATAAAAGTTAGGGAAAATTTCAGAAATTAAGATATTTAAAAAATGAGTGATAAATTATTAAAAAATGCCAAATGGGTCATTTTGACCCTCTTGGTAGCTCTAGTGTTAAAATAAAATGGGATACTTATAATTCATCAAATCGTAAAAATACGTAATAAAATGTTCGTTACCTGCTATATCCGTTATATTGATATATCTTTCTTCCTCCTTGCTTATAGCAACGTTACAAATCACATTTTTTTTTATTTTGCGAGTACACAGATGGCATTTAACGACATTGTTTAACAAAGATTGAAAACAGGGCAAAAGTATTCACTTGCAAAATAAAAATCAAGTTTATTACTTCAATAATATTATCGTTTTATTGTCACTTCGGTTATCCACCATTATTGTCTAGACAAACACATAGTACTTTAAGTCGTAAAGTTAAAGAGAAGTCGACAAAGACTTATATGTCATCCACAGCAATGATAGACCGATGATGCCATGACATCGAGCGTATTTCGATTGTATATACGTGCAATATACCATACATGTTACACAACGACGTTTCTAACAATATTTAAATGAGATACAATGGAGACTAGGATGAAACCGAATTCGCGTTATCGCCATCGAGCTCGCAAGCTCTGAGCACTAAATCTGGCATTTACACCGTACATGTTACTACGCTCACGGAGATTATTTCCTGGCTTCGTCGATTTTGCACGCGTGTGTGCGAACAATCGAGATTCTCACGGTTAGTAATTGTTAGCAATGTAGTTAGAGGATTTTGAAAAAAATGACGAGACAATATTTGTAGACGAGGGATAAGGGTGGCACCACGAAATGGTGCTCTACATTTGAGTTCGTTACATGAAAAATGCCTGCCACCTTCCTTGTTTCGTGTTTTAAAGTCTTTGAACGCTTCCGCGACTGCAACGCTCTTAATTGAATTTTATCATAAAAAGGACATCCATGTAATAATGCTATTTGTAAAAATGGAAATTGTTAAGTCAAATAGATATATATTGTAAGTTTTATAATCTGGTTCTAAAAGAGATAAAAGAGAAGCATGTAATTGATATACATTTCATATCTCCCTGAATCCTATTCCAAGTAAACTCGAAAATTGTAAAAGAATTGGAAGTTGCCAATGAAGTAATACTTAATATGCTTCAAGCGAATATGTTTTTTAAGAGTAAATAACAAATTTAATGAATATATATTCGTTGCATATGGCTCTTAACACCACAAGTACCTAAAATCACACGACGGGGAAAGTATTGATCGTAACATGGTGAGAAATATCTGGAGAATAACGACAATTAAGCCTTCATCTAATGTGATCGTCGACGTCGTATTGTGTTTCGCAATTGCGAGCTACTCTAGTTGCGAGCAACGCACCATTTTTTGAACACTTCGACGGCGATTTAGATTTACGCTTTCGCTAAGTAATAGTCGCCGAATTGACGCACGAATTTTTTATTGTCTTTTTTTTTTACGATCTTACAGTTTGCCACGGCTGGGCCGCCGAGAGCGTCGGCGCGTAAAATATTTCGAACTCGCAATGATTTATCGGTGAAGCCCGAGCTAAATAATAATCATCAAAGCTGCAACGTACAGCCGCTCTCGCAACTGCGCTCGTTTAAATGAGAAGCGCCGGCGGAATAAAATATTTCGATCTCCCGATGATTTATCGTTAAATTAACGGCCAAGTTGGCCCCTCTCGTCCCTTCTTCGTTTGTTCATATCGTTGCGAACGACGAGAAACGAAAGAATTACGAAGTATTGCTCGATGAACCGCCCGAAAGTGATTATCAACGATATCGATATTAAGGGCCAATTTTTTCAATAGTCGTTTAAACTGAAGTTTAGCTAAACTCACTCAATTCGTCTTTTTCTAAAAGGGTTAGTTATAGAAAGAGACGAAAAGTGAGTTAAGCCAAGATTAAAGTTAAGCGACTATTAAAAAACTGGCCCTAAGTGGCGCTAATGATCGCAGGCCAATGGCAAATCGCAAACCGTTACATTATTGTTATTCCCTCGATCAAGGATATTTCTCGCCTTGCTGTGGAAGATACGAATTACAAAAGTCACGGTAGATACGTTTGCTATACATCGACATTAGGAGGAATATCGAGAATACAAATATCAAGAGAAACTTGCGTGCTTACAGAAATTCGTAAATTTAGAGACTATATCGTTGACAAAAGCCCTTTTACATAACATCCAGAACATCCAAAAACTTTTAACTGCGGAAGAAAGATTCTTTTTTTTCCTTACTTTTTAAGCGAGAGAAATCTGTCTGCAAATTGATATCTCCTTTTTAAATGTACGTTGTTTTTTTTTTTTTTGTATAACGGTTTAAAATATCTGTTCGGGACAGACGGCACATTTAAGGCGTCACATTAGGATTACGTGAATTATTGTCGGCGAGCAGTAAGCTTATTGTCCATCGACGGATCTTGCGAGCAGGATCGTGCGAGGAGAAGCCCCCTTCGCACACGGTCCTGTTTGCGGCCAAGATCAATTCTTCTCAATAAGTCTGTAGACTGATTAAGTTGCGTGACGGACTTCCTCACTTCCGTTCTATCGTTCCTCATTTCGATTTTCCGATCTCAATTTATTTTTTCAGCAATTTCTTTTATACTGTTATTATCATTATTATTCACTGATAGATTATTACTTGAGGGATTATATTATCTGATCATTGATGATTGAGTATTATTCGCTGATAGATAATTACTTGAGAAATCATTATTAATTGATCATTGATGATTGAGACATATATATATATATAATATTCGTAGATATCTACCGTTGACAAGGGATGATCAGTGGCCAGTAAGGAAGGACGTCAGACTCGAGATCCGAATTAATATTTACATCCGTTTTCCCCTCACTCTCCTTACGATTAGCTGAGTAAAACGCGTGAGTCCGATGTAGATGGAATTTGTACGGCGTCGTCGCCCCGGGACGAGCAGCGAAGCGGGAGGGTTTTTACATGGAGTGGGACGCGACGCGGGAGTTCGACGTCCTCAGGAAGTTATCGATGTCCGGTAACAGGAACCTCGGGAAGCCATGTCGACAATCTCCGTGCAGGGACTGCAGGTAGCGGGCTTTCGGGGTGAAGATCGGTCTTAGCGACCGAGCCGGCGCGTTGGGGGTGTAGTTGGACGAGGGCCCATCTGCGGGATCCTCCCTGAAATTCATTCACGCTCCCGTTACGTCTCGCAGAATGCCGCACGTTCGACAGCCACACACAATGGAATCAATTCTAAACACGCAAACTAATCGATAGCGCGCTGTGCTGATAGTGTCAGCACGGGCGCTTATCTGATGGAAACAATGACAGAAAAGTTGATAAAAACATAAAAGTTTGTTCATGCACACCAGCTGTTGATTGTTCATATAAGATTTCAAATTTCTTTTTCTATAAAGACACTTTTCTTTATAGAAAAGAATTAGCGAAGAAGATAAATGGCTAATATACAAAAGATGCTAAAAAAAATGTTAATACTTATATGGAAGTAACTTTTTTAGAGAAACTGATAATTAGACGTCGGATTTTTCATATGCAGATTGGTGGAAAAGAGCAATTAATAAATAAGACATCTTAGTTATTATAATTGCTCTTTTCCACCAATCTGCATATGAAAAATCCGATGTCTACTGATAACACAAGATATTATAATAACAAATGTATTTTATCATCAAAGTATCATTTGTTCACCATTATTGTTAACATATTCTTGGAATCTTTTCCACGTGGTCTCCAGATCTCTAAAGAGATCTCTTCTTTGAATATTGTTGCAATCACATTTGCAATTTTCTGTCGGAGATTTCGCACATTTTAATGATGGTGAACAATAAAGACTCTTTGAAGACAAAATACATTCGTTACTATGATATCTTGTGTTATATAAGTTCTGTTTCTCTAAAAAAAAAAGTTACTTCCATATGAGTGTTAACATTTTTTTGCAGCACCTTATATATACAGCATAAAAATTTGCATTAATTAATACGATTATCCGACATTTTTCTCGATATATTTAATTTAGATAATTCCAGAAAGATTCCGATAGCGCAGGAACGTTCAACATCTTATACCAATATATTGAACATCTTATACCAATGTAATACACAGTGTCCTTCAGCAATGGTTTTTAATCCTGCCTGGTCGATTACGATACACGAGTCACCACTTCGCTGAAAAATCACATCGGCGCGGATTATTAAAATAAAAAATAAAACGACATAAAAACCATTCCGATGTAACACTGCATTCTTGAATGTATCTAGAAAAATGCCGCATCACGGCGCTCATGGTTCCCAACAGTTGAGTCAATAAATGATAGCTCGAAGGCTGTAAATACAAAGGAGGTAGAAATTTCCGAATATAAATCACACCCTTCGCCGTTCGTAATTTTTCAACAATTAAATTAGTATTTCTGGAAGGGTAAAAATTAATTAACGTTGGGAACCATTCGATCAGACATTAAGGGGCAGTTTTTCAATAGTCGCTTAACTTTAATCTTAGCTAAACTCACTCTTCGTCTCTTTCTAACTATCCCTTTTAGAAAAAAAAACGAAGAATGAGTTTAGCTAAACTTCAGTTTAAACGACTATTGAAAAACTGGCCCTAAGAATTACTAATTAAAACACCGAATCAACGTGACAAACAATACACCGATTCTACGCCGTCTAATCGTCTAACATTGATCTACTGTCAGCGCTCTAACGATCTAATATGCCGCTATAAGTCTCTAACAGCGAGACACTACATCGAGACATTGTTACACCCAACTACCGTGATGAGTCCCGGGGTTGTATCGTGGTAGTAGTAGAAGAAGAAGACACAATTGGAGAACATTTTGTTTTGTACGTGGTGATTTGTAGATGATGGTAGGTAGTTGTTGGTATATTTGGTGGGTTATCATTGACGTGACGTGACGTGGCTGATAGATCTGTCGTTACTGGCACACACATAGATATGACACATTTTCTCAGTCTGCAGGTAGAGCTCTACTTGAGTTTACAGGTACTGGCGAAACGGTTGAGACATCACACCGAGGTAGGAGAGAAGAGGACAACGGCGAAGGATACGGAGAAAAAGTGTGTGAGACAGAAGAGCGGCTGCCTAACGGCCTGACCTGTCGACCAGATATCGCGGTGACCGAGAGAATCGTGATGCACGGAACGACGGGAGCCAGCCGAGGCGTGCGAGGGCCCCGATATGTCTCTTACTCGGTTGCAATACTTCAGGGTAGCTCGAGTCGGCCGGCACCTCCGGCGCGGAACCTGTTCTCGAAAGAGTTATGATTGACAACAGACGGTGTCGAGTCATTTGACGTAGCGCAGCTTCATTCCTACACTATCGTGGAATTTTGAGAGTCGCTAAACGAGCGACGGCGCGCCATGGATGCGTCGCGGGTGCAAGGGGGAAAAATATGATTAAACATGCTAACCCCGCGATTAACGCGGATTCAGGCTTACAATTAATCACCAATCAACCAGTTTGAATATTGATCAAACAAAAAGAAAGAAAATACAAAATTGAATTTTACCCACGTAAAATGGAAGCATCCTTGCGCAATAAATTCCGTGGTGACGCTGTGACATTTAAAATCGATAGCCTTCTCTTGCGTTACAAATTTTGAAGTAATATTTACGAGATTTCCATAAATTAATTACTGACCAAAATGTCACGTTTTGGTCCATACGCCAGGTCGATTGAGCATTTTTATCCAGGTCAATGTCTCAAGTTAATGTTTTTTTTTTATGTTTTTTGGGTCGTGGAACAAGAATCTGTAAATAGTTTTTCCGTAAGTCGATGTAATAAAAAGTTATTAACAATTTATTTGTTTAAATTGCCCTAGCGATCAAACTATACATCCCATAAAAAAATGAACTAGAGAAATTTGTCTCCTCTTTTCACGACAAACAAAATAGCGTTTGAATTTTTCCAAAATCTTGATTATTGACGGAAATGTTAATTTTTATATTTTTTTTTCGTTTTTGCAAGTTCGAACAAGTTCAGAGTTTCAACTGTTTTAACGATAAAATTGAGCGCGAGCGCGCACATGTTAGGCGCGCGCGCTTGCGCTCAATTTTATCGTTAAAACAGTTGAAACTGAACTTGTTCAAACTTACAAAAAAAAAAATTTTTTTAATTTAAAAAAATAAATAAAAATTGACGTCAATAATTAAGATTTTGGAAAAATTTAAACGCTATTTTGTTTGTCGTGAAAAGAGGAGACAAATTTCTCTAGTTCATTTTTTTATAGGATGTATAGTTTGATCGCTAGAGGGCAATTAAAACAAATAAATTGTTAATAACTTTTTATTGCATCGACTTACGGAAATACTATTTACAGATTCTTGTTCTATGACCCAAAAAACATTAACTTGAGCCATCGACCTGGATAAAAATGCTCAATCGACCTGGCGTATGGACTAGTTTCACACGTATCATAAATGTAAAATAAATTCCGCCGGGATCTCTCCCGTGGATGAATATAAACCGAAATGTCGCGCGCTCCGAATTTACTCACCCATGAACCTTTTCTCCGGATAATGATCGGCCAATGCCTCGATCATGTCCTCGTAATCAAGCATGTTGGTGTTCTGCACGACGGGCAGCGGGTACTCATCGGAAAAGTCGATCTGTCGTTTGTGCCTCGTTTGCGGGGCCGCGGCGTCGATCCTCCTGTTCGATCTGTTCTTCGCCCTGCTCTCGTCGAGATACTCCGAGACGCTGAAGGGGGTGGCATCATTCCCGTTGCCTTGCCTGATGAGCTGCTGGAGGTCCAAGGGCTCGCTGTGCGTCTCGCGATCGTCGCTCAGGGATCTCCCGTGACGACGGTTTAGCACCCGGGCGATTATTCCGCCCGCCGCGGAGCCTCGTTTCACGAAGACGGGCCAGTCCCCGTTCCTGGCCAACGAGGCGATGCTGCGCTTGCCCTCGTCGTAACCGCGGATCGGCCAGTCACCGTTTCGCGCCAGCGAGCCGAGATATCGTTTGCCGTAGGGCAGAGCGGCATCCCTGGCCAGCGCGGCGACGTTCCTCTTACCGGTCTGCGGCAGCATGGAGTGTCTCGCCAGAGAAGCAACGTTCCTCTTGCCGCTCGGAGGCAGCATGCTCTGCCTAGCCAGGGAGTTGATGTTCCTCTTGCCGCTCAGCAAACCGTAATCGCGAGCCACCGAGGCGATGTGACGTCTGCCCTTAGGTAATGCGTAGTCCCGCGCCAGGGTGCCAACGTTACGTTTGTCTAACGGATACTCGGCCACTTCCGGGTCCAGCTCGGCCAGGTAGTCGTAGATCCCGGGCGCTCGTCGACGGTACGCGTCGTCCAGCAACTCGCGCACCAGCTCGTCTGCATTGTCGCTTTAATTTCACAAATTGATTAATTCGGGTGACTGAATATATGAAGCTACACGATAATTCTCTTAATAATAAAATTAACATGAAATTATTACAAAATAATTAAATAATATTTATTTATAACAATGATAAAAAAATTATTTACATTATAATATGAATTTTATTCATCATATATTATTATATTAAAATATGATAATTTCCAACTTTCTTATTTAGAAATTATCGCGGCATCTTTTTGTGCGAAGGTCTTAAATATTTCCTTGTTCAGAATTATTAAGTTAGGCGTTTAGGAGTCGGCAAGGTCTCCAGAAAATACATACCTAGAAGAGAGGCTCCTCTTCTCCTCGTCATCGCCGTCGTTCTCGCGCTCCTGTATGCTGACCGGCAGATCGTCGTTCTTGGCTAAAGTAGCGAGACTGCGTTTCTCCGATTCGGGAATCAGGTCCTCCTCGCTGTCGTCCAGAAGACGTCCGGGAAATTCGGGCAGCTTATGAGTACGCGCCATTACGCTGAGATGTCCACGTAACGCCGGATCCCTGAAGAGCTCCAGGTAGACACCGCCGGGTATACAGATCTCGTCGTCGTTCTCCTCGGAACTGAGAGCCTTCAGATGAGCCATGTCGTCATGGCTCTTCGTCTCCTGAATAATCCTCGCCGTCCTCGAATACGCCGCCAGATTCGAGCTGACTTCCGGTAAACGCAGCAACGCTAGGAAGGTCTTCTTTGGTATGCATTGGCTGCCTTCATCGTCCTGGCATGTCACCTGAAGCGAGTCGTGATCGGTCACGGATCAATGAGTCTTTTTTGCGTGTTACTTTTTGAGATAAAAGGAATCAGCATTTATATTCATATCCTTCATCATTCTTTTCTATCTGGTATATACGTCGTTATAAATAATTACGTTGAATTTAATTATATGTGATAATTAGACATCGGATTTTTTATATGCAGATTGGTGGAAAAGAGCAATTAATAACTAAGATATATTATGTTATTTATAATATCCAAATATTTATACCTAACATATGTTGCAGTATAAATATGTTGGATATTATAAATAACATAATCTTAGTTATTAATTGCTCTTTTCCACCAATCTGCATATGAAAAATCCGATGTCTAGTGATAATTATCGTGATAATGATACATGAAATATTATCGGCGTTTACATACAACAATTATGTAATTACATTGCAATTTAAATTTCGATAATAGAAATAACATAAGAAATGTGCAGAAATTGAAATATCTGATAAATCAGGATATTTGTCTTCGGCTTCGTCGATTCCCGTAATTCCCGCAATATTTCATTAGATTCTCTACGGATACGCTTCCAAAGAACGACGAAGCCTAATATCACGCATGAGTGCCCTAGAGAATATCGCGCAAAAATACGTTACGTGTCAGTTGGAGCCCACGAACTGGAGCGCCCAAAAAATGCACAATAAAATGCAGGAAGGATCGATGCTCTTTATATTTTATTTGACATTTCGAAAGCGGTAGATTTCCGGGTGATTTGCCCTCTCGCTGACAGCACGATATCGTTTTCGTATTATTCTTCAACTGCCGCGCGTATTTTCACAAACTGACAATGTTGACAGTTGCGGCTTTATTAAAATCAGTATAAGCTTAAGAATTCTTTTATTTCTACCTTTTTTTTTCCTTGATTAAAATAAAAATCTTGAAATACTAACATTATATTTGTGTATCTGTGTGTAATAATGCAATATATAAATATATGACATACAATATAAAATGCATGCCGATTTAATAGTAAATTTAATTTGATGTAAATTTCAATTACGTATACTCAATCATCAGCATTTAATATTAAAGGTCATAAAAACCACATTTGTACTGCGGAAAAGTTAATCGCCAAATTAGTAGAGCAAATCATGGATAAAGTTTATAAAAGCAGCCCGATAACAAAGCTCGTAGAATTTATTATGAGAAATAAAATACCGGCACAACCCGCTCGATGTTTCCGGCATTCCACTTCATTTCAATCCCCATTATTTCCACAACGCTCAAGGTAACCGGGCGTTTATACAATCCCGTTAAATCCCGTTTTAATCGATCGTCGTGAATCCGAGTCACGTGCACGTGGCTCGTGCAAGGCGGCCGTCACGTTTTGACATTAATTTTTCAGGGAGAACGTGACGGCGCCGTCAGCGCGATATCGGGGCGACTATGATTCGCGTTCACGTAAATTTATGAAAATTCGACGAGATACGAGATACGAGTCGTATTAATCTGGTACATAATATGCGAAATACGTGCCAGCTGTGTTATAATTAAATGATCGTCCCGATGTCAGGGATGAATTAAATGCCACGGTTGCCGCGACACGCCGCGTTTATGATCGCGGATATATTACACTGTAGTTTACGGGGGATACGCAAAGCGAGAATGATAATGAACGGAATATCGTGATTCGCGAAGTGCTGAAAATGCGTAGCTAGCGTTTGACGTTTGGAGCTCCGTGACGTGCGTTATCAGTATTTATGTATAGGTTTTTGCAATGGTAATAAATTTTTTATTGCATTCTATAAAATCTGTACCTTTCATTTTTCAATATAGGTATCGATATATAGATTTGAGAATAATGGCCGATATTTGCGTCTTTTATGAAAGAATTTAAATTTTACTGAATATTTCAACGAATTTTTATATTATTCTAGGATGGAAAAATGTAGAATATTATAATGCATAATTAGTATGCTTAATAACGATGATTTATTTTACTCATTATACTAATTTATACTAATTATACTAATTATACTAATTTTGTTTGAGATTTATAATGAACGTTGCAGGTATTATATTATATATATATATATATATATATATATGACGTTTTGATTTAACTTACACCACCTCCGGAATTTACGCCAGTTGCAATGGAACCGACTCAAAGTACCTTCGCAATATTATGGCTTCACGTAAACTAAATTTCGGTCAGATGTCGTTGACATTAACTGCGATCGTATGCCTTTGTGGGCGTTTAGTAATATCCTTTGAACATGAAAGCATACGCGCGCGTAGCGCATTCGAATATGATTCTATACCGTCAAAATATGATATTTGACATTGCGGTAAAGAAATTATCATATTTGAGAGCGTACTCCCCTAATTAAATAGAAATAGAAGAATAATAATAATATTAGAGAAATAAATCATTCTTAAGTAAAAACAATTTATACGACAGAATTAATAAAATTGTTACAAGTCAAGGGAAATTGTCGATAATTGAAGTTGATTGATGTTGAGTTTGATACAAATAAGATACGATCACAAACAATGATTTTGGTGCAATGTAATTATGAAATATTTGTCACCGGCCCATAACGTAATTAACGTTATTACGGCGCTAGATTAGTGACGCTTCAAGCCCAATTTCGGTGATGCGCCTGACGTCAAGCTCTGCATATGATAGCTACAATTATAACGTCTGCGACCGGAAGACCATGTGACACCTGTAGTATATTTTACAGTGCGGATGCTAAATTTAAACAAACAACTTCGATGTTCACGGAAATTGAGATAGTTTTTCCACGCTGCGTGGTATATTCTGTTATTCGAGAACTTTTGAAACGTAAAATATCGAATTACACCAGACAAAATAAATTTCAAAAGAAACTTCTCCGCAACACTAGATGTAAATGTCAGATAAACTTCGTCAGAATGTTTGAAATGTTTAATTTAGTCGAGTCTCGGGCAATAGTTTAGTGTGCCGCTAAAGAAGTTCGCATATAAACTTGTCAGAGATAAAGAAAATTTACAATCGAGAAAGGATCCATGAAGATCTAAGGTTGTTGCAGAAACCATTAACAGATAGGAAGATCCATTCTTCACAGCTCACAGTTTTAAAAAAAGATGTAATAATTCAATATTTCTATAGTACAGTTTCATTTATACCGAACACCCATGCGGCACCTGCTACGTTTCATATCGTACAATCTTGCTTCTGCATATGAGAAACGGATTTACGTATAGCAGAAACACACGCACATTTGCGGAAATTTGACTGTCCAGCTGCAGTAATTTAATCTCGTTTACCGTCCGTTATTCACGTTCTTTTTAACAGAATCCTTTTCAACAAAATTTATATAATTATATTTCCAATAATAAAATACACCAAAATACACAATTTATACCTATTTAATGAAATAAGCTTTATTTATTATTATTAAAGTTTACAAAATAATATTTGCAAAACGCTCAGGAATCAGTTTGTTTAACAAACGATACGAAAATTTCACCTCGCATCGTTAATGAAGTAAATGTTTAATTATTAGCCCACTTCCGGGGATTGTCCGCTCCGCGAAAGGTCATAGGATAATTTTCGTTCGTACGCAGGAAAATGTTACGGCAGATCACGGCCATGTTTTCATTAAAGCCTTCCGCCTCTTTGATGCATGTTAAATCGTGTAGTCCTTGGCCAGTGGGACCAAATTGAATTCCTAGGAAACTACACCATGGCTTGTCTCTGTAATGAAAACCCACGTTCCGCCAATTACATCATGCTGAATACCGGATATTAACTTCCTCGATAGATTATAGTCTATCCGAAATTCTGTTCTCGCTCTTGGAAAACACGTAACATAATGACGAACTGGCATGGATCCGAATTAAGAACTGAACTGAAAGTTGGTGGGCAATTTTTATAAGACTGCATGCGAAATGTACACCTTATTATTTAATTGCGTATACAAACATGTATGACATAAATCCTCAAAAAGTCGACGGAATACGCGACAATTTCATATCATGTAATATTTAAATATTACATGTACGCAGACCTCACGACCACTTATTCGGAACATTATTTTAAATCGCAAATTTTTATTTTAATTTTTTTCTGTCTGGAACGAGTTATTCATGATTACAAAATAAATAAAATCTTACCGAAATAATCGGTTAAATAATGTTCAGACAATCAAGATTATTTGTACAGACCTCTCTTTAAAAGCGACTTTATCATGTTATTACAAGAAACTCAATTTACCGATCTTTTCGAGCGAACCAATTTAGTGATACAGATATTTCTGTTTGAATTGTCCTTCCGATGTACCTTCACCAAGACGCACGCTATCGGCAAGCTTTCTGTAGCTCTTCGGGAGATAGAATTGTCCCGGCATCTGTGAGATCATTGAGCGCAATATTCGAATACTTTGGCAGCTTGCAAGGGTCCTTCACGGAATGAGGCAATGTAAATTCTTGCTGTCTTGTACGAAATTTGGTTGTAAAAGTATTCGATCGCCCATCTCCCCGTCCGGGTGTCTCTTGAACAGATGCTCCCGTTCCTTCTTTCCCTCTGTCCCATTTTCTGCGCCACATCTTCGCATTTAAGTTAGTTTATTAGCAAGGTAAACGTTTCTAGAAAATTTAGTTCTCGATGTGACCGCGTCGCATGAATTCCGCAGGGAGATATCGGGGATCTGGCGGACTCATACATTCTGAAAGGTATTTTCTTCAAAGGAAATATGTGGATTTGCTTGATCCCTGGCTAATAAAAATCTCTCAAATGACGCACAAAATATTATTGATGGCCATACGATACAAAACGTCGTTGTAAAAAATTATTAGCAATCTTCCTCCGTTGAGCACTAAAGAATGAAAAGAAAAAATTACGTAACGTTATTTAATCATCTTGAAGTGCGTATTGTGAGCATTAAAATGATAAAAATTGATTATTTCGGTAAATTTTTTATTTAATATTTTTAATTATAAATAACTCTTTTTAAAGAAATAAAATTAAAATTAAAATTTACGATTTAAAATAAAGTTTCGGACAAGTGGCCGTGAAAACTGCGTACAGCTAATATTATATGATATAAATTAAGATTTAAAACAGAAAAATATTATACATTTATTTTACAGTTATACATTTATTCAGTGATCGCATAGTTATATCATCTTGAATGCGTGATATATTTTTTACTCAAATTTATATTTTTATAATGGGAAAAGTTTGCCGACCACTGCAGCAAATTGCAAACTGTACAAAATTTATCCGCGAAAGAATTGTAAATACACGGGCGAAGCGCACTTGAACAGGACGCAATGGCGAGTGACAAAGTGTTTTCCGATTTGTCGATGTCACATCCAACGTGCGTCACGTTACAGATACGTTCTTTTATGCGGCATGAAGAACGCATTTGTATTCTATCGACGTAGCCTTTTTTTTTACAGGCGATTAGCTACGTTCTATAAGTCTTGCTAGTAAGTCTTATACGTACATCTGTATGGGACTTCGAATGAGCAGTTACGTGCCCTTGACGAACAAAAACTTTTTATAGTTTTGCAAGAACGACGAATCTGAGGATCGCCATACACGGTTGATAAGCAGATACGAGGAGACTTCGGATACTCGGGCGCACTGGGACTCTCGAGAAAGTTTTTATCATTGTTGACCGATGTTACATGCATTCGCACTTGCCCTGCAAATCGTATTTGAAGAGAAGACAAAAATCTTTCTTTGTTTCTTCAAAAAGCCAAACGTGTTTTTTCTTTCAACGTAGGTATGTCTCGCAAAATGTTATCGAGCTCTCTGCTCGTCATTATAAATATGCTTTGTTTAACAAAATGAAAAGAGAATAAAAAAGAATAAGAAATTCCATGTTTTAAATCTCTGTTTACATCAAGTTTTACATCAATTAAAAAATTCTAATTAATTACTATATAATGCATAATTAAGAAGTGTTAAATTAAAAATTAACTCGGGGGAATGCTTCACTAGACATCCTTTTAACTTCGTCATGTAGCGTTTTCTGTATATAAGAATCAATGCAGCAAAAACCTTTTATAACAAAATCGCTTCGGGGGAATCTTGTTACTAGGACACTAAACCGTCCGCACAACACAATTTTCACAAATTATCTCCGGAAAATGTACAAGAGAATATATTATGGTAACTTTGGCATTAAGTCTGATTACAGCTGTTTGTCTGAGAGTTTAGATCGCCGAGCTGGAAAATTAACGCGAAGCTACTTTAATAACATTCGCGATAATATACACCGCTGCATTGGATGGCGAGTTTACTCGCCGATCGACGTATTAACTACAGTTAGTTGAGATAATCGCATTATCAAAACTTGCGTGAGTATTCGAACTTGCATCGGACTAGGCGGCTCTAATCGCGCGCCGCGATGTATGCACATGCCGGCATTTCAGTCTGAACCGACAACGCGATCGATTTGTATCATTTACTTTTTGCAACACGTGCTCAACACCGCGTACCTCGTCACGGAAACTATAATTCGTCTTGATTCTATGTTGCGTATTACTCTATTTTTATCCGACATGACAAAAGTCTCCACAAATGCATGTATGCCAATTTATTTCCATAATGTCTCTGATTTACCCGAGCTTTTTTATTCAAAGAATACGCCACAATATGCATGTCACGCCGCACTTTCTCGTGACGTAACCGAGATTATAAAAGAGATCTCGTCCGCTGTATCAATGACTCCTCCGTATCGTCCCACGCGCGTGGACGTACGAAGTTCGGAGCTCTGCCTCATTTTCTGCGAACAGAGGGGTGATTAACGAGGCGGCGTGTAGGCATCATTTTCTTGGAAATGGCACAAATTGTACGGCGAAGGGTCCTCTCGATGACAGATCGCTCGAAAAATATTTGGCGCGATTGACCGAGCTTAACGAAAGGGACAAAAGGTAACGATAAGTGGGTCGCCCAAATGATGTTTTATCGTCTTTCATCGATTTTGCGGTTTTTTTTTCGCCCACGACTTTTGCACCTAAAGAGCAGCCGGAGAAAGGAGGCCCCCGAGTCCCCTTTATGCTTTATATCGTGCGATTGATGTATCGATGATCGTGACTGGATCTTTCCATTCCGAAGACAGTTATATCCATCAATGCCCCCGTCGGGGTTGTCGACTTTTAATGGTATCGCCAAAAATGTATACCGAGAAAAGCTAATAAAAGTGACTCTCGGATAAAACGAGTCGTGACATTTATATCCTCCGTAAATTAGATGGAAATAGAATGGCAGAAACAAAACTCGAGTGAACAAAAATAAGAATTAACGTAACTGTCGATCCAGATACTATTTCGGGAATCGTCGACCAAGCGTTAATTAACTATAAATATAAAGTCCGCTTTTGGTCGGGATTACAAGATTTCTAAATTAGGAGACCTCCATTCATTTATATGTGCCATTCGAGCCTCATTCGTTCGTGATACGAGGCGTCGCAGATAAGCTTCCTTTTAGCGGCACGAGACGGTGTAAGCTTTCAACTAATTAAGGGGGACGACTTAAGATTCGCGGCGTAAGATTCGCGAATTAAATTAGAAATCTATCCAGATGGAACAATTTAAACGACGAATCCTAGCAAGCGTGTCCTTGCGAGATCCAATAGAAGCGTGAAAAAATTGTCTGGAAAATATTAACGTTTAAAAAGCATGATTTTTTTATATGGAGAAAAAAAAAACTGTAGGAAAAATGTTATATTCTTTAAAAGCATAATCATTGCTCGTAATATTAAATTGTCGATAAATTTTTATCGCCCTATACTATTGTAAGACATAAAATGCACCGATCTCTAACAAGTTTACTATCGTTTTTCTCTTAAATCGGAGCAATCAGCACAGCGGCAACTCAAGCAGCACATGCGACAACGCCGTACAAAAAAAATCGTTATATCACCGAGATTTCTCGTAAAACGCCGGCGGCAGTTTCCAGGAACGTACAGTACATCTGCTCGACAAACGACATTAATCTTCCACGAAAGTTGCACCTCTTTCGAACAACGAGAGAATTATTACGATCTCGCGGTGAAACGCGCGATCGATACGCGGTATTATGATCGACGAGCCGCCTGGTATATCCGTGAACTTAATCACGCGCGCAGGCCTCCTTTAATCACTTAAGCCATTTATTACGCTTGGCAACTTTAATCATCCATTTAAAGTTTACCGCTGCGTGTAAGACACTCGTTTCCGACTTGTGTGACGTCGACAACGTCGAACACGTCGTCGGATATCCGCAGGGTGCAAAATGACGAATTCGCGGATAATCGTATCACGCGCGTGAACTCGACATCGCGCGTAATTAGTATACGGGATATTTGTAATTTAGATATCGACGTAATCAGAGCAGCCGGAGCGACTCCAGCGTCACCGTCGCGTTTGATATTGTCCGTGGAATATCGATAATCATGCCTCATGTCGAACGAATTCGCTCGCGCGCAAACTGCGTGTCCCGCGTATAATTAAATACACATATGTCTCGGGAAAAATGCGCATCTCTTTTATCAATAGTTTTGTCATTCGTCATGCGAACGCGGTGATGCTGCGAACGCGGCGACGATAAATCACGACGCACCGCGAGCGCGGGATGGGCGCGTTTAGTTGATAACAAGTGCCGCGTTATGCATGTGGATGTGATTAATGTTTCGCGTCGCGCGCGAAATCAAACTTTCTGATTAATCTGCAGGCTCTAACGTAATTGTTCGTATAGCGCGACATTCGTTCGTCGTTTTTACGAATTTTGCGCGCGCGCGCGCGGCGATCTGTTTTCGCATGACGGACATTTATTGAAAATTTTTTACTTAAAGCTGCCGTTTGTACGCGAAAGGTAGACCCAAAGTGTCGAGCGCGCAAAGTCCAATAAATTTAGAAAGCGCCGCGCGCGCGATGCGTATATACAATCTGAATTCGATTTGCATAGAACCGCGCTCTCGTTTGCTTTCGTCACGACCGCGTAGAAGGGAAATTACTGATCGAAGATACAGAACTCGCAGATGCCAGAATCGAAGAAGACCTTCGCACTGATTACGCGGTTGAATTCAACGGACGATAAAATGATCGGACACGTCCTGCAAACAGGATGCTCTTCGTTCATGAATCCTCGCTCATAAATATTTAAGGCGCGTCTCGAAAAAAAAGAGTGCGTAGAGAATAAAGTGTTGATAAAGTGTTCTTTAATCTTCTTGCTGCATCTGTAAAACTTGACTGACCTATTACATTCTCTAGAGTCTAGACAATGTATGAAATATTTAAATACTTAATATTTAACATTTCAATATATATATATTGTATATTACAGAAAAAACTGCATGTATATCTTAAGTATGTCTCAAATAATTTTTAAGAAGATTCATATTCCGAGAATTTATTTTTGGTGGATAGAATTTATCCTACAATTTAAAGTGAGATTTTTGGGCACGATAATAGAGCCAAAATTGGAGAACAATAGAGAAATATTACACGAGCTTCTGGAACAGCAGTAAGCAGTTACGCTCGGTCTGACCACAACCGTCTTCGACTACTTCGAGTGGAACGACACGAAATGCGCCGCGCCGAAAAGGATTCTTGTTCGCGAGGATGAGGACGTAACGAAATAAGACGGAGAGCTTTCGAAGTTCCCAGATACTGTTTTGGGAACTTCAAATCGACTGGCTTTAATTATATTACGGCGATGTGTGCCAGACAAAGCGAGTGCTCTCAACTTCTCCAAGAGGAATACCGACCAAGATTAACTTTGTACGCTTAATCTAGCATGTGCGCGTTGAGTGTAATGGAGAAATGCTATTGAGACTCTTGTCGTATCGATCTAATTTCTCATATTTAACTTGCGAATAATTTCTGATCGATAAGAGAATAAAGAAAAATAAAATATAAAGTGAAAATTTGCACCTTGACGTATTACACAATAAAAGTGTCCCCGCAGTATCGGTTCCCTGTGTTCTATATCAGGCAAGTGTTTAATTTTAAAGTTTGTATGTTAGAAAGACTATTCTTTCGGTATGATGCACGAGTTATTGTGAGCAATAATTCGCGCCTTTCCAAAAGAGCCCTTTCAAGAAGATCGCGCCGCGCCGTCTCCTCACAATATAATTTGCACACGGACGCATCTCCGTGCACGTACGAAACACCTTCACTCGGGCCAATTTCTATAGTGCATATAACACCACAGTGAAAGCCGCTGGCCTTTTGTTTTCGTCGATTAAGAACGCCCACTGCTATTTAAACCACCACAATGTGCGCAGCTACATCATACATGTTTCGCAGCAGTCTGCACGTTCGAGAGATATCTTGTAATATCTCATAAATTTATACTCGTGTCAGCCGGTCTCTGGCGAAACGTGACAGACCTCGCCGCTTCGTGTAACATCAAATTAATTCTACACTGAGAAAAAAAAATTGTTTCATCCAACTAAATATTTAGTCCGATACGTTCAACTAAACATTTACTACAATAGTAACAAATTATGTTGTTGGAAACAATATTTTGTTTCACGTAATAAATGTTTAGTTGAACGTATCGGACTAAATATTTAGTTGGATGAAACTATTTTTTTTCTCAGTGTAATAAACCGTATTTTAAACGAGATGTATTTTTAAATCATACACGTACATTCCACCAATTTCATTTTAGATATGGTGGAAAATACGATGGAAAAAATGATTATAAAGCGGATGTTGTATGGGGTATATTATGATATCTCGCGGGGAACACAATTAAATTTCGTTTTGAGAGAGTATTTTGCGTTTATAATAAACCGGTGCGACGCCGGAAAAAAATGGCCATTCTCAGGGAATTAATTGAATTTCACGTCGGAAATATCGAGAAATAGTCTCTTTGAAGAGCACGCCGCCCCGTACTTTGATCAATAAAACGCGCTTTGTGTAACGAGTCGTTAAAGACGTTTCCCATTCCTCTGGCTGAATAAAGAAGGCAACAGGTTTGACTCTCCACATCTTTACCATTGATGCAAACCTTCGGACCCTTTCTTGACATGATATTTTCGCGACGTAACGTCCATTGTCGATCACAGAAGGGTAGAAGTAAAGTCTTCTCAGAAAGGCGTCTTGTAAAAGCGTTTTTTTTTTGTGTCCTTCGTACGCAAGAACGCAATTTAATTTTGCGATCAATGCTTGTCAAAGAAACAATTTGTAGAATAGTTTCGCAAAAAAGAATCAGCTTTTTTAACGACGGCAGTTTAATTTATGTATAATCATGAATACTGACCCACACGACAAAGCTATATAATTACACATGCTAAACAAAAAAATGTAGTTTTAAATTCCTGAAAATTAATATCCGTGATTAAACGAGCGATGTGTGTCGACGACATACAATATAAAAGATAGTATATAAGCGGTAGAATACACACACTATGTACATTTATTTTTGGTTTTCATACCACTCGAATAAAAGCCTAGCAGAGTGACGTCAAATGACGTATTAATAATGTCTTAATGACGTCTCTAATGTCAATAATACATCATTAAGACGTCTTCAGACCTCTTGCTACCCGGGAGTATATGTCATTTAAAATAGACTTTGATGCTAGATAAACGATAAAACGAAACACAGATTTCTAAAGGGTACCAAAGGAAACCGTGATGGGAAACATATTTGCAAAGAGGATAAATACAGGCAGGATCCCACTTTTAGAAATGAAAATGAAAAGGAGGAGTTTGGCGAGCGGCTTACGAAGTTGCGTGGTTTCTAGTAAGTAGGGATTCCGCTCCCTAGACAAATTTACAGTATGATATTAAGAAAGTTCAGTCATGCAAGGTACTAGCTTCACAGCCGAATCTCGTCTTGCGGCTCGCCGTTCTGTTTGGCAAAGTAAATATACGAACAGCCTGCCGCGGTAGTAACAAAATAATATGTGTGTACTCTACTCTGTACATTCGGAAATTATTAATCCACGGAATTCTTCGCTCAGCGTATAGGATAGGTACCTACTCTAAAAATCAATGAATATAATTTCGTGGTCTTAAAATCACAATAGTTAATTATAAAGAGACTTAATGTAAAACACAGCAAAGATGCCTTTAAGATCGCCTTCAAATTTCTCGAGGAATCAAACCATAATTCCTTCATTCTATCAAGACTTAGACATTTATTGAAATCGACAGTAAATATTTCCTTTGATCGTTGACCCACTTCTGGTCGAAAGGACATTTTTCATTCAAGGGGCTTTCGGTTTTCCCTCGGTTACGCATCGCTAAAAGTGCGTGATTAAAGAAGAATTACAAGCACTCCCTTTCTTTCTCTCTGTATGCGAAAAACTGATAGAGTCTGTTTGATCGCATATAATCTGCCATAATTAGAATACAAGTATAGCCAAGTATAGCTAACAAAGGATCGAGGAACTAATGTAGGAAGATTTATCTGATGTTCTGACACGATAAAGTCGTACAATCTGTCGCAAAGTTGTTATTGTAGTATATCACATTAAATTGTACACTAAAAAAAATTATTATTTGCAAGAAAATTGATTTCTATGAATATAATTTCCTTAATTCAAAGAAATATAAATTCAGAAAGATGTTTTCTCAAATCTACCTAATACTTCTTTGAATTAAGGAATTAAATTCATTGAAATCAATTTTCTTGCAAATAATAATTTTTTGCAGTGTACATTCGCATTATCATCGAAAGAAGCAAAATATTATAAAATGGAGAGATAGAGGATACTTTGTATCTTAAGGTGTTCTATAAATATCCTGTGTAACAGAGATATTTTATATCAATGTTTATACCGAAGTGTGAAATTCTTTGTTAATTAAAAAAATGTAATTTACTTGACCTTTTAAGTATTTCTAAAAATACTACACACATAGACGATTTTAAAACCGCAAACAAATGCAATATGAAAATCGAACGTACGAAAAAAGCTCTCTGTGAAAAGCGTCTTTGTTTTCGAAATGGCTTTGGCGCTTTGAAACCAATTACGACGGATTGCAAGCGAGGTTTCCGTTTCGTAATTTCAATCGATGGATCCGTTAATTTTTAGGGTTTTAATTATAAGCGACATATACGCCGATGTACATAATATTTGAAAAGGTATAATCCGCTCGATCAACCGATTCTCTTTGTCGGACTTGCAAAGCTCTTTAAAAGCATCAACGGCAGGACGGCCGTGCTGAATGCCAGCTCACTCCCGAGGATGGATCCTTGAATTTTCTGTATTCGAACGAGAACATCCCCGACAAGTCGTGTCTTTGTTTAAAAGCGCAAACATTAGCCCGAGAAACTGGAATTTGGCATTATTCGAGATTCGAGTACGATTTCTCCCAGATATTTTGAATGCACAAAGAGAAATGGGCGTGTACGCTCTCCCTTGTGCATCTTCCTTTCGACTATCGTACGTTGTAGATGATGTATGTACGAGCTTGTCTCGCCACCGAGTAGGTTCCCAAACTTTGTACGCAAAAAAACGACGGGTATAACAATACGGCTGGTGTAAAAATTTACGTGGTCTTGCGTGTAAAAATCTGACAAGATATAAGATAACTTTGAAACGTGAAAGGCAAAGGATGTGGAAAATGTTTTCTAAAACCGAGCCGTACGCTCGATGTGTAAAAGAGGACCCTTATCCATTACGTCTTTTTTTATCTAACGGGCTCTACAGCTCACGTCCTGTGAAGCTGAGGGGTGAGAAATTTTATCTGCATTCCGGAATCATGTAAGTAACGTGGGGTAACATTGACAATTTTTTATACGGGCCCCGTAATCCCACAATATTAAGCGACGGACGATTTTATCTGCATTCCAGTCAAACGAGCATATATTATACAAATCGCACGCTCAACATTTTTTCTTGTAATATATCTTTAAATTTCTTCCGTGATATTTTTTCTTACTGAGAAAGATGCGATCTCGACGTATCTCAAAACTTCGCGGTAAACTCTATCGTCCCTCACGTGAATTTTGGTCGCGAGGATGTAATTAATCGTTACGGAATTTCTCACAACAACTTGGATACAAACCGCAATAAAGCGACGCAAGATTGCATTTTGCAAGTGCATACCCCAAGTGCCTGCCGAACATTCCTTTATCCGCAAGTACGTTGTAAACACGTTATTTGCTCGAAGTAATCGCTGGATTATCTCGTCAAATTCGGCCGAAAGGTCAGTCCAACGAAAGAAGGTGAACAAAATGCGCATTAACTAAATTATTTTTTCCGATTTAATTAAAGAAAAAAACAAACGCATTGTATAGATATACCACGCGTTCCTCCAAAAAATCAACACAAAATAAAATATACGTAACATAGAGAGACTCAAAATATCTCTTATCAAACATAGATCTAAAATGTGTTATTGCTAAGAAATAGGTAAATTCACGTTTAATAATTAATTTTATTATTAAGGAAACAAAACATTTCGACATAAATTCTAAAGAGCCGTAAAAAAAGCGCTTTTATCAAAATATTAATATTTTTACGTGAATTCCGTTTTAACTAAAATTTAATTTAAGGATAGAGAGATAATGTGAACATTCTTTAAACTATTCTTTGTGTGGAATATCAAAAACTATCTTTTAAACATTCTTCTGAAAAAAAATTCACTTAATATCAAGAAGCGTGTATAAGCCGAAGGGAAAAACGATGAGTCTAGGTACATCCTTACATCAAATTGCACCGCAACTTCAGATATCCTCAATCAATACTTCGACAGAACTCTCTAATATATAAAAACTATTTTATATTGCCTATTTAACCGTTCTTTATTTAAATAAAATAAAGAACAGTTCCAGATTTTCAAGCCCGGCGTTACAGAGGCGAACGTATTCGCGTCGCGAGGGGGGTGAGTATGAACAATTTCACGAGGGACCACTCACCGCGGGCTGGCGAATCTCGTTGACAATGGAGATGTAGAGGAACAGGCTCACGAGGTAATTCCTGGTGAATCCCATCATCTTCTCGTTGGTGACGATCAGCTTGTCCGTCGCGACGCGGGCTTCCAAATGTGAGTATCGCTCTTCAGAACGTGTTGCCTCTTATATAGGGTGCACTCCAGCCGGCGCAGGCGTTCACCATCCCCCGAGCGTTCTCCTCGTCCCATAGCGCACCCCCACATACGACGTACGCGGAGGTGCGGTTGCGGGGCACTATTAGCGCTATTGCATCATTCTATCTTTATCGCTCATCAGATGTATCTAAAACAAGGAACGCACCCGCGATAATGCGCCGTGGCTGACCCTTTTCTTCCTTTCCCTTTTGCCTCTTTTCTTTCACGGCCCCTAACGAAACATGATATCATATACGGATCATATTCTGTACTCATCATCGGAATGTATCTGTAATATACTGACAAGTGACCCCTTCACCAAGTGATACGCGCCAATTTTTTTTCATCCTTTCGGGGTCTGATTCAGGAACCCAAGAGATGATAATTTATGCTGAAGAAAAATATAGCTCATTATCTCCAAGATCACGATAAGGTGATTTTATTGAAATATGATTTTATTGAAAAAGTTTGAGGCGACCTTATCGTGATCTTGGAAGAGGCTCTCAAGGCCAATCAAAAAGGTCGATTATCATCTCATGTGTCTTTCGAAACCAAGCAACTTTTGTTTGAAATTTTTTTTTTCGAAAATACATTGTTTGCGACATATTTTATCATATCTTGTACTACCTATATAAATGGTCTAAACAATATAAAACTATTTTTTTGCATAAATTATCATCTTTTAGGTTCCTGAATCAGACCTCAAAAGATGAGAAAAATCGACATGTATCACTTGGTAAAGGTTTTTGTGAGAACATTCATAAAACATCTCTGTAGAAGTGTAGAATATATCATTTCTCGCGTATATTCTCGAAATATATCTCATAACATATACAATATCTTTGCGATATATTTCGCTTATATACATTTATCGCGCATGTATATGTACAATATCTGAGTCTTTATACTCAGAATATAAAAACTGAAGCTGTATAGAAAGAATCTATATAAAAACTGAATAATATAGAAACATAAGCTGATATATGACAACAAAACGCGCAGATCCCAGAGAGGCGAGCGGCGAGACAAGCCACTCCATGGATTCTTCATAAAGGGAGGAAAAAAAGAAGAGACACGGCAGCGAAAAGGTCGCAAGTTTTTTGGGATTGTAACGCGGATAATATCCACGTTTATTGCGCGTCGAGAATGAGGAGTGTTTGACCATGGCGTTGCTCAATGTATTCAGAGTAGCGTCGTTAGCTTTTTATTGGAAAGTCGCTACCGCTGTCTTCTTCTAAATGTACTAATACTGTAAGAAGGAATCAAATAAAAAATATATAGTGTACTTTGTCGTTAACGACGAGTAACGAAAATCGTGCGATTTACTCGAAATAATGGATTAAAAGGGATACGATCTCTTTTATATAGGGACGAACGAAATTCAACCCTCGATGAAATAATTTCAGCCGCGACGAAATAATCTCAAATAGAATCATATGTAATTATTGACGTAACGTCGGCAGCGTCAGATTTATACTGGTTCTTGCGGCCCTCAAATGCTATTTGATTTGACGTAATTTGATTATGTCTTTTCTCATGTCAAGATCGCGACTGTTAAGTAAAGTTAATTATTATAATCAAGTATATAAGAGAATATATCAGGAAATATTGCAATAATTTCAGCGAATCGAGGGCCACTGGTAATTTCGGGGCGACTGGTCTTTCCTGAAATAGCATCACCATTTATTGGTACTCTCGACTTTTCTCCGTCAGATTTGATTCCCTTCTATCTCCGTAACGTTTACGGACTGCTCGAGAGACGTAATAAGAATATCTTTTCCCGTTATTTATGGAATTAGTGATCTTTTAAAATTCCATTTAATCGTCCATTTTCATTTGATCTTTTCCTAGAAGTTTATGTTGCGACTCAGATTAAAAATAGTATTCAATATGGTGGCATCAATTAACGTCTCGTTAGTGTAACGTAATTACGAGAAAAAAAGTTCGAAAAATTAGAGAGAAAAGAAACATTCGGTTTCCCAGGAATGACGTCAGAGCTATATATTATAGTCACGAGTCAACTTTTAATAAACTTTTTTTTACATATTACTTATTCTCTTTCTCTCTCTTTCTCCGGATAATTCGCTATATATTTCATATTTCATATATAATAATACGAATAATGGTAACACACACTTTTTTCCGATATTATCCCGCGTTATCGGACGAAAACTAATTAGCCAATCTCTCTCTCTCTGCATATAAAAATTTGGACGAACTATTTTTCTGCACGTGTATAATTAGAATATTCACCGATACACGACCTTTAAGCGAAAATATATTGCTTTAAGAATTCGCTCGACGGGCATAAAAAATAAAATACGAATGGAAATTCTCATTACAAGCTGTCGTTCGTGGTGGACCAAGGGACTTGCAATAAGATCCGAGATATCACATGGTCTTATGACGTCCGTGGGATCGTATTTTGATACGAAGTCTTTCGGGAATCTAGAATTTCTGCTGTAATTGACCGTATATTTGTCACGCGAATACTGCGAGATCGATACTCCGAATGCGAAATAAACAAGAAGCAAATAAACTCGATCATCTTCTCCAATCTGTTGAAGTGCGAGAAAATCGCACAATTTAAAATATTAGAGTAATTATCTCGCTGATATATGTGTCCAACTTTGTTGTGGCAGAAAATTACGTTCTATCATATAAAATTGCTGCGGTCATGTAATTAGAATCTGAAAAAAGCCATATAAGTATAACATAACTGTTATATGAAACACTGTTTAAAAATGAATCGTAAATTATGTGTTATTTATCATACAATTTGTAAAATCTTGCGCATTTTTATCCAAAATAAAAAAGCTTAAGCGTAAAATAAACAATCGAGGAAAACCTTTTCTGATTTAATTTGTATAAAATATCATTTTATTATTATTATATTATAGGTCATTTACACACTATATACGCATAATTTTTCTGTGATCGTCATAGTAAAGAAGGTCAAAGATGTTACGGGATATATTCATTGTCATTCATCATATTAACTTATCTATACGATTATATAACCATTAGAATAATTAGAGCTGCGTGTATTTCAATCACAGACGTAGCTACAACTACAAGATACTAAAAGATATTCCTCGAAATAATTATTAATCAATATATTTCACTTCAATGCTCCTGCACAAATCACCGACAAACTTCTTCGATGTCTGTGCCAGTTTTTTATTTATTGTTAGATAGATTAGGTTTTTAGCTTGAAATCGTAGACGTATTCGTACAGATGTATCAGGTATATAATAAGATGCACAAAGAAGTATTAATCAGTGAATATATTGATCGTAAATCAGTGTGAATGATATACATACATGTATATTTACAATAATACATACTTAGACTTAAAAATTGATTAACTAGTCGTCGCCTAGCCATTAAAGTATTTGAGTCTGAGTAAGCGTGTTGAAGTCGGCCTCGCGGAAAGGCATTATCTCATGGAATTATTACGTTATAAAAATCTTTTTCTTTACAAACAAATTTGTTCATCTTGTCAACAATTGTATGCCGAAGGTGTAAATCACATCAATCAAGTATAATCTAATGCAAATGTAAATTACCTTAATTAACGTAGCAACGATGAAATACGTTAAGCAAGTCCCTGTAGAAGATATCATGCAGGGTGTCCTTCTCATAATGACTAATAATAAAAATTTTTTTTATCAATCACGAGATTTACTCCTTTGAAATAATTTTTCTCTACATATCAATAACATTCTCGACATATCATAAAAAAACAAAGGAGATATTTGGTAGATAGTAATGATAAAAAAAATACTCTGTATAAATTTTATGTCACACACATCTCATAACTCAGAAGAGCAAATTTATTGTCTAAAAAATAAATAATTATACTGATAATTACGTGTTTGATCTTATAGAATACTTGTAAGAATGGCAATCGTTACATTCATTTAGGAACAAAGCGGTACCATACATCATTTAAAATAATGGCTACGATTGTAGTGAATTAATCGATAAAAATGTTCAAAAAAAAAAAAAAAAAAAACAGATTTATCAATTTTTACAAATTGAAAAATGTAACGCTATTACTATACTGATGTAACTGTGGAACATAAACTTAAAAAAAATGCAGAAGTTCCAAAAAATTCTCTTCCTTTTTATATCCACACACTTCTGTATACTTTAAACAGATCTACCTTTTTTTTCCTTATCTAACTAAAAAAAATAACAAAAAATCTTTCTTTAATATACATGCAAATATGTATATATACAATCAAGTTGTACTGCAGTATGTCGCAATCAATGAAAAAAATGATTCACATTACCAATGGGGAGAGATCTTGTGCTCACCACCGGTTGTTTCGTATAACATTACTAATGTATGATTTGAAATTCTGAAAAGATGTATCTTTCATGAAATAATCAATATATCTCAAAGACATGCTACTTGAATCAGCCGTTTCTTTTTTAAAGGGCGCCACTTATGCATGAGAGATGCAATCTGAAAGAGTAAAAAATAAAATCAAACAACAGTCAATACAAACAATATAAAGATATATAAGAGGTATACCTATAAAAGGTACGACATAAAGATAATAATTTGCACTAAATAAAAAAAAGATAAGTAAATAATCATAACATTGTTCAATATTTTTAAGAGTGTACACAAGATTACAAAATATAATTTTATTGAATATTAATAATATATTAATAATTACTTAATATTACACAAGCGTTTTGTATTCAAGGAAAGTAAATTTTCTCTGGCTTATGAAATTTACATAATTTTTGTATCATTTTCACCATTTTATACTATAGAAGAAAATCAGTTTTGTTTAATGAGCGTAAAGTGTCTCCCCTTCTCCCCCTTCATGAGAATTACATGTAATAAGAAAGGACTTGGCACTGTGAGGAATTAATGAAACCTCTAATGCATATATGTTACAATTACACGAAACAGATATATGTCGTGTTGAATAATGCATAATAAATCGATGAATACTTGCAGATAAAATAAAAAACTATCAATGTAACAAAATACAAAACAGAAATAATGGAAAAACTATTAGGTGGTTTACGCAATACAAATAAAAATAGTTATCAAATGAGGAGTGTTATAGCAATGAAATAAGTAGATATGTATAAAAAGCAGTTTCTAGATAAGATGTATCAATACTACAAAGATCAGTCATATTATTTGATACTGACACTGAAACTAAAATATTTGTCAATCCCGATTTACTTTTTTTCGTCCTTCACGTCGTTAAGCTTGCTCGCCATAGCTTCGTGGTACGCGCTTAGCAGTTCTTGTGCATTCAGTTTAGAGCATATGCTCTTAAAAATATTGAGTAAGCTCTCTTTGGGTACATCATCATTTTCAATATGCGTGACTATGAATTGGGGCGTCCATAATTTATCTAAAACACGTTTAGCCATAACGGGGGACTGTTTTAGCGCTTCCGCTATATCTCCCGAACTGTTGTTCTGCAAAGCAATATCCAGAACTACCGGGGCCGGAATAAGCTCTTCGTTCGCAACAGTATGACTAATGATCACGTCCATCGGCAATCTTTGTAACATAGCATTCAAACTCGACAGTTCCGGCATGGATTGCTTGATACCTTCTTGTTCTTCTTGCTTCAGCCTCTCCGACAGTATCTCAATGATTTCGGACGATGTGCATTTTTGACAGATGGCACATTTTAATTGACTAAAGTCTAAGCTGTTCAAACCATCGGCTATGTTAAGCTTCTTAATATAGTACTTGAGCACCTTATCGAAGAATTGTTTATCGTGGCTAAAAATGTCAGGCAATCTAAGGAGAACTTTGTTGACGCCGCACGCGAGACAGGATGCTTTCAACGCTGCATCGTTAACTTGTTGTGTGTTCTGAAAGCTGAGCATTCTGATCGTTTCCTTCAGCAGTTCTCCCTCCTTCAAATGTGCCATCTTTACCTGAAAGTTAATCTTTTGCTCGATTATTTGATAAACAACTAATATAATCGGTGTGCGATAAACAAAAATTACCTTATATTGCAGAAGGATTGCCTCGGGACTGCATCTTCTAACTGCGCTTTCCATCACCTGGTTTACGTCGATTTCGTCCAGTAATTCTGCAAGCGACATTTGAGACGCAACAGATTTCGTTGACGTTTGAACAGTCGACATCGTGGAACCGATTTCATCGGTATTGGTACCAATGGAGGAGTGTGTAATTAGAAGTTCGTCATACGCATTTGAAGGTCCGGCACGATCTTTTGCTGCGTCCAAGCTGCCATTCAAAGATGTAACCTTGCTCGTAGTTGCACTAAAAAAAAGTTATTTTTTATATTTTATACTTAAAATCGTTTACTAGAATAAAATATCTTATTTATAAAATAAAAATGTAAAATATTGCATACATGCTTTCAGAAAACGATGAAGGGATTGGCACGGGTTCGGCATTATCTGTAGACGTTCCAGGTTTTGAAACTTGATCCGCAATCTGTATCTTCGCATTTGTCTGTCCATCCTTTTTAGAAGTGTCTGAGGCTGACAAATCAGGATTATCTGAAATTGTGGGTTCCAGTGAAATATCCATGTCACTGGTGATGGATTGCGTTTTATCCGCGTCTTCTATAGACGAGTTCGTTTTTGGCAGATTATTGGAAGTATTTCCAGTGGATTGGATAACTGGCGTGCTACAAGTTAAGGCTTTATTGTCGATTCTCGCAGATCCCGTTTCGATGTCGGATATAGTGGCGATTGGTACAGTTGGCGTTTCGTCCATCGTCTCAGTAGGCAATTGCTCCACTTCATTTGACTTCTTGTCGGAGGACTCCGTTTGCGGCATGCGTGTGCTTTCGAAATATTCCAATACCTTCTTCACAAATTCAGTCTTTGGTTTACCTTTCACAGGCATTCTGTTAATTTCGCGTTCCGATTGCCGGGCAAGATCGCCAATTGTGCGCATATTTCTGTTCGCAAAGTATATATTTAGACTATGCTTCCAAAGAGGATAAGTCAATAGTTCAATGATACTATTAATAGGTTCCACGCACGACGACAGTGTTGGATAGAGAGGCTGCGTGGAATCCAGAAATTCGGGATCAAGTTCCGCATTATTTGGAACCTCCTGATTTTGAGTGTCTTGTGTCGTAGATAAACTGGCAAATATGGAGTCCGTTACCGACACGGTATCTTGTTCCGCGATGTTATCTGTCGTTTGCGTACTGCTGCGTACCGGCTTTTCGCCAAATATTTCGTCTGTATTTATAGTGGAATTTAATCCGGTAACATTCTGAATGTCTACAGTGTCCTCCATACCTGTCGGAGTGTCGTCTTTGGTAGGTAAAGCCGCTATCACAGAATCATCGGTCACATTTAGTTTAATAGAATCTATCGAATTATTCTTGATCATGTTACCGTTACTCTTTTGAATAACTGTGACATCTGTCTTTGTATCCGTCCCGTCAAAGATATCTCGCTGCGTCTCTGAATCTTCCGTTTCGACGTCTATTGATGAAGCGTCTTTAGAATCTTGACAAGATAAAGACTGTTGATTTTCTGGGACAACTGATTCTATGGTTATCTCAACTTCCTGTGCTAATTCTAATTCGTCGACAATATCCTTTCTCGTACAGGAATTCGTTTCAACAATATTTTCAACAATATTACTAGTTCCTAGAGAATCGCCAGGTGTTTGCTCATCAATATCCATGTCTTCTGCATATGCTTCAGATATTTTTGTCAATGATTGATTCTTTTTCTCAATCTCCGTAGCAACATCAGTGCCGTTTTCATTTTGGGTATTATCCTCGGTTATTATTTTCTCTGGCTCGAATGATACAAGTTTAAGTTTTGTTTGCTTAAACCTCGGAGAATCCTTCCTCGGCGTGGGATTACGTGCCGCCGAATATTTAATCACTTTTGGCGGAGATTCCACAGCGGAGATTTCATAGCCCATCTCTTTTGACACCGGTGGATCTGCAAAACTCACTCGCTTTCGCTGTAACAAATAATATTCCAACATATTTTATAAACCTGTGATTCTAGTAAAAAAATACATGAAAATAAAATACGAAATAACATACAAAATAAAGATATATGGGATTTTTTAAGTGGCAATCATCAAATTGCACCATTAAAAATACTCGTTAATATTTAGCCTGTTTCTTCAAAAACATGTATGTGATAATATTAATTGTACAGAAAATACCTTAGGAGTTGTATCTAGATCTGGTTCTGATAAGCTCGACCGATAACGTTTAAGAATGCTAGCACTCGGTGACGCGGTTAATGAAGGTGGATTAGCGCTTGACCATTCCAATATTGGTAGATCGTCCTTTTCACGCGACGGTGATGCACTCCTTTCATTTTCTTTGTCAACTGAGCTTTCCATTGATAAACAGTCTGATGCACCCTTGTTCAATTTAAACGAAAGCTTCTCGCCATCGTTTTTCAGAGTAGTGAACGTGTTTGTCGATGAAGATGCGGAATAATCGGTCGATCTCATGTTGCTGAAAATCTTTTCTTGCCGACTGCCAGAAGGCCCACCTATCTTATCTATTTCTTTAACCATTAATGTCTTTTTACTCGTTGACATCTCATTTTCTGCGTCCTTTTTTAATTTTAAGTCGTAAAATATATTGGACGATTCTTCCTCTAGTATAATAGGCGGATTATCCAGTCGCGCCTGATTCGTGACTAAACCTAGCATATGAGCAGCACGTCCTGTGAAAGGTTTCGGCTTAGAAAATATCTTACTATAGCTTCTTGGCGAAGAATAGGTAATTACACTCGTAGATTTAATCGTTGATGAATTGTCGATTGTCCTCTGACCTTCTGAAATTAAATTCTTCACGTTAGAATTATCAGTTTTTTGAACCGAATCTTTAATATCTTTAATAATCTTATTTTTAATATCTATAATAATATTATCTATGCTATCTGTGTTTTCTTCATCCTTTGTCTCTGTATTACTGTCAGGATTAGCTTCTAGTTTTTCACATGGATCAGGTGCATTATTATCACCACAATCCATGGGGATAGATTCAGGTACATCAGGTACATATTCTTTGTCAACAGTCGCATCAGAAGTTTCAACAGCCTGGACATTAGTCATTTTATCAATCATAATGAAGCACTGTTTCTCGCCACATCTTTTATCTAATTTTGAACAGACATTAGGGATTTGCGAACTTTCGACGACATCCTCGACTTCATCTTGACTCTGTTCGCTTAAATCAGTAAGTGCCACAGGTTCTTCAGCTGAGTTAGATTTCAAATTATCTTTATCAAGTTCTTCATCTTGTCCTTTATTATCATCCTGTACTGTTTGATTGGATGTTGGAACTACATGTGTTATGCCTGTGTCAACATTTTTCAATTCAGCCTTATCAATAGTATCATTGGATTTTTTAACATCTTCATCTTTATTATCATCTTTATTAACATCTTTATTAACATCTTTATTAACGTCAAAGTCATGTTTAGTAGGTTCTTGTTTGCTTCGAGGTCTACCTCGTCTCCTAATTATTGCTTGCTCTGCATCGTCTGCGTCTTTCATAGCTTTATCCTGCGTTTTTGGATATCGTTTTGATCCTTCCGCAGATCTTACCATCCATCCAGATCTATCCATAAATTTCAATTTAAGGCTGTTATTATCAGGTGTCCCGTATTTCCTTAATGCGTGTACTACTGTTTCTCTTTCACCTTGATCCGAATGTTTCACTCGACGGCGATTTACTACAGGACAGTCAAATACCATATCAATTTTTAAACGAGATATTTCATTTTTCACTCGTTGACTCACACTACCCATGTCTATGGCTGAGAAAACCTTGTCACCGCAGTGCGATGTTTCACCACCATCATCATTAAGACTCTTAGTAGATGTACCTAATTTTCGTTTTCGACGTTGAACGCTTCCGCCGTCTGATTCAGTATCTGACGTGTACTTACGTTTAATGCCTTTCTTATTTTCGTTAAAACTTTCTTCAGTGTCGTCATCTGACTTCTGTTTACTATTTATATCAAGTTTCTCCTGAGTAGTTTTCACTCTCAATGTTCTTTGTACATTTATTGTACTTGGATCTTTTTGAGTCTCGACAGTTTCGTCATGTTTCAACGATGTCAATTTTGTCATGCTATTACGATGTCGTCGTTTAATACTGTCTAACATCGACGGAGATGATTGTAGTTCATGCATTTTATCTTCGGGAAATTCATCCCGCGATTCAAAATCCAACTTTTTCGCAACAGATGCCATTGCCACTTCCGCGTCTGTTTCCTCGTCTGCTTTTGATGTAGTATTTTTCCCACTGAAAGATGCTGCATGTGGAGACAAATTCGTTTGTTTTGACGTATCCTGCCTTTCATTAGATTCGTCTTTCCTAACTTTTTTCGTTGAACTTTCATTTTGTTTAGTATTGACAGTATTTTCTCCAATATTTTCATCCAATTCATTATTACGGGTATCATCAACAATCTTGACTGTCGTATTACAAACTTCTATTTGTCTAATCGTAATCTTGTTTTCCTTGTTGGCATCATTATCAATAGATTTCTGCATTGTAGGGTCGCTCTTCTTATTACTGACTTTATCAATCTCGTTAATATGTTTGGCTTTAATATCAAACCATTGTTGCAGATTTTGAGAGTTTTGCGAGGACGATTGAGAAAGATCATTATATAGTGCCGGTATATCTTCTCTTTTCCTTTTCAAAGTTTCTTTTTGATGTTCAGTCAGACGATTAACATCAAATTTCAGATCGGTTTTGATGTACACATAATCCTGTAACAAATTTGAAAATGTAGAAAACATCGGCCAGATAAATATAAAAATATATACAACATAAAATAATAAAAATTATTTACTTGCGAATCAGGTTCAGGTAGTGTAGGTGTGTTTTTATCATTCTTCTCAGATGATTTACTAGATACTGATTTTGTAGTAGCTGACTTTCTATTCAAGAAACTCCCTGCTATACGCACCTCTTTTTCTTGTCCTTCTGTTTTCTTCTTCGTAACGCTATCAAACTTTGCCTGAAATTTCTCTTTTGGTTTTTTTATTTCATCTAAAATGCACTTAGCGGTACTGTCCAAGTTGTCTCTAATGTCAAAAATAGATTGTGTCAAAGACTGTACATCTGGATTAGCATGATTCATGCCTATTACAATTGCTTCTTTGTACAACGATAAGAGTTCGTGAACTAATTGTTTATTAAGTCCTTTAAAAATACTGACTACGTATTCCCATGTGTTTGCAACCTGCAAGCAAAATTGCCATAAAGAAATGCGAAAAGCTAACATAAAAATCGAATGCTCTATAAAGAATATTGATATCATACTTCTTTGAAAAGCTCCGTTATTTTTGACGAAAGTATAAGTTCGATGACTGATTTACAATGATGCAAATATGACACTACTTTTTCCATATTATGCCCATATGTGGTGATAAGTATAGCTGACAATGTTTTCAGAGCTACTTCAGAGTTAAGAGTTTGTGCGTCATTAAAAGAAATTATTATAACGTCTATTACTAGTTGCAGAATGGATGGAATTTCATCTTGAGCTGAAACATGAATTACGCAAAATGTGTATTATCATATTCTGAGCCTTAATATATTTTATATAAAATTATAACAATTAATTCTACATACTCAACAAAGACTCGTAATCAATTGTACTCAATAAAACGTCTAAGCAGTTTACAATGAAGGTGCAGCAACTTTTATTTGTACTTAAACAATTCCGCATCATGTTTGCAGTATCCATTAAGATTTCATTTGGTTTCATTGTAGTTATCACCGAATGTAATTCGACTTCTTTATATATAGTTTTCCACACTACTGTTTGATTTTTTATCTGTAAAATTATTAATATATAAAAAAGCTGTTGCAGCAAGTAAATGTATAGTAGTAAAAGAAAATATCTTAAAAATTATACAAACCTGCTCACGATCTTCCAAATGTGTATAAAATGGAAATGACAAAATTGATACCATAACTTTAAAGTTATCGTTTCCACTGATTTCAGTGTTTCTTATGTATTTTGTCAATACTTCTGCTATCATAGACCATAATTCTATGTAAGCTAATTCATTACTATCTCTGTAAAACATTATTTATTAATCAATTGAATGCATTATTATTAAAATTTGTTAAACTTACTTATTTTTACGTGCATTATACACTAATTTCAGATTTCCCGTTATTGATTCCAAAAATCCAAGTACACCTGAGGAATATGTAAATTCTGGACTAACACATCGCTCCAGAAGGCTTTTAATTGTATTACTGTCGTAATCCCTATAATATGAAGATATAATAAATGCTTACATAATGTAGATCATGGCACATAAACATTAATTGACAATTAGTTTAAAATACACGTACAAGATGTACTTCAGCATTTCCTCGAGTGTTGGAGACGTTAAAAGCTTTAATACCAATTCTGGCAATGAATTATCATGAAATTCAGTTTTCTCAATACACCAATTAACATCTCGCAAAATTATAGTAAATATCATCTCTCTCACCATAGGCTTATCTATATGGTTTGCCAATTCAGTTACAACTAATATCACATCCCTATACAGATGGTCCTATAAAATTCAGTATTTAAAGCAATATAGTCAACATTCCTTTGGTGTATCTACATACATATATTACATATATTTTATATTAAAAAAACAGAAAAGTTAAATATGTATTAATAACCTTTGTTTCGAGTTTAACGTTCCGTATGTATATCATCAAGCTTGTCCATAATGTTTTACCAAACTGAAAACGATTTTTCATTTCGTTATCCGTAAGTTGACCAAGAATGAGCACGGCCTCTGCTACACTATGAATAATGCTTTTGGAACATTCTTGAAACACCTCATAAGATATAGCATGAGGAAGTCTTTCTTCTAACATTGGGGGACAAACTGCAAAGAGATCTTCCTTTGTGACAAGTAATTGACACAAGGCATCCACAGCAACCACTTTTGTCTTGAAAAATCTTTTGCCTGGAGAGGCAAGAACGTCAAATTTGGAAGAAAGCAGTGGTGTGTCCCCAAGTGGTCCAAAGCAATAGTTTAAAAATTGCGTCATAACGGGAGTGACAAATTTCACGATATCTTTATATAATTTAATAATTAAGTGCCACCAAACTTCTAGCTTCGTCAATGAAATTATTTCAGTTTTACTGTTCTTTGCGTTTAATGGAACACAAAGTAATTTTATTCTTCTGGTAGTAGCGAGTTCTTGATGATCTAAAGCAAAATTGTCAATCAACAGTTTCCATGAAAGAAAAGCTTGTCTGCAAAATAATTAAAAAAATCGATTAGTTTTTCATAGGTAACTAAAATTAGGATTTAATTGTAGAGCTGCAGTTTCACCTGCGTATAATAGGATCGGTAGACTTGAAGGCTTTTTCCTCAACACTCAGCAAATTATTTATAAGGCTAGCACCGCGATGAAGATCTGTGCCGAGGAACTGGATAGTAGTATTCCATTGTGTAGTCCAATCCAGCTCGCATGCCTCTACCAACAGCAACATGCGCTTGTAATACGTGGATTGTAAATTGGTTTTATATTGTGCCCATACGTCAGGATAGTCTTTACGAATATGACCAGCTAAGTTAGTCGTAATAGCTTGTTGCAAAACTTTCAAAGCAGGATTACGCTGGCGCTTGTGTCCCATATAGGCCAATATTACGATCTTATCCATCAGTAATCCATCATACTGAAAAAAGCAACAATTCTCAATCCTGAGCGTAATTTCAAAAATTGTTCATGACACAATTGTGCATGTTTATACCTTTTGAACACTTTGATCAAACGTTCTGGAAGCTATTCTGTACAATCTTCTCAAAAGAGCAAGCGCATGACAGTTTATATCCTCCTGTAGCTTTTCCTCCTCTGACAAAGGTTGCTGTTCAATCTTCGTCAACATTTGCAAATTATCCACACACGCCGTTGGCGTTAACCATTCCATTAAACTAGCCTGCACGTTAACCAAGCAGTGCTTAAAAAAATTTAGAACCTGTCCGTCATTGGCCGCTGCGGAAATAGCATTGTCATCGTGTACCTCCAACAGTTTAAATATCTTACATCTAAAATCAAGGGAGAGGATAGTACCTTGTTACACATACAGAGTACACAAATTTTTTACAACAAATTTAGCTAGACAAACCTCGTCTTCTTGTCAGTCACTAGCATCGATTCGAAAAGGTGTAAGGGATGCGCATAGAATTCTCGCACAATGGCATTGAACGCTCCTAATGCCTCATTTTGCAAGGCTCCGTCGTGCTTCCAGAACGCTTCTATCACCAGCCTACATACATCCTTGTAGCGTTCTTCTCTAATGGTACCGCTGGTCTCTAACTTTTTAGCTTGACTACAAGGCAAACGTCGAGTCTTTATTGTAAAATGTCAGGGAAAATCTTTTACCACACATACATGCAAATGCATTCAATGTCTTTATTCAACAGTACAGATGTATACATATCGAACAATGTCTTATCCTGTGCTAAGTGATTCTATGCTAAATGTCCACTTCTATCAATGAAGATTAACTTTAATCTCGGTTCATGTTTTTCCAGTTCTAAGACAAAGACAAAAAGTAAGTTAAACCAAGATTAGCATTATTAAAAGTCAATCTGCATTAGTAGGAGTAAACATAAACCAAACAGATCTTTCCAAGTAAATTTTTGGCAACGAAATTGTGACACTAAAAGCCTAAATTTTACAATCTTAAGTTTCTGTTGACTCGACATTCATTCTATACAATTCAAGCTGCGGCAGTCAAGCCCACAATTCGAGAAGGAAGTTAATAGACCATTTCAGTCTTTTTTTTTTCTCCTTTTCCTCGAATTCTGGACATCACGAGACTACACGAGAAAGGCGCAATGTAGCGAAGCCGAGTAAGGACCTAAATGTCCGCAAAAGACGTCGATCGTCGCCTCGCGAGGGGCTGTTGATCCTGATCAATCCTGATCGCAGCATCCACCACGAACGCGAGAATCGTCGCGCGGTACCCACTTCCACGTCGCTCGAGGGTGCTAGCGATTACTTTACCTGGCGATATAGGTTAAAGCCTCGCGCTTCTCCTTGACATTGCCGTTCAACGCCTTGAACATCCTCTGGAAGGTCGCGCTCGTGATCGCGTCCATCTCGTCGCGTCTGCCTTCCGTCCACTCTCCTTTCCTGCCTTCCGCGTGACAGCCGCCGATTACCGATCACCGCACATCTCACGCCGCGCGCGCTAACCGGCGACGGCTCTCCACGTCTCCACCACGAGACCACACGAGACGTCCCCGTTCGCGCTCTCGATGTCGATCCTCGACGTCGACACCTGGACACCCGAGACAATTTTCGCACAAGGGACGAAAGGGCGAATATGTCCGACACACCGAAGCTTGATACGCTCTCCCACACAAAGAGAAGAGGGAGAGAAAGAGAGAGAGAAAGAGAGAGAGAAAGAGAGAGAGGAGAAAGCACGATTCTCTCTCGACTCGCGTCGCGAATTGTGCAAACGATTCACGGACGCGCCTGCCTGTGCTCGATTTCCGGACAGTCCGGCGACAATCCCGAATGTTTCTGGGCGGGGCAAGGGACTCAAGGGAGAAAGGGGATTCGGTCGCGTTGCTCCGATCTCCGACCCAAGCTTATCCACTTCCGCGCAGTGTCCGTCGCAACCAAACAAAAGTGGCGAACCGCGTAAACCGCGTTTGTTTTGCCCGCACGCCGCTTCGCACGCTGACCGGAGTTCACCTTCACACAGGCGCTCGCGCCTCTCTCCCCTTCTCCTTCGGCCAGCGTTTTCATTTTTAGCGGGAAGCGACCGGGATATACGGGAGAAGAGCCAGAGAGGGAGAAAAAGAAAGAGAGAGAGAGAGAGAGGGAGAGGAAGAGAGGAAGAATCGCTGCACAGCGTCATTCACGATTTATGTATGTGTATGTACACACACCGGCAGGAATGCCTGGACATTTGATATATATAGAACGTCAGATGTCAAATGTCCAGGCATTCTTGCCGGTGACCTTACTTATACATACAATTTCACTGGTTATAATTGGTCATAATTGGACGTGATTGCGCGAGAAGTAACCAACTGCCGACTTGTTGACTCCCCGCGTCCTCGTCGCGAAACGTCATCGCGTATACGTGATGTGTATCACGCATAATAAATGCAAGGTAGAAGGCTAGAAGATGACTGTCAGAGAAGCCTCTGCCACGTGTAAACATTTCATCTGAAATTATTCAAATTAATGTCAATAACGTGCCAATCGTGTATTTTAAACCAAATCAGAAACTTTTGCTTGGCCAGTCGTGACGATTATAATTAATAAAGATGGCCAGTTAATTAGGTCGAATAACAAAAATCTTCACTGTTAATTGTATTTTACTTCCCGTAGGTTGAAGATGTATTCAGACGGGCCTGAATATTCCTCTGAAAGGAAAAAAAACGCCAGCAGGAATTTCTATTTTCAATTACATCGTCAAGAGATTGTGAATAAAGATCCGAAAGATCCTTGTCGAGCGAAGTACAAAAAAAGGTGACGTTTCCTAAAAAAAGATTTCATCACAAACTCAAAGCACCTCAAAGAATGGTTTATATGATTTTATATCCAATCGAGATTCGCGCGCGCGCGCGGGAAAGGAGAAGCCTAATATTGATTCTACATAGAGCTTGCATATTAAATTTTAATTTGTTCCGCTTATTGATTATAGGAGCACAGGTGGATTTTATGAAACACTAGAGATACTCGGAAAATGTGTGACCTGAGAAATATAGAGAAGCATTATACGCGCGTTACTCCTTTTATTTATATTTTTATATCATGTCATATCATTTTCAAGCCTTTGGCTAAATGTTTTACTTATGAACTGTCTACTGACAGGAAAGTTTTGTTCAAATTCATTGCAGAGAGGTGTCTGCAACGAATTTCAACTCCATCGCAATGACGCAGAGATACAAGTAGATCCTCGATCAAGAGTGTAATCCATACGTGTCCGCTACATTATAAAATAAAAAGCAAGTTAAAGTAAGTCGGATAAAAAGCAAGTCCTGTATTTGAGACGCGAGATTGAATCCTGATTCACTTCTGGCCGCCGAGATTCCATCGTGACCTTCCTTCAATCGCTTGCGACAGGATTAAAAGTCCCTGGATGTGATTCCTCTCCTTTCCAGCCTCTCGATTCTGCGTCTATCTCCGAAAGACGCGCGCATGTTGCGCAGAAGGTATTGCCCTTTAATATACCCCCTTTAATAGATAGATATATGTACATACATATATGTATATACACACAAACATAATGGATTTCTGTCCCGGCAGAACGCAAGGACGCAATTGCGCGTTTTGAAGGCGCGTAATAGCCAAGGGAGACAAGGGGTCAGACACGTGGTACACCGAGGCGGTCTTCCCAGGTCTTATTCCTTTCATCTCGCTCCTCCTTCGGTAAGCACAGTCTGCTTTGCTGCTGCCTCCCCTCTTCGCCTTCCTGACCTTCCTGTATGTATAGTTTTTCCTCCCCTTATCTCTTTCATGTGTCTGTAGCCACAGCTTGCTTTGATCCTCAAATAACGCCGCAATTATCTCTCCTTCCCTTTTCATCTCATATAGTAATCGCGATTCTCGAGGATCGTATAAACGCTTACTTGAAAAGGCGCAGGAAAGACGCCGTGGGAGAAACGGATTCGGAAGTACAGAAGTACCTAGAGATTGTGAAAGATCCAAAAAATCCTTGTCGAGCGAAGTACAAAAAAGGTGACGTCTCCTAAAAGAGATCCAAAACTGCAAAATCTGCGAAACTTCAAAATTTTTGCGTATTTTAAAGATGGAAAAATCAAATGGATCGTATCAGTCGATATTGGAATTTGTGCGTAAAACCTGTATATTAATAGATACAATCAGTATAATTTTACCTAAAACAGTTCTTACTTTAAAAATGCATATTATTTATATATTTGAAGTAACAAACGAACAGAGCGAGAGGTAAAGATGCAGAAAGCATGTGTGAGATTTGTGCCATTATGTCGAGTTTTTAAGCGACGATTGGTTGACGTTGGTCTGATCGTTCTAGCTGTGACATTCTCTGAATTTAAATTGAAGTGGTATGTGTCTAGCTTTTGGAAAAGAAGAGAGATCAAAGAGACGAAATGTAAAAAGTGCAACCAAAGCAAGTGTATCTCTTGTTTATCTTTTGTAAATTGAATTAAGAATAGCGAGAAGGTAAATATTTATCTTCTTTCTTATCAACATCCGTGAAAACTAACTAAAGAAAAGTCTGCACATTTCAGAAACCTCTTGATATTCTCGTCTTGCGGAAAAAGAGAGCCCACGTGGGACGATAATATACAAAACAAACTTATCGCAAATCATGCTTGCATAATTTATCTCATGTTTGAATGTGCAATAGACGAGGTTATGAAAAGACCGCGTCGTACTTATTTATTTGTGTTACAGTGAAAGTGTTGTCTTGTCTCTTAACATTTTTATTGATGAATTTAGTCAGTTAGTGTACAATTGTATAAGTCTATAATTGTATACACTTACTATTAAGTGTATACAATTAGTAAGTTTTATAAGTATTGATTTTATGCTTTTGCTTTTACTATGACATATATATGTTGTATATATAGATATATATAAGATTTTATGTATCACATTATGCGTTTATTGTTACAGGTTTTCTGTGATTGCATTAAAGGCTCGCAAAGTCACACTGTGATAAATCTTGCCGTTTCACGGCTGGTTGCACCTTGTCAATTTGCCAGTAAACGGCGGGATGAGCGTGCGTACACAAAAGCTACTTCTGTGCGCGCTCGTACTTCTAGGCATCCTCTACCTCTGCACGAACCGGCGTGCGAATGACAAGGATGTGTCTCTGAAGCGGCTTCTCGCTGCTGCGATAAGAGCAGCAGAGATTGGAGGACTAGAAGTGGTGGCGGTGCACGATCAGACTAAATTCAAAATAGAGAGCAAAGGCCAGACGAAGGAAGGTAACTATTGACATATACTTAATTCGATACGTAATTGTGTGTGATATGATATATTGCACAATAGTCTGTCAGGTTTCTATTTCTTGCATTATATTTTTATGTTGTACCTACAATCTTCTATTTTCTTGACTTTGGCATAAATTAAAACAGATATAATGATATAATAATTTTTCTTCTGTACCTCTTTTAAAGGTGTAAATGATCCAGTAACAGCAGCGGATTATAGATCTCACTGTGCTATGTATCGCTCTTTGACGGAGGCATTCCCAGGGATTACTGTGATATCTGAGGAAACGTCGCAGGATTGTGATAAAATTGTAGTAGAAGACATTAAGAATTCTGTCAAAAATATCGAAGGTTACGATATAAGTGATGATATTGTAAACGTTAATGATATCACAATCTGGATAGATCCTCTTGACGCCACCAAAGAATTCACAGGTAGGTGCATCTTTGCCATTATAATATTCCAGTACTTCTAACAAAATTACTTTTCAGGATATTGTGCACTTTTATGTTTGAACATATTAATGTTACAATCAATCGGTTGGCCACAAATTTTATAGGAGATATCCAAAGATTAGATTATAAGCAATGAGTATGAGGAAAATGTATTACCTGCAATTGCAATTTGGAAATTAATATTTTCATGATCGTTTATGGCTAGTTATTGAAGAAGCACCGATTGTTTTACAGATAATCACATCAATTCTGTAATAATATAACATATTATGAACAATCTCAGTAATATTAAGATGTTGCGGGTAAAGCTTATTCTCAAAATAATTTAACATACAGGCGCAGTAACTTGACATTAAAAAATTGAAAAACCATTAATACATCAAGTCTCTATACCAGATCCACCAAGTTCCCTTTTTTTAAAATATTAGGTATAAAGCTTTTTGCTGACGTTTGAATAAATTCGAAGGATACTCGGTGGTTCTGGGGCATTTTATATTTTTAGCTTCATGTAGTTTCTTACAAACCAAGTTTGACAGCTTTTGCACGATGCTTTATCATATTTTTAGAGAATTTACTGCAATATGTATCTACTATGGTATGCATAGCCGTCAAAGGACAACCAATTATTGGTGTTATATATAAACCGTTTGAGACAAAACAGAATTACAGTTTATTCTGGACGTGGAGCAATCATGGTGTATCAAGAAACTTGAAAAATTTGCCCAAGGTAATTGTGTGACTCGAGGTAATTTAACGAAGGAAATTACAATAAATTTTATAACACATTATTTAACTAATCTTTGTTAAACAGGTAAAGGACAATAAAACACCTATCTTGATTGTATCTCTTTCACATGCTGGACAAGTAAAAAATTCCTCTAAAATTGCCTTTGGTGACAATGTTAAAATTATTTCTGCTGCTGGTGCAGGTGAAAAAATTTTTTTTAATAACGCAAGTTTATTTCCATAATTCGCTATTAAAGACTCGTGAATGGAAATAAAGACATATAATTTTATTTTCTGACTTTTAAGACTCCCATTGTTTCTTATTTTTCGTTGCTTAGCTCCGCACTCTTTTCATGCCTTTAATTTTTGTCATTAGGAATTTACAAATATAAGAGATGTTTTGTTTTAGGATACAAATTTTTGGAAGTAGCTGCTGGTAATGCGACAGCGTACGTTCATACGACTGCTATCAAGAAATGGGATATATGTGCTGGCACTGCAATTCTTAGGTATTACTATTTAGCTTAATTAAATATTTGGCTTTATACTACATAGTATTTACTTGTCATTAATTTATTTCTTGTTTTTTTTGTAGTGCTTTAGGAGGAACAGTGACACAGTTATACGATCAACAACCGATCTATTTCGGAGCTAATGATGCCAAAGTACTTACAAAGGGTCTTTTAGCGACTATGAGCGATCACGCGTGGTATTCCGAAAAATTCTTACATGACTTTCCATCCGATTCACATTAATCAAGAATATAATATATTAAGAGAGAGTGAAGATTGTATATATTAAAATCTGCTTCTAAGATTCGTGTTCTAACAATAAGTGATAAAAAATATCAATATGTGCTCACCTACATAAGATCACATATCTTCCAATAGCTGTCTTATTGTTAAGTATTTATTATAAGAGATAAGTTTGTCATAAACTGTATAAAAAAAGTAGACTTTTATATAATAAATGAAATAAAATAGTCACTTTATTACAAAGTTATATTGTACACCTTTGACACAAATAATTATGATTCAGACACAAAAATTTAATACAAATAAAAAAATTAGTTTACTATTTTTTATAAAAATGGAATAGTCGAGTAGAATGTTTTTTATTATGTAACATCCACTTTGCATTTCTCTCTGACGTTGTCTTGTATAAAAATGATGCATGATTTATTTAACTAGTTTCACTTTATTATCAGACAATGAAATACATATTGCAGATGATTCTTTCAACTTTTCCATTGTTTTGTTAAACTTTGCTATAGCTTTTTCATATTCAGTCAATTTGAAGGTATTGTCATTCAAGCTAAAAACGTAATATATACATCTTTTCATAACCTTATCTCGTAATTTTCTTAAAGGTATTTCACCCTTTGCTTCTAAAATTTCTAAGATGGTCTGTTTCCAGCGAAACCTGGAAACATCACTATCGCTTGTTTCCGAAACAGATCGTTTTCTATTCTTCGCAGCAGTTTGATCCTCCTCCGGTAATTGAATGCTGAGCGGTTCCAACTGCCGTTTTTTAGATTTATTTCGCCTGTCGAATAGCCCGTTGGTCATCTCGCATGCTTTGTCACCTTCATTTTGATGACTCACAGAATGATTCTCTTTACATAAATTTTCATTATTTTGATTCTCAGCGATATTTTGATTGTCGACAGAGTTATTAGAATTCACGTTTTGGGTGCTTGTTTTCTCATCTATCAAAAATCAAATATTTGACTTATATGTATTCAATAAATTATTTTATTATATATAATGCTTATTCCTATGAAATTCATATTATAAGAATTTCAATAAACTTAAACAGATATGTCATTAGGAATTTACAAATATAAGAGATGTTTTGTTTTAGGATACAAATTTTTGGAAGTAGTTGCTGGTCATGTGACAGCGTACGTTCATACGCTGACAAGAAAAACACTCACCTTTGCTTTGTTCCTGATTTTGTACAGTATCTTTCTCAGGGCTCTTTGCGGGCGCTTGTCGACTTTGCTTGTGCGCATTCTCCATTTTGTCCCAAACACTCTCCACAACCGTCGCATTCGCACGATTGCCTATCGCATTGCGCACGAAGTTAAGGAACTTGGTTTTCTTCCTTGGTACATTGTCATAGTTCGATAAAATGTTCAGAAAGCTCCGCTCCGCATTGGACAAATTCACTGTCCCGTTCAGCAAATTATTGACAACGTTAGTCCATTCTTGTTGCTTGCGCTCGCCCTTATTTGCACTAGGCTTCGGAACATAATCCTTTGCGCCATACCTCTCGGCTTCGGTTATGCATGTTGTGTGCGCGACGTACTCGTCATCACTTTTCGAGCAGTTAAAAATATTAAGAACATAATTATTAAGTGCCGATTGACGTTTGATCAAACTTATCGAATCCTTAGCGTAGGCGCGTCCTCGCTGATTTTTTTAAACCAACCTAATTGAAAATCTCTTTTTTTCGTATTTCTGCAATTTTATCGGTTTCTAAAATTCCGTGAAACAAGTTTCAGAAAAATCTGCGAGGTTGCCCTTACGCCGAAGAAGGATCTACCTATCTGTCACCTAAATTCTTACCGAAAATCCTTGTGGCAGTCCACGCAGGTCAAGAAGGGGGCTTTGCGGCATTTCTGTTGATAATGCACAGCCACTTTGGGCTTTTTCACTGCGTCGCCGCAATGTTGGCAAGTAAAGACGACCATATCGCGATTATTTGTACAATTGGGTCGCGGTACTGCTCGAAATAATACTTCAATGTGACGAGAATTATACCGTCAAGTAACGTTAATTACCTTAACCTAAAAGAGCAACGCGTTAGCCACAGTTAGCCAGCTGGAGCACGAGGAGCAGTCAGCGAGCCTTCGCGTGTGGTCGTGGCTTCGCTGTGTTCAGCGGAAAGAGCAGCTCAGTGATCCTTTAATATGATTGGTTCTTGCCTTTGGTTCTTCCGGGATCTAACTGTAGAAACCAATCGTAATAAAGAATCATTGAGCGCTCATCAATAAACTTTCGGCCAATTTTTAGAAATTCACATTTTTGAAAAAAAATATCGCGTGTAGCATTGTCCGCAATTGCAGCAATGTAGCCTCTTTCTTTTCCTCTCTCTCTCTCTCTCTCTCTCTCTTTTTTTCTCTGTCTTTCTTACTTTCTGCCTTTCTCTTCTTTCCTCTTCCGCGTGGCGGCGTGGTCTGCTTTGCACCGCCATCTTGAAATGCAATGTCATCGGCTCGGTAAGCGCTCGTAAGTAAAGTGGCGGAGTTGGTCGAGCAAGATTCTCGCGTTTTACGGCAATTTTCCTTTTATTATATCGGCAAACATGTCGAGTGGTGCGCTTTTCGGCAATAACGCTTCGCGCGGCGCCTCGAAAAACCTCGTGGAGTTCAAGGCTGGCAAAATGACCGTGAAAGGCAAGATGGTTTATCCGGACACGCGAAAGGGCCAGCTCTACGTCTACCAGTCTGACGACTCGTTAATGCACTTCTGTTGGAAGGACCGGACGACCGGGGTGGTGGAAGACGTACGATGATTTATTCTTGCTCTTAATGAATCCTTAGGAAAATTTTTCGCGAACGTAGTAGCGTGCGTTCACTCGTTCGCGCCGCGAAAAAACTCCGTTTGCTACACATTTATTTGCAGTTCGTATTAAGTACCTACACGGTGTTACGTATTTCTACAATCGTACATATTTTTCAGGATTTAATTATCTTCCCTGACGATTGCGAATTTAAGCACGTTCCTCAGTGCAAGACCGGCAGAGTGTATCTTCTGAGGTTCAAGTCGTCGAATAAGAAATTCTTCTTTTGGCTACAGGTAAAGAAAACGAAATTGTGTAATATCACAGAATTATGGTAGTTAGATTGGCATAGATTGATTTGTATGCTTTAATTATGGGAGACCGAGGCTATGTGTCCACAGTACTGTTCTCTCATATGTTAAGAGATATATATCTCGATAATTATTTAGATTAACAAACTCCCCCTTTAATAATCTTGACTTTAATATTATCAATGACAGTCATTGGAAGAGAGTTCATTAATCTAAATAATTACCGAGATCTATCTTTTAACACCACAGATAGCGGTACTGTGGACACATGGCCCCTGTAGACAGATAGCCCCCAGTCTCCCCTACATCATTTAACAAGCATTTGATTTTGATGATATATTGCGCTGGATTGAGCTGTCTGTATATTAAATACATATTTTTCTTATACAGGATCTCAAAACTGATAAAGATGAGGAGCACTGCAGAAAAATTAACGATGTACTTAATAATCCACCGACCCCTGGATCTCAGAGGAGCGGCGGTACTAACGCCGAGGGGGATCTTCAGAATTTATTGAACAACATGTCGCAGCAACAACTTATACAGTTGTTCGGCGGCGTTGGCCAGATCGGTGGTCTGGGTAGTTTATTAGGTACAATGAATAGACCGCACGGTGTTCAGAGTACAAGGGCTTCCACTACGACTTCATCCACGACTCCGACCACTACAAACGTGACTAGACCGCCCCATTCATCGACTCCAGGACCTAATGCGGACTCTAAGTCTTCGAGTGAGTAAACCATTCGTTCAAATAAAGCAGCGTATCCTAATGACGTATTTTTCCTAGGTAATAATAAATCGTCCACGAAAACAACAGCTCCGTCCACGCCGGCTGCGACAGCGGCAGCTCCAAGTAATAGAATACAACTTAGCGATTTGCAGAATTTTCTATCGGAAATTCCGACGCCATCTCGGACGGAGCCAGCTGTTCAGGTAATATCACATTGCTTTTTCATATCTATCACTGAATTAATCTGAACGTTGGATTGGATTAAAACTTCGATTGAAGGATAATCGAATTTTCTAACAAATAACTGATTGATATACAAATATAATGCAATGTATTATTTTTTTAATTACTTAATAGTTGAATTAGAAAAGAGTTTTGAATTAGTATGAAATAAATGATCAGGTAATAGATGTTAATATATTTTGTGAGTAGAAGATGCCTCTGTCATAAGTTTTTAATGCTATATGAGTGTATGTATATTTATACAGAGTATCCCAAAAATCCTAAAACTGCCTGTTGTCCATCATAGATTTTTTTGGTTTCTATGATCAATTTACGTTCAATGAAAATATCAGCTTTGATGCTTATCTATAACTTTTGCATAATAAAATAAACAGTTGCAGCTTTCAATAGATTAAACTTTAAGAGAAAAAAGTAAAAAATAAGATTATCTTTATTAATTTATTAATGTTAAATAGACTTTACTGGTTTGAATATGAAAAACTAGGAAAGCGATGACATCTTTAATAAGGAAAAAAATGTTTTCAAATTTACCATAAGAGTAATGATTAACATTTTCAATGATGCTGGGATACTCTGTAAATGATTTTTAAAAATAGCAATGATAAAATATCATATATTGAAATTGCATTATAACGCGTTTATCGAAAGTTAACAGCTTTGGTATAAATCTGTGCATGTCATATATCAATTTAATTAATAATAATGATATTTTACTCTATAAAATCAATCTTTAGGAATCAGCTTATGTACAGATAACATGTTTTTTTCTCAAAGATGACAAGATAAGATTAAATCTCATTCTGTGATGGATTGTGGTTGCAAGACTACACCTTTAATATTTACGTCATAAGAGAGATAAATGTTATTACTAAATATAATAATAAGTATGGTTTATGACATTGATTATACATAAATGTTGTTACGTATTATTTTCTTATGAAACGAGGAGATAAGAAGATATCAAAATTGATCTTAAAATAAAATCTTGTCGTACAAAAGCGTGAGACCAGAGGAACCGAAGAAGGACATTTTCACAGTTTGCACATACAAAAATATATAATATGTATAAATTGTGAAAACACCATAAGTAAATGATGAAACCATATATGCAACCAGAAGCAAACAGAGGGAAATCTGTGAAAATTTTTAATATGTGAACAAAGTGTAACGTAGATTCGAGGAACAGTTTACTAGATTATTTATCGTATACTACTAATTGTATATTTTTTACAGCTGCTATCACTATCAGGGATATAAAGTGCCATTCTTGATAACAGAAGCTGCAGAATAACTTTCAGGCTCATTCAGTGTTTTACAAGTGTTTTTAAATGGTTCTGTTTTTGAGTGAGCAATTTTTTAGTTTCATTATTCATGAATAGTTAATAACAGTATCGTGTAATTGTATAATACATTGCAATACTAGATAATTAACATTGAAAATATTATTACACTTAAATTAACACAATTATTGCTAAAGAAATTTGTGGTGGAATAATAGACTTTGTACTTAACTAACGTACTTAAATGGAGTCAAAATTTTAATGTGTTAGGCTATAGCTATGTGTTTATATGCTTGTAGATGATAATATCATTATATGTAGAAGTCACGTGGTCAATAGGTTCTAGCTAACAAGTTTTACAATGTTGTGTTTGCCTTTCTCTGCCTCTGAAACTCAGTAAGGTTTTAAAAATCTATAAGTGAACTACGTTATCACTCTCAACGTTACATAGTCCAACGCAGTTTTCTGTAGTAATATTTCTTGGAAAGAACATATACATATGTTCTGTTAAACATATTGTATGTTTCCTGTAATACTGTGAAATTACATTTACTAATACACGTTTATTGTTAAGTTATTGGATACAAAGTACTTTGATAAGAAGAAGTATTAGAAGGAAAATACAAGTACGCGCAGCTGCGATCGTTTTAAAAATTTGACGATGTCAATCTGGTTGCCAAACTAGATATTAATCCGCAATATATCGTGACAGAGCAAGACTAGAAAATCGAAAAGACAGAGGCATGGTTTTCTCACTGTTAAGTACTATCCTTTGTCTGAACTTTTCCTGGCTGTCGGAGACTCTGGCTCTGCTGAGCAGTTGGGGAAGTTTCTCCGGGTGTATTTGTTGCTTTCGTCCAGCTACAGCGCAGCTTATTGTCCGGCAGAGGGGCGTAGCGACAGAGCTGACCAACGCTATCCCAGCGGCGATCTCTACGACGGAGAGCCTGGACAGTGCCATGAACGTGCACTTGCCGGCCGGGGACAACCTGTCTACCACGCTATCGTCTCCCCAGTTCTCCCAGGCGCTATCAATGTTCTGGTCTGCTTTGCAGTCGGGCCAGGCGGGCCCTGTCATCCGTCAATTCGGCTTGGGACCGGACGCCGTCAATGCCGCGGCCAGTGGAAACATCGAAGAATTCGTCAGCGCACTGGAGTCCGAAGCGAAGAACGGTCAGGGACAGCAAGCGCAACAGGGACAAGATGACAAGAATAAGAAGCAATCACCATCGGCCGCTAGTCCTGATAAGAAGGACGATGACGACGAAGGCATGGCTTTAGATTAAGGATTGGATTTGTACGCGTCTCTCATTTCAAAGACGGTTTCCCTTTTCTATTCAGAAACCATGCGTTGCATATTATGTTACGAATAAATCTACATACGCAATAAAAAAAAAATTCAAATGACACATTCTTCTTCAAGATAATTTAATTAATTAAATATATAATATAATTTCGATAACATACTTTTTGGGTGTGTATGTAAACGTTTCTCCAAGCGCTCGAGAATCTGCAATTTTACATTAATGAGAGATCAGCAAACGTGTCAAATCGATCAAATAGAAACAGGAGATTTCATCGCGCATTATCAAAATTACACATATGTACGAAAATTAATATATTGGATTTTGTATACAGCATACGTTTATTTAGTAAACTGCGAATACTGAAATAAAATAATTTAACAAAACCGTATATGTACGATTCGTGTGTACTGTATTGTATGGATATCCAAATATGCCTTTAAGAGTTTTCTCTCGTTGCGCTATTTAAAATTATTTAAAGAACTATTATTCTTTAAACTTCAAGTTTTATTTATAATCATTTAGAAAATAGGTCTGTGTAAAAGAAATAATACATATTTTTTTAATAAACGCACAACAATCGAATGTAGAATTTAAACTTTAAGAAAAGCAGAATGGCGGGAAAGTGCGGTCCAATCGGGCACTTTTGTTTACGACGCACAAGCGCTTTATTGGACCTCCGTGATAATCGATATATAGCATCAGCTGAGTTTTATCAGCTCTCTGACTAAATTTGCTAGAAAGGGTAAGACAAATCGATACTTTGTCGAATCACTACTAATAATTGTGACATAATTATGCGCGATTATTTAGATTGATTTTCTTGGGGTAGGAAGGTTGGGTCGAAAAAGCAAAGGTTGCTCGGGGTGACCCGGGTGACGCCGTCGATGTGTCGTCAGGTGTTTGTACGGTAGATCGCGGTGGTACCCGATTGGTTGTTCGGTCATGACATCATTCAGGTGCGGCTGCGAGCGCGAGAAGCCAAACGTTTGGATTCTTAAACTATTTCTTTCTGTCGAATCTTTTCTCCTTAGAAGAAAACACATTTAAGAAAATAACAATAAATTAGAATTAGAAATAAAAGTAAAGTATTAGACGCAACAACCATTTCTAAAGCATTTACAAAATTGTAACGCCGTGAATAAAAGTTTTAAAGTAAGATAAAATAATAATTCGGTTATTAACAACTGACGAGTAAAAATATTCTTTTCATTTGATTGTTTTATCTAATATTTAAAGAAATCTTCCGGGTAAAGTTCTATCGAACCAAGTTCTATTCGAATCAGAGTATAAATTGCAATTAAGAATAAATATTTCGACGTAACATGCGTTTTTTCTCGAACTTCTAATTAACAGGGATAGAAATACTTGATTGCGATAGCGGCAAGGAAGTGCCGGTCGGCACGCCGCCGGCCGCCGGCCGCCGGTCGCCGCGACGCAACGCGTCCATGCCGATCGAAGCAGGCAAAGCAGCGGCGCGCGGCGTCCCGGCCGGGACGTTTGTTTGTAAACACGGAACACGACCGGTGGTAACGGGAGGGGGGGAAGGCGCCCAGCACGCGCCGGCCCTGCGAGCGCGGCCGGCGCGGCTGCGCGCCGCCGCGCGAATCGAACAAGTAGTGGGGGGGGGAAACTTCCTCGCGAAACGCTGATCCGCCGAATGCGCCACGGCGAAAATTTCGCTGACAAAAGCCGCGGCGAATAACGGCGTCGGGTCGGACGCGTTGAGGACTGAAGAAGTCCAGTTACCCCGTTCTGCGTGTGATTCCGCTCGGCCGCTGCGGCGAGCCGCGGACGCGCCGTGGCCAGTGTCATCGTGAGATAAGCTGCGGGTATCGTAATTTCTCCTAATGCCATTGTTGTGATAGCGGTACCGCGGTGGCGGGTGTTAGGGCGAGCGGGCGGGCAGGCAGAGGTTGTTAGGGGGGGGGGGGGGGGGAGCGCGAGTAAGAGAGAGAAAGAGTGAGAGGAGACGAGGGGGGGGGGGGGGGACGGTGAGACGGTGTGCGTGAGCGCAATACTCGCGCGCTTAGCTCACGTACGTGTGCACAATGGCAACCTTGACACTTGGTGATCGTTTTTGGCGGCTCCGTGCCGTGGAGATCGCGCGTCCGGCGGCATCGCGTCGCGAGTGAAAGCGACGACGGCGGGCACCGGTGGCGGCGGGCACGCCTCGAGGAACAACAGCGGAGTAGCCGGGGGAAGGAGAAAGAGAGAGAGAGAAAGAAAGAAAGAGCAGCAGGAGGAGAAGGCGAGTGGTGCCGAAAGACGCGGGAGTGCCGCGACGCGTACGTGGACGTCGACGTCGCGAGATTCGGAGTCGGAGTCGGGAGTCGCTACACCATAGTCCTCGGCACGTAGTCTCCGCGCAGTTGCCCTCGCGCGGTGCGCCGAACTCTCGCCGGGGCGATCCTTTGTTTTGGTCCTCGTCCTCGGAGCGTGGCCGCGAAACCGTCACGCCGCGTTGCGTCTTGCGTCGCGCCGCGCCGCGTCACGTCACGTCGCGTCGCGTCGCGACCGCGCGGCATCCTGGCAGGCCGACATTCGCGAGGACGTCGCCGTCGTGGAAAAGCCGAAAAAAAGTCGAATTGAAGGTTAGACGAGAGAGCGACAAGTGTCAACGGTCGTTGTGCATACGGTATGAATCATCGTCCTCGTACTTGCCGTCGTAGTCGTAGTCGTCGTTGTGTAGCGACGCGTCCGTCCGTGTGCGAGGCGATAAAATTGTGATTTGTGATAACTTCGAAGCTGGTGTCTCGCCTCTGTTTAACAAACTTCAGAGACATGCGCGTAATTCAACGAGTATTCCGCATATGTTTTGTTGTGACGTCTTATTTCACGACAAATTGCAGCGATATAAATTTATACATATTATAATTGTTCGTAAATTAAATTGTAAGAAGTACAAAATATATTTTCTTTATGAATAAAATTGATGATAAATCGCTGTAATTATATATAAAACTTTTATACAATCTCTTTACCGTACATTTTATTAATTAATTAACTTCGTGATGTTTTTACGTGAGCGCATGAACTCTCGACACATTTATGTAATTATCATAAGAAGATTCAAAATCCATTTTTTTTTTTGCACAAATGTTATTTAATATGTGCCTGACCGTGTTTGGCTCCGATGTTGAACAAAATCGGGACACGGGAGTTTCGTGAATTTTGTTGGGCATTTTAAATTTGAGTTCGATACGTGCAGCGCGTTTATCTCGGTGTACCGTCATTTATTATCGGCTCGGCGAAACGTCACTCGCGCGGTCGGTCGCGCGACCGGTCGGACGACCCAATTTCTTCTCTCGGAGCTCGCGGTAAGATGGGAAAAAGAAAAACCAACGAAACACGCGCGTACGTGAAGTGCGAGCCGTAAGTAGCTAACGCGGCGTGGTATTCGCGCACGCGGAAACCGCGTCTCTTCCCTCTTGCGTAGTGCGTACAGTCGGTACAGTGCCAGTGGTGCGTACGCGTCACGCACGACGCGAGGGATTGATCTTGAGGGAGGAGAATAAAACGCGATTTTGAAATCCGCGTTTTTTCAGCAACGAGATAAGATCGGGCTATATCTTTAAATGCAACCTCAATAATTTAAATATTCGAGGGACAATTGCAACGTTACTTACCTGCTGTTCGAAGTCCAAAGGAGTAACGTTGCAATTGTCCCTCGAATATTTAAATTGTTTCATTATTGACACTTAGAATGTTTAAGATGTGTTTTGAAACATCCGCGTTTTTTTTTTAGCAACGCGATAAGATCGGGTCACATCTTTAAATGCAAGCACCCTCGTGCTTTTCGAAGTCCAAAGGAGTAACGTTGCAATTGTCTCAAATATTTCAATTGTTCCATCATTCACACTTAGAATGTTTAAGATTGTTCAATTAAAATAATCCTGCGTGGGTCCTGCAACAATTAAGAATGAATTAAGGACTTATTTTGCGAAATAAGTATTATTTGCCCTCGGGTCACTGATTTGTCGCTCTGTCACCAGCCGGTCGCGATTCACGAGGAATAAGGACGACGACGACGGCCTTGTTTTGCGTTCGGACGACGAATAAGAACCCGGCGATATGAGCAACAGCCGCAGAAGTGTCGCTTCTCGTCTCGTTAAGCCTCCGTGTCCGTTCCAAGGGCAGCGCGTTCGCTCAAGCCGGCACATAATACAGAATTTCGTCTATCGCGAGGAGCCATTCGTCAGGATCCGCTAGATTCAAACGAGATGATCGTAGAGATATATGAGAATTTCGCAGTCACTGTACCTTTTTTTTTTTGTTTATTTCAAAGTTTAGCGTTAACTCTCATGTTTTCACGTTTCAGCTACATGTACTATGTAACGCATACGTCATGAGTACATGACGTGGTATTGCATTATATAGTGCACATTAGGTGTATATATATCGATTACACTTTGTTCGGAGTAACATGATGCAATCTGTTATGAAACATCTCGTTCAGTGACGTTTGTATACCGCAGTTTCCTTGTCCTACAGCTCTGGAACTCTTGTCTCATTTTACATAAATCATAAAATATATCGTGACAAAAAATTCCGGGGGTTTACTTGAAATTCACGAGTAGTTAAATTTAAATTGATCGCACGATGAATATTCTGAACAAAAGAAAGATCTGCACGTAAATAGAGAAGCGTTTCGCGGCTTGTTTAAATGTGCGGATTATTGATGAACCGCTTTTGTCTTCATTCATAATGTTATCACTCAGCGGCGAAGGTAGAAATAGCGCCGAGAAATGTCATGCCGTCTGTCTATAATCAATGACTGCTTCGCGTGTGCCTAAGTATATTTTATTTTATATACAAACGCGTACGTGTTCCTTCGCGAATATCTTTCGTTTGTCGAAGCAGAGTATCACCTTTTTTTTTTTGCAAAAAGGGATAAAGGACTGTATCTTGTTACAAGGAAAAAAAAAAACGGATTATCTTATCTACTGTTATTATCTCTTCGCGATATTAAATATTATCATAGATATGTAACGACTGTGCGATCGAACTGAACCAGATGAAAGGAATATTACGAGCGTTATTACTAGACATCGGATCATTTTTATATCACAGAAAAAAAAAATATTCTTGATTTTAAAATATCTAGTTTTAACGTGGAAATCTTGAAATAAGATTATATTGCGTTAAACGAAGAATTATATATAGTTAAACCAAGAAAAATAAAGTTAAAATAACACGTTAAAATTCTTATAAGAAGATTATATTGTTTCATATATACGCAAGATCACTATTATCTTCTTATAAAAATTTCAACGTGTTATTTCAACGTTTTCTTTCTTGGTTCAACTACATAATTCTTCGTTTAACGCTAATTTTCTTCGTTTAACGCAATATAATCTTATTTCAAGATTTCCACGTTAAAACTAAAGATTTTAAAATCAAGAATTTTTTTTTTCTGTGTATGCAGATTGGTGGAAAAGAGCAATTAATAACTAAGATTATGTTATTTATAATATCCAACATATTTATACCGCAACATATGTTAGGTATAAATATGTTGGATGTTGTAAACTTATAAATAACATAATCTTAGTTATTAATTGCTTTTTTCCACCAATCTGCAATATCTGCATATGAAAAATCCAATGTCTACTTATTACATTTGAAGTTATGTTTGAATTCCCTCGTTCTCATTTCTGTTCCTTAGAATTAAAAAGCAAATACATCCCTTTCTTTCATAATCTTCCTTAGATTTGTACGTGAGCTGTAAATATAGATAGAGCCTCGCGTTATTTTAAACAAATATTTAAATAATGCATTTTTAATACAAAAATAGAGATGTTTAAAGGGATAGGGTAGGTTGGGAGAGAGATGGAAAAGAAAGCGGATTTATAAAGCCGCCACTGCCTGCCCGCGCCTTTCCGGATCTCGCGAGCGCGCGCGCGGCATATTCGATGAATAAAAGTACCGGTGACGAGTTCTGACGTGCGTATGTTCTTGCAGAGAATCGTGGTCACGTGAAACGCGCGGACGTTGACGTCGGAGCGGCAGCGAGGGATGCGTTCTCCCGTGTTGTTCGCGAGTGATAGTCGCGGCAGCAAGACTGCCGCGGCCACGTAGTCTCGCGTGCACGCACGCGGACAGAACAGTATACATCGTCAGTGCATCGTCATCATCATTCGTCGTCGTCGTCCACGTCGTCGTCGTCGTCGCCGTTGCCGTTGCTCCGTGCGTGCGAGCCGACCACCGAGAATGCCCGGTGTGAAGTGAAGAAACAAGCGCTGCGAAATAACGCTTCGCGATCCTTGCATATGTCGTAAAATTTTACCTATCACCCCCGAGGATACACGCAGAAACAAGGTGAGCGCGCGCCGTGCGAGAGAAGCGTCGTCGCGGGGATTCGAAACCCGATGGAATTTCGCCGAGTTCAGTTCTCGAGAGCGATCTCTCCCCGCGATCTCTGTGTGTGGTTCGCGCGTGCACGAATTGTTCGTCGCGAAACTCCTTTTATCGCGTACTTACGTACGCAAAGCGGAAATTGAACTCGCCGAGATTGTCACGGTTTCAGCCCTCTTGTTCTTTTTCTTTTTTTCTTTTCCATCGTCACGCCGTTAACTCTTTTAAGACACCGATGATTTATCTCGAGAGATCTTCGACGTTTCTGGGAAATTAAAATGATTATCCGTTCTATCCGCTCGCTTTGCGTAGAGTCGATGGCACGATTTGTAGTGCCTTGCTAAATTAGCACTTCTCAAGATTGAAAATTTATAGGAAAAACTGTATAAATTGTAAAGTTGAGAAGTTTCTTTCCTTCTTGCGCGGATTTTTTTCTGTTTATGCAGCAGCTAAAAGATTGTCTTGAAAGAGTTAAAGTCATTTTGTGTATTTGCAGCACAGATTGCCTTGTTTGCGAAGCTTTAATCTTCACGCGCTTTTAATGCTTCAATTTATGTTTTGATATACTGCTTAATTTGCTTTGTAATCTTTGTATCTATCACTTCTTTCAGACACCGTGCGGGTTTGAAGTAGCTACTCGACAATTATATACTATTTTCGATTCTGAAATTCGGCATCCTCCACGAATTGCTAATCGAAGACAATTGGCTGTATTTTTCTTCGTATATTTAGCGCTAATTGCGCTAAATAGATGTTGAGAATACAGACCAAGAATTGCCATGAAAAAAATTATATACTGAGTGTGGTAAAAAAAATCATTTCGGGATATGGAATGTGTTGCGCCTGATATAACACATGGTTTATAGGAGTAGCAGAATGGAAGCCAGCCGGTGTTTTAGTATTTCCGTTCGTCTTCTATTACGATTTTATTATCGCAAGCGTAAAACGTGTCGCGCCTCGGCGTCCGTCTTACTAATTCCGGGTTGCGACGTTAATTGCGAAGTAAATTTGTTCAAGTAAAACCGCGCGCGAGCGGACGGCGGTTATTTTGTGACGATTATTTTTCACACGGCGAAGGTGGCGATTTCTTACTTCAAGTCCGGTTTTAAAACGCGAAGACGAAATGTAGAGAGAAAGAGAGAGATAGAGAGGAAGGGAGAGATATCCGTACTGAAAAGAATATACGTCCGCGAGGACGATATCGGTGCATGGCCAGGACAGACAAAGAATGAAAGGAACGAAACGCACGCATATGGACGAAATGGAAGGAAACACGAGAGAGGAGAGACAGGGGAGAGAAAGAGAGACAGAGGAAGAGATAGAGAGAAAGAGCGAGGAGAAGAGAGGTAGGCAGAAGAAAGGAGAGGCAAAACTACTCGGCAAACTTGAGAAACGAGAATCGCACCGGTCTGCCGAACTTCTCGTAGTTTGTTTGGGCGATATTTTGCATTATTTTTGCGCATTCCGCCATTAATCGTGCGGGAGTATCTCGAAGCAATACAAAGTTCATGTTTCACTAAGCACGTTAGTGACGTTAGATATTGCGCTATGTTTGTGCTAACAAGAATAGAATCAGAAATATTCATGCGTAAAATATTAAATTGCTATACGAAAATAATTATACCGATGTAACTAATGACTAATGAGTAATATAGAAAGAGAGTAAGTTTCTTAAAATCATAATTAACCGTTGTAAATAAGAAAAAATATAAGTATAATATAAATTGTGCAATATCTAACTAATTTACCGATTTTTCATTTATTGTTGCATGAGAAATCAATATGACTTTTTTCTTTATCTTCACATCTTTATATTTATCGACAAGGAGTGTAATTTTCAAATAGGAAGCAAACTAAATATGTTATATGTTTAAAATAATAACTGTGTAAACCAAATGCCTTTCTTGTAAAAAATGAGTATCTGTCTATTTAACAAAGATAATGAAAATTACAGTGCGATGAATTATGGCTTCTAAATAATTGTTACCAACTTTTTAAGTTGGATTCGTCTGTTTTATATATCTGTAGTGCATTTGCATAAGTATCGTAAATAGCTCTTGTTTATGGCTGCAATTACTAACGCAGAAATTGTTTGAACATTCTTTGTTCTTTTGAGAACTTTTTAATACCATATAAAATTTATACGAATTTTTCAGGAATAATTATATCGTTTACATAAAACAAAAAATATATAAATTTACCAAACATGTTTCATATAAGATTGCATATCTTTTTCTCCTTCGATCGCACTACATCTCACTTCAAGAATCATGGCCGGTCGCTGTGATTCTTCTAGTTAACAATAATTTTTAACGGGGCAGATTTTTAACCTAGCGCCCAATCCCAAACTTGGAGGACCAGACTGTGCATTTTTTTAATAACATTTTATTATCAGCATAAACGATCTGTGATACATTACATTTATGAAGTCGTATATGTTATGTTATTCTTACAATAGTAATTAACGCAGAATTTTATCCCTCTGCGTGAGATTTTATGTCGTAAAGTTTACATGATTGCGATGCACGTAAAAAAATTAATGACATTGAGTGTGTAGAAATGCAGCTTGACAAATATACGACACATTTTGCGAACTGAATTTGCTACGCACAATTTTACTCAATAGGTTTTATAGTTATAAACCTCGAAAGAATAAATGCCACCAGAAAAGTGCCCGCTACAAAACAAATGACAAAAACATACCAGGTTTCTTCGTCAAACACATCGGTGAAGGCTGGGACATGACTGTAGAGCGTGTCGATAAGTCTTAAATTGTAATTCTTACTATTTCCCGTTTGACTCGCCGTCGCCATGTTTAAGCTATTTTCCTTCTCGTACATTTTGAATTAGTAAAACTAGCGTTTCCCTTTTTTTTTACGATCGGCTTATTGCAATCAAATATTTTGATTGCGCGAAATTAAATTATTTAATACAAGTCGAGCGGTCTTTCCGTGTTTAGCAAATGGAAAATTCTGCAAGAATATAAACGATAATCAATAATAATATAAACGATAATCATTATTGATACTCAGATAGGCTTTATCTTTTTCTACAAAATTTAAGTAGATACTACATGTAATTCAAACAAATGTTTACGCTATAGATGACTGACTACGTTTCTGAATCGGCAATTATAGTCGCGTAAATTATTATATTTTTGCAAGATGTAAAAAAATAGGATTAAAATCATATATCAAAGAGATATTATTTAGAAATACGCGTTTCGTTTGAGTAGATTTTAAAAAAAAAAAACATACACCGTGTAAACACAAATCGATTTATTACCAATCATAAGCGGTCCAATAAGTTGCCAATGAAATTAGAGTATCACTCCTCTACGCTTGCTATATAATTTTCTTCTATGATGCGGTCGCTTTTTCTTCTTTCTCTTCTCTTCCTCGAGCGCTTTTTTAGCCTCAAGCTCAGCCGGATCGGGCGGAATCAGACTAGTGATGTGCCTGTTGTAAAGCTCCAAAACGTTCAGGCTTGTCAAAAGGGCCGTTTTTAACACCACTTTTCCACCTGACTCTGGAAAATAAACAGATCCGGGGATGACCTACTTGCTTGTATCTGCGCGTGATCACGACGGTCACAGAAAAGAAAAGGTATAAGAGAAAAATTCAGAGAAGCAAACACGGTATTAACTCCATCGATTCGCGGAATTAGAGTTCTGATTAGCGCGCACTCAATTTAATCACCCTACGCATCTTTCGCTTTGTAAAATATTCTTTTTCTTAATACGAAAACAAAATAAAACTCCAGATTACAATCAAATTAATAAAATATAATAAATTATATATAAAGGCAAGTAAGAGCCACTTTTTTATACTTTTTTTTTATACCTCCGTATTCTTTGTACGATACGAACGCTCACGTGAATGAATTGGACGATAAGCGATACGCACTGAAACGTGAACGGTGACATGAACAATTCCATACTTTTGCTATTATACTCACGAAGACTGAACGTGACGGTTGGCTCGGAACGGTCGCACACGATCTCCGTTTTCAGCGAGCACTGCGGATTCGTCGCACGGATCCTCGGTGCGCTAATGTAAAACAGAAAGTCTCTGCAAGCAAAAAGCGTAATGCACGTTATTTTCTCACATGTGTCAATCTGTGTATAACAAAGTCTCGCACAGTCTGTACAGTCTCTTTTTATACATATAAGGTCGTAGAAATTAAATTTTTCACCGCTTAAATCTGTATGTTTTGTTCTTTTGCCTCTTCCCTCTTCTTCTTCTTCTTTATTTTTTTCTTTTTTTACAGTTTTGCCACGCGACAGCTTCGTAATAGAAACGTGATTTGCTAATGCTACTTTCCCCGTTGTGTCTCTCAACGTCTGTCGTTTTCCTTTCACAGGCAAAATGGCACAAATGGAGCAGCAATTACCGCTTCCAATGCCAGATTTAAGTACCCTTCGTATAACAACAGCCGTCTCCATGCTCGGCAAAGCGTATGGATGTGGCCAATGTAATGGTAAGTTACATTAGTTTAAGTGATTAAGAGACACGTTGTGTAACGAAGCGGAAGGAAAGTGTCACGATTGTCCTCTCATATCCGCCTTTTAATACCTTCCCGATTGTGCGCAAATTTATGAGAGAAATAATCATAGATCCGATTGCTTTTCTTCGATTTTTCCACCGCGAAAAAAAATGCCCAGGCCAATTAAAAGTCCCTTTACAGTCTAAACTTGATGTCTCTTGTATATTTCATCACCTGTATTTACGGATTTGCACTTTGTGTGTCGTCAACGCGGTTATCAACGGAAGTCGAGGTAGATTATGGAGAATTCTATAAATAAAAAGGATAGGCAGAAAATATACGCGCGCGCACAAGTTAGTTGAGATAATGCGAGTCGAAGTGTCTTCAAGGTCCACCTTAGATGATCTGTAATTCGCGTTAGAATATATTTAGAGTAGAATTTTATTTAATAATGATTAAATTATATATTATTTCATTTTAATATTATTGAATATTATTTATATTATTTAATTTTAATAAAATTAAATAATTCTATGTGCGTGCGTGCCCCAAAAATGAATCAAAACACACACACGCGCGCGCGCGCGCACACACCACACACACACATGAATATGAATTAAAATACACACGTGATCAATCAAAACTGGGCGTACCGAGTTGCGAATGGGATTCTACCTCGCGAGGTCTGAATTACAGATCGTCTGAGGAGCGGGCTACATCTCGTGATCCAATATGCGAAACAGGGGAAGGTTGATTCACGTCGACGCGAACGTCGGTATCGAGCGCAGTCACGAATACCTATGTGTGTGTGTGTGTATGCGCGAACGTCAAAGTCGCCCCGGTATTGCGGAATCGCGAGGGACTAGGGCGAAGGGGAGAAAGCGAGAGGGAAGATTCGCGTTTTCTCCTGCTCTTTACCTGCGTGTCCGCTTTAACGTGGATTATCCGGGCGACACACGGGACGACCGGGAGCTCGCGAATCCTCCGGAGCTGCTGCTCCACCTCGGACTAGCAACGCACGCACGATCGGGGGACACACGCTTCTATTAATAACAACGGGAGGGCTGCGCATCGTCTGCTAACCTGGCGCCGAGGGGGTGCGCGTTGCGCGTGCGTACGTCTTGTGACGTCATCGGCCGCCAACCTGACTCGCGGTGGTTGATCGTTACCGGGCGTCGCGGGTGACTCCGAACAGTCTTTGTGATTGATGTTCACTTCTATCAATGCAGATTAACTCTGATCTCGGCTCATTCTTATCTTTTTTTATCCTTTTTTAGCTCTAAGAACTAGAAGATTTATGTCTATATACCGATACAAGTTAATTTTAATCTTGGTTTAATTTACTTTTCATCTTTTTCTGGTTCTAAAAGTTAAGAAAAGATAAAAGGTGAGTTAAATCGAGATTAAAGTTAATCTACATTGGCAAAAATAAATATTGAAGGTAGAAAGTAAGCTGAACCAAGACAGTTAATCTATAAGTGGAAATGAACACAATTTGTCAAGCGATACTGTACTCTTTTGTTATCACGAATATAATTATCGATTTTTTGTCGTCTCGTCACGTGGAACGGCAATTCTATCGGTTGATTGAATTAATCGCCGGTTAAGTTAGTCGGAGTTGGCCGGAGTTATCCTTAACTCTTAAATGCACAATTTTTCCTAGCATTCTGAGTATTTTTTAAATAAATAATGACTGTTTAAGGACTAAAAAAATATATTTAAAAAATCCTTTATTAGTTTAACCCCCTCCCCCCAAGAGGAGGGGGGCAGAAGGGCTTTTCTTTGCAGATGTGCAAAGTTGGCGCGTTTTCAGTTAGAACTTTCTAAGGGAACATAAATGGAGCATCGAAAATGCATATGTGCGAAACTGCACACTTAAGAATTAAGCCACTTGAAACTGTACATTTACCCTCTTTTTCAACGCAATTAGAATAAAATTTTATTCAGAAAGATTACTATCCTCAATAAATATTGTATACACTTTCAAAATCTCGCGCGTTCGAATCGAATTTCGATATATCGCGTAAGAAGAAAAACAGGAGATTACGAGAGGATAATTATACGGGAGACTTTTTACGGAGTGATTTCAAGCGTGCTGTTTGGAAATTAAAAAAGAAAGCGGACGCGATATATCTCGCGCGCGGAGCTCCGTTTCAATAATTCCCGCGAAGTCGCGAGAATCGTGACGTGCGTCCGTCGCGCGGGCAACTTCGGGGGACTAACCTCGTTTGCTTGCACTGCTTGTCGAACGGGTCGAAACGAACGTCGATCTTGTTGACGGGCGTTAGATTGACTTGCTTCAGTTGCTTTATGATCGCGCTCATCAAACCGCCGGAGCGCCTGAGAGTCCCGGAGAAGTGAATCGACATTTCGGTGCCGCGACGTGAGCCACGAGATTCTCGTAAACGCGAGTCGCGACGCACGTACCGCTCGGCCTCGCGGCGTCACTGCCCGGAACTTGCCGCGCCAGTGCTGCCAATCTCGGCGAACCTCTTTGAACCTCTCCGCGGATTGACAACACTGGTCGGCCTTGCGCAATGCGCATGCCGCGATCATCGACGTCCCGACCAGTCCCGACTTTGTCTTTTTTCTTTTTTATTCTCATTTCATGAATTATTGTTGTTTAAAAAAAAAGAAAAACCGTAAAGGACTTCACTCGCGGACGCTTCGCTATCGACAAGACCGTTACGCGTGATTTACGGAACGTATCAGGAATAACGATCGATAAAAGAATTTCTTACAATACTGATTGCGCGATAAGAGATTGGATAAATCGAGACGTGGGCGTTACGTCATTTTTATCGATATCCACATTGATGTACACACGATGCAACGTGTAAATTATTTATTTTTCTTTATTAATTATTTATATCTTGGGCAAGCCGATCGAATCAGCCGACTGCAGGTTTGTTTTATTTCGCGTCTTTAGTCTTTCTGGATTTACGTTCTCTATATATAGTTGCATCATTGCACTCAATAAAGATTATTATTTCTATTAAACTACTATATAGATGATTAAATTCTAATTAATTTAACTTATGAAACAATATTCGTATTATTTGTAAAATATCTGTATTATTTTAACACTTATAGAATTATTAATTTTTGTTTAACATGGAAGGAAGGATTGAAGATTAGACAATGGATTAGTTAGAAATTTTGTTGTAAGCGATATTAAATTAATTATTGATTAAACACATCGCTATAGGCGACTTTGACGAACTTTGATTGATTTAATCGGGGATTAACTTAGTATAGTTAACAAGTAACGTTAGCCTGTTATGAATAGAATTAATTCCTTGTTATTTAACATATGGGAAAAGATTAGAGACGACAAGTTATTATAAATTTTGCCTTGAGCAATTCTGTCGATTAAATTAATCGCCGATTAAGTTGATCGGAGTTTGGTCGAAGTCGTTACTCGTCTCTTCACGAAGCGTGCCAAATTACAAGATTACGAATACATGAGCGATATCTTGTTAATAGCGTAGATGAGGAATGATAAGGAGATCAATGACGCGTCGATTGAATCTTCCGGGTTGGTGGGCTCATCGCTATTTTTATCCGTCATTCTCGTTAATCGAACAATCATCGGAGATGACTGTAGAAAAGTCATGGCTGCGTCAATATCGGCAGGTGCTCGATTTTTTTTTAATTACTCAAGGAAAAATTCAACGTCGAGAACTTTCACGTGCATTAATTAAGTTCCCGGATCATTGAACGATAATTAGATATAATAAATTCCGAGGGATTTGTCAGGACAATTCGAATGATTCGCGGATACCGCGCGCAAGCAACGTGCGTGCGAGCGAGGCGCCGCGGACTGTCGAGCGCGAGCGTCGTTTGTCGCGCGTTGATTGGCCGCGGCGCGGCCAATCGGCGCCGCGCCAGCGGACGCCATTGCGGAGGGACAGGCTCGTTTGGTGGTGTCGTTCGCAGTGTGTGTTGTGGGGAAGCGTGTGGTGTGGCCAGTGGGGTCTTGTGTTGAATTTTTTTACTTATTTATTAGTGGTTATCTGGTCTTTTACACTCGACGGCAGCGAGAATGTACCCCGCAGGACAACGTGAGTGCCACCGCGCCGTCGGACCCCCGCGGGGGTCCGCGGAAAACCCCCGTAAACACTCTACCGAACCGTCCACGCGGATGTTCCTCGACGAGAGCGAGGCCTCGGCGGGCTCGTCGGTCCCGTCCGTTCACGGCGCACCGCGCACGCACGCACGCTCGCTCGCTCGTCCACACGGATCCCGAACGCTCGCTCTCCTGGTTCCCCCGATTCGGTCCCCCTCGTTCCGGAAATGTCGCGTGAAAAAAACGTCGCGACGCGCCCGTCCCGTGAGCGAAGACACGCCGAATGACCTCGGATGAACCTCGTTCAACAGGCACGCGTGTCGTCACTCACCCGCGACTCGACAGCCACGCGTTAGCTAATCCTGATCTAGCGTCTCTCTCTAGATTACGGCCTTATCTGCTGTACAAACAAAGAACTCGGCGTTTAGGCGTTTAGACGTTTAGAACGGTGGAGTAGGGAAGGCCCACTGACCTTTTCCTGCTCCATTATAAAATTGATGATTCTTTCGCTTGGATCTCTCCGCGTCCGAGATCCACGTTGCAGGTGGATAATTTTTACCGAGTTCAGGCGAGCCAGCTGTGTGTGTCACATGTTTCCGACATGAGTCACATTACTAGAAGATTGTCTCAAGCTAGAAGCATGGTTGGGAAGAGTTTGTTAAGCGTCGGAGCATTAGGAGAATGTATAGTAGTATAGTACACATACTTAAAAAATTGTGAACTGATTTAGTGACAGCTTGCTACATTATGATAACAGTGTATAATCTGTTATAAATCTCTGGCGGCCCGCATTGATTTACTTCAGTCAGAAATAGACATTTAGACACCAGTTTTATTTTTTAAATACAAGCTGCGTCTATAAGCATATTGTTATGATACTATTTTACTTGTCGAAATAGGAAACTGGTCAACATAAGTTATCAGAGTCATTAGTCGACAAATGAGATACGTGATTCCTTATGTCGAATGGGCAGATTATAGAATTTCTAGAGATTTGAGAACCGTTTTTTTCCGATAGCCAATCAGACATCTGAGAAATTGTCATATGACAGATGAAGTATATTAGCTTAAGAATATTATTTCATTTGTCATATGACAATTTTTTTAAACGTGTTGATTAGTTACAGAATAGAGAATTTCTAGAGGCTCGAAGACTTCTTCATTAGTCAATCGACACATTGAAAAATTTGTTATATGACAAATGAAAGTGTTCTTAGCTTGCCTACTACAATCTTATCTCAATTTAAACAATAAAGTTTTTAGTCATCAGCACATTATTTACTTGAAATGTTTTAAAATTATTATGTCAATATATCAAGAATAATTATTATGAAAGAATTTATTAATAACGAGTTAAAAAAATGTTTTTTTAAAAATTTGTATTGGGGTATGCCTTCTAATGCATGAATAACATTTCTTTAATGAAATATTTTCGTAAAATCTTATATTTTATTAGTATTGTGATTTTTAAAAGATTTGTAATTAAAGACGTTTCTCGTGTAGGCATAATGCAAATTTATAAACAAATCGATAAATGCATTTTTTATCAGAAGTTTTTTTTATCAGATATTGAAAGCTATATTTTAGCAGCAAGATTTTAATATTTGAATAAATCATTGAACATACAAACATTGAATATTATAGCAACAAAATACTGGAATATAAATAATATAATAAAATAAGTAACACAGATACAACAATAGAAATGTTAGTATGTACTCAATATTAATATTGAGAATATAATTTAATAGCATTAGTATACTACAATTTAATTGTGTTTGTTTATTTTGATATGATATTGAAATAATGGCAAATTATGTTTATATGTACTATACATATATGACATTTTTACGAATGTTGGAACATATCATTTGTTTAAGATAGCAAAATGATGTTATTGAAAGTGTATCTTGTTAAATATGTTCAGCGATGTTTTTCTGCATTTTGTTGCAGTCACTGTTGTAAAAAAAGAAATGGAAGATAATGTAATCTGATAACTTTGACTTAAAGTTTCTTCTTAAGCGTTAATACTCTCAGTTCATTGAATAATTGCTTGATGCAATATATTGCAAACAATACAATTGCACGTGAAAATTTGTTGCTATATATTTTGATAATATATTGAGGGCACATAAACAGAAATAAAGAATGAATAGTGCAAGTGTGTAATGTCATTTTTAATTCCATGTAGACAAAATATAAAATTGATACTGATCTCTTGATAAATATTTTATTTTATTTCTACAGCCCCCCCACCCGGACCCTCAACTAGTGGCGGTTCTGTTGGGACAGCAGGAGTTGCGGCGAGTAGTGTCGCGGCTCCTAGCAATATGGGGCTTGTTCCCGCACAACAGGCACACACTCCTCCTCAACCTACAGAACTGCCAAGTAAGTATATTTAATTTTAATTCTGATATATAGATAAAAAAATTGATGAAAAATTAATTTTGTACAAACAATTTAATATTCTTTGCAGTGTTTACGTGCCCTCGAAGACCAAACATAGGACGAGAAGGTAGACCGATCGGTTTGAGAGCTAATCATTTTCAAATTAGTATGCCACGTGGCTATGTACATCACTATGACATTAGCATACAACCTGATAAATGTCCTCGGAAAGTTAATAGAGAAATTGTAGAAACGATGGTTCATGCATATACTAAAATATTTCAATCTCGTAAGCCTGTGTTTGACGGCAGAAATAACTTGTACACAAGGGACCCCTTGCCTATCGGGCATGATAAAGTAGAATTAGAGGTAAGTTATATGTACTATTTTCGAGAAATCTCCAAAATATATGATTTATAATTATATTTATAATCGTTTTTATAGGTAACACTGCCTGGTGAGGGAAAAGACAGAGTTTTCCGAGTGGTCATAAAGTGGCTGGCGCAGGTTTCGCTATTTGCTTTAGAAGAGGCTTTAGAAGGACGAACTAGACAAATTCCATATGACGCTGTTCTCGCTTTAGATGTTGTAATGAGGCATTTACCATCTATGACATACACTCCAGTAGGTAGATCGTTCTTTAGTACGCCAGAAGGATATTATCATCCGTTAGGCGGAGGCAGGGAAGTATGGTTTGGATTCCATCAATCGGTGAGACCGTCGCAATGGAAAATGATGTTGAATATCGACGGTAAGTGAAAGAAAAATTATCTACTTGTACTACGCTTTATTATGACCTTGTCGCTCATTTGCCTTCATTTCTATTCCAGTCTCTGCCACTGCCTTCTACAAAGCGCAGCCAGTTATAGAGTTCATGTGCGAAGTGTTGGACATCCGAGATATCAATGAACAGAGGAAACCGCTCACAGATTCTCAGAGAGTAAAATTTACCAAAGAAATCAAGGGTCTCAAGATTGAAATAACTCACTGCGGAGCTATGAAGCGAAAGTATAGAGTGTGCAATGTTACACGCAAACCAGCTCAAATGCAATCGTAAGCGTATATTGAAATTGTAATAGCACAAATTGTCAAACATAGGAAAATACATTATTATTAATTTGATTACAGATTTCCATTGCAACTGGAAAATGGACAAACAGTTGAGTGTACAGTTGCCAAATATTTCTTAGATAAGTACAAAATGAAGCTGCGCCACCCACATCTTCCTTGCTTGCAAGTCGGCCAAGAACATAAACACACATATTTACCGCTCGAGGTATATGCACAAAAATTTCGGATTTAGCTTATAGCTATCTGTCCCGAGCTTTCACTGAACATTCCTAATTATTTGACATTAGGTTTGCAATATTGTCGCCGGACAACGCTGCATTAAAAAGCTAACAGATATGCAGACCTCGACTATGATCAAAGCAACAGCGCGTTCCGCACCAGATCGTGAACGAGAAATTAACAATCTGGTTAGAAGAGCTGACTTTAACAATGATTCTTATGTACAAGAATTCGGATTGACTATTTCGAATAGTATGATGGAAGTCAGGGGTCGTGTCCTACCTCCGCCCAAACTGCAGTATGGAGGGCGCGTAAGTTCCCTCAGTGGACAGGTGAGAAACTTCCAACTGAATCAGTCAGGTCTAGCCGAATCACACATTTGCAGAGGCTAATAATTTTGATTATTTTTAGCAGGTCTAAATTTTCGTAGCGCCAAATATTTGATTATTAAATTATTAATTCTTAGATTCTCTACATGTAATGTACAAAGTAAAATTATTAGCTTTGAAGGATAAGATATATACGTTTATGCTAGTTATTATTGATTTTGATTTATTTAATCTTTATTTTATGTCTCGTATATAATAGCATGTACGATACTTGTACTTTGTAACTTAATTTATATTGCGATAATATTATAATATTGTCAACGTATGTATTTAGTTAATAAGATCACATTTGATATATATCGCTACACATGTGGCCAAAAGTTGTCAAATGAATGCATGGGTTCTAGACCTGGTTGATTTGATATCTGGGCTGTTAGTGTAACGAATATTCAAATTGTTATCGTGATAAATCGCAAGTGATAAATATAACGAGTATCGTTTTTTTTTTTTTGTACAGTAGTTATAGCTTACGGTTTACAAATGTAACTAATGTTACATTTGCAGTCCGATATCACTTGTAAAAGTTTGATGCTATCAGTATTTGCACCATGCGGCGTAATAATTTTTTATTTTATATGTATATATATCTAGTAGAAAAGATACATAAGAAACATATACATATTCCTTATATATCTTTTTTTTACTAGATTTAGAATTGTTTATTTCTGTTGCATAATATTAAACAAATTATATTAAATAAAATGAACGAGATAAGTTTATTTGTGTATAGAAATACTGATGCATTTATTATGATAATTTTGTATTATTTAAACATATTGTTTAAACACTCAATAATGTGTATCTCTTCCTAAAGACGAAGCAGCAGGCAATGCCTAATCAAGGCGTGTGGGATATGCGTGGCAAGCAGTTTTTCACTGGAGTGGAGATCAGAGTATGGGCGATCGCTTGTTTTGCGCCCCAGAGAACAGTACGAGAAGATGCGTTACGTTCATTTACAACGCAATTACAGAAAATTAGTAATGATGCTGGTATGCCCATAATTGGGCAGCCATGCTTTTGTAAATATGCTACTGGACCAGATCAAGTCGAACCCATGTTTCGATACTTGAAATCGACTTTCTCGCAGTTGCAGCTAGTTTGTGTTGTATTGCCAGGCAAAACTCCTGTATATGGTAATTATATATACTACATAAATATACATATAGATAGTAATATAGATTACAGGCGAAATTATTTGTCTTTGATCTATAAATCGCTCTGAGATAATCATTTGTAACTTTTATAAATTAAAATAAATAATTTGACCCTTTCTTTTTAGCTGAAGTGAAAAGAGTAGGAGACACGTTATTGGGCATGGCAACTCAGTGTGTACAAGCGAAAAACGTTAATAAGACATCGCCGCAAACATTATCCAATCTCTGTCTTAAAATAAATGTCAAATTAGGAGGAATCAATAGCATTCTAGTACCTAGCATAAGACCAAAAGTGTTTAACGAACCGGTTATATTCCTTGGAGCTGATGTGACTCATCCGCCGGCGGGAGACAACAAGAAACCCAGCATAGCTGCTGTAGTGGGCAGCATGGATGCCCATCCATCTCGATATGCAGCGACTGTTAGAGTTCAGCAGCATAGACAAGAGATTATCCAAGAACTCAGTTCGATGGTTAGGTGAGATAACTGAATTAATCAACAAGGAATTTTACAACAAGAGTTGGATAAATCTTTAAATCATGCTCTAAATCTATAGAGTAAAACAGATTAATTGTGATATCCGAATAAATGTGACATAAAAATTCTTTTTATTGATGAATTTTTCCTATAATAAATTTAATAATAATTATTTTAAATTATTAACAATCACTTTCTTAGTATCACTTATTAATTATATTAATATGAATACATTAAGAAAATTATCGTATTACTGGAAAATATTGTCGCATTTATTTTAGAGAGACTTTTTCATAATTTGTTTTGTTTCCTCTTTATTCTACCTTGCTTCAAACATTATCTAACGATCTTTTTTTCTTTCAAGGGAATTGCTTATAATGTTTTACAAGAGCACAGGCGGATATAAGCCGCATAGAATAATTCTGTATCGCGACGGCGTCTCCGAAGGCCAGTTTCTTACTGTTTTGCAACACGAATTGACTGCTATTCGCGAGGCGTGTCTTAAGCTCGAGATCGATTACAGACCTGGTATAACATTTATCGTGGTGCAGAAAAGACATCACACGCGTCTCTTCTGCGCGGACAAAAAGGAGCAAAGTGGTAAAAGTGGGAATATTCCGGCGGGTACGACTGTCGACGTATGTATAACTCATCCGACGGAATTTGACTTTTACCTCTGCAGTCACCAGGGTATCCAGGTAAATTTAACGTAATTCTCTATAAAAACGTGCTCCCATTGTCTGATGTCATGGTGTTCTAAATACGTTTATTGTTTCAGGGTACATCGAGACCGTCGCATTATCACGTTCTTTGGGATGATAATCACTTCGAAAGTGATGAATTACAGTGTCTCACGTACCAATTATGTCACACCTACGTCAGATGCACGAGATCCGTTAGTATACCAGCGCCGGCGTATTACGCTCATCTCGTAGCATTTCGAGCTAGATATCACCTGGTCGAAAAAGAGCACGATAGGTGAGTCAGATCGTCTTATTTTGTCGTATCGTCGCGATGAAGCAGTCGCGCGATGGCTAATTATATCTTATCACGATTTAATTTTAATTTTACAGCGGAGAAGGATCTCATCAGTCGGGCTGCAGTGAAGATAGAACACCGGGTGCAATGGCACGGGCGATCACAGTTCACGCCGACACGAAACGAGTTATGTACTTCGCATAATTCTTTTCTCGTGTCGAATTGAACCATCATCCGTCTCGGTGTTGTTATCCCTGTGAAGAAACGACTGTATATATTACGACTCCGTGAAGTGTAAGAAGCTTCGTCAGAGAGGCAGCCGGGATCGCAGCACGTTGCGTCACAAATTCTTGGACTATTTAACAGTTAGGGCAATTCAATCGATCAATTTTGTTGCGTACCTTCTGTCGGCCACTTTTTCTTTCCTTCTTTTCTCTTTTCTGTTCTTTACTTTCTTTTTTTTTAATTTTAAGTCTATATGACAGCTTTTTGTATACGTGGCACTGGATGTTTTATTTACATCTGTACAGAAAAGCGAATTTTTGATTGTCTTTATGAATTTGTAGAGTAAGTTTTTACGAGAGGTGCTTTTAATGCAGTTTATAAATCAGACTAAGGATGTTTTGCACGTTTGGGTAGGAAAGTCGTTTGCAGTCGAAGTAGTTGGAAAGTAAACTAAATGAGTTCTTTATAAAAATTATGCTTGGTAAGATCATAGAGGGAATTTCTCTCGACTTCTCAAATTAACTAACAAACTAAATATGTTTTAGTTGTATTACTGGGATACAATAGCACTTTTTGATTTAGTAATCACTCAATGAAATTTGTCTAGCATATTACGCTTATTTTTTTAGGGAACGTATTTTCCCTAGCATTTGTATGAAAAAGATGGGACAAAGAGACAAAAATGACCTGGAAAGAACCATGAATTATATAAATCGCTATTTGCGAGACTGTTATCTTGTTGCATGTGTGTATAGCTTTCATTTCGCGAGGAGTGAAACTTCATTCTGTAAATTCTGTAAATTTTAGACTTCTAATCATGCTGAAGTGATTGGCATAAAACGTGAATATCGGTTGACAATGATTGTATGTAATATCTTTAGGATCGTGAATCACGTCATATCCTATTGAATTATGACGCCAAAAAAGTAATGTCCAGAAATAACGCTATCTTTTATATAACGCACTTTTAATCAATCTAAATATTTCACTAGATCATTTTAAAGTAATCCTAAAGTATTCTTGAAAACCGATGGAACAACACCAACTCGTGTGTACACTTCGGCTGAGCAGCGTAGTAGATAAGAACGAACATAATCTTCGTACATAAAGACAGCTGTATGTAGTGGAAGTAGTCGAGGAGTGTTATGTAGAGCACGCGTTATTTATATGACTTCCAACATGATTTAATGGCTAGTGTCCATTTGAGAGAAATACCGTCAATCGCTTTCGATATAGTCATATTTTGATTAATCAATATGATTATAACGTATCATGGTTATTCTTATATTATTACTGTCTTTAACTCTATGATATGAGAATTACTCCCAGATAGACACTAAGCTTTAGGATCCAAATTTAGCGTAAGTAATTGAATTAACTATCGTTATTTTACTGTTGCTAAACGTTAGGATGTACATTTTATTCGTCTCACTTTAATTTAACCATACTGTTATCGTCTGCACGTTGCACAGCTCATAATCTATGCTTGCGTCAACTATTAATGACACTGCTGAACTAGGATACAACCTTGCCGAAGCAACTTTATCTGTGTTAAATGCCCTTTAAACCGTGGTGACCTGGTGGTTAGAAGTCATAAGAAAAAAAAAAAAGATCTGTGTTAAATATTTCACACGAGAATGCCGGGGATGAAAGTAAACGGATATCCGTGTCTGGTGTCCGAGATAAGCCGGGATATTATCTACTCAGATAAAAGGTGGCTATGAATAAGTCGAATTCACGTGGCGTTAGATACGAGCTGAAAACGAAATCTCGTCAGAGCATGCAAAAAAACAATGTCGGGTAAAAATAAATCGAACGTCGCGTCGATTTAACGCGAAATTATCCAAACGTCAAAGCTTAATCAATTGTAACACTAATCATGCTTTAGCATAATGAGTGAAGTAAAGTGTAAGATTAGTTGTAGGAGTATTATAAGAGTAAGATTTTTTTTATTAGTTTTGAAGGAATAATTATTTTTGCTTGATAATGCCAAACCATAGAAGTTTTTGTATTTTTACTCCAATAATTGCGACTCTTGTGCAAATCTATGTCCATCTGTTGGCACAATAATTAGTAATACTAAGCAAGCCTTGGAAGCATCGTACATAATAATATAATCCAGTCTATGGATAGGATCGTATATTAATAGAATCCTTATTCTACTAATATACGAGTAGAAATTATATATACTAATATAGAAATTTAATTATGTATCAATTGTCGCGTTAAATTATTGTGTATTATTAGAATCATTAATATATCAAGATCTCTTTTTCTAGAATCATTAATATACCAAGATTTCTACAATTATGCGTAGGAATTGAATTTCTACGTTATATAACCAGTCACGATCCATATATGTAAATCAGTATTAATAATAACAATGCTTATCGGGAGACAGAATATTCTTGGAAATTGTCCTTTCAAACCACCGATGGGGCAAAAGAGTGGAAGTGTTATTTTTGACTGTATTAATGATTCTAATGTTAGCTTTACAAATAATACAATGTTAACATGATATCGGAAAGTATCGGCAGAGGATCCCTTAATCTATTAGTAATATTTATTCTAGTTGTTAAAGTAAAGGATGGAAATTAAAAACGATTTCTTTTTCGGCGCACTCAAACTTTGAGCACCCGCGCCGTATAGAAGATCTGCAATGCGCTTTATCTGTTTGGAGACGATCGTATAGGGATAGTGTAGTTGGGATAGTGTAATCAGGACAACAGGAAGCAACGTATATCCATCGTATAGAAATAAGGAGAAAAGTAAAACAGAAGAAAAGAAAGATTATTATTCGCGTCGTTGAAGAGATGCATCTTATGGGAATGAAACGCCAACGTAATATATTATGGTTTGTCATCTTACGTAACTGTAACTGAGTGATATGAGCAAGTAGACGGATTATAAGGCCAATTACGAATGACTAATGAATTAGATTTTAAGACGAATCATGAATGAATAAGTTAGTTGCGGTAATATTATCGATAATATTATATTCCAGTGAATACCAAAACGAGACTGGGTCTGTTGCAAGATTTAATTGACTCGAAGTTTCAGTCGAGTGCATTAATAGCACAGGATGAGCATAGCAACATTCAGCGTTCGGAGTAACACTTCCATCAGCTTGCATTCAGCTAATACTTAAGTATTTTGTATCTGTAATTAATTGATATTTCATGGACGACGCGAGGAACGAAATGAATAACGTATTGCAAAGCGAGCGCGAGCGTACTGCAGGTTTATTAATGCACTCTTCTCTCTATGACATTCTTCATGTATGTATCTCTGTGTTTTATCTTCTCGTGTTCTACGCGAGCGAGAACTTCTGCTCGAAATTCTGCTGCGCCTGAACAAAAAAAAAATGAAACAGGACTAGAAGAAGACTAGTCCCTCTCATTTGTAAATACATTACGATATAATTTATTCTGCAGATGATCTCTTTTTCGGCAATGATTCGCAAATAACACAACATTTTATAGCAAGATGCGAGATTAACGAAATAAGAACGTATTTTATTGCGCAAGATGTTTTACAATTTTTTTTCTTAATGGCAGATCGCTCAACGATTATAAGGTTGAGCTTTTTTTAATGGATGTTGAATTAGGAGGCCATTAAGCGTCGCAACTTTACTCGATGTTTTCACAATTGCGCTTTTCTGCTAAACATAAGAAACATAAGAAAGATATTTTTATCATTCATTTAGCTTGATCTGCTACTTTAGCTTTTAATGTTCAACTGTTTTAGACAACTGTAAGCCTTAGCGAAAGCCTTTGGTAAACTACAGATTTGCTAGAGAATTCGCAATTTGTGACGATTAATATTCGAACTCTTTGAGCGTGTATAAAAATGAAAAACTGAAGCCAATGAAGCAGAAATGAAAGAATGAAGATTGTTCAACAAACTTCTAGAAGAGAAGCTTAATAGCACGCAATTATGATAATGATAATGAGCCGATAACGATAATGAGAACGATAATGTTAAGGAGATGATGATGATGAGAATGAAATAAAGTTTAGCGTAAGATAAATGAGATACTCGCGATTGGACGGGCCTCCTATAGATACATGGTCCGCCTTGCTGTTTGAGCGTTTAGCATGAGACACGATCGTGTCTTGCGATAATTTATATTTGTATATCTACATATATATATAAACACACACGCGCATACACAAATTATAATATAATTATGGTACCTTGTAAAAATCTACATGTCGTCTGCACATTAAAATAGTTAGCTATATAGGGTCTTGAAAAGTCGAGTGCATCTACTTTCGAGATCTCAGTGTCCCAAACTCGTGGTGTAAAATGCAAATCAGACAAGTGTGCGCAGCTAGCAGTTAAACGATTGTGCGATATTAACACGCAAATTTTTTATTACCGCGGTGATATAAATCTATAAAGTCATTTTAAATTTCGTCTCGCCTGTGCGTGTGAATTCTTTTTTTTTTTCATTAACAAGAAATTGATGCAATGTATTGAGATGAATGGACTGAACACGTAGAGAGTGTCCTCTTTTCAAAGATTTTCGTTTTGTTTGGGGGACGTGCGCATCGAGAGTGGAAGATACCGAAACTCTTCAAGCTTTCCCATTAAATTCTAGCTCCTCAAAGGAGCTAAGGTGTCGAAGGAAGAAATCTTTAGCTTCTTAAGGATATGCACTGTTTATAGCGTAAGAACGTTACTACTTAAGGCGTGTGCGGAAATGCAGATTTCAAATTGTCAGCTTTAAGAGTGCTAGCGGATCAATAGTGGCGTTTCACGACGCGTACGTGACGACAGCAAGCGATATTAGCGTTAGGTATATATATAGCCCTTAGGAGTTCTAGTTTTGTCTTCTAATTTCTAAGTGTGAGCGTAAGCTGTTACTGAGTATGCATACTGCACGGGTATGTTATACGGACGGGTGTCACTCTGAGGAGGGAAACTTCGCGAGAGAAGACATAGCAATGCAACGTATGGACGACGTAGTAATTTAGTATTGTAACGCTTTATAGACCAATAGACACAGTTCCGCGATGAGGAACGATTTTGGTCGAATTTCGAGCGTCTCAATCCGGCGGGCGCGCGCTTTTCTTCTGTCCCGTTTCTTCTGTTATCATTTAATTGTCGTTAAATTAGGAAATGGCAAAGAGGAATGACTCGCACACTCCGTGTTTATATTTAATTCCGTCGATCGATTTTCCGCAAGTAGTTGGTAGCGTCTTCTTTTTTTTTTTTTCTAAGTGAGCAAAAATGGGAAATGAACGATAGATCTCGTCGCTCTGTCGAGAATATAATGGCGACACACTTTAACCGGGATTGCGTTTCGATAAATCTAATTCGACGGATGTTTAACATTTCCATTGCGATCGTATCAATCGTCTGTTAATCCACGACTGCGTCTGTTGTCCACGACTGCGTTCCACCTACAACTCGAAATCCCGATTTAAATGATGTAATAACAGCGAAAGAGCTGGATCTCTGAGAAATGCGATTCTTTTTTTATTGTTGAATAAAATACACGTAAGAAAGTTCATATTAAAACTGCCGAGTATACCATTCTTTATTAGAGATTTGCCGCTTCTTTTTCACATTGACACGCGGCGAAATTTGGTCGTTTTATTGTCAATCGCATAACATTGCATTGTCCTGCGTGTTTCTATTCACATTTTTCAAATTATCTATTTCGCAGACATTGTCAGTATTAAAATAAAAATATTCGTAGCTTTTTTACGTAAAGAAAGAAGACGATTTTTTATATAATCACGCTTGTTTCTGCAAAGGTTCAGCTTCTCGAATGAATAAAGTATTGTCCGATCCAGCGCAAAGTAAACGTTAAGAATAAACATTCCCTCTCTGATAGACGCGGTATATAGTATCGTGGATTAACATTGAACGATATTGCCAAATTCCAACATTTTACATCCAGGTCGGATGATTAATAAGATTATAATTAATTAATCTCGTTGCTCTTTTTTGAGCCAAAGGTAAAACGGGAGCGAGAAAGAGCAGGAAATGTGAGCCATTATATTTCGCGACAAGAAGAGCATGCATGGAATCGTTCCTATAAACATTAGCGAAAGACAACCGAGGTTATCACAAGGCGAAAGAGATGCAGAAAATTGACTGACGATCTCTGTCTCCGATGGCCTGGATGCCACTCTCTTTTGAAGAGTTTAGAGAATCAAATATAATTGTATAATTATAAAATAAGAAAAATTATAATTAATGTAATTTGGTAAATGTGATTCTTTTAACGCGAAGTTTTTTCGCGTTAAGAGAATATTTTGAAAGATAATTCCACATTTTTAGATTGATTACCACTTGCAACTCTCAAGCCCTTCGAGAACCGGACTTGGTCGTTGCACCGAACAGCTCCAGTTAAATTACGCTAATGTTTATGGCAACAGCCTGTTTACAATATCAATGCATTAAGAAGCCAGCGATATCCCACCGTTATAAAGAGAAAAAACACCTACATAGAGACTTTCTGTATCTACAAGTGCCTGGCGCTTCGTCCGCGCGTATTTGACGTCTGCAAATAATACTGTTCAACGCAAGTAACGACTTTCGAAATTCTAAAAGGGAGAACTATAAGAGCGAGAGAGAGCGAGCGAGAGAGACAGAGAGAGCGAGAGCGAGAGCGAAAGGGATAGGTGATTGTAGATAAGTATCGAGAAGCGCTGTCGATAATAATTAATTAATTAAATCTAGACTGGCGTAAGTCTGGATGGATAGGTACTTGTTAAGGAGCGAGGGGATGCTACGGAAATAGCGAAAGTCGGCGAGTTTTTCCCAACTGACCGCGCCCTGAAAGTATAAACATAAATTATAGATATCTGTTGGAATATTACGTCATGCCTCATCAAATATTAGGATTAATATTAGGTGTAAAAATGATATATATATACATATATAATACACATATATATGTATATATATGTATGTAAAAAAATAAATATATATTGTGTACGAAATATATGACATATATTTATGAATGTCGGACGAGTATAAGTTTTGAGTAAACTATCAACCTGATAATATGTGTCGTACATGATCATTGATTCATTAATTAGCTCATTTCGCGCTATGCACAACACATGTATAGCATCGGTATCGTTAAATATCGGTAATGATAGTTCATTTAAAAAATATTTATGGCGATGCAAAATCGGGAAGCGAGACGGAAAATCTTAAAGCCAGGCAGCGCGTTGCGAGCAATTATGAGCCCTTCTGTATATCGTATTATTCGTATTAAATGAATTATGGAATATTTGTTATTGAGCAATGCGAACGAAAGGGGGTAGACAATAGTCGGAAGTGATCACAGTTCGCTTGAATGATTGTTGATCGTCTCGGACAATAATTTCGTTCTGATGCTGCGAACTTCCTTCGAACTCGCGAGATTCTTCAAAGAGGTTTTACTCTGAAAATCCTAGAAATTCAATAATCGACTTCCCTAACGTGTATAAATAAAATTTAGCATTAATATATAATAAATATAAATATAAAAAGGGAAAAAAGTTTTATATAAATCGTATTTTTAAAGAGACTAATTATTTTATCTTAAAATCGCCGAGTTGTACAGATTAAGGGGGGGGGGGGGGCACGGAATTAAATAACTCGCTGATTCGTTTACATTGCTCGATATCTGACGCTACAAAGTCAGCCGGCAGAACGAAGAACACCACCGCAACCACAAGTCCTGTAAACTGCGCATCTTAATAAATTAATAATGTAAGCCTCCTTATGAATCTTCGATCGTCGGTCGAGTAATGCAGGTGCTGCGAAATGTCCATTCTCTCGCTTTATTGAGATCAGTGCAATTTTGATGGTTGCATCTGTCGAAACTTGCGCGATATCAATTTCTGGTCTAATGTCTGCCGTAACATTTCGATCTCGGTACAACTAAGCTTTACTTTTAAATTTAAATTTATCAGATGTTTATAGTTTTTTATTACTTTTGTCGTTATCGTATTTTGTGTAGGAATTGAAATCACTGTCATACATTTCCGCGAGAGGAAATCGTGGTATTATCTAACTGTCGATATAATAATAATTATAATAATTATATTCATGGATTTTAATGGTGTATTATCTTAAAAGATCTATACGAGCAATTTAGAACTTGTATACGCGTTATTCCTTGAAGCAAATGCATCTTATCTTACACATCTCTCAGACGATCAGATTTTTATGTCGCTGAAAATGATTGTTGAGTTTTGGCTTCGTTAATTAAATTATATTTTATAAATAATATGTTTCAGCTTTTCTCTGAATTTTTATAAAGTATTCGACTGTCATGTTTATGTTTACTATGCTCGCTAATTACATCTGCATTACGAGTCGGTCGACGATCAGTTCGTCTGGGAATGCCGGGGATCATGATCGATCACATCCGTGTGATCTCTAAACACACTTCTGAAGATAAGGCGAGTGCTATACAATACCACATGCGTGATATATTAACAGTGCATAAATTTACTTACCATGAATAACTTACACGACTATATTCTATGAGATTAAGGTACGGGAGGTCGTATGAGCAAAAGTCCGCTCGTGTAAAAGAAAAAAAACGGAGCGGATCGTTTTGTGTATATAACATAACAAAATACATCATCGAAGTTCAAAGCAAGGCAAAGGGCTGAATTTTAAGACTTCGTGTAGAATTTTAAGGGAAGTTACGTTATATATAAGACAATATTTTGTGTAACACAGACGTTGACGGGCTTTCCGAATCGTTTTTCTGTAAAGTAGCTCTCGAACCATCAATATTTCTTGTCGATATACTCATTCTATTAAACTTATGCCTCTCACACGACTTCACCTATTTTTTAATTCGGCTCACTTTTTTTAAAGAAGTAGGTATATATTTACAATCTAAAAAATCAAGTCTTGTAAAATGTCATTGTATTTTATGCATCAAATTTATGTATTAAACATTTAATGTAGAGTGCTGTTTTCTTATTTTAATATATAAGAAATTCACAAAAATGAATGTAATAAAATTAGAAAAAGATCTTGAATAAAACAAACGTTAGAGATTTACTATCCAGCATTCTCAACTTATGTAATTGCAAAATCTTGAAAGAAGATCTGCATATACAAGCGTCCAAAAAATATTTTAAAATTATCTAAAAGACGTTTTAATGCATAAGACTGATCAATTAGATCTTTGAGTTATTTTCCTCAGAGGAGATTCTAAGTATTCTAACTGATGCCGGCAGGAGTCGGTGCTTTATTTGGTTCCCCCAAGTACAGGACTCTGCTCTCGACTCTGCTAGACGTCAGTTATTAACAGACGTCACGGAGTATTGATAACAAAATATTGATCGTTTTACAGAGCGCTGATAAAAGTGACGCTTCTTGTCACCGCAAATGCAATGGACGAGGGTGAAATCCGACGATGAGAAATCCGGAAGAGGCGACGATCGACGATGCGAAATGCCTTCGTCTCGCGATTTCACGCCTCGTCGATCTATAGTCAGTTTTATGTAACGAGGAGAGAGAGAGAGAGGAGAGCGATCGTGTTAATTGCGCGAAAGGATCTATGCAGTAGTACGTTTCCGACAACTTGGGCACCAGGCTCGGTCAGCGAGTTAACTCCGCCTAACTAAACCCTCTTTTGTCGTTGTTGTCGAATCTCGTTGCATACATTATAATCGTGGCTGTATATATCTATACCTATTTAAAAAATTTATTATTATTATTATTTTAAAAAAGGCCGGAAAATTGTTAACCGGAGTTAATTAACACGGACCGTTGACTCTTTTAAGTTAACTGTTCCGCGCGTACCGTGGAGATAATTCGCGATTAAGAAGAAAGAATAAGAGAGATAATCACACGCGCCTGATGCTGGAAGTAGATAACGCGACGATAAATTATGCCAATTAAACGGAGCGAAAGTTTTTGTAAATTATTTTGAAAATGTAGAAGCTGTAACACGCGCACTCATGTTGACTCAGCCGAGTTAACTGAAAAACGAAAAAGTATGCCATATATATATATATAAATATAGATAATTAAATGCGATTCTCGAATGTAATCAAAGGCATCATTGAAAGTTAATAGAGGGGGAAGAGAATTCGATTCATTGGTACACGCTGAAGAGGATATACAAAATATCGTAATCTTGTATGATAATTCGTACAGCAAGATCGGCTCAAAGAAGAAAATATCTACGCTCTAGATTAGTATATATAATGTCGCGACACGTTAGTTTTAGCGATTACGAGTTTCATCGCGGTTTTCAAGAGCGTTACTCATATTGTACATAAATTATTTACGTATACATATATATATATACATATATATATACACACTTATGCCCATCATTGAATAATACCTCGACTGACTTTGTCCTTTGAACATTATGTGTGTTTAATATAATGCAGACAATTCCATGTCAGTCATGAATTATCAAATAAATCGGACGTCTCCGTGCTTTGCATGTCGCTCTAAAACTGATTGTGATGAAGAAGTAATGAGAGAGTAGCGCATGAGGAGAAATGATCATACAGAGTGCAGAATACGGAGACTCGACTGTAACATGTATCGCAGTGTACGGGTTTTAATCTTACTTTTTAGTCTCTTTATCGGGTCTTAATTATGTATTATAGATTTTCTAGATCATAAAGAAAATACTTAGTCACGTAAGATTTATTATGGGTGGTATAGATTTAATGAGATCTTAAATAAACTTCGAAAAAAAATATCTGTCATTGGTTTGTCTCCGTTATCGGCTTTTCTCTTTTTTACCTTATACTTGTGTGCATGAAAAATATGCTGTGATATGAAGATCATCGCTTTTCATCGTAATATATACTTACTATTTAAAATAATTTTATATATGTATAGTAAGATTTCTTGTTTAATTTTCAATTTTTTAAATTTCTAATTTTTAATCTCAAACCAAAATTTAAATTTTAAATCTTATGGTTATTTTAACTTTAATTTAAAAAATAGGGTGACCATTGTTGGCGGTTTCTAGGCCCTTTTCCATACGTTTCAAATATATACATATACAATATACATATACATATATGTATATTATAATTAAAATAAATAATTTTCTTCAATGTGAAAAGAAAAAGAGGAAAGATGAACCGTGCAAGAAGTTCAGCTAAAAAGAATAGGCCTAATAATTCAAAGAAGACAATAATTTGTATCAAGAACATTATATATTTTACTTAGTACCAGGGACCCGGACCGAATCGAAACCGAAAACCGTTCCATAACCCTTTCTTTAGTTGGACCGAAACCGTAAACCGTATGAAATTCTATAAAGTTTGTAACACCGGAACCATAACCGAAACCAATATAATTATTTTCGGTTTACGGTTTTTTTCGGTTCTTTTTCCGGTTCTTAATCAGGACGTTTCCGGACATTTGCGGCAAACTTAAAGGGGTGCTAGATCTTGGTAAATTGAACAATTATTTTTGTTATAGGTAACCCGTGTCCGGTGACGCCTCCTTAAAACGCTAGGGTCGTTCTTAGCCTTGTTGAAGGCTGTTTGATAATTCTGTATGGTTAGATTAGAATTTAAACAATCACGTTTTTTAATTTTATTTTGTTCATTAAATTAGAATAATCGCCATAACGGCCCAAAAACTCGGATCTTAATAGCCTATATCAGTCAATGAAGACATATTATTTTTTATTTTTTTCCTTGGCAGCTTTAACGTATTTAAAATTTTAAATACCTCGGTAAAATTCGCTTTTGTCATTTGACGTGATCTGACGCATGCGTGAAAGATTTTTCTACGTGGCAATTGGGAATTGGGCAGAATTGGGATTTGGGAATTTGAGATAGATTTGGGACATTCAGGAGCATAACCGCTCACTGAGTGCTTAGTGAGCTCTTGCATCTGATAGGCGTAAATTTTTAGATCTAAAGGAATATCCCAATCAGATGCAAGAGCTCACTGAGCGCTCAGTGAGCAGTTGCGCTCCTGAATGCGCCCAATGGTGCGGAAGTTCCCCCAGTCCCCACGCGCCCCACAGAGTACAGACGCACAACGGCTTTCCGCTTCCGGTTATCGCATGTATTGGCGTCTTCATGCTCACGTAGGCATTGCAGTCTTAATTAAAAGAAAGGTCAGTATGCGTAATAATGTGGCATATCGTAACTAAAAAAAGAGACCAAGAAGTTTTATGATCTGATATTTTATCTACTCGATTGACTCCTCACTCAATTTTGCATTAACGCAATGTATGCTACGATCTAACCTCTAACCTATTCCTGGCTGGATTACTTTGCCGGAAGAGAAAAGATTGAGTGGATCAATTAAAGTGGTATTTAATTTCATTAAAAGAAATTGATAAAGTTACTTAATTTTAATTTGGAAATTGTAGTCATTAAATATAGTCACAAATATTTATGTGTTGTATAACCAAATAGACGACCGGTGAAAGATAAGCAAAAGAGGTCACTTTGCCGGCTTATTTTTTTATAAACTTTTCTAACTTAACATTTTTTATTTAAAGAATACGAAGTTAGGTCTAATTGTGCTCATGTTAACATTTATTATGATTACCAGGTAATATGGAGTCAGCGTCAGCCTTCTCGGTATATGCAGCAAAACGTAAGAACACAGAGCTGTTGCTGAGCGGAAAGAAAAAGAAACGGAATTTGCAGAAAGCTTCTACTAAAAAGAGCAGAAAGCAGAAAGATGTTAAACAAGTGGAAAGGGCAAACCAACAGATGGGACGCAAAGGTACCTTGAATACTTATGCGAAGAACAAAGTCAGCGTTGCTAAAAGGACTGTTTAATAACTTAAATGTAACTCTTTGTCTGTTGCAGAAAGTAAAAAATCAAAAGAATTGAACGATGTCAATGGAATAAAGTCAAGCAAGATAAATAACGTCCGAAATATGGATAAAAAATTGAAATTAAAAGCAATGAAGGAACGGAGAAAGAAATGTAAAAAGAATACCGTCAATAAAGAAGCTATTCAGATGATTGACAAGGTATTGACAAGGAATACTGAAACAGAAAGCAGTGAGAGCGATTCAAATGATACAAATTGTCCTTCAAATCCTTCAAGTAATGCAAGTAATGAGACAAATAAAGTTTGGGCAATCCCTAATCGCAATCCTATCCAATTAAGTCGAGGATTATTCCGGTACCTGTTATGGCCCATAAGTGTAGAAACCTTCCTCAAGTAAGTTGAAATCGATAATTACATACGTTTTATTGTGCATTAATGTTGATTTTTTTATTTAAATCAGAGATAATTGGGAAAAAACTCCGCTGTATGTGAAAAGGAATAAGCCTGATTACTATGACCTATATCCTCTATCGACGCCTATATTGGACCAAGTGTTGAGAGATAATCATGTCCTGTACGGTAAAAATATTGACATAACATCCTATTCTAATGGGGTGAGAGAGACTCACAACCCTGCCGGTCGCGCTTTTCCGACCGTGGTTTGGGACTTTTATGAGAATAAATGCTCCGTGAGGATGTTAAATCCTCAAATATTTATACCCGCGATACACGCGTTGTGTGGTAAGAGATAGCAATGCAGTTATATTCTTACAATTTTTTAGAATTTTTTTTAAATTTGTAACTTATTTCTTTTTAAATTGTAACTTATTTCGCAGCTAACCTTCAGGAGCACTTCGGCTGCTTTGTTGGCGCCAATGTATATCTCACGCCACCTTATAGCCAAGGTTTCGCGCCTCATTACGACGATGTAGAAACATTTATACTCCAAATCGAGGGTCAAAAGAAGTGGAAGCTGTACAAGCCACTTAATGAGAACGAATATTTACCGAGATACTCTTCTAGGAATTTTAAGCAGTCAGAGATCGGAAAGCCTATACTGGACACAATTATCAAAGCCGGGGAGTTTTTGTATCTACCGCGGGGAACCATCCATGAAGCAATGACTCTTGATACTCACAGCTTGCACATCACATTAAGTGTGTATCAAAAGAACAGTTGGGTCGACTTGCTTGAGAAAGAGCTTCCACAGGCTCTGAAGCGAGCTGCCGAAAACGAATACCACTTTCGTAAGGGGCTGCCCCCGGATTACTGGAAGTATGCCGGAATTGCGCACGATGCGAATGATCGAAAGGATTTTTTAAAGAAAAATATTAAGTGTTTGATTGAGCGGCTGCAAGACCATATTGATATTGATAACGCGGTCGATTTGATGGCCAAGGATCACATCCACGATTTTCTGCCCCCTTATCCGCTTAAGGAGGAACGGAGGTGCACAGTGGCGGAAGACGGTGAGATTATGACCGACGACGGACTTGTCAAGAACCACGCGAAAATAAAATCTAAGACAAGGATACGATTGATAAGATCGCATTGCATAAGGTGAGTTAATTATGTGTATAGTGAGTTAATTTCTAATTCATTCTGAAAAGCGAGTTTTTAAGATGGGGCGATAACTGTTTTACTGTATTATTAGGTTAATAAAAGAAGACGCACAGTATAGGTTATATTATTCTACCGAAAATTCGAAAGAATATCATGAATATGATCCGAACTATTTGGAAGTTGACGAAATATATGTGCCTGCAATTAAGAAAATTATACAATCCTATCCTAATTATATATCTGTGAAGGAACTGCCAATAGAAAAGAAAAACGAGAAGGTAATGAAGCATATATTGTTTGCGATATCTTATTAAATGTTGTGCGTACGATGTTATCTTGCTATTAATATAACTGAATTATATTGATATTATAGATTCAAATAGTGAAAGATCTCTGGGAAAAGGGTTTAATCATAACGGAGGAGCCTCTATGCGGACCTACAAATTAATTTTTATAAGAAGAATAAATAAGCCAAAAGCCAGAACTATACAAAGCTGTTCATACAAATGTCTACAACATATATGTTACATAGGTAATTTATTTGCTCCGAAAATAAAGTTTTGATTCTGCATTCGCACGAAATGGATAATAGCAATATATTATAGCACAAAGCCATAAATATTTGACGCATTTATATTTGACGAATGTTTGGCGAGTTAAGGGGGGAAACCCATTCGTCGGGTCAAAAAATGCATGATTTTTAGGAATTTTTTTTATAATGACTCCAAACGCTTTGAAATTTTTATGACATTGTAACATATAATTGAAGATTACAAAATAATTTTTTTGTGCAAAAATATTGCAATTTAATATAAAAATGGCGGTCATTTACATCTCGCCTCGCTAATCACTGTGTGCAGGATAGCGTCCTTAATTTTTATCTGAAACCAAAAAACCAAAGTTCATTTTAAAGCTTAGGATAGTAGCTTCGATATGACATTGAGATATTTCAAAAAAAAATTGCAATTGCATGTTTTTTCACAGTTTATGTATTTTTTGCATAAAAAATGACATTAAAATGTCAAAAAAAACGTTAAAAAAATTTTTTTTTAAAAATCAGAAAATGTCATATTCAAGAGAATTTAATTATCTTTAAAATGAGCCGTAATAGAGTCCAATCGGTTCAGCAGAATTTTTTCAATTGTGCACACAAATCAAAAAAACACGTTTCGAGAAAAACGCGTTTAAAGTTTTTGAAGGTAATACAGGGTGCGGCTCGCCCGGCTCGTCTACAAGCTGTAACTTCGTAAATACTTTAGATATCGACTTGAAATTTTCAGGGGATATTCTTGAATAGTTTAGCAATCGATTAAGACTATTTCCAAAAAATCGATTTTTTGGACCCGACGAATGGGTTTCCCCCCTTAACGCATTGTCTGAAGCCGGCTTTACATTATTACATAGAAAATTGTGTACAATAGTTCTGTGACACGAATATCACTGAATATCAGTAGTATAATATCGACAGTTTATTTCTATTTTGTAATTCGTATTAGCTCTTTCAATATATTTTACATTTTATAATCTCTTTTCTTTGTGTGTGTGTGTGTGTGTGTGTATACATATACGATGGTTTTTAATTATCATAATAACCAGATAAATCTAGATTTTTGAAATTTTGCGACATAAAGGTTATACAATATACATATTTTTATTCATGTCATTACTTTTATTATTTCATTGCGATCTTATACCGAGCCGTTTTTTACTTTCTGTTTTTTATTTCCTATTTCAATATTTTTTGTTAATGCTGTTTGAATAGTTTTTTGCTAAGATTCCTTTCACTTCTTCCATTTCTTCATCACTTTTAAATTTAAGTACATTTCACAAAATATTGACATATAATTAAAGACCACCATCAGATTCAAGGTCGTGTTTATATCTAAAATCTTCCGTTCCGATTCTGAGCTTGGTGCGTTTTTCTTGTGCGACATGATCCCTTTGTCTTCCCATCACATACTCGACATATTCTAAATATCCGTCGTTGTTTAAATCATCCTCTTCCAACACTTTATCTATTAGCCCTAAAGCAAGATAGAAGTTAGATAATTTTATCGCATACTTAAAAAAGAATCGGCATAGTGTACAAGTGTATATGTATATATCTTTTCCATATACTAAATTTCATTTAGACGTACCTACAATCCAGTCTTGATCCGATTGTATCGTATCTTCCTCGTCATTCTCGTGCAAAGTATGTTGAAGAGCGTGAAGAATTTCTAATCCGTCTAACTTTGTATTATTGTCGACATCGTGAATCCTAAAATTACGAAATTATATTAGCAATACGTGAACGGCTTGATAAACATGGATAAACGAGACGAGCTCTGATGTCTCAAACGTACTGAAAATAGTGGAACTCTATTTCTTGTTCAGTCATTTTCGAAAAGTCGAGTTGATCGGCCATGGAACCCATATCTTCCTTCAGATGTCTAAAATCGTCGAGATAAAGTCACGTAATTATATTTATGTGAATATTAAATTGGGGATGTATTTTTAAAATTATTGATACGCTAAAATGTTTTACATACATATAAATGTATGAAGGAATTAATTATTATAAAGCAGCAAGTTTATTTAAGAGAACTAGTTATTTTGCTTAATTTGTCTCTCACGTTGCATCGTGAAGGAGCTCGGCGTCCTGCGTCAATTTCACGTCGTTTTGCGGTGTGTAATGATGATGGGACACGCTGCTCCTTGGATGATGGGGTCCACGAAAGTGGCCGGTCGCTAGGCCGAGGCAAAAGCTGATTAAAAATATTGTCCCCATTTCGCTATCTGAAACAAATTGTCGTCGACGATGATATTTCACCCTCTGTTACCATTAAGTAAACGTTTTGGAGAAACTTAACGATATGATAATTAGTCTCACGTGAACTTTCGAACGAGTTTAAGTTGAAATAAGATATTAGTTTGAGAATTGCATTTCGCGGTGGTTTGTACACGATCGGGTGTGTCGTGCGTGCAATTCGGAAAGAGTGGTGACTGCCGGGGGGCGCGTCTCCACTCCGCGACATTCCGAGCGGTGCCCATCGACAATGGGACCTGCTGGGACATGTTCATCGGGTGTGTTCGCCGTGTGTGGAGTGCCCGCTTCTTCCGAGGGTCGAACACCCCGTCGGCCAGCGACAGATGGGCGGTAGAGGGGGTCCACGGTAATTATTATGCGATTACCCACAAGCCCATTGATTTAGATTGGACCCCAGGGGGGCGAGCTGCGCGATCGCGGGCCCATCCCGATTTGTTACAAGACCAGGCTCGAAAGTGCGCTCGACGTGGTACATTCAGCGAGATTTCCGTGCCCTTAAGACGGTTCAGTTCGCGATATTTCTTTTATTTTAGTGTTTATTCGAGAATTACGAACAATAGAAGATTCTTCACTCTCCGCGTTTTATGCATTATGAAGAATAATATTTAAATTATTTCTCGTTAATAAAAAAATACTTATTCGTCACGAAGAAAACTATTGAAGCTATAGTCGTTACAATACTCGCAATTGTTCTTATTCGACGTGGTTTGGAAAAAAAAGCAGAGACGAAGGGGACAACTACCGATGTATGTAGGTGTTAAAAGACACACGAGGCCGACACGAATACGGGGTACTTAGGAATCAATTTTATATAGGCTTACGGTGATCTCGAAGCGAGAATGCATATGTTAAGGGAAGAGCGGGGGAGTCCCCCGGGGGTTTTCGATGCGCGAGCGGACCCGAGGGGGGTCTCGACGCACCCCAATTCCGCGCCCGCTTCTATTTCTCTCTCTCTCTTTCTCTCTGGGTGTCGAAATCTATAAATAATTTATATCATTTGGTCCATTCACGACGGGAGAGCCCATATGTACCTGTGTCGCCTTACAGGGGACCTGCGCCCACTCGAGATTCTCCTCCCCCGATCGTCGGGATCGGCGACGATCTCCCGTTTATTTTACTCGGTATATGTAACGGGTGCACGAGTGAGCTTACAGATTTGATGCTAATCGATCAGTTTTGAAGCGAGATTGGCTGTAGGTCAATATATCATACAGGTGTTAACGGAACAATAACGCGGTGTTTTCTATATGTATTTTTCGCACGTTTGTTCTATTTATCTGTCCTTCCAGTTCTTCTGGAACGACATTTTGGTCTACTTTAAGCTCTCCTCTTCATTAAGAGGATTTCATTAATCCTAGAGTGGTATTTTCTGTCTTTCATTAATATCTTGTGGGATTTAACGATACCCACGTCGCACAAATTTTCGAGGGAATTAACTTTGATAGAAACAATCTAGACGAGGAAATCGCTATTTCGCTGCTAATGCAACTTGGCTTTAGGCCCGGGGCGATAAAACTAATATGTTATTAATGAAGCTAAAACATTGTACAACACGCATAAATATAATATTGCCATATGTCGCGTAATTATATATTAATACTCGTACATTATATTTATTTATGTATCAAATTGTGTTAAATATGCTCGAATACATTGCATTTATACATATATCTGTGCCTTAGAGGTAAAGAATATCTCCATTATTATATAAATTTATATTATTATATAAATTTAGGAAAAAAAACAGGGTTTAAAGTTTATTATTTCTATGAAAATTTCCAATACGACTTTTTTAAATATTGTATCTTAGGAACTAGTAATATTGGACCTTTTACCATTATATACAATTTAAGCTCCTGGTATATTGGAAAAAGAAAATTAACTCCATTTTGCAAAAAACTGGAGATACGATTCTTTACCTCTAAGATACAGATACCTACAGATCGCACCCCGAGAAGAATACTGTCACAACTAAAAAAATTTCGATTGTCTATATCCGCTGCACGATGTTGAAGTGTCGTTATTCTTTTAAATTATATTGCGATTTCCTGGATGAATATGTGTCAAAAGCGAATTGACAAGTGATTCATAGCAGACCTCTTCAAGAAACGGTATAAGTTTTATTATATCAAAATATCATAACTGTAATTGCGTTAATTATCTCAATTTAAAAAAAAATTGAATTAAATTTGTTTTCTCCTCTCTCCTGAAAATCGTGAATTTTTGAGTTGTGATAATATTCTTCTCAATATATACGATATACGATTTAAAATACGTGAAACATATTATTACTCGCGACATGTATCTGACGTTATCCAGGTGTAGACTTATGTCCGCGATAAGTTTATCAGTGTCATTGGGGCGAGACCGGACATATGTCCCCGCAATACGCAAAACCATCACGAAACTCGACATGTTCCCGTGTTTCTCGGCAACGATCCTCTAGCTGTTGGACATCCGCTGGCCATGAGTATCGGCGGGTATATCGCGTCTCGCTAGGCTGGCGACTATCCTTCGCGAAGGGTAGTCGCCACCCCCTGGATAGATGGAGCGCCAGGTCGGTGGTCTTAACCTGGGCTCCTCTCACCCCCGGGATCTCGTGGCACAGGTGACGAACGCTCGGCATTTTTACCCTTTACCTTGTCTTGGACGTCTCGAGCGGCGCAGCGGTGCGTCGATCGACCCGGTCGGCGATGGATCCGACCCCGCCCGCGAAGATCGACTGCTCGATCCACCCTCCGCTCTCTCTTTCTCTCTCTCCCTCGATCCCCTGCGCGTATTCCTCCTCGACTTGATCGCGGCGAGAAGCGCGTGCGACGCTTATCGACGTTTTTCCAGCGGAGTTTGCGTGCTGGACGAGTTGCTCCGAACGCGCGGCCGCGCTTCTCTTTGAGCGGGCTCTCTCGTTTGGTTTTCGTCCAAATCCCTGCGAAAAGTCGGCTAATCCGATCATCTCGCTTCTTTTGCCGCGCGGAATAAGCGCGCGGATTACACCGTGCGGCTAACGCTGGGCGTCCACCGTCCAGGTAGGACCCGGGTAGCCTGAAATTCTACGGGAATTTTCCCCGTGCGGAGAGAGGAGCCGGGGAATTATCAGGGAATTTTACCGGAACTCAGGGAATTTCTGTCGAAATCATCCCTTGGACGATCTCGCCTTTATCTTGCGAGGAAAAGGAACAGCCGGGGGTCGGTCGAATCAGCAGTTAGACGCTACCTTATACAGCATACATTTATTTCAAAACGTTTTTGTGAGAGGCTTGAAAAAAATAATTCTACTAATTAAAAATATATTCTAGATGTATTTTTAATTTAAAAAAATATATTCTATTTATCTATGAATATAGTTTTAATTTTAGAAATACATTTTAAATGTATTTCCCATTCAAAGTTTCCATATTGTACGCATTATGCAACCTTTATATTTGGTTCTATTTCTTGAAAATAAGAGAAAAATTTTTATATGCTAAATGAGATACCATTCTATAGCAATTTTCCATCTTTTTCAAATCTATTATTTGACACTTGAGTGACCCTTAATTTTCTTTTCCGCATGATTGTAAACGCGACGAAGTCCACGCAGTGACTAAATCTGTCCTCAATTTGCATGCAAAAGTGCTTTAATTTTGCCTGGAAATATGAACGAGAATGTCTGAAAATTAGGGAATTCTCCGAGAGATTTTTTCGCGCCCCTTTCATGTGGATATAGCCAATAACTATATACTAACTACCTACTTACGCAGAGCTGTAATATTACATTTACACAAATTTAGACGAAATCACGGCAGTATACCGGCGGTGATATTTCTGCTATTACTTGCGGTTCGGTCCCCTTCATTCCGCACGGCAAGAACTGAAAGCTCCGCGTGCGGAAACTCGGCCTTTTGTTATACATTATTACGCAACTGTTTCTGCGCGGCACGGGTATCCGGTAAAATATATTGTACATTTTTGGGATACTTATTAAAACATCCCGTTGCGTGTATCCGCATTTGTATAACGGCACAAATAATGACAATATTTATTAATATCGTCGTTATTTTCGTGCTGCGCGTTTTACGCGACAGGTAATAACAGGGTCGCTTTATGCCGCCAGAAATCGCGATGCAGCTTCGCCCAGTGACTTCTGCCGTTGATCTGCCGTTATATTCCATTAATAAATCGCGTTAGATTATTCCCGAATCCGAAATTACACATTGGATAGAATAAAGATCGAGGTTCTATTATATATAGAAACACGAAAAAAGAAATCGATTTTTGACCGACTTATACGAGAGTGGACGTCTATTAATGTATTATGTATATCTCTGGTAGTTATATATAGTTTGCTTGTCGTGAAGAAAACATCAGGCATTGGTCCATCAGGGATCCACTCCTCCGAATCGCTGTTATCGTAACTGGATCGCGAGGCGATGCGAGATTAAGGGCGCTTCATCGCGGCTACAAATTTGAGTTGACCGAACTAGAATTTTTGAGGAGCCGGCGGAGGGTTGGAGAAAGAGAAGAAAAGGAGGAGAGAAACGGAGGAAAAAGGAGAGAGAGAACATCGCGCAGATGCGACGTTCGAAAGGGCGCGAGGGAGAAAGTGCGAGAGGGAGAAAGAGAGAAGGCGGGAGAAGAACAGAGGGTGTGCGTATTTGAGGATCGAAGAGGGACGGAGATAAACTGCGGGGGTTTGAGGGAGACGCGGGGGTGGCATAGGAACGACGGGGAAGAGGGAAAAGGACGAGGAAGAGAGAGAAAGAGAGACAGAGAGAGAGAGAGAAAGACAGAGAGACATGGATAGAGGAGAGAGAAAGAGCGAGAGAGAAGAGAGAGAGAGAGAGAGAAAGAGAGAGAGAGAGGGCGAGTGGGATAGTGCACGGATGGGTCTCCGGTTGCCATGGCGACCATCGTAGCCTAAAGCTATGCTTTTATTGATTCCAAGCCGCAAACAATGTGCAGGAGTGGATGTTTCGCTCTGTTCTCTCTCTATCCGTCTGGATAGTGAGGTATTAACGCACCCCGAAATACCGATACCCATGGGCACGTGCCCCAGAAAAGCGGGGCCGTCTCGTCCCCCTTCCCCCCCCCCCCCTCACCGCTTTTCCGCTCCCCCTCCCCTCTTTCCCCACCTTACCACCGGTTTTCCCCCCCGTTTCATCCCCTTTTCCTATCTCCCTTCCTCCCTCGTCCCGCGCGGAGTGCCCTGCGATTAATTCAGCAGTCTCTCGATATGCACAGTTCGCCGTTGCATTAAAATACACGCGACTTCAAAGCGCGCCCGCCGACTATAACGCAACGCGACCCGACGTCAAAGGTTGGCGTCGGACTGCATCTTCCAGTCCCGCGTTTGCTCTCCCCCCCCAACCCCACCTCCCGCGCCCTGGTCCCGAATTTTTCGGGGGTGCATCTCGCGTCATACCGTGCCTCCCCCGTGTACGCGTCGTGTCGCACGACGCTTATGATCGCTCGTAATCGCGATTAATTCTGGCACCGTTCTGGATATCACTTTCACATCCCGACCAACGAGGGAACCTACTTAAATATTAATAATTCCACGTTGAATGTTATTTAATTAATATAGGCTTATTCTGATATTCGACTGGAGCTGTTTCGCATTTTCGATAAGATATATTTAACAAAATTATAATTTAATTTAATTTTTTTTCTACTGAATTACTCTTGTACGCTTTAATGTGTTTTACCGCGTAAACTCATGCAGTAACGTTAAAATCTTGTAAAAAAAATATGGGAACTTGGATTCGTGTAACTTTCACATTAGTTAGGTATGACGCGCGCGGGGAACACATATGGATATTCAGTAGAGAATTGACAACAAACTGCAGGTAAATCGGTGCGCAGCCGATTGAAACTAACGTCGACAGCTGCGACGAGGCGCAGGGAGAAGGAAGAGATCGATTGGAAAACACTCCTTTCTTCCTCTCGGAGGCTATCTTTTGAAAATCGAATCAATAACAATGAGCGAAACTAGCCATGCGAAAGTCAGATCGCGATTGAATTTTCTACTCGATTACTACGAAGAAAGGACCACCCACCGCGAGATTTCTCCATGAACAGCTTACCGCCCACGGATGCGTTTTAATCGCGCGATTCCCGGAATGTTAGATCAAGTTAATAAAATTTTAAGTGATGAAATAACCTTAAATAAATTTATCTCTCTTCGCATTTACGTGGAAATTGATTTCTACGCAAAACCTCTATTATCATCCGCGCTGTTACCACCATCATTTGTAATAATAGACGTGATATTATCGGGAAAATGGCATGATAATTTTCACGATAATCTTCACGGCGTTCTCGACATTTTCCGGACGAAAATTATTAAATTGTAAAATTATTTTAAATTATATTTAGCGAATGTATTTATTTGATACAAATTGATTTGCAGAAGTTTATAATCTTCACGATGATTAAAAATTATTTCAGAAATTCGTACGTCACTTACAAAGTAGGAATGCTATATTTCGTGATATTTAAATCTGAGCTCTAGCGTACTGCAGAAAGCAGAACATTCTGCCGAACGGGGATTTCCGTTGTTAATTTTAACTACTCATTATCTTCATCCTTCCTCCGAGCGGCAATCTGCCTTTGCGAAAATTCCGGTTATCATTGCTCGAGATTGTTTAAGTTCGGCTAACAACTGCAGTTTCAAACTATTCAATTAGGAGAGATATAAGGAGCCTTTGATGAGATATTTCCAGTAATCGCGAGCAGAATAATGCACGTTCATTTAATCAGCGGATTGTTTATGAGTTTCCATGGATTTCGATTGCTCGACAAACGTTAAGATGTGCGGGACATGAAACGTCGATATCTATCACTGAGAATCGTTAAAAAAAAATCTTTAAAATTGATTCAAACTAATTAGTTGTAATAGAAAAACAAAGGGAGAGAGCTGAAGTAGAAGGAGGTTGTACGAAGTAGTAGTGGAGTCGCTCTTCGATTATCTTCGCATACATGAAACATCGATATCTATCACTGAGAATCGTTAAAAAGAAATCTTTAAAATTGATCCAAACTAATTAGCCGTGATAGAAAAACAAAGAGAGAGAGCTGAAGTAAAAAGGAGGGTGTACAAAGTAGTATAGTGGAATCGCTCTTCGATTATCTTCGCATACATGAAACATCGATATCTATCACTGAGAATCGTTAAAAAGAAATCTTTAAAATTGATTCAAACTAATTAGTCGTGATAGAAAAACAAAGGGAGAGAGCTGAAGCAGAAGGAGGGTGTACGAAGTTGTAGCGGAGTCGCTCTTCGATTATCTTCGCGTATCGGCCTTCGCAGATGTGCATTTGCGTGCTTCGTGCTCCGCGTTTACCTGTTGACTGTCTTACCTCCCGAAGGAACCGGGGATCGGGACCACGTCGCTCGACGTCTAATTTGTTTTTAACGTCGCGCGCGCCATTCGCGACGATATAATTTTTCTTTTTTTTTTTTTTCCTCGCCCGAGAAAAATATCGCGCTGGTTAGCAAAACTGCTGGCCGGCGCATTGTTTTGCGCGCGCTCTCGCATGCGCGTCCCTCTTTTTTCCTCTCCTCCTCTTCCTTGCCCCCTCCCCCCCCCCCCGCCGTTTTTTTTTTATTTTCGCGGCAATCGCTCGATCACAGGCGTGTCGCATTCTGACGCATGAAAATGGCCCAAAGGGATGCGCCAGCCATGATCGATGCTCCATCCGATCGGAGTCTACCGAAACTGCCCGTCAAATAATATATTCATAGCTTCCGGATGGTTGAACGCGACTCTCGGAAACCACCCCCCGCGGCCCCCCCACAATCGCGTGTCTACTCTCCTCTACCCCGGGCCCCCGCTCTCTCGATCTCCCCCCGGCAAACGCGCTCTCTCGTCCGCTCTCGTTCAACCACCCCCCCCCGTTCGTCCCCCTCCCCCTCCCTCCCGTCCTCCCCCCCCCCCCGCAATGCGCAGTCCATCTGCACGCAAATCGACTGTCGAATAATTATCGAAAATACACGCGCGGCCGGCTCGCGGCGCTTTTTTTTCTCCCCCGCTCCCTCGTTCTGTCCTCTGCCTCGCGGACATACGATTAACTCTTTGAGCTTTGGCCGATGTGCCGCTCGAAATATCGCTGTGTTATCTGGAGCTTTTCACGCGCCATTGCCCCATTCCGTTCGATCTCGCATGTCCGCGTAAGGCCGCGTGCACAATCGGCCCGTCGATTAACGGCGACTCAATCGCGTGGTATATATTTTCCGCGCGTGATATTCCGATGCGCGCGTATTTTCAGTATCGAGCAACTTCGCCGTCGAGCTAATCTCTTCTGCGTTGTGTTGCGATCACACCATGGTGAACAATTTTCAGATCGAATGAAAAAAGTAATGGACCACGTACAGCGCCTGTTCGAGCATCGCGGATTTTTTCAATTTTAATTTACTTATCACGTTATTATTAGACACAAAGCTATGCACAATAATGTCCATTTCTATCAATGTAGTTTAATTTTAATCTCGGTTTAACTTACTTTTCATCTCTTTCTAGTTCTAAGAATTAGAGAGAAAGATAAGAAGTAAGTTAAACCGAGATTTAAAGTTAATCTGCATTGGTAGGTATAGAAATGGACAAGTGTGATTTGTAAAGCGTATCGAGTCAAATAAATAAGCGAGGAGTCTGCAAGTCCCATCCGCGTTTCCATCACGATCCGCGTTTCCACCGTTTGTCATTTACCAATGTGCACACGACCCTGCATTCCGACGAGGATCGCGGGATGCTTGTAACTTCGGTTCGGATTCGAGGGTTCGCGCAAATTGTGTCCTCAGAGCGCTAATTGGGCTCGTTAATGCGTTCTGTTGATGTACGTCGGGTATCGATAACGGGCCCGCGCTCTCGGTGCACCGGCAGCGAATGATAACTTGTCGAGGAGGAGCGGGGTCGTGAAATCTGTAATGTTAATGCTTGATTGCGCTCGATATATTTATGCAGCTGCAGGAGAGGTAAAAATATTTCCAGGGAGAGCCGCACGGAGAAGAGCAAAGAGATACGTCGCGCGATTCATCTTCATACCTACGCGTGTATTCTTGCGATAATCAGGCTGTCTTCTCGTCGTCGAGGAAAACGGAGAGAGAGAGAGAAGAAGAGGGAGAGAAGAGAGAGGAGAGAGAGAGAGAGAGAAGGAGCGAGAGAGGATGAGAGCGTTCCCTTATAGTCTGCGGCAATTTCTCTCACCGACAGCGTGATTGCAGACGACCAAGGCGATTTTCCGCATTTCCTCCCCGATTTTCGTGCTCCGCGATTTTCGCGCTCTCCGCTTTCTTGCCTTCTCTCTCTTCCGCCCGGAATCGTGCATCGGATGAAAAAAGGGTCGAAAGGTTTCCTTCTAAATTCTCTTTCTTGCCGTGCCGCCTTCGTTAGCCCGATCGACCGTGCGCGAGTCGCGACCGATCGGGAGGAGAAACGAGGGTTGAGGGAGAGAAAAAAATAGAAGAACAGAGGTAACAGCGAAACGAAGGCTCATGCGAAGAGAGAAGTCGCAAAGAAATAAAGAAATTAGTAAAAAAAATTTAAATAAGAAAGAGATAAAAAGAAAATGGAAAGAATAAATTGAGTAAAAATTGTAATTATTAAAGAATTAAATATTTATTTAATTTCTTTTAATATGAACTTTAGGATTTAATATCTATTTCATTAAATATCTCCTTGATTTATATAATCTGTCATTATGTAAGCTAAGCTTAGTTTACGTCAAAGTATTATTTTAACTTTTTCAATCGTTGACATTTGGCTCGCAATCGCGGAATCGTCCAAAAAGATCTGATTATTTCGAGCTGCGTTACATATTAATCACTCGCTCGCTACTTTCGTGCGATCAATCCGGACCATGGATTCAACTACACTCGTGGCTAATTAAACAACACCTAGCTGTACGTGTCGCAATCGGTCACAAACATTCGCATTAATCTACGTGACGGGCCGCATAATTCCATCCGGATTATTCCCGGCGTGTTAAATGATAGAAATATCGTTATACTCCGCACCGGCTCGCTCTCTTCTCTTCTCTTCTCTTCTCTTCTCTCTCTCTCTCTTTCTCTCTTCTCTTCTCTCTTTCTCTTTCTCTCTCAATTCCTTTTTTCCGTTAAACACACGTAAGGGGGCGAGACACGCGGGAATGGGGTAAAGCTGTAAAGCGTCCTCTTTTACCCGTTCTCTCTTTCCCGTTCTTTCTCGCGGCACATTACGCGTGCTGCGTCTCTGTCCGGCCGCGGCCGCGGCGGCGGCAGGGGGGACCTAAGTGCAAAATTATTTTAAAAATATTTTCTTAACCATGTTAAGAGCTTGAAAGCTGACCTGGCGCCTCGCGTGTGTAGGGCCTACCCGGGGCAAAAAGAATTGGAAATGCCGCATGGCGGTTTTTTGACTTGCCGCGGTTTTCAGACCCTTCTTCCTTTTCTGTGTACGATGATGACGTCTTCGTGTGCGTGTAATATACGTGTTGCCCCCCGCCTGCCCCCCCCCCCCCCCCCCCCCCCCCCCCCCCGAAGTGACCGCCTTAAGTGTGATCTTCGACAACGGTTATAGCCTCATGGACGATAGAAGTATCATTATGCACTTCCTTTAATTCCGCAATAGCGGAAGAGACGGGCATATCCGTCTCCCATTATTTGCTGCCTTTTCCGCGAGCTATCTTGGCGATAAAGCAACGTAAGAGTCATTAAAGGAAGGATAATAATATTTTATTAAGGAAGTAGGCAATGATTATTTTATTGTTGGATATTTTACTGTTAAGTTTTTCGTAGATTCCGCGAATCTCGAACCAAGTGACCATTATAATGACTAAAAAAGTTAAAACAATGCTTTGACATAAACTGAGCTTAGATTAAGCTTAGATAATCAAGGAAATATTTACACGCTTTGCATATTTTTAATATTTTCTCAAGCTGTAACGTATTATAATTTGCAGATAACATATCTTTCGAGAAGAATTAAACGCATGGTTTGCTTGGCAAATATCATTTAATGATATATTTATATTCTATTCTTGTATTTTGCGTTCGCGCGTCTACAGCCTGATTTTTCATGAATTAAGAAATCTCACGAAAGGATTAAAAGAGTTAAATGCGGATGAAGATCGCGGCGTGAAACGCACGAACGTTGGACCGATTTTCGAAGAAAATAAAGACGCGAACGCTAATTGCACGAGAGTAACTACATCGCGGTTTTCTGTCTCCTCGCATCTCACTACGTAATTTTACATACTTCGCCGCGTAAATCCGGCGACAATTACTTAGGAAATACCGGCAAAATTTACGTACATTATTTGCTATAATAAGTGACTTTTCCATTAGGCGAGAAGTAGATTTTTGCGCGCGTGCACAACTTTACATTTTACAGTATTACCTATACGTCCTTTTACACACCTTTTCCATCCCATGTACTTTTAAACCATCCTCTCCCTCACCGAGCGCCGTACCACTTCGATGCTTTTTACGCGGTGCTTTTCTCTTATTTTGAACCTCTCCGTTGGCCTGGCCAAGAGTTTCCAGTCAGCGTTACGTAGAAAACGTTGAACTTGTTCGAGAGCTTTTTCTCTCCCGGAAAAGAAGTGGCGCGGAGCGAGGAATGAACGGAAAATGTCAAACAAATTTATTGGCTCTTCGTGACACGGAACCTCGCGACACCGATGCTTCTGTCGTCTTTTCATCTAAAATAATCAACGATGTTAATTGCCAAATGTGAAAGTTAACAGTCATTTGGGAGTTGTTTGTAAGTTATTATTAGTTCCAAAAAAACATTAAATTACACCATATTTATAAAATTTAAAATTATTGTATATTTATATAACGGCATGTGTATATTTAATATTATATATAATTATAATTTTATATATATATATAAAGGGATTAAGAATTATATGTAATTCATACGCATCCAGGAGACTAATAAATCCATATCCATTTTGCAGACATCAAATTATATTAAGTTGTACAATAATCTTAAAGTTACAATCCGAGAAATTTGGATATTTTTCAATTTGTGTGATATCTTTATAAAAAAAATTGCGTTTATATACGTAAGACAAAAATCAAAAGCCCATCGGGAATGTCAATACGGCGCCGATTAAACGTTATGAATTTTCATTAAACGGTGCTGTTTCAACATATTTTTCCAGCCGAGAGGGAGAAATTCTCATTTTCTCTCACGCACACACATCCATCGGCCGGTCTACTCAGCCTGATCAAAATATCTCTCCGTCGAATACTTAATTACTTCGATCTCACTATCTTGTAGATGGCTTGCTCTAACAGCCATGTACATTATATACAAGGAAGACTTATGATGGGGTTCCAATTTGCCGCGGGGCGCCGTCAGGCTGCGTTTAACAACTTTTTAATGGAGGCTTGGCGACCATCGTCAGCCCCGGTCGCCAACGTTGAAACGTTAATTCTAACGGGTGTCATCCTGAAAAATACGTTACTCCGTTTCACCATCGTGAAAACGCGTTTTTCCCGTTGTCCCGCCCCGTTGAAAGAAACACACGAGGACGTCGTCGAATTAAAATGCCTCAGAAAACTCGTACCGACGTCGACGCCGTTAATCGCGATGCAAAAGAGACACGAGCGACATGTTAAAGCGTTTACGAGTTTTACGAGTTTCTAAGCAAATCGATCGATCTTTCATACTGCATCCGCCTAATCTGTTCTGATAATTTATGAAATAATCCTGCTAGAGATGTATTCCATTTATTTCTCGTTATTAATATTAATTTCCAGAAATAACGTAAAAATGTTATATTATAGTAAAAAAATATTTATTAATTTTATATAAATTTTAGCTAGTTTTTATCCATTATTCAATACACTCGCTGCCGTATAAAAAAATTATAAAAATAATATATTAGCGTAATAAGAATAAATATGCTAATATATAATTATTATTATATTGCAACATATAGGAAACTAAGATAGAAAAATATTGTTGCAGCAATTTGATTGTTTTTCGATGTTATCCCGACGGCCGTGCGTTCCGACAGAAATCGGTGGTGAGCGGATTAGCAAACGTATTAACGGTTAATAAAAGAGAGGCGCCTAATTAATCAACGTACTTTCCAGTAACGCGGCGAAAGGGACGTCGCAAGATAAAAAAAAAAAAAACAGAAACTGGGGGTAGAAGAGAGGGAGGAGGGGGAAGGGGGTGGGGGTGGGTGGAAATTGCTTAACTATAATACTCCGGCGAAATTCGCGATAATAGTAATTAACCGGCGCGGCACGGATCTCCGGAGTTACCGGTTCGTATAGCTGGTGTCCACGATTTGCACGCGTCGAACGGCGCGCGAGGGATCGATTTTTCGCGCGCGTGCACGCATCCGGACGCGCGCGCGCGCGCGCGCTAAACTTTCTCGCACGCACGTACAACACGCACCCGCACACCACGCGACCCACACCGGCCCACAGTGTGGATATCGTACGTGCACGCATATCATACGTATGTGTTGTACATACGCAGCACGCGCATATGTGTGCGTACATACATACACACACACACACACACACACACACACACACACACACACACACACACACACACACACACATATATATAACACACACGTGCACGTTTCACCCGAGCCATCGCTCTGAGCCCTCGCAGAATCTCGCCCAACCCCGGCTCTCTCTCGTCCCCCCCTCCTCCCCCCCGACAATTCTCCATCCCCCTGATAAGCGTCCGCGCCCCCCCTCCCCTTGCCCCTGCCATCCCTCTCGCTCACCCACCCGCGACCCTCTCATCGTCTCGTCTCCCTCCAACCCCGAAGCCGTCCTCATCCCGACACGAACGTGTCCCCTCCTTCCCTCCCCCCCCCCCCCCCCCGCCGCGTCTCCTCTCCTCGTCATCCCGCTCACCCCCGTTTCGTCCCTCTTGCGCCCTCGCCCACCTTCACCGCCGTTCTCCACCTAACCTGGCGCAGCATCCGCGTTCTGGAGCTGCTCTCGCAGCTCTCGTAATCGCATTTGACGTCGCTACGTTTTTGTTTCAGAGCAGTACGTGACGCTTCCGCCCGTGAGGGCTCTTGGCAAAACACGCGGGGGTGGAAAAAAGAAGAAGACGCCGATGGGGAGGGAGAGAAATAATGTGTATGTCTGTGCGTGTATGTATGTGCGAGATAGATAGCGAGACAGATAGTGAGAGCGAGAGAGAGGACAAGAGAGAGAGAGAAAGAGAGAGAAGGAGAGCGGAAGAGAAAGAGCAGAGGAGCAAGTAAGGAGGAGGGCACGAAAACGACGAGAGAGGAACGGACGCGCGAACGTCCGGAGAAGGATAGCGGGGTAGGTCGGGGGTGCACATCGAGGATCGAGAGATCGAATAGGAGGTCGGCCCCTTGATCATCTCTCGGCTCGGTCGAGGAGGACGACGACGACGGGAAGGATGAAGCAGCGCCGAGAAAGGAACTCTCTTTCTCCTCTCTGCTGTTTTTTAAGCGTCGTAATTTTTGCCGATATTTCTTGGCATCGTTTATTCCCTTTGCTAGCCGCGCCATCGCGGGTCCCGCGCTCTCTCTCTCTCTCTCTTTCTCTCTCTCTCTCTCTCTTGACTGATTCTATACATCCGAGACGGATTGCTTGATGATGGAAAGCTCTCGCGGAATCCGGAGCCACCCCGTTATCGTTCCTTACAAAGGATCGACACGGAACAGGACCGCCTGAAATTAACAGTAATGAAGATCGATTATTCGCGTTAATGAGGATCGCAATGTCGCGAAACGTCGCCCGATACCGATGTCGAACGCGCATATAGAAAATGTATTTGAAATATCATAAAAAAAAAAAATACATATGTTTATACATATGGATATAATAATTGGCTACTAAGATCTAAGCTCGGACTGTAAGGGCTTATTTATTCTATATTGATCCGGTCCTTTTCACTTAATATTGAAATATCATTGTTTTTTTTTGGCTGCCAATGCGAGAAATGGCGCTTGTTCTATTAACTATACTATCTATTAACTATACTATCTATTAACTTAACTATATAAAAATAATAACATAAATAGATAATAAAATTTGGCGCTCCAAGTTAATTTTATCTTAATACTTGCCGGCCTGGGGGCAAAAATCGACCACTTTTACATATCCTCCTTTATGCAATAGGCGATTTCAAGATATTTAATATTGAGAATTAAAATCTTGCAAATTTTATTTTTTATTAAATTTTTACTTCAGCAATACTGATTGCAAATTAATTATAACACTTGTAAGTAAAAGGATATCCAACAGCGCTCTATATACATAATTCGGAATTTGACACCGAGCTTCTTCGAACCAAGATAAAGTATTCTTTTTATAACTGTTATTGAAATTATTCCGCGTGAATTCACTAAACTTTGCTGGCTATATAAAAACGCGGTAAAGAAGCTGTTCAAAAGCGATTAAGCAAAATCATGCACCTCTGGAAAAAAGAGGAGACCCGACAATCAACCGATCGCACCTACGGCCGCTTTACACGTGACAGACGGGGTAACGTTTAAATCGGACAAAAGTCTCCCTTACACACAAGTCGGCCGACACGTGCTTGCCAAGTTGTCGGCCGCACGTGTCACCGGCGAAACCACGTCAAAATATTGCACTCGATCTGAATAGGCCAATTATTAGGCTGCGTAACCCAAAACACGCCCACGCTTCACGCGGGCGGAGATCTTCTTGAAGTGGGCATCGTTTTGATTTTGAAACTTTGCGTGAATTTCCCATAATCGTGGTCATGAAATTCCGAACGCTCTCGCGCGTTCGATGCGAATTAAGAATCCGCTTAAGAATATATCTTTTTGCGCGAATTTTTCCTCGTTCTCGCTATAGTTGCGCGAGATGCTGTGTGATTTCGCAGGACGAGATGGCGATGACGCGGATCCGGGCGAAGTGTGCAACGCCAACGAAATTCGAAGTCGCGGCCTTTGTCGGGCGTCGCGCACAAAGGGGAGAGTTTCGCACCGGTAGCTTGGCAATTCCGCCTCTTTCAATTCCTCCAAAACAGAACGCCCACGGCGCGTGTCGACACTTTCGAAGGCCGTAATTTTCTCGACAAGCGCTTAAAACTCGGGCAAAGCGGGCCAATTCAAGACCGGACCAGGCCCCTTTGAGGTTTCTATCATTTGTCGGCGCAATAATTCGCTTTAACGGCCTCGTCCCGCCCGTTCCCATGGCTCCGCGGTTCACTTCCTCCACTGTGTTTATTGACGCTCTCTTTTGTTTGTCACACAATGTTTGCAACAAGTCCTCGCATTTCGGTTACGAGGAATACGCGAACAAAACCGTGAAAATAAAGTACATTAATGTTTTACCTTAACATTTTTTAATCATAAGCTTGCAATTATTCCATTTTCTGTTGCACAATTAATTTTTTATTCTTCTCGTATCTTTACCTGAGATATTTTTTCTTTTAAGTAATCTCTAGAGATAAGCATTAAACTCTTTTTCGTAATATCTGATTTAAATTTTCTTCTGTAATTATTCTTCTATTATTTTAATTTTTGCAAGTTTTTAAGACAACCTGTATTCTATTATAAAAGCTGACAAAATTTTAACAATATTCGATTTTCGACTTGCGATCCTTCTGTTCGAGATATCATGGAAGATTTTTAACGCAAAGATAACATAGCTTTCATGACGAAAGAATTTTATATAAAGTGTTTCATAATGTTTTTCCTAAATTTCAAAAAAATGTTTAAGTACTTAAATACAATTTTTCTTTTTTTAATGTATTTTCCTGTAAGTTTTGACTTTTCAACACGTCGCTTAATTCTAAAGTTTTAATTAAATTTTTAGAAAAAACTATACCGAAATTAAATAAAGGTTTTATTTACGATATAAGTTTTATTTCAAGCTACATGTTAAATTTCTTAAAATATTTTATGTTAAGTAGTTCTTTGGTTATAGTACGATTTATATTTTTGTAAGAGAGAACATTCTTTTTTAGATAAATGAAGAAAAGAGAGAATTAATACGACAAGAATATTGTTCACATTTGAAAAAAAAAACCACATGTCTTTATATTATAATGCAATGTAATGATTATTTGTCGTAGTGCATGAGATGAGAGCAGGGAAAGATGGACGGAGGTAAAGTACTCGATAATTTCATCCCTTCATAATGCAGGCGTGCATCTCGTTGCACGCGAATGGTCGCACCGGCGCGGCGCCGGCTACGAATTCCACGTGGATTTCTATGTAACGTCAAACCACTGTTTGTATACGACCGCCGTCTGATCGATCTAATTCGCAAAGGGTAGATGATCGAGATTAGATTTTATGGAGCGCCAGCCTCGTCGCACGGACCATATGCATGCTATACTTTGTAAGGGTAGTTGGCGGCACCCCGATGACTTACAAGTAGAATTAAAAATGAAGGACGTCGGTTCCGGACGCGAGCACAGTTTATTAATAAATTTTTAAGTCGCGCAGTGCAAGCCGACGGACGTAATTCATCTGAAAAGAGAAGAGAGAAGAATTAGAGACAGAAAAATAGCAAATTTGAATTTTTGTAAATAAACGTCGAGAAAACTTATTTAAAGGTTTATAATTTACGTCTTTTTGTACATATAAAAAAAATTTAATATATCTATATTACACTATCAATTGATAGCACTATCGCACATATTGTTTATCGCATAAGTATAAAGATATTCTATTTCCATCTTGTTGATCAGAATATTGTGTCTTTTTTTTTTTCATTTAAGTCAATCATACAATCTTCCAGCTGTTGAAGGTCTTCTTCGTACAGTTAATTGCGCAGCAGGAAAGAACGGCAATAAATGCGTATGAAAAAAATAGTACAGATAATTTAGACACATTATTTATGCTCGATGGAACAGCCTGAGTGAAAATCTTGTTGATCACTGATTGAAATCGGATACCAGCGGCAATCGTGGTCTTTGCCCATATGGGAAAACCGCCCACTAATATCAAATGCTGCACATCTGCACACGTACACGTATACCTATGTACAATTCTAAAACTGTAGATACATGGTTATATGTATAATTATGTCATACAATATATACGTATAATACATATGTGTATGTATTTTTCGTACATTTCCAGAAAAATGTTATGTTATTGTCGGCTTATGGAAAACTGTGATCACAGATATAAAATATAATAACATATAAAAGCGTGACGAATGTAAAATTCATTATAATAAATTTGCAACATTTTTTGCATATGTTACATTTTTAGCGGCGCGTGTGCGATAAGCCGCGAACCAGAGGAAATATGCGCCACTGCATTTCTGACATTTTAATTTTTGTTATTACTCGAATAGCGGAGTTACGTAAATTGGTGTAATGACATTATGTAAACGATAATAAGAATATAAGTGTTATGTGTGAAAAAATTGCGTATAAAAGATACGATTAGAAGCTGGAGTATAACTGCAAATAAACAGCAATACATACTTTAACATTCCGATATAATTCGTGAACTTGCAAATTTTTACGATATTTTATTCATTATAATATGAATCATAAATTGCAATTAAAAATTGTACATCGAGACTTACATCATGTACAATCGTACATTGAGAATTATTTAATTTTTAAGGATTGCTATAATTCGACTTTGGATGTCAAACTGAAGATAAATAGCAAATATTTGCGAGTTATACAATAAGATCATTTTAATAATGGATTTTGGTGTTAATGACTAATTAGATATTTTTTTATTTACTGAAAGGAGGAGATAAAATCAGATTTAGTTTTTCCTTTAATTTCCACATTTTGATTGCAAATGATAATACGATCCAAGTTTTTTATTATAAAAAATAATTTTTCCTGTTGCAACCAATTGTTCGTACTTTTTAAGGAACATTTCATTAATTTCTTCCCTCCTTTCTAAAATTCAAGAATTTCGCGTTAAGCATGATGCCTGATCCAGAAGGTGTTCAGGAAACTATGCAAATGTTGCTGAAAACGATCGAGAATCGCTGTCAGAGTTATCGGAGAATAAAATGTTCCCTATATCTCGTTCTGAAGAGTTTGATATCGTTCCTTACAGAGTAGTTTATTCGCGGATAGTGTGACAGATTTCGACCACGCCCTGCCGATATGGTACCCCCTTGCCCAGCCACCCTTGGATCCACACATCGAAAAATTGCCGGCTTTGATCCGCACGCAGCGACTTTCCGGCACCGCATGTTTCCGTCGCGTGTTTCATTGAATATCTTTAACAAGGGCGCCCAAACCTAGGTATGATGTATCATTAGTTAGAAGAAATACTAGATTATCGGATACGCACATAGAAAAAAAAGAATATTCTTGATTTTAAAATATCTTTAGTTTTAACGTGGAAATCTTGAAATAAGATTATATTGCGTTAAACGAAGAAAATTAGCGTTAAACGAAGAATTATACAGTTAAACCAAGAAAAATAAAGTTGAAATAACACGTTAAAATTCTTATAAGAAGATTATATTGTTTCATATATACGCAAGATTACTATAATCTTCTTATAAAAATTTCAACGTGTTATTTCAACTTTTTTTTTCTTGTTTCAACTATATAATTCTTCGTTTAACACTAATTTTCTTCGTTTAACGCAATATAATCTTATTTAAAAATTACATATTCTTGCACGTATATACAAGCATATCGAGTGTTGATTTGACACTTCTTTTTTTTCTATGCATACATGTAATTGTGGAAGTCATTATATGTAAATAAAAAATTGGACAGAAAGCGAAATATCTATAAATTATACAACTTTGTTTTTCGTTTGTTATCTTATAACATTTTTGTCCAATAATCGTTTAAAATTACGTTACTGCATTTAGTCTCTATTTGCGTTTTAAAAATGTAAAATTTTTAGCATATGTTTTAAATAAATTAGATAGAGAGGGAAAAAACAAAATGTTTCACATTGTTGTTCTCAAACAAGTGTGACACTGATATACTATCGATAAGTTTAGATTTTAATGAAAAGGTCTAATAGAAAAAATATTCCGTAAGCTTATTCGTAACGAAGATGCAAATTGGATTCACTATAATTTTTATGTATCAAATATATTTTTTTGGCTTGTAACTGTTTTATCTAACCTTATTGCAATTAGACGTAACTAATATAAGATGTGATATTCGAAAATACTTTTAAACAACACTGTTTTAGAGTTAAAGTGTTTTTCAGAGGATTTGATTCGGTCCGTTCTCTTTCCATGTTTTTTTTTTCCAAATCGCGGAACGGTTGTTTATCTCGTTTTGGCCAAGCTGCGCAATGTCGGTGGCCCAGTTTCCGGGAAGCCGGCAAATTGACTTTTGTCAGTTCAATGAAAACGGTAGCCGGGCCTTTGAAAGCGCGCCGCGCAACTTTTGAGACGCCGACGCTTCCGAATGAGCTCTCGAAACTTTACATTTCTTCGTCGTGTGCTCCCTTTTCGCCGTGCTCCGTTCGATCTCGCGGTGCGGAGAGCTCATCGATCTCCCTCGGCGCGGTCGAGGAAATCCTCTCTCGTTCTCTCGTGGGCCCCCGTCTCGTTGCGCCGGGGGACTCGCACGCCTCGAGGAGGTCGCAAGGACGAAGGACCCGCGGAAAATCGAAGAGCGAGGAGACGACGCATATTCCATCGCGCTCGCGAGAAAAGAAAATGCGCGCCGCAAAGAAAGGCAAGAGAGGAGAGAAAAAAAAGCGGGAAAGAGAGGGGGGCGGGAAAAGAAAGAAAAAGTAAAACAGAGACGAGAGTAGAGGAAAGCATGGAAACGCACAAAGAGGCGCGCGCGAGGGACGGCGGGGGGACTTAAAAATGATATCCACCGTGAGACAAAGTGAAGGTAGCTTCGGCGCAAAGAAAGCCAGAAATGAAAATGGAAATGCCGACAGCTATGACGATGCAAATCGCGAAGGGACGCGCCGGAACGAGAATGAGGACGTGGCGAACGCGCAACCAGAATAGATGATCCATGCTGCTCGGGCATAATTTGCGCCCCTAAGAGTCTTATACGGATATTCCCTTGTTAACGGCCAGTTTCCTACTAATCTAGAAAGTCAGATGCAATTAAATTAAACTTTGGGTTTACGAGAGACGATGCGAGAACTCTAACGCGATGGTATTATATATTGATGTCCCATACAAGTTTTATTATAGATTATCGCGTTAGGAGTATTATTATATGTAAGATTTTTAACTTCAGCAACATAAAAATGTAAAACTGCCTTATTGGGAGTCTAAGATCAGAAATACATAGAAATACGACAAGCAATTCAGTTTCTTTCTCGATAAATAAAAATTTGTTATCGATAGAATTTAGAACAATTAAAAAAAATGGAATTAGCGCTCCTGCGAGGGTTTACAAAGCCAAAACTGTCAAAACTACGCGAGCTCGGGCGATCTCGACGAAATCTCGAAAAAGGGATGAAATCAAGAAACGCAATCTACCGCAGCCCGACGCAAAAAAAATAAAAAGAAAAAAAAGATGGAACGTGCGGCGGTGTGAAAGGGTCGGGGAGGCGGAAGATAGAGAGCGGAGCCCGACCGAGTCTCCAAATTACAAGTCCTCCGAAAAAGCCGGGCGCGAGATACACAAAGACATTTAGCGCCGAGCCGAATGCATCTCACGCGGCGCAAACGATGCGCCACCGCCGCGGCCGCGGCTATAGTATACGTGCGGCACGCAGGTGGGTCACAGGCGTGGGTGTACATTACAATCAAATCCCCGAAAAAGGGGGGGAAGGGGGAAAGAATTAAAAAAGCTATCTGCCGCGAGATAATAAAAACGAAGACGAGAGCAGCAACGTGCACGCGCGGAGAGCGCGCGCGCGCGCGCGCGCGAGCGCGGAGGAAAAGGGGCGCCGCGAAGAGAGAAAAAGGGTAGAGGGAAAGGGAGAGGAGGAGAACAGCGTGAGATAGAACGGGAGAGAAGAGGAGAAAGAGAGATAGAGATAGAGGATGAGAGAGACGGACGGAGGTTCGAGGGTGGGAAAGACGACGAGGACAGGGGATGGCGAGCGCGGGATCTCCCACGCCATATCCCTCCCAGCGCCGCGGGTATTGGTGACTGGGGATGAAGCGTGTGCGTGGTCGGAAAAGCGCTACACGCTGGTAGCCCCGGAAAGAAAAATCGCTCGCAGGCTATTTTCTGGAGGAATTTTTATTGGTACGCGCGCCATGTTGGCGGCGGCGGTGGGGGTCGCCGCGGGCGTCCCGACGACCCCCGCGATTGGCCGTCGCCCGGGCGACGTGCCCTACGTCGGGCCAATCCAGCGCGTCCGCCAGGCTCTTCGCACCCTCGCGTAGCCGGGGGTAGCGGCGGTGACGGCGGCGGCGCGCGGGGGCAGAGAACGGGGGCCGAAGGGGGGCGCGCGGGTGGTAGCGCGACCGGTTACGAGCAACAAACCCCTACCACAAGCGACGACGACGGCCGAGAGGCAGGCAGGCAGGAAGGCAGGCAGGCAGGCAGGCAGGCAACCCCCTCGTACGCGTACTCTACTCGCTCACCCCCGCGCGGAGTCACCGGGATAACTGCATTTCGCGGACAGAATCCCACAAGAACTCACGGCGAGCGGTCGCCCCCTCTGACTCGCTCTCCACTCTTGTCGTCTCCGGGTTTTCCCACCGCGTTGTCCTTCGCAGGAAGGAAGGAAAGAAGGAAGGAAGGAAGAAAGGACGGAAGGGTGCGTCGTGCACGTCGTCTTCGTCGTTCCTCGTTTTCGCCGTCGGCGTCGTCATCGTCCTCGTCCTCGTCCTCGTCCTCGTCCTCGACGTCGTCGTCGTCGTCGTCGTCGTTGTCCCGCGGTGCGCGCCATTACCTCATACCGAGCCATTTCTCGCCAATTACTTCGATATTCGAATTTTCAAGGCCAGCTGATCGCGGACGCGCGTTCGACGAAACGAACCCTGCCCCCCCCCCCCCCCCCCTCCTCTCGGAGGTCCGCGCACCCTTCTAATTGGATCGACGGGATAATCAGATTTGAATCGCGGCCCCGAATTCCAGATTCGCGTCGATCATCTGCCGCGACTCGTGTATACTCCCGCGATTCACGAATCCTGGAACTGGTAATCGTGGGACTTGTTCCAATTATTCACGTACGTGTTACATCCAAGGAGCAATATCGAAAGGACTTTCAAGTAACGGGCGGTCAGTGAAGACGAAAACGGAGGAAGAAGAGCGTGTCTTCGACGTTACACATGTGTCTTCGAATTGGATTTCTTAACTGAACAGTTCGTGAAGAGACATCCTCCAAAGGTCAGCACGAAGGGAAGAGTCGCGTCCTCAAGTGAAGATACAAGAAACGCGTGTCTACGTTTGTCGAAAGTGCATCAGAACTGCAGTCGTTTAAGAAGCACATAGTTGAAGTATATTCGGACTAATTACTCCTTATTAGTAAAAAAATCTCCGACGTAGATGTCCATTCTGTCTGCAGATGCGAAACGGACCGCCAGTTGGATATGGACTAAGTTGTTACTAGCAGATAAGATTAACTGTTGTGAGAATAATCCATTGCTGCCTGCAAATTTTTACGAAGATTAATCGTACCGTGTCGAAGTTTATTTAACATTGATCGTTAAACCTGAGACGTGTATGTCCGATAATCGAAGACCACGGAGGTTGCGCCAGCAGTTGAAACACGGACTAATCTAAATCGATAAGCAATATTTTTTGTAATGATTTGAATCTTAATCCTTCAAACTAGTCAATAAATGGGCGCTGATTTAATACTAATTACATGATATCACATCCAAGACGAGTATCATTCAAACAAGGAACTTTCAACGGTAGTGATATCGAAGGCGCGCGACGTACAAGTGTTTCGAGAAGAATGTTCAAGAAGAGGGAAATATTTAGAATCGCCCAACTGGACTATTTGTAAACATATTTAATAACAGCACAAACGAGATATATTCTTCCTTCTGACGAGTCGTTCCAACTGACCCGAAGGGGTGAACTGTTTTGGAGAATTCAAAAGGTGAACGGCAAGAAAGTCTTTTTCGCGACTCGCGACCAAGCCCTTCGTTAAAGTCACCGTCGCCGCGGAGGATAACGAACATCCAGGATAAACGCCGAGGCATTCTCGACGCTTTCTCGGTGCGCCGGTGCTCGGGGGGAGATTAACACACAGTACGTATCCGCAGGGCGGACGCGGCGCGCCCTCATCGTAGACTCGCGTCGGACGATGTCTTCGTAGGTGGTCGAGTGCTCCGCTCAGGTGTTACCAGCTACGCGCTACCTCGACCAGGTCACCCCCGGCATCACCCTGGCTAACGATCTGTCCGGAGGTACCGGGGGTCCCGGTGCGGGCGGCGTCGGTTCCGTCGGTGGTACCTCCGTCGGCGGCGGCGGCGGCGGCGGTGGTGGCGGCGGCGGCTCGTCCTTGCCGACGACCGCCCTCAGCCTCGACCACCAGCAGTTCAACATATTCCCGGCGATCTTCAGCCGTCAGCTCAACTTCTCCGCGGCGGCGGCCGCGAATTGCGGACAGAACAAGCTGATGGACGAGCTCAGGCCGAATCTGGGTCTGCTCGGCGTCGGCCTGGTCGAGAACGACAGCTTCCATCTGAATCACAATCAGGAGAAGAGAAAGTGCAGTAGCGCCAGCTCGAATGAGCAGGACTTCGGCCTGTACGGGGTGCATCAGGGTCTCGAGGCGAGTCCGCCGACGCCCGCCGCGACGCCCGGTAGAAGCAGCGTCGGGGCCACCACCACCGTCGGTGAGTATCGCAGATCGCTTCCCCGAGAACTGGATAGTCGAAGTCCTTTGCGTCTTGCGTTATTATTTAAGCACAGAAGTGAAGAATTAGCAAGCGATAAGTTTACAGTTTTATCTAAGCGCACTTATTCGAACCAGAAATGATCAAATATTGACTCTGAATAGCATCTCTTTTACTGCTAATTCCAGAATTACACTGGAAACTTTAGTAACTTTATTTCATATTTCATATCACACACACACACATTGTTTATTGGAATACTTGTTGTTCCTCTCGTTTTTAATCTACATCTAAGTTTATTGTGTATTATCAAAATTGTATATTAGAGCTGTGCTCAAACACAATGTATTGCAATTATTAATAACGTTTTATAATAAAAAGAAGTAAATTATAATTATTTCGTCACGCAAATGACGATTTTCTACAAAAGAACGCGATAAAATTAATCTGGAGTCATTCGACACGCTTCCTGTAACTTTTGAGGTATCGCGCTTTTATATTATCGTTAGGAAAGAAATGGACATCGTGCCATCTCGAGATAGACGTATTTTCCGCTTGTTGAGCCTCGAGCACGCGTTCGCAGTGCAACACGACCAGCCCGAAGTGTTGACAATGGGTCGGGGTGGACCAGACATATGGTGGTACCTGTTCTATAGACTATTATTATGTGCTAGTAGGGCTTAAGGGAGCTTAGCACCAAGGGTGCCGCTAATGGGGTGGGCTCGAAATGTCGGGATGTAGCTTGAACGCGCGTGACGAGTCTCGCGCCCGCGTTTCGATGATTCGAACGACTCGGAATCGGGATCGAATGAAAGGGCTCATCTCCGATTTCCTCTCACTTCTGAAGATAAACGAGTCGTGACACTCATATTTCATAACGTGCGCACTTCGATCTGTCTGAAATGTCGACATGCACTTGTTAAATGTGAAGTAGAATTTTCGCATTATCTCAAAACAAATGCAGAAACACAGCATAGTTATCCCCAATACTATGAGTCACTCTTAATTTTAATTAATTACTTTAATATTAGATATCTTTTATTAATTTGTAAATCGCGACCCAAAATAAACTTGTTAAATTTTTTATAAAGAAATTAGGCGTTTTCTATAAGACTGTTACGCTTTCATTTTGACCATCTAAGTTCACGTTCGACTATCTAAATTGCTAATTAAATTCTGCCATTTATAATAATTATTAATTAAAATATGCACTTTGTAATTTGTAAACACTGTAATAAGTTCTTAATGCATATTCTTATTTCTGTGCAAAGCAATAGAAATATAAAGTTCAACAGGTCGCAACGACGATTAGGGTTTTTTCGGCCTTATTATATCCGAAAATGAATTTCGCGCGCGGTGGTGTCCCGATCCGCAAACGGCGATATCCTACGCTCCGTCGCACCCTTCAAGGTCAGGGTTCCCGGAAACGAAATGAGACTACCGCGGGATTCTCATGCAAATGAAAATCCGACAGCCGCTTCGCGACGAGAGGAAAAAGAGGTAGCGGAATAAAACGAGGACGGGGCGACGGTGGAGGGAAAAATTAATGTCGTTAACCCCCTCGCGCGTTCTCCCGGGGTATTAAAAGTACTCGAGCGACGGTCTTTTGGCGCGCGTTTCCCGTGTCCTCCTTAAAACAGGAGTGTTCACTTCCTGCCGAGTGACCCGTAACACCGTTGGCCTGCAACTGCAACTTACAATTAGAGAAAAATGGATTTGCTTTGCACGTTCGACCTCTTTGAATGCATTACTAATAACACTGTGATCTATAATTTTTGATATTGGTCATTGAAAAACAAAAATTTTTAAATCTGATAAAAATTCTTAGGAGAATGTCGGTGAAAGTTATAATTTACAGCTATTTTTTAGCTTCTGAAGTTTAATGTCTTGATAACTAAATTTGAAATTAAAACTGTTTTAAAGTACTTTGAATTAGATGAAGAGTGAAGTTTCTTTATTTATTTGCCCCCTCTTTTGAAGCTCAGAGAACTTTTCACGAAAAGAAGTTCTGCTCGTTTATAACTCGAAATAACTTCTGATATCTCGCCATTTTTTCCATGAATTAATTGCAAGACACGCTTCTGTGTGCAAGGATATTTTTCTATATGTTTAAAAGTTAATCACACGTGCAATACAAAGTCTAAAAGCATATCTTTAAATTTCTAAGAAGATTACTGAAGTTTTTTTTGTTACTTTTTAATATTTGTTCCTAAATATTTTAATTATATATGTACATGATTAAGAATATTGTCTCGCGAGTAACTTAAAACTGCCTCTTGCGAGTAAATGTCGCACAAGTCGATAGTAATTGCTGTCTCATGCATCTTGTTCTTCAGATTGCTCGCAAATGTTAACTCTCAACGCATATACATTTGCGAGTAATATATGCAGAAACTAAGATCTTCCTAAGTAGATTTCGATGAGAATTTCTCAATGTCACTGATATGAATCTAAATTATCTTCCACAGCTAGTTTATCGCGAAAGGAAACAAATCGGTGCAATATGCGCGCGTGTGTACATGTGTTATATTAAATTATAAGATCAATATATGCGTGTGCATCGAATTAATTTTGGAAACGCGCGTATCACTTTTGGCCGATAATGCGTCCTAATGTGACAGCAGATGCCGACGGACGGCGCGGCAGCTGGAGGTCGGAGGCCACCGCGGTCCGCATTACCGGTAATCCTGTAAAACGTGTCGTTCGTCGCGCGTGTCAGATCTCACCGCGTTAAAATCACCGCTAATTACCCTCGGCCCCCTTATACCGTCTCCGAAATCTGCGGGGGCAGATGTTCGCCGCGCCGCGCCGCCCGCGCCGCGTCTACAATGCATCCCTCGCGCCACCCTTCTTTTTCGACCGGCCTTTCTCGAGTGCCGCTCGTCGAGATTGTCGGCGAACAGCTTGTAACTTCGCCCTTAACAAAGGGTTAACTCGGCTGCGAACGGCTGGACGGTCCGTGCGCCGTTTCGCTGACATTTTATATAATTGTCTCTACTTTACTTTGCCCATCCCTCGCCGATCGCGAGTTCGTTCTGTTGAGAAATCGTATTGCACTTTCTAAAACGCGCAGAGCTATTTGTTTATCTACGAATTTTTCGATCAATTTAGGTCGAAGGAAGAGAATCCATTTCAAATTGTTCTAGACGTAAGAAGTAAGATAATAGTTTATACTATATTCTTGATAATTAAGAAATTTGAATTACTTTATCAACTGCTTCACTGCTTGTGAATTTTATTAAGACTTACAAAAACCCAAATTAGAATTTCTAATTTTAAGGGGTCTATTCTGTAAACGTTAACGACATCATTACGTGCTCCGCGCAGATATAATATACCATAGAAAAGCTGCGAAAAGCACGTAACCATGTCGTTAACGTTTACAGAATAGGCCCCTGAAGTATGATAATTTTTCTCTGCCCTGATTGTGTTACTCTTTCTCTGTCCTGATTTATCGTTATATGTTTTTCTCTGTCCTGATCTTAAAAGAAAGCTTACAAAGACTATTTTCAGAAAATTATTTTTTAGAATAAATGTTCACGCTTGTAGTAGGTATCTAATAACATTTGTCATGTTAAACATTAATAAAATGCAAAGCAGATGTTAAGAAATTTTCTTTCTCTATAATTTCGTGCGGAGAAGTAATAACGTTCTATGTATAAAATAAATTTTTGAAAACTTTTATTCACGACATTTATAGAAAACTATTTCTATATCAAGTTCCCATACAATTGTGTATTTTATTTAATATTTTAATATGATACAGACCGGAGATAGTTATTATGTTTTGCAACAGTAATCTCGTAATTGTAATAATATCTATTGTCCTTTTGATAAACGTTTATATTTTGTTTTTATAGCGTACTCGTTTTAACAAACGTAGTTTGCAAGGATATAATATTTGAGCAGATTTCTACGTCAAAGATGCGAAACTGACAACCGTAAATTGCCTATTTTCTGCAATCGCGAAAATTCCGTAATTGCATAAAAACGGATTCACATCCCGGATGTATTGAAACAGCAATACGCAAATATATTTTACGAATCTAAATTTACGGTCCAATAATGAACCATTTGATTTTTTATATGAAATAAACAAAATCAATATTTATAAAGTCGTGACGATAATAGTTAAAGAATCTTCATAACGAAATTTTATATACAATTTTTTAGAATATATTACTTATTAAAGTATTTCATATTATTAGTACAGGATGTGCAAAAAATAGAGAGAGAGAAACATACATTGTCCTAATGGCCGACACCCCATTGTCACACACCGTGGATTAATGAGAAAAATTAATTTCGACATCATAAAGATAGCGAAAAACACTTTTTTGCCAATACCTTTTATGAGACATTAATTTTATTTCGTATCATTTATGAAAATCTCGTTTCAATCTGTACCCGCGCGAAAAAATTAGGATGAGCTTTTAATTGCGTTAAAACGGGATATAATTTTAATGGAACAAAGTAATTCGAATCCAGTTCGCGTTATCATAACTTTCAGAATTTAATTACGTATTATGTATCATCGGATACTTCGCAGAGTTCTTCTTAGCCTCTTATTTTTGCAATTTTTACTTTATTTTCTTATATTGTATCGAATAAATTTGGAAAAGAAGCTTTTTAGTATTTATTTTCTAGTTTCTACCTATATATTGCGAGGTAGATACATTTAAATTCCGACACGTTTTCAAAATATCAACGAAATTAACACTTGAAGAAGCTCTCGGAAATTAAACGTCTTCGAGGAATCTCTGGTTAAAAAGAAGTAGTATAAACGACAGAGAAAAAACGACGTACGTAATGTCGTAAAGCGCGGGGGAGAAAGGGGGGGTAGCCGAAAAAGCGGGTCGTAACGGGGCCCTTCGCTTTCTTCGCTGAACTTGACCGAGTTTCCTCGTTCATCGGGTAACCGGGCAAGGTATGTAAAGTGGACAGCATTCATCCTTGAACATTGAATCAGCATGTAACATGATTAGGTCATTAACGCCCTAACCAAGTTAGCATAGTGCGAGGGACTTCGCTCGCCACGCTTACCCCGGGTCGGTGCGACCTGGGTAGGTATCTACGTTCGTTCATAAAGCCGGCGCCGCGACGCCGCGCCGCGCCGCGCCGCGCGGCAGGCGACGAAGACGACGACGTTGACGACGGCGAAGGCGGCGACGGCGACGTCGGCGGCCACGGAGTTCCCGCGTCGGAGGTCGAAAGTTCGGCGGATCGCGCCTTCCGTCGAATATCGAATTTTGCCGGCAATGAAAGGAGATACGGGAAATCGAGTTTCGGCCGTTCCGACGCCGTTTCGGCACTGTTCCTGACACTCCTTCGTCGTTCTTACGGGCGGACAATACGCGCGGGAGACCCGCGGAGAGAGACCCGCCGACTCTCTCTCCCCTGCACGCGTGAAAAGCGTTTGCGCCCGGACCGCCCGGACGTCGTTAACGGAGTTTGTTTATTACGTTGGGGCCTGGGGTAACTGTCAGGTAACTCGGTTTGGCCGCGGAAAAAAGAATTCTCTCCCGTTCTGGTGCCGTTGCTCTTTCGCGGGGTACATCACGTAAAGGTGCTGGACGATCGCGGATTTGTGCCAAGTTTTGTTCACGAATTCGCCGGATATCGTCGAGAATTTTTCCTTATCTCAATAAGCGCGCGATCGTAATTGCCATAAAGGAAGGAGAATGTAGGCTGCATCTTTTTCAGGATGGAACGATATATCGCTTTCCGCATTACGCAAGATGAATTATCTAGGCAAGTTATTTTTACAAATATAAAATGAAATTATATACATACAACTTAACACGTTGTTATTACGGTATCTAATCGACATGCAATTTTGCTACTCAATATATTATTTGACCCGCCACTAATACGCCATTAAAATAATTTCAAGCGCAATCGGCGGATAATTTAATTCGTGAAATGCGCGAAGTAATTACACACTCACGCGGAATACAATTGTGCAATTCAATGTTAATGAAGTTGAAATTTATCTGACGACATCGGCACGGACATTATCGCAGTTTAACATAAAGCAAATACGATGGTGTAAATTTCGTCTCTCTCTCTTTTTTTTTTTTTTTGTTGAAGAAATAGTTTTTCGAACAGATAATTGGACAACACAGTCTCACTCTGGTTTCGTGAAAATGTTAAAGTCGCTCTTCTCCTTTCCTCAGGAGCCGAAGGCGCTTTTAAGAAGTTAAAGCCTGACCCCTGCGCCTCCAGTCCTCACATTGGTCACACACCTACCACGGCTAGCTGTCCAACACCCGCCCGACGGCGACACAGGACTACCTTCACTCAGGTTGGTACAAAATTTGTAAAGCTTCTTTTTTTTTATTATCCTTGCGAGTAATCGAAGATTCGTCTTTCTTGATGGTATAATCTTCTTCTGATCTCTTCTTCGGTATCTTTTCTTTTGTCCTAGCGAGATATCTCAGAAACATGTGTACGTTCCTCCGGAGAACGTCAGCCCTTTGATCGTTAACGGCATTTCGATTACCTCCAATCTTTCGTACCGCGTCGAAATTTCCTGCTGGATAGTTCAAATCGGCCTTTTACCAGGGCTTTCCAATTGTTTCGCAGGAGCAGCTGGCAGAATTGGAATCGGCGTTTGCAAAATCCCATTATCCGGACATATACTGCAGGGAGGAATTGGCGAGGACTACCAAATTGAACGAGGCCAGAATTCAGGTGAGCGCGCTGCTTCCCGCTGCCATGAGAAAAAAACAAATCGGTTTTTCTTTCATTTCTAGAATTCCGAAAAATCATCCCCCTGATTCAATCCGTAATGAACAATGTCGGTTTTTGATAATCCAAATAGATTTAATTAATAGACAAACCACGATAATTTTTGCATATTATATTTTGTTATACAATGCTCGTGTTAAGGGTGGACTTTTTAAATTTTGCCACGAGGATCGTGCTTTGTCGGCCGACGTTCGGACGAGGCCGAAAAATTTATAGACATACTTATCTCCTGCCTATCTTTTTGACTGTGACTCACTGCGTAATTGAATCAAAGACGCATGTGGGGCGACGAAATGAAATTACGGGCGCAAATGTCGGTCCAAGACACCCTATATTCTTTGAGGGTCGTGGAATCGATCAGAGGGGACGGAGAGGTTTTTCAACATACTTATTCTCGATATATATATAGGTATACCGAAGAATCTGCGTAAACTGAACGATAAAATTTGACGGTGTTCCTGGCTTCGATCGAGACAGGAAACATATTTGGTATTCCATTTTCTTAATATAATATATATTTTTATACGAAGAGAAAGGATTGCGTATCACGGGGAATTATGGCATTCAAATTTTTAATTTCTTCGACATGGAAAACGCGAATTCTACGACAGCGGTGCGGTTTGTGATGACATTAAGGGCGGAGGATTTGGTAATGAGGTAGAAAGGGGTTGTCGGGGAGGTGGTGGAATGGACGGGATGCGGAATGAGGGAGAGAGAGAGAGAGTGCGGGACGATGTCGGGGACCGGTTCGCGTATACGCACCGGTCCGGGGCACCGAATTCCGAGCCGAGCGGTACATATTAAAACAGTCGCCGGTACGTTGCGCTCTTTTGATATATAATGCAGCGGGGTGTTGTTTGAGTTAAAAGCCCGGGAACCGCCGCGACTTAACCCTGTTAAACTGCGATGCCAAGTAAAACGCGGTTTGCGCTCGTCGCTCGCCGGTTATAACCGATGCACAAAGTGTCCGCCGCCGAGGGCCGTGCCGTGTGCGCCCGCGAGGAGCCGCGCAGCCCGCGCGTCGGATGGTCCTGTGCTCGTTTCGACCTCAAACGCGAGAAAGAGAGAGAGAGAGAGAGAGAGAGAGAGATGAAGAGAGGGGATGGATTTCGCAGTTTTAAATGTCATTTCCAGTCGCTGGTTTTCCGGCGCGCGGCTGCCCCAGAATCGGCCAATTATCTGTAACTTGCAAAGCGCGCGCCGTAATTAACGCTCGCGCCATCGCGGATTTGCGCGCGTTTCGACTACTTCCGACGAACGACAGCTTTACCTCAAGCGGTGAGCGCGCTCTCTCTCTCTCTTTCAATTTTACTAAATCAAAGATACTCATATTTGCTAGTCAAACTTATATTTTGCTATGATCATGAGAGCTGCACTTGCTGTTACTTCTTTCGTCGTTTCTCCTTGCTGTTTTTTTTTATCTGTTACATTAATCTGTAGTCGCTTTATATCAATATTGCCTACTTTAACTTAATCCAATTTAAATACTGTATACACTACGTTAACTATTAGTTCTTAAGCTACACATCAGGATATTTTCTGCTACTTAGCTCTTTCTATTTCTTAACATTGCTGTATATTTTGCTATTATTTATCTTTTGCTACTATTTTATATTATATTGTATACTTTGCTATTATTGTATCTTTGCCCTTTAGCCTATGCTTGGGCATAATAAACAAATCAATATATATATATCTCTCTCTCTCTCTTTCTCTCTTTCTCGATGGCTTAATGCCACTGGAAAGTGCTCGCGGTCCCGCTGGTTTCTTATCCCGCGGTAAATCAACGTTCACCATCGAGTCCACTCGCATTCGTTTCTGAGATTCACGATATTCTGCGAGCTATAAATACCTGATATAAAACCTCGTTTAATTATACATAAACAATAAACGCGTTTTGTTAAATTGTTAATGATTATGTTAATACCTATCGGCGCATTAAATACCTAAAAAGGTACTTAAAATAGATTGCGAATCGGTTGATTACTCCGGTATAACGCTATAGGAGCGAAATTAGTTCTTCAGTCTTAATTAGTTCTGCGTAACCGCGGAGTTAAAAATCCCCCAAAATAGCGATCGGTTATCGCGAAATGGCGTTCGATTGTAATCCAATTCGGACACATCAATTTCGATACGAGGTAATATCGATGAACCGCAATACAAAGTACCTAATACTATATACTACCCACGCGAAATTCGGAGAGACTCCCTCCTATACCGTTTCGTACGCGGACGCGGCGGAGGTCGAACGAAAATTTTGCCGTCCCCTGGAGGAATCGAAGGGCCGGTTTAGGGTTTAGGAAAGGTATCCATCGCAAGACAGGGGTTCTCAGCGGAGGAAAAAGGCAGGATGGCGGCCGTAGGAAGAAAAGGGGGCCCCCTGTCTCTCTCTCTCTCTCTCTCTCGCTCCTCCGATGTTCTTTCCAGAGCTCCTCGCTCCCGTCTCCCCCCCCCCCCCCCGTCCTCCTACCCCCGCGTCACGGCGCCATTTCGCCCTCGTCGTCGCTCGTCTCTCGTAGTGGAAGGAATAGCAAGCCCGGCAAGCCTGAGACGTTTCAGATCTATCTAGGGTGGAGAAAATTCAATTTAAAATGGCGGCTCAGATATAATGGCAGCCTCCGGTACAGCGTCACCCAACCCCCTGCGCGCCCAACTCATCTCAACTTTGCCACCCTCGTTCGCCGTCTATTTCTCTCTCATCCTCGCCGCCTCCACGGCCCGTGTCGCTATCTTTGAGGAAACAGAATGCCGTGACTAGCGCGGTAGCTTTTAAAGGGACGACTCCTCTCTCTCTCCTACATCTCACCAGTGATGTCGCCCGATTGGCGAGGCTCGCTAAAAAATACATTGATCCCGCGCACCCGAGACGCGCGCGTTGCCGCTCGTGACTACTTTCGCGGGTATGTGCAGTCTAAACCTCTAAACGACGCGCAAAACGTGAACGTTTTGAAGACATGAAACATGAAACTATATTAATAGTTTCGGTGCTTCTCGAATTATTGACTCTATAATATTGAATAATATGTAAATTAATATTTATATTATTGTGATATAATTTGATATAATAGACGATTATGCGATTTTTAACAGTTATGAATAAATTTTCAGACAAGAATAGAGATTCTCCACACGAGGTTGCAGCTTAAGTTTCTATGCAGATCAGTCTCTACACTGAAAAACCAGTATGGTAGCACAAATTTGCTACGCGATTTGCAATTTCTCTAAACGCGCAAACGCGTATTAGTGCAAACGTTGAATGAGCGTTTTCCAGGCGAAACATGGTGCACCTTGCGCGGGATCGTTTCCGTCCATTTATGTCATTTCAAGTGAGGTTTGCAGGAAACTTGGTATAGGAAGACGTAATGTGCTGCTCCGTATACACAGGCATGCAAATAAATTTAATAACAGGGTAAAGCAAAACTCGGTCGGAACGAATGTTTTCCACGATTGCTCGACAATTGCAAATTGAAAATGGAGTAGTTATGATTCCATTAAGTTATTTTTCTAAGCAGGTATAAGCAGAAACTTATTTTCCGTTTATTCCTTTATGTAGATTTATTTTAATAGAATTTTTTTAAATTAAAGTGTTTGATGGGAAGGGCAGCGAAAATATTAACTATGTATATTGAAAAAAAAAACGGCACGACGTGCTCCATCGTTAAGGTCGTCGTTATTAATGTATGCGGGAGGGATCGCGTAAAGTATTTGTGACGGTAACGATAATAATAGTAAAAAATCGGGTAACACCCGATGGTAAGAGAATAATTCTCGAATCACCGCACAAGAAATCCCATTACGCCGAGGAAAAAGAAAGGAGAAGCTCCGAGCTCCGCGATATTGAGTTAGCCGAGTTTTCATTCGACCTTTTTACTTCGATTCGACTTCCGATCGAAGCCTACCTACCGGTCGTTTTACGAGAAAATCGGCTTCCTATTTGACAGGAAACAAGGAAATTTCTGGGAGTAGCAAAAATAGCTGGGCGAGTAGCATGCTCCTTGGCCTTGCTTTTCGCTTTTACGATTGAATACAAATTATTAATTATTTTGGGGTATTTAATTATTGCTGAGCTTATTAATGAATAGAGATAACTTTCTCTTATACTGATTTCGATATGAGGCAATCAAATAATATCAAATTTCTAAGTCCTTAATCAAATCCTTTAATTCAAAGATAAGAAAGTTCGAATATAGATAATTATTAAGTTTAAATTGATATAACGATATATGAAAATATAATAGATGACGTAGTTTTTTAAATTAATGCTTAATAATTAGTTTCTTTATACATAATTATGTATGGGATTATGTAATACGAAACTAATTAGATTTTTCAGAATTTTTGTTTCTGTATTGTACGATTTAATGTATCTTAATGACTCCGGTATGTTGATTTGATGTGATAAAGATAGTTTGTAATGCTATTAATATAATAATCGAATAGAATATTATCTGTAATGTTTCTCCAAAGAAACTGCAGCCTTAAATGAATCTCAGTGTCAGTTCTGGATTGTGTAACTACATATTCGATTGTTGTACATGGTATTATGCCCAGTAGTTTCCGAAATGAACGCGCAAGTAGTACATCCTTATATTACACAAATATTACGCTCTTCTCCTCTTTTTCGGCTAAAAAGCCATTACCGAGAATGTATCCATTTTCCCGGGTTAGTATGTGGGTTAGCTATCAGAGTGCAGTATTCTCTCAGGCATACGGGAGGATAGTTTTCTCGGTCGCGGTCCTCAAAGTAGCAGACATTTTGAGCCGCGCACCCCCGTGGGACAGCCATCTCGCTCCTCCTCGTCCTCTTTCTCCCTATCCGGTCTATCTTTCTCTATGAGCGAACGTGGCGGGAGGAGAAGAGAGCGCGGTTATTGAATTACGAACTCTTAGCTTTCCAGTTCTTGCAGAGTGCGCGCCTTAAGGGACGCGGGCGCGCTCGCTCGCTCGCTCGCTCGCTCGCGCGCGCAAGTATGTTCTCGAAAAGCTCTTCTAGGGAAGAAGCAAATAAAAGGAATCGCCCTTTTACCGGATCTCTTCGGGCAACCTGTTCTACCCGCTCCGTAAATGCGTAGGTACGGTACGTATAGGGTGTACCAGCGTTTGGCGGAAAGCTGATGGCGCCGTAGAAAATTTCGAGTATTTGGAGTCGAAAATTTTCGGTATCGACTTAATGAAGACATTGAAGACATAAAGGAATACGGAATAATAATATAAAGCCCGAAATAAATCATAGTGTGCTGTTATTTTTTTTATCTTCCTGAAGCTTGATTTAGATGAGAAGTACCCTATTTTCGATTATGTGTTTCGTCATTTTTGCATTTGTGATAACTGCAAATTTCAGACTGTCCGTCCAGTTTTCGTCAATTCTCAAACGCTCTGTATGTATATAAATATTTATATGATTACTCACAACCGTATTCTCGATAGTGAAGATGCGCTTCGTTTTAGATTTTAGGGGAACACGCGGTATCGGGCTAAACGAAGCGTAGACAATGTCATTTGCATATCGCACGGCGAAAATACAAGCACGTACGCGAAAAATTTCCCGGGGAGAATTACGCACGGGAATGGAGTTCTTATCGCGAATTTTCTGAAAAACTGTCTTCGCGAAAATACTAATGGCAATCCAAATGCCAATCAATCGAGCTATTCGCATACATTCAATAGATATTAAAAAATCAAACACTCTAAATAGTTTAATAAAAATTAATAGCTTCAAAAATGCACGATTTAATTATACAAAAAATACTGAATTTATCAGTCCTTTATAAATAACTGTAAAATTATTTTATGCTATATTTATGTAATTTTTTATCTTCATATCTGTGGATCATGTTACGGGTACTCGCGGCGCTCTTAAAAAAGCATCACGTATGTTATTCGGTATCGATACTATATTTTCTATATACATGCATATTTAGAGCTAGCAGCCTCGGTTGGTACACACGGACGGAGGTAATGCCAGATTATTCGAAAGCCGAGCGTGTTTTATGCAATTGCAAATCGTCCCGCGGCGTGAATTCCAATGCGGATTGAGATTGATTATGCGACTTGCCTCGCACGTACCGCGATTTCCATACATGTGAGTTAAAACGATGCACGCTCGTCATATGAAAATGTTAATCAAGCCCTTTGTTAAGAGTCTTCAAATGTCCCTCCACCTTCGAAACTGCATGTATACGCGCGCTTCTCCCCCTTTTCCCCCGCATTCGCCGTGGTTGCCGCGAATATTTCTTTCGCTTTACTTGCAAATTTATGTAACGCCGTTAGAAAGAAGTATCAAACTCGGTAATGCCTATAATTCTGCTGTAATCCACGGCCACTGAGCTTCCAGCGATCCCTCTCGACGTTGGATCTTGAATTCAACTTCAAGAATTAATATTCCGATTATCATCGCGTTTCGATAATCGCCCCGATTCTCTATAATATTTCATATCCGAACCGGGTTCTCTCTCCCTGTCTCTCTCTCGGCTAAGTAATCCCGGATTCCAGCCAATTTCGCGGCAAGAACTTAATCTAAATAAGACTCCATTACTCCGCGCGCGGCGCGTGTCTAGATATTTCTACCGTAAAACTTTGTTCGTCGCAATCTTCTATAGATTGTCGATATTTCGTGAAAATATATGTGAATTTATTATGTCGTTCTTACATTCCGTATTGCGTGCATCTGTCTCACGATAATTGACTGTGTCTACGTGATGTAAAATCAATTGCTATGTTCGGGATTTTTGTTTTTATACAGCAAAAGTCAGCTTGAAAACTTGCTGCTTCATATACTCGATTAAATAATCAAATCGTAAATTACGTATATTTCTCAAAATAATCGCTCTATTTTATCGTAACATTTAATATTGAAATCAACTCGCTGATCCCGCGACTTACGATTCCGCCCAACTCGGCAAGAAGACAATCTAAATAAAATTCAATTGTAACTGCGCGAAATTACTTGCCTAACTTGTTCGGCTCTCAATACCATACCTATACACACCTATTTGTCATTCGTCTGACAGTCTAGCAAATTTATTGGAATAAAGATTAGTTTTTCTACTGTAGTATATCATATTAAAGTATATCTCGCGTGCGGCTTCGTAAAGTAAGTGACTTTTCTGCCAAATTAAATACTTCCTTTAAGTTCTGTGTCGAAATTTGCCGATTAACATTTGTACAAAAACTAATCGTGACGTCAAGAGACATGGTAACGCGCTGTAATATATGCGATCATTGACGAAAATAATCCCACCGCTGATGAACTCGACTAACAAATTATTTATAATTTCTTGTGTAGGCGTTAATCTCTTCGGCGTGGGTCGACGCGAGATAGAACCTGACGCAGGTTACGACCTTTTGTCTGACGTCATCTGTCGTTTGGCTAATTAATAAATTAGCATAAGGATTACTTCATAATTAACTGAAATGATCGATCATAAAATGATCATAAAATTTCTTTTTATGATAAAGTTAAAATAAAATCCTCATTTGTTTAATATGAAACGTTCGAAAAAGCGCTTTAAAAAATTAAACATGTTTTTGTGAAGAGAATTTTTGCTGATTAGAGATATTTGCATCCAACGAAATAGTGAGAGAGATGCGTAACTTTCGAGGCAAAGTTTACGACTATATTAAGTAATCAGCAAAAAGATTAGAAGTAATAAAAAATAAACGAAGTTGTTGACTTTAATAAACAATAAACGAAGCAAGATTTATCGTTTGCGTTTTTATAATGAAAATTCGTTTCTTCTCTGCAGATATATATATAATGATTATAGTGATTTTTTTTCCCCCTCGTATCCGGTTTTTGATACGAGAACATCGCTGCGGATATTTCACGAGGTACTCTTCGGAAGCGCCATGCTTCCACACAAAGAGTGATAGAGCCGAGAAGAGGTCGAACCAGAAAGATACAGACAGCGCGCGCGCACGAGAGAAAGAGAAAGAGAAAGAGAGAGAGAGAGAGAGAGAGAGCGATAGGGAGAGTTTGAGAGAGAACAGACTCGTTCGAGCCACCCCAGTTCGTGTCACCCACTTCTGCGGCGATGAGAGAGGGTGTACAGTAGAAATGTCGATAAAACGTGTCGGCCAATGAGCGAGCCCGATGTGACGTCACCGCAGCGGCATCGGCCAATCGGGTGGCGCCGGTGACGTCACCGGTGAGGGTGGAAACAACCCAACCCCGACCCGGGACGAGAAGCCGCAGGCTTTTCTCTTTCTGGGGGGAGAGCCGCTGGAAAGAGGGGTCGGTCGGCAGGGCGGGGCGCGAGAGTGGAGATTGTCGGAGGGGTTACAGGAGGGACGGAGGAAGAGAGGGGAGGAGAGAGGAGAACGGATAAGGGGGGCGGGAGGGACGAGGGGGTGAGGATGCGGAAACGCGCGCCGGTGTGGATGCCGGGGTGAGTCGCCGGTGGCGGCTCAGGCAAGCCCCAATATGGGTTTACTAATCCCGCGAAACAATGGAAATTGCCCGATGCAAAATGGCGATAGGTAAACCGCCCTGGGTTACCGGGTGAAGCCAGAGGGGGGGGGGTGTAAACTTAGGATCCCGTTTGAGTAAAGAAAAAAAAAAAGAGGGTGCTTTTCGGCCCAAGAGGTTTGTGTCCCTTCTTTGATCGACGTGGACCATTAACTCGATGCTCTCAAATACTTCGCGCGTCTGTACCATACACCATTTTATTAGCTTCTTGGTCGCCATTTTGCTACGGGCGTAAAACAATTACTTTTACGAGCGTCTCTGCGTATCAAAAGTCTTGCGGATCGATATATGTTTCGTGTGGACATACAATAATATTTAAAAAAAAATAGAGAGTGAGAGAGAATATGATATTTGAAACGTTCCAGAGTTAAAGGGATGTAAATTTGTAAGCGCGAGATCGAATCTTGGCATGCTTCTGTTTATTCTGATTCTGAACGATTTACATTGGAGCCAGAAAAATTAATGCATAGATTCAGGTTATTTCAAAGCTACTCTAAATTCTTTTATAGACGCTACAAATAAAATCTACATCGCGAGAAGAATAAAAATGTAACTTTTCTCTCTCGCTGAGATTGTGTAATATAAAATCGCATTCCACTAGATACTTAATATATACTTAATTAATATACTTAATTATATACTTAATTAATATACTTAATTAGAATAGCAATTAATGCTCGACCAAAACTTCAGTAATCGAAGCAAGAGCGATACGAAATTCGCTTGTGCTATTAAACGCACAAACGACGTTGCACATCGTGCGGAGGTCGAAATAATTATCTGTTAATTATATCGCATCGCGTCCGTTTGTTTACGCCATTTCGTCTCTCTCCGTAGGTTTGGTTCCAGAACAGAAGAGCGAAATACCGGAAGCAGGAGAAGCAGCTGCAGAAAGCTCTGACACCAATTCCCGCCTGCCAAGGTGCCATGATGAGGAATATCTATCCTGGTGCTAGCAGAGGTTATCAACCCTACCCCCATCCCCACAACAGCATAAATGGCATAAATCGTTATCCCCAGGTGAGGCTCCCTTACGACGCGCAGGACGCTTCCGAAATTTCATTATTATCGATACCCGCCGCTTTGCACTCTCACCAATGCACTCAGCGCGAAGACACGTCTCCGATAATGGCAAGTAAATAATATAAACAAGAATTACAATTGTCGTCCTAGAGATGTACATTCTACTTATCGCGCTACATGGGACCTTCGTGCGAACACATCGATGGAAGAAAAACATTTTTAAAGTTATTTGGGAAAAGAGATCGTTTCAAATGTTTCGTCCGAATTTCGTGCGTATTGTTTAACATGTTATAGTTAATCAATTTTATATATTATCAAATATTATTACAATACTTTCTGGAGAAGTATAGTGTAATATATGTAGTGTTGCGAGTTGCGATGCGATAAACTGATGGATGTTTCTCTCGAGAAGTGGCCTGCGATCAACGCGCCGTTTGACAGAAGCGCCGGGATATAGCGAAGCCCGGAAATTAAAAGATTTCGGGGCAATCGTAGAGTCGGTCGTCGTTTCGAAGGTTCCACATATCGGGAATGAATTCGATGCGTTTCTCGTTAATGATTTTAACCGAGGTATTAAATTGGAGTGCACCTGAGCGTACGTCCGGCGCATCGCTATCGGTCGATATAGCTAAATTGCATTTCGGCTGATTAGTTGGGTCGGCCGGATTACCGAATGCCTACCGCTTTAATTGAGCCGATAATTCGCAAGCGTGTTTTGGTCCCTGCCCCCCCCTCCCCCTCCTCCCGAAAAAAGACATAGTTATTCTTTATTATTCTTCATTATAGTTATTCTTCTCTGAAAGTCGATCCATGAATATCTAAGACAGTAATTTACGAACGCCGCGTAATATGTCCATATACATTTTTTTTGTTTCAAATATCTAATAACAATGCGCCAGCGATGTCTGAAGCAAGGAAAACTAACACGTAATGATTGTTCTATAATTAATAATTTCACAATTAATAATTATCGTAAAATGATCGGTGACGAAAAGCGGTGGGCAAAGTAAATTTTATCGTCGCACAAATTTTTTTCTACGGTTTAGAGAATCCTTTCATCCCTATCTTCGTCGGGAATTGTACTTAATAATCGTGATATCACCGTAGAATCACGTAACGCGTTGGAAAATTGATTACGGTCAGGAAATAGATACCGCGACACATTATTAATTTCCATCAGTTCCGAACGTATTACACGGTTAATTTTTATAATGAAACCACCCGTCGCATTCGATTTCGCGTTTGCCGTCGCCGCCGCCGACGAGTGGAAATACGTAAGAGTGGTTTCTAGCCGATAATTATGTTTCACACACGTTAATTACCGCATTACTTTTCTCTCGTTGTTCCAGCTCGGCCGCTCAAACCGCGCGGGTAACTCCGTAATCTCATTGATATATCGCGGAATCCATTTTCGCTCGTTCGCTCATTTTACGCTCGCGGATATTAATTACACGTGACATTAACACCAAGCGCGTCCATCTTTTTTCCTCCCCCCTTTCTTATATAAACGCGGCAGATTTTGGGTGCGTTCGCGGAGCGCGCTATTAGCGCTATTGCATCATTCTATCTTTATCGCTCATTAGATGTAACATGTAAAACAAAGATAGAATAACGCAATAGCGCTAAAGGGATGTAAATTTGCAAGCGCGAGATCGAATCTTGGCATGCTTCTGTTGATTCTGAACGATTTACGTTCATGGAGCCAGAAAAATTATTGCATTTAGAAGCTATTCTAAATTCTTTTATAGACACTACAAATAAAATCTACATTGCAAGAAGAATAAAAATGTAATTATTCTCTCTCGCTGATTGTTTGTGTAATATAAAATCGCATTCGTGTAAAAATCGTGTAATATATAAGCACGCTCTGCGAATGCACCCTTTATACAGCGTGTCATTACCGCCCGATTAGAAGGGTTCGCGGTATCGCAGGATGTGGTAAATCGTGGCCGATTGCTCCAGAATCGCGGCTCGGAGTTATCAATGTCGTTAATCGTGACGCACGAATGTTTCAGATGGGCACGACGTCTTACCCGAGCATGACCCAGCCGTTCTCCATGTCGCATTCAGCGTCGAATATGTCGGCGGTCACCGGCATGCGACAAGATGCAATGGGTGAGTCATAAATAATGCAACGCCAGCGCTTTGGGTGTGCGTAAAATGAGTACGGCGTGGAATGGCTTCGTGAGCGCGGTTGCTCTCTCATTTGGGTCAAGGATTATGCAAATGCCCTTAATCCCACAAATATCCTTGATACCTACCCTCGCGTTCGTGGGTTAACCGATTTCACTTTTTCGCGCGAGAGATCGAATCGTGCGGCGTTTCGTTGCATCTCGAACGCGGCCTCAATCGCAGCTGGACAAAAACGCGCATAACGTCCGGCCAAATTCTCATTTCTTAGAATTTATCCATTCTTAGACGTTAGAAATGTTATTGTTACATATATGTATGATAGCTTTCACTCGAGCTATCTAGCCATATCTTATAGGCTCTGATTAAGATAAGAATTCGGAAGTAGATTTGTCCGTACGTCACGATGACTTTAATTCAACGCACGAATAAAACCATGTGATAATCACATCTTCTTTCTATATTATCGTATATATTTGGACAAACCGCGGAGGATAGTTATGAAATTTATTCAGTACCATAACATTTCTAACGTCTAAGAACGAAAAATTCTACGAAATGATGAGAATTTGCCCGTATTACGTCACGCGCGTTTTTGCCCAGCTTCTAAAATTTAGAGCATTCTTAATAGCTGTGATAGTTTAACGTTCTACTTGTCTAAACAATTCTCTATAGGTACTAAACTGTCAGAAGTGCTTTAATTAAAAATCTAATTTAGAGAAAGATATATTAGGTCAAGCTAGTGCTATAAATAGTAGCTAATTTTGCCGGAAGAGCAAAACGAAAGGAAGTCAATTTATATAATATTCTACATCATATTCTAAACATTAGAATTTAGGAAATTGCAACATTTCCCGAAATCCATGCGACTTCCTAATTATATTTGATTTATGATATTTGACGAAATGCTGCAATTTCCTAAAATTTAAGAATATGATATAGGATATTGTATATAATTAATTAACTTCCTTCGCGTCAATTAACAATTATTAGTCCCGCAATCTCGAGTCAGTCGAGTCTATATTTCATACTTGATCGTTGCCTTTCGATTGCCGCAACGTCAATTCCTTCCCCCACGAGGATCACGCGGATGTGGAACGGACGTAAACTAATTTCTTTCGGCCTCCGCTCGGCTTCGTTCTCCTCGTCCAGCGTCCTCACGGCGCGGCGACTTTTCCGCGCCGTCCTCGGGCGCTGACCCGACGTTATCGAATGACTCCGCAAAAATCCGGAGCGGAAATGGCGCGAATCCGACGCCCGGCGCACGAGAGCGAGAGAGCACCCGCGCGGCTCCTGATGGTCCCCGCCAGCCTCCAAGACGCTCTCTCCATTTCCGCCCCAGCGCCGTCTTACACCATTTCCGGCGCGAGATGGAATATCGCTTTTAAATCGAATCAAGACTATATTCGCGAATTGCCTCCTCGCCCCTGTCGGGGGGTTGCACGGCGCGAGCGAGCGAGCGAGCGAGCGAGCGATTGCTGTACGAGTTGAGTGCACGCGGCCTTCTCCGCGCTCGCAATCTCGCCGCCTCTCCTTAACGATTTAACGCCTCTCTCTTTAACGTCTTAATGCGATAGCAAATCGACCGATTAGCGGAGACTCGATAAAGCACCGCGGAAAGTCGGTTAAATCGAATCACTCCGGGAATTCTTTCGCGGAATAGAAAAGAAATCCCGCTTCTCCGCCGCCGAGTGACGTCTGACCTTGATTTATTATTAGGGGGGTGCAATAGCGCGTGGGTGTTCTACTAATTAAAGCTAGCGTTAATGACGTTTGGCCTATCTCGTACCATGCTTATATTATTGATAAACACACTGAGAAAAATTTCTGGTTCGTTCATTTTCCACCAGATATTCTGGTTGAATCTACCAGAATCTGGTTGAATTAATTAAAATTCTAGTCGCATTAATTGGAGATTCTGGTTGCATTAACTGGAAATTCTGATTCGTTCATTTTCCAACAGACTTCTGGTTGAATCTGCCAGAATTCCTATTAACGCAACCAGATTCTCTCAGGCATGTAAATTCAAAGATCGTTCGAACAGAGAGAGAGAGAGAGAGATTGCCAAGCCGCTGACGCGCGCCCGCGTGGTTCGTTTAAAAATCCCGTCTTTCTTTCCCGTTTCAGGAATGTCGGCGGAGGACGAGTGGTACAACAAGAGCATCTCGGCTCTGAGAATGAACACAGCCCACCACCCGAATCTGGCCGCACCGATGTTACAGTATCAGACATAATTGTAAACGGAGGCGAGAGGGCGACTCGAGGATCTCGTCAGGAATCCGATGGCGTACCTATGATCGAAGCCGATCTCGTTCGGCGATCGATGAGAAGAGAAATGAGAGAGCAATTGTGAGACGAACTCGACGAAGCCCGATCGACTTTTTGCCGTTTCGCAGAGAGAGAGAGAGAGAGAGAGGAAGAAGAGGAAGAGAAACGAGAGGAAGGAAAAACAGAGTGAATCGTGAATCGACTCGCGTTATCGCGCCAATCGGCTCGCGCGGCCGCGTCGATTTCGCATCCTGATTTTCGCGACGCGTCCTCGCGTCTCGCGCTTGCAGCAGGCAAGCTTGATTCGCAACGGCGTACACATGTCGCGAGGCATATGCATATACCAGCATATACACGCGTGCGAAAAGCTCGCAACCCGATCGCGTTTTCGCGTCTCGTCTCGTCGTCGTTCGGGCAGGCCGAGTGTTTAGTTCGAGCGCGACGTTGAAGATTTAGCGCGTTGGTGAAATGGCGGGGCTGTGTTTATCTCGAGCGCTTTATTCGTGAATTTCGAAAGTTCAACAACGCGCGCGACACATTGTTTCAGAATATCAATTGGCGCACATCTAGATCCTCGCTCGTAATTTCCGCGACTTAAGATTACGAACGACACACAGGTTGTCCCTGGCATCGCGTTTTTCTTTCGTCGATTGGCAAATCCTCTCGTGAAACATTTGTGAGACAGATCTTTATATATATATATATATATATATATATATATGAGATTTAATTTTTAAAACAGAATTTTATCAAAGTGAAGCTTACCTGTGAAGTTACGAAACAATCCAGACGGGAAAAACGTTTTAATGATATTTTTACCCTTTCTTCAAATTAATTTTAATTAATCTAAATTTCAATGAAGTTTAATTTTAGCTCGAGAACCGTCGCTATTTCAATGCTCGATGATAAATCGAACGAAGGATATATTGGATCAACGGAAGTTACTTTAACACAGCGCGGAAGAGAAGCGATGAAAATTTTGAACGTTTGCCGCCAGATACTATGTTTGATCTTCGTGGCGCGGAGATACTTAATTACCTACCTCTTTATTGGGGTGCGTTTATGTTGGAGCAGTGATAAACAATAAGAGCGTCGATACTAGTAAAGCAGCGAGAATAAATGCATTAATTCATATATGTCATTGTTTATATGCTACCATATATAAACACTTACATATTGTATACTTAAAATTGTTTATATGCTTCATCATATAAGCACTTATAAATTATACTACATATAGATTAATGCATTTATTCTCGCTGTGTTTTTAGTATCGTCGCTCTTATCGTTTATCACTGCTCCATAAACATAAATATAACGCACCCTTACGCGCGGGAGAGAACGCGCGATGCCCGAGACACCCTGCGTTTCGGATTCGACGGACGGCGGAGGGATATCCCGCAATTTATAGCGTGTATGTACAGAGACGTAGAGCCCGGTTTTGCCGCGAGTCTGTCGCGTATTTTCTACGTGTAGCAGTTTTCTTTTTTCCCCGCGACTATGGTTCCTTCCGTTCGAGAGACGCGTCGCAACACGCGTAACGCATTCGCGCGCGGCATCCCTGTTAATCTCCTAACAACGATACGTGCCACACCTTCGTTAAATTGGCGAGAGAAAGAGGGGGAGGGGGGGGGGCAGGGGGGACGGTACTGTACATAAGTGGGTGAGAGAGAGAGAGAAGAGATATAGATACATAGAGATTGCGTAATCGGCAGATACTCTAGCATATGCGATTTTTCAATGTCCTTTTAAAAGTGTAAGCGTACCCTTAGTGAATGATATTAGGCATTGATTTGTGTGCTTATGTTGACCACGATTTTGGATAATCAAAAGAGGAGGGGAGGGGGGAGGGCAGGGGGACGCGTTGGAAGGAGAGACGGTGGGGATCTGACGGTGTTTTTGCGTTCGAAATTTGAGGGGCGCCAGGGTTTTCCCCGTCGCGACGAACGGCGATTGCCGAAATTCACCCCTTCGCGCGCGGATCGGACGCCGTCGCATGCAAATCGACGCGGGGGCGCGTCGCGTCGACTTAAAAAAAAAAAAAAAGAAAGAAATGAACGACTATCTTGCGTTTCACGTGAAATGCTCAATTGTAAGTATATATATATATATATATATATATATATATAATATCTAATCTCGAAAGCGGCACACGTGATGCGCAGACTAAACTTAATAAAATACAAAATTATACGTGACATTGGGATAAGTTGATGATATAGCGTCGTTTATATTTTTAGATATGTTTTTAGTTTTAGAGGGCGGGGGCGTCAGTTTTGTGACGTGCATAAAAGCGTGTCGCGATCAACAAGACTTCAGAGAGTTGTCCGACAGAAATAATTAATTTATTCTGGACAGTTTATGTAGATTTGTGTGCGACGGCTTCTTTTCTCACTTCACCCCGAGAAAGTATTATCCGGCGTTGTAAAAAATGCCTAGGCCCCACAAAACGGACGGATCGCAGGGGTGAATTCGTTCGAAGGCGAAGAAACGAGACCTCGACTTCGCTCCACCACTGCTTCCGCGAGTGTCCGCGATCGTCGGGAGGTGCGCGTCTCGAATTCTTGGACGAATAAGACGAATATAATAAATTTCTTTTGCGCCGCGAGGCGCAAAAAGTCTCATCGGTGAGGCCGGTGCAATTCTGGACAATTAGACGCACGACAGGCCCACGATATCACGAGGGGGCCACCGAGCCAACGGAGTTTTAACGAGACAGATGGGGGGGTCGCACTCTATCTCATCCATATCCAGGATTAAATATGTAATTATATCGCTAACAGATCGTATCGTGTAACAATGTTGTCCTCGTAATAGTCAAACCGATTGCATCAACAGGCCGAATATGATTCCGCAGGCCGAACGATCACAGGCCCGCGGTGTATATCGCGGAGAAGGCGCGGAATGGCCAGACGATTATGTATTATTAACGAGGTAATTTGCGGAATATATCACGCAAGTGAAAATCGTCGATGAGACGGTTGCCGAACGTGCATTATTCACTCTGTTGCCGCAAACCGGTTAATTATTGCGATATATCGTTCGTCGTCCGGATGCTTTCCCGCGTAAAAGCAGAATCGGAGCTTTTCGTCCGCTTTAACCGTTTGCACTTTGAGCTTCCGCGTCGACAAAATCCTACATTAATTCCATTACGATATTGTTACATTTACAAGCGCGTAAACAGGAATTGCGTGCGCTTTACACGTCTTCTTATCAATTTTAAGAAAAAAAGCTATCGAGCGAAGCTATTGTTCTGTTAATGTATTCGATTCTGTGAAACATATCCACAAACGCGTGTAAATTTTTACGTAATAATTGAAACTTTTTCGTAATGAATACAAATATCTAATCCCGGTTTCGCAAATTCCGCGGAGACATCAGAGAAGGGGTTTTGCAGCGGGGCACGCGCGGGGCGCAAACGGTTAATTAACGCGCGCGACTCGCGACTTCTCCCTGGCGCCTTTCATTCATAAATATTCGGAATCTGTCCAGTCAACAATCGTCTATATTGGTGTCATTTTTCGATAACTGTCTAATCAATATATCGACTCGAGGATGAAGCTGCAGACGACTGCACATTGTTTTCGTGTAGTTTCGCTGCGACCTTATTATTACCGCTCGCGGCATTCCACGAGAAATGTTCCTAAAAAGTTTGTAACATATCGTACACGGTACACTAACACATGCACGAATACACCACACACACACACACGCACACACACAAAGTAAACTCAAAGCGTGCGTGGGCGCACGTCCAACACACAAAATTACACGCGTCACGTTGTGTCGAGAGGACAAGATTAAAAATTAAGTGGAAATGCATACCGGACGAGCGTAACATAGTTTTAAGCAAGGGTCACGTATTGTACGTATGTGTTGTACATAGCCTAAATAAAAATTACATTTAAAATTATCCTCCTTTCTCCAACTTAATCTCTTCTCTCTTCCTAATTCTTCAAACGGTGCGAATTAATTGTGCGTCGGGATGCAGATTCAAAAGTTACATTGAATTTTCAATACGCGCGCATTACTGACAATGAGTTGGATGAAAATCTGCTGAATGTTGCTAGTGAAAAAATATGTATTGTGTTTCATTATTCCAATTTTGAAATAACGTTAAAAAAAAATTAGAACGAATAGTTCAATGTAGATATTTAAATGAAATTACAGAACAGCAAAGCTGCTCGACTTATCGGCAGGCTCCGCCGACAGAATGACAGTTTAGGGCTCAATAAATTTCCATTATATTAATTAAAACTGCTAGAATTGTTGGAACGATGCTAACATTTAACTTGCTGGATATACTGTAAAAAAAGTAAAATGCACTTTATTTATAATACAGAGTTCTTTCGCTTACGAATATTTTTCTCAGTCATTGTGCCACACTACTTCGATTACCATGTCACAAAAGTTTTACGGACTATAGTCCTCCGTCATGTATTTCAAATTGAAATATTACGAGATATATTTAAACATTATAATAATAAAATATATTTATACAATTCTTCATTACATTCGCCATTGAATGAACAAAGTACGCCTAAATGTCTCATTAAATGAAATTCTAATATACTAACACAATACAATATTTTGTTTACAACGATCAGTTTTCGACACTACGTGTCAAGATTGCTCATTCTAAGGACTAATTATTAAGATAAAATCTTTTTTCCGACTAGACCGTGATAATGCAAGAATAAAATTATGGAATTATTATCTTCCAATGATTGCGATATCTTGGAAATATTGAATATTTCGGTGCTTCATTAGGAAGATGACAAGAGAAGCATAGATATATATTTAGATTTCTAGAATAGTGTCGGAAAACAGAGTTTACGTTTGTCATTTTATTAATTAATTTTTCATGATATTAGGAAGATGGGAAATATAAAAGTAGGTAACAATAGGACTGCAACGAGATAAAGGAAAATAAATAAGGAGAAGATAATGTTACATATATATCGAATATAAAAACCAATTAATTTTGGATTAACGTAATTGTCGTTTGGCTCATAATGTACATTTTCTTATTAATTGAAACTAGTATAGACAATATACATCCGCTCTTCTTTTTTTGAATTATGAGTCCTTTTCCGATGATACAGTCGTATGTACATAATTTTACTGCACTAGTGTACCACAGAAGTAAGTCTCGATAAATATGATATTTTAATTCGGTAATTATTTAGACTAGTAAATAATTACCCTTATTTTTATCAAGGCACACTGTACAGATATAAAATACTCAATAGATGCCAGTTGCTCGTCTAATTTTAGACCATTTCCGGATGGACGAAATTCCTGTTCATGTCAAAGATGGACGCGTAATGTGTGGAAGCTATTTTCAACGGTTCTTCAACAGTTAAAACACTTAAAGTTTACATTATTTCCGCTTTTCGGCTACTTAAACTCTTTTTTATTAATGCCCAATCTTCCAATATGTCGGCGTCGTTGAGCATGTAAACGATGTAAGGACCTGCAACGGAAACCGCTCGTTTTCTATCTGTATGATTCCTGCGTCTTCTGCCGGTCGAATTAAACCACAAATCCGCATGTATGTCCACGTTATTCCTATCTTCCTCCAAACGGCGTATCTTATCCTGTAGTTCGTTATGAATGCAATCCCAGATCAAGCCTTTCTCGCTTTCAAAATTTTGAAAGGCGGCCAGTTCTTCTGCTAGGAATTCATTCTGAATATTTTGTAGTCTGTACTGCTTTAGTATTCCAGCCACTTCCGTTTTCGTTTTCATATTTTCCTTTAGTCGCTCCAGCGGTATTAGGTATTCCTCGGATTTTCCAACACGAACTTCCCCGAGCTTTGTGTCCACTTGCGTGATTCTTTCTCGGTATAATCTTAAAATAAATGACAGTTGTCGAAATTAATAAATATTTTCTCGTAAATGACAATTATTAAAACACACGTTTATATTGTACTTTTTAAATCCTCAAACATATGTATTATATCACACACAGCAACAATCGATAACTTTAATTTCACAATTAATTACTGCAATGTATTATTCTTAGTACAGTATTAATAACATTAATGATATGATATAATTTTTATATCACCGAGAAGAAATTAGTCAAGCATTTTTATTATAGTACATTCTTAAGTATATATCTTACAGTAAAGATATATCTATACAGATTACTATAATATATATTATAAGTAAGAGCTAAGTATACTTACTGTTCCTTGAGTAGAGTAAACTGCCTTTCCAAGTCAAGCAGATTATCCATGCATTCGTTGCGCCTCCTCTCGCACTCGTCCTCATCCATCTCCGACGAGTCATCACTGTCAGTGTGTTCCGCGCTGCTGTCACACGACGCTGAACTCTGGTTACTCTCGTTACTGTCGTGAGACATCTCCTCCCCTTCGCCCTCCGATTCATCCTTGACGCTTGGCATTTATTCTGCAAAAAAAGTTCGCCGTTTAGCGCATATTTTCTTCACACAATACATGGTGAAAGATATCTAAATAAGGTACTTAAAAGTTGAATGTTTAGAAAAATTTGAGAGAAATCCAGATTTATAAGTTTTTACCATAAAAATGTATTTAAATGGAGCAAATATGATTGATCTTCTACATTGTATATAATTGGATAATTCATCTTCTTGTTTCTATATTAGCATCATATAGTACCTATCTTTCATGTCACTGTACGGTTAATAAATAAAATATAACTTAAATATACCTAATCTAATCTAGTTTAAAAGACTATTTTTTACTCTTGTAGGACCCCAGATAGCACAGTGACATCAAATGCCGTAATAATGCCGTCTTAGTGACGGAAACTTGACGTGTTGCCGTCACTAAGACGGCATTATTACGGCATTTGCCGTCACTAAATGTCACTTTGCTATCTGGGACTGTTTGCAAAAATACAATTTAAAGAAATCAATCAATTAATTAATCAATTATTCAATTTATAATAATTTACATTGACTATAGTGTATCCACGGAAAAGGCTCGTATAAACATAATGTAAACACAATACGTGAACACACACACAATCCATGTAAGGAGTAGTCTTGAAATTTACCGCACAATCCTGTTCATAACATAACCTATACAGAGGCAAAACTTATATCGGCGTAACCGGAGCACCGCGATTGAAAATATCGTTTCGTACATCCGTAGATTTAGTTCTCGTAGAAAATAACGTTTCGCGTGATTAGTCACGACGTGTAAGTAGAATTATTCGCGCGCAATTAAGCGGGAGGTTATGTGTTGCTCCGAAGACACGGCCGGACGAAGAAACTTCAAATTCCCAGAAACTTTTCCACCGCGTGTCGCGACGATCTAAAATCTAAATCGGGCGACTTATCACCACGTTATCGATACACTTACTATGTGATAATTTTATTAATTTCGTTGACACTCCTCGATTGTTCGCTCGTTCAGCGTACGCGCGATGCTTGACAACTGACAACAGTGGTAACTGACACAGCTGTTGACAACCGCGTCGTCCAGTGTCGTCCGGAGGCGCAAAAATGTCTGATACCAACTGCGTGGCGAAAGAAAGACACTAGATTAGATCGAAATGTTTGCAGCGGTTCCTCCGAAGTTTCCGTGGCCTTTATTACATTTTCTGCATTCAAAGTAAGACAAATGTGTAATTAATCATTAAAAATAATTATTGAACAAATATATCTTTGTTCGAAAAATACAGATGTTATCTACAGAGAAAACTCGACGACGTGGCTTGCATTTTGCGACTACAGCTGACGCTAAGCGCACGAAATTTGTTCAAAGAGAGAGATGATTTTTACCGATTATCCTTGATTTACCCTCTGATAATAAGTCGACTGATTAAACTCCGATTAATATAATTGACCGTCAATTTGTCGAACAATACTTGCAATGTTTTGTAAAAATAGAGACTGAATATTAATATTTTGGATAGAATATTATTATTAATCAAGATAGAATATTATTGACAAATTTTTTGTTGTTCTCATAGAAACTACTATTATAGTCGGACGACAGGACTCTATAGCTAAAAATTTTAATTGTGCCATTTAAATTAAGGAAAATCAGAAATGTTATTAGTTGCATAAAATTTATTATTAAAAACATAAGCTCTTTTGTAAATAATGTCAAAAAATAAATTTTTTTTTAGATTTTTCCATCGATTAGTTTCTGAGAACATTTATAACAAAGCGATATTGCAAGAAAACTATATTTTTCAAATCTCTGATTTAGTTCGTTTCAATTAATTATTATATTTAGTCTAACAACAATTAAAAAATGCAGATAAAGGCATAGAATTTTCTTATTTTTTTTACAAGAATAAACTTTCTCTTGCACTAGCAAATAGTGTGCTGATTGTCGAGCTTGTATCGATAATTGTAAGAAAAAGAATATAACTAAAATCAATTAAAAAGACTAAAATGTATAAAATTAAAACTTAAATACGAATGGAAATTATTTCACTTACTGGAAAAAAATTGGGAGAAGCGGAAGAACTCTGTAAGCTCCACGGGAGGATCATAATATATATAGATATATATATTATATATTTTTATATATAATACTCCATCGGATACAATAATACATCTGGATCTGTATGGAACAAACAGTTAGACAATGCAACATTCGCATAACTGCAAGGTATACTAGCAATTCTTTTTTTTTTATATCTCATATATATTTATATAATAATATATATTTTCTCTCTCGTGTGTGCTTCCTGCGCGTTTCATGAAGACTTTCGGTTAGATAGGTCTTTCGATTTCTGCGAGAAAAGAAGGTACAGAGCTCGTTTTGTGCATTTTGTTCCGTACGAAATATTCTTTTTTTTTTTCGTTTTTCGGTATTCTTCGTTTTTTTCGTGTTTTTTTTTCTCTTTCTTTTTACATCGCTTCAAGCCTCGCCGCACGCGGGACGTATGTGTATACAGTTGTGAACGCGTGGCACATTTTGCTTTTTCCTGGTAGCCGTTAAGGGGATCCTAAACCCCCCTAAACCCCCCGACAAAATTACCATTTTCTATCATTTTCTATGTTACCGACCTATATCTGTCCTTGTAATAGACAAGGATAGCACCTATATTTCACGCATACATACGCACGACACACATGTACTCATCCTATGCTTTTATTAGACTTGTAATCTTGATTTCAAGGGTTCAATAATGTTGTGTCGTGTTTTGTGATCCAGGGAAACTTGTTTTCACGTTCGTACAAACGGTATATCTTTTATATGAAGCATATCTTTTGATGAATTGACAGGTCGTCTGCCAACTGGAGACGCCATATTGAGGTAAATGTAGATAAGGAAATATGTAGTTCCGTAACTTTTTCTCGTTATCCATATAAAATCAGAGTTTCCCTGAATCATTGATATATGCTACAATCCTGGAGAAGCATTTTCAATTCTGTCAGATTAATACGACGCTGCATTAGTAGAGATTTTTGTCGGTAAAACAGACGGGTTTAGGATCCCCTTAAATCTTCGGGATAAAGTGTAAAATGCCGGAGTGTCCTTCGAGGACGCCGCTGACGGGCCGACAAATGTCTCCATTTACCCATATATACGTGTCGGATCTCGAGGTTTTCCCGATGGGAGAAACGCGAGAGGGAAGATACCGAAATTATTTCCGCGAGAACTTCTGCGCGACGTCGATTTCTTATTTATTCTCACCGGGAGATAAATTATTCCTCGCCGAAAAAAAAAAAAAAATAAATAAATTACGCATACTTAATCCGCTCTGACTACTCGGCGGGTTAATTTTTTTTCCCCTCCCCTTCACGCGGTAAGCTCTATGGCGAGTAGGCTTTTCTGCCAATTTTTTTTACCCCGATACTTTATCGCCGTGAGCTATCGCCCGATTGCACCAGTTTGATACTCAAGCGATCGATATTGTTTGCCACGAAATTCGACGCCCGAAAGGGGTCCTCGAGTTACACTTCGGTGACGGGGGAAAATAATGAAAAGGAGGGGCGCTCGCGGTGTGGTCCGCGATCCTTCTCGTGCGGCGACGGCTTTAACACGGATTCTTAATATTCATTTCATGCAACATTTATTCGCGGCGCGATCGCGGTTCGCCGGGGAAAAGTCGCGGGCTGCGCGAACAACTTCGTATGGTTCACGATATCGCGCTGGTTATGAAAACTGAAATGCAAATCGACGGGTATAGGGTAAATGCACCGCTAAATGACCGCTTAGGCATATCGCTTTAGCTCGATCTTCTTTCTCCTTCTTGTCGAGTAAAAATAAAATTTTCGTCATATATATAGTTATCTCTCGAGTGTGATCAATCTTAAATATTTGAAGCTTTATCGACTTTACGCGCGTGAGGGTAGCTTGGAATTTATAATGAAAGGAAGAAGAGATAAACTGACGTTGCAAGGAAATGAGAACTGGTTCATAGTGAATGATCACTTTGATCTATCACACGAGAGGTCAAAGGAAGTATGTGACAGCGTTGGATTAATAGCCACAACGCGATGGTTAGAGATAAAATCAACATACATTTTTTTTTATTATTTCATATCAATTATTAATTTGATGGAAAATTTATGTGTTACCCTCAATTATCCATCAGTCCACAGAAGGGTTATTCCGTAATAAAAAAATATTCAGATATGAGAGATAATTAGTAGGATTATGTCCCAGCTAGCAGAAAGTTCTAAAACGTCTTAAAGACATATTAAAGACGTTTAAAAGACGACATAATTTTTCAGACGTCTTTTAAACGTCTTTTAAGACGTTTTAAGCGTTTTTAAGACGACTTTTAAAAGCTTCCGCTAGCTGGGGTCCTTTCTTCCGAAAAAATATAATTAATTACTTTAATGGATCACGGAGAAATTAGCGTATAATCAGCGAATATCTATTGATCAATCATTCAGTGGTGTACATACCCTATGAAGAGAAAAATTTGAATGAAAAATTGCATTGAGGAAAAAATGACGATGCTCCCCTTTGTACAAACATCATATCATATAAACGAATGTGGCGATCATGGCGCAGAGAGATGTGCGCTAGGCTAGTAAGCCGAGGATCCGAGTTCGAATCTGACCATCCGACCAAAAATAGTCGGTCTCTATTCCATCGCCACCTCTCGGAAGGCAATGGCAAGCCACCGGGAGTATTCTTGCCGAAGAAGGGATGAAATAAGAGAGATCCCAGAGTTAGATTCCCTTTTAGTTACATTGTACAAATATTGCACGACTAACGCAACAAATTAGTCGATCTAAACGATATACATTTGTATATACGACAATTGCGTGAATAAATTTTAGTATAGTATAACATCAAATAATTACATGTTGTTACACCACTAAAATTCATCTACGTAATTTGTCGTATATACAAATGTAATCGTTTAGATCGGTTAATTAATTTGTTGCGTTAGTCGTGCAATATTCGTTGACCTAAAATTTGTTTGGGGAGAGATACTTTCGTCAGTTTAAATAATTCTTTTCTTTTTTTTGTCAGTGAAATAGAATAATTACGACGAAGGTTTACGAACCTCAGCGACGATAGGATGTCGCGAACCGCGGAAGCGCTAATTAACCTTACCTAATTTGTCGATCGATTTTAGTCTCGGTGAGAGTAAGGGTGCGTTCACATTGTTCGTCGTGGGTCAAACGCGACTCTCGCTCCAAGTCGCGCTTCGCGATACCACGCACCCTCTCTCGTTCGCGATTTTTTTTCTTTATCCTCCGTTTTTTTTTTTTTTCGCTATTGAACACACGTACTCTTTCTCCCTGAGGCAACGTATTCGCCGTTCCCGGCGAGCGGGGCGAGCGACCGCGGTAACGTGACATGATGAATCGCATTCTCGAAACCCTCTCTCGTATTTAATTACCTTAGCGATGGAATACTTTGACGGTAGCGTGTCCTTCTTTGAGCGTACAAAACGTTAATGTCGCATCAAGATGAACGGTGATATAAATCTAAGATGAAAGTACGAAAAGCTTCAGCGTTCACCGTGTTTTTATGAAAGAGAGAGAGAGAGAGGGAGAGGGAGGGAGAGAAAGAGACTCCCTGTTAAAGACTTCTTGCGATAGCGTGTTTCGAACACGCTAAATATTAATGCCGCGCCAAAGTCGCGTGTGTGGGGCGAATGATAATTTAAGTTCCAGAATGGAAATTGCCGTTTTGCGCGGCACACATGAGAACCCCGTTACTTGCGCTTGGCGTTACTCGAAGTACGGTATCGCAAAAACGTCCTGTCTTCGTTGGAAAATCGATTTTCCGCGACGCGCTCGTTATTTATTCGTCGTTTATCGTCCCGCAGGAAGTTTCTCCGCGCGCACGACGGTTAGTTTGATTATTCGTGGTATACGACAGTTAACGAAGTTAACGACTGATAGGGCGACCGGTAATGTGTGTATCGCTCTAAAAGGGAGCGGAACCGCTAAATGCATCGCCGAAGGAAAAACAAAGATAAGTTTTATCGCCTTCTTTCACCCCCGCGACGCAACTCGCCTTTGTTTTACCGCCTGGCAACTAATGATCATTCCCGATTAAAGGAGAAACGAAACCTCATGAGATAAGTAGGGCGCTATTCTTGGTTCTTCACCTCTTTTGCGCGAAACCGTGGCTGATATTTTCCGAATGCGCTCGCGAACGATCCTAAAACAACGAAGGTCTATTAGGTAACTCATCTTTAAATACCATAGGATCTCTCTTAAGCCGTTTGCAGTGTCCTACTAATGAAAAGTGCTATTTCGGTGGCCAAACACGGCGATGTTGCGACGGCAGTTATCGGCGTGGAAATAGCTTACCGTAACGCGACTGCGTGTTTAGCGTTCATTCTTTTCCTGCTCAAAAACCACGCTTCTTCCCAACAAAGTTTTCCTCTCAATTGCTCACGTAATTAGGACATTTAGGACGAACGCGGTAGTGCAGTCTGCATTTGATGGTGGAATTAACGTTGCTTTTTATTGTTCCACGATAATATGTTAAACGAGAGAAATTTTTCGAGAATAATAGTGATAAATAAAATACGACACGTATAGCGCGGGTTCTAATGGATTCGCATCGCGTGTCATCGCTTCTAAGGGTGTCTCCCCTTAAGTCACGTGTCCCGCGGTCGTCCGCGTTGTATATCGCGGCCCTTTTTCAAGGCCACGTAACGATTCGCCGGGTCCGAGCGTAGAGAGAAAGCGAGCAGCATGGGCGCGAATCGTCCTCAGAGAGAAATAGAGATAGATAAAGACGGCGAGGAAGATACAGAGACGGAGAGGCCTTTTGCCTTCCCGAGACCTCCTAGGAAATTGACATTTGCGCGAAGGGCCCATTATCTTAGAGACCATACTTTTTTTTCCACTGCCACTTACGATACGAGTAAAAATTTATACAAGTTCCCGTTGACGATCGAAGGGTCCTGACCGTTTCCTCGGACCCTCGGTGACGCCGCGGGTCACCGAGGGCCGAATCGAAATCGAGTTTACCGCTGAGAAGTGAACCAACATACTCGAACGCTTAACTTTGCAGTTTCTAACTTTGTATTTTTGACTCCCGCTAGAAATAAAAAAGAAAAGCGAGGTTGCGAAGTACAAAGTAAAAAGTTACAGAGCCGCAGAACATGAGCGAATGTTTTTTTTTAGAACAGATTCTTCTAAAAAAAAGCAGAAAATTGAAAATCGTTAGCTATACCGAAACTAATAATATAGTAACGATAAATTATGAAATAAGTATATTGGATTGTTATCGATCATTTAAATGCGTTTTGATCGCGAAGAAATTCAGGGTGGAAGATTGATGGAATCACCGTGAGTTTATATAAACGGCTATCCTCTTCGGCGTTTAGAATCTAATTCACGTTCGCGCTTGCCATGACAATTTTGTGATCGATCGAAGTATCAATAATTTCCGCGTGTCCCTTTTTCTATTTACATGTCATCTGCGATCGTCACGATCGATCTCGTGACGAACGCGAACGAGGAACGCAGGCTGCGCATGCTTTTATATTGATATGGTGTTGTTTCATGGTGAAACAAAGATGGTGGAATGATAAGACGTAAACGTCTCTATTTACATGCAATCTCAATCAAATATATCTCACAATCAAAGTAAAAAGCGTGGCAAACGTAAAAAAGAAATAAAATTTTCGGACAATGTAAAAAGTCGTGCATTATCAAACGTTATTTGAAATTTTCCTTGACAATGTTCTGAACTTTCGTATAATTATAATGTACACAAATTTATATCACTATTTGTTTCAATAATAGTGGTAAGCATGTTTTTCCAATTTTTCTAATTTAATTTGATTATTTAATTCGAGATAGAAGAATTATACGCAAACAAGAGAAAAATTATACGCGTGGCAAAATTAAAATTGACAAGTATCGCAAGTTTTGAGGAACTTCGCGAGAGCTGAAAAATTGTACGTCCAATTATGTGCGAAATGCGAACGCAATTTTTGACAAATATACTCGTTTAATTGGCTCGTTATTAACAGCCGGTTATATTTTACCTTAAATCGATGAGATACAGTAGTGTGATACTGCCGATCAATCGTGACTGTCACAGCCTTTTACAAAGTTAAATCTGTTAAATCAACAAAACAACGTGAAAACGTCAATCCTGGTTGACGTTTCATTAAAGTCGTCAGTCGTCGCACACGTGTGGGTGTATCAAAATCTAAGTGAGTATGCAAAAGAACTCCTTGTTGCCGTGACGAGTTCTAACTTTCGCATAGATTTCTAACGATGTTCCGTAAGTTTACGGCGAGCACGCCAAGTTCTGCGAAATCAGACAAACAAATTTTCATTGCGCGTAATGACGCCGGGAATATAACGCTCGCGAGAGCGAGGTGACGCCGTTTTTACGATTAAATCGCGACCCCGTTCCGAGACAATGGACATTTGCATTCACATGCATTCGGCCTCGCATTGCGGGAGGGTATCCTGCGTGACTTATGTAATCCAAGGCCGTCGCGAATAAAAGGCAGCAGCCAGTCAGCGTCGATTGACTGGCCGCTTGAATCCGCTGCCACCGCGTTTGTATCAATTATTGAGCGCATATTGAAAGTCGGAAACGCGTATGAAATCGATTCCGATAAACTCGAACCCCTGTATTCGCGGCTTAATGCGGATATAAAATAAACGCGAGCCATAAGGCCCTTTCCGCAAACATTGGTTAGTGCTAAAATGATTCGGATTTGAGTGATTTATGTCATTTTCAAATAAGTCCGAGCAATTTGCAGCACGCGCAACGATGCAAATCTTATGTCGGTTTATTGAATCTTATGCGATTTATGACCTCCTGAAAAGCTGGGTATTTTACATCCCACGCGAGCAAAAGCGGCTTAATGCTATTAGCAGAATGAATAATCGTTATCCGTAAAAGGCCTTTGGCGTAAAAAAAAAAAAAACGCGTGAAAAGAGGACAGAACGGAAGCATCTTTTCTTTCACGCTAATATATCGTGAATTAGTTAATAAGGTGGCAATGCGCTTAACGAAAGAATTCGCCGTTATCCTTACGCATTAAGGTGGTTTTATAGCACACTCGTGAGAAGTTAATGAGAGTTCTTGCGACATAATAGACCCTTAAAACGGCATTGTGTGCGACGAACATTAGTGGTTGGTCGAACCTTATTTTGCCCCCGTAATGGTATCATATAATAAGAAGTTTTATTTCGACCTACCCTCTCACGGCGAGGAAGATTTAAAATCTCACTGCCTTTAATATATTTTTTATGCGTGTAATTTTCACGCGCACACACAACAAAAATTTCAAATAGAAATTTTAATATAATAAAATAAAACGCCCTGTCTCAACAAGGAATAATGAGAATGATGCTCAAATATATCCACAGACATTGCATTTGTGACATTTTGTCCTGACAAACTGTCCTGACTAATTTTATCTGACAATGAGTACCTATAGCAAAATGAGAAAATCCATAAAGATGAAAAAGAGATTATTGCGGTGCGGTTTTGTGCTTTCGCCGATGTGTTCATCATCCTTATGATCTCGATTAAGAGCAACATCATCCAAAGAATATCGTTCCTCGACGTGACGACAGTTAATGATGCCACGATGAAGTCTCGACTACAAAAGGCGTCCGTGATTTCGATTCGGAAACAAGTACGAAAATTACTATCCATCTGTATACACGTATTAAGAGTTCGAGAAAGTAAATCCTTTATATTAAAAAGTGGCATATAATTTTTATATATAAAACATGATCTTTATAAAAAGACCATGGTTGTAAAAAATATCAAATGTATTATCTTTTTTTTTTTTCAAATCAAATATGTCAAATTTACATCCCACACAACACACATGTTTCAAAGACGTTAAAAACATCAAAAAGACTCTTTTACTCTATTAGACGTCTTTAAGGTTTCTTTGAGACATACGTGTTGTATAAAATGTTTTCATCAGAAATTTATACTATCTGTTTGATTTTGCGTAATTTGACAACAGCACAATATTAAATATCAGACTTATTTCCCTGTATATAAATTTCTAATCGTTTCTTTTCTGCATTTTAATGCCTCAGTAGGTTATTTTCCGCACTAGCGTTGAACAATTCAACGTAACAACATTCTAGCCGGCTTTTTTTAAAAACTTGAAAATATTAATATATATTATATTAAAATTTCATAGAAAAAAAACAAATTATTTTATTACCTTTATTAACTAAGGTATCATAGAGTTGGTCAAAGTTATGTTTTAGTAATCCTTTTAAGATCGGACTCTCTTGTGGAAGAGAAACACTCTACCACCCCCTTTCTTCTAATTTTGTGTCTGATCAATAACGACGTGTGTCACTTTACGTTTTACTCCTGTTAAACATATTAAAACTAAAGGTAGTCTATCTTTGACGAAGGGAATATATAGAAAATGCTGCGGAAATAATAGAAAAAAAATAGATGCTTGCTTGTGCACGCGCGACACGACAAATAAAACATCTCTTTGAGATCTATTTTCATCAGAGGATGTATTGGTTAAAAAAGAATCCGGCGAATGTTAAGGCTAGCATTTTTCTCCAAAATGCTGCAACACATTTACAGCGTATTACGCTTCATGCGCAAGATGAAACATAAACTTTAAGTAAATAAATAAATAATAACAGTATCAATTGAGGTACTCTCTGTTGATACTATGGTATGAATTTGATAAGTTTACAAAAGCCCGTTTTTCATTCCCGGAATGTTTTCGTTTTTATCTCACGGAATTTATCCATTCGCTGACAATATTTTGTATGTAAAAATACACACAAAATTCATAAATTTCAAAAGCAAATCTCTCTGCAGAGAACCAATTTCCCTACGAGCGTTTTAGCACCGTTTGTAAAAAGTTGGTTGATCGCCTGGTGGATCCAGATAATCTTCGAATTATAGCGCTTACGGGTTGGTTTCACTGCCGTCTCGGCACACTTTAATCTTAGTTTAACTACTCTTTGCCTCTTTCCCGAAACTGACATTAGAAGGAGGCGAAGAATCAGTTAAACTTACCGTTACATTAAGATTGACGTTTGCGAAATTACTTGAAAAGATGTATCTAACTTGCGACTTTTGAATCCAATTTTTAATGTTATATAGAAAAAATGTGCGAAAATATATGCGAAAAAAATACATTTTAAATCATTTGTCACGTTTTTATTCTTATAAATAGATATATCCTGAGACCTTGTAAAACGTCGCAAAGATATCTAAAAGAGATCGGAAAACTTCAAATGTTTTTCATATATGCTTTTTTGACTTTCGTGTCATTTAATTAGACTCGCGTTTGCGTGTCTGTAATAGAAAATTCAATCAACATGAATCGTTAGTCGAGTCGAGATAAAACAGATAAAAAGGACCCTTCGACCGTCGGGAGAGCCGCGCGGCTCTTTCACTTCGCATTATATGGCGCGGTTTTTGCGAAGAGATCCCGTAGAGTGCAGACTCGGGATCGTGTTCTTAATATTCGGAGACGTTTAATGGCGAGACCCGCTCGAGGGGGGAGGGAAAAAGATCTCAGGCCGGCGAGGGCGACGGCGTAAAACGCCACGCGCTCGCATTTCGCTCGTTTCTCAGGAATCCGCGGAGAAACGTGTAGCAGCGACGTGTTGACGCCGCGCGCGAACCAACGCAAGGACGACAATTGTCCTCGTCGTCGTCTTCTCAAGATTCGACGGCGGCGGCGGCGGCTGGCATTCTCCCGTTCCAAGCGTCGGGGGGGACCAAGCCGATCCGGGGGGCGGTCAACATCTCGCAGGATCGAGGGCGATCGCGTGCGTGCCGGATCCTCGGGACTAGGACGACTAGGACTTGGCCTTCTCGCTCTGTGCCTTGTCGAAGCCGTCGATCAGCGTCTCGATGATGAACTTGATCGTCAGCTTGTAGATATTCTCCACGTTCTCCGAATATCGGTCCTCCAGCGTGCGTTCCACCGCATCCAGAAACGGTTTCTCGATTTTCTGGAAGCAGAGCGTTTTCGATCGCGTGTGAGAACGGTATACTCTCGCTAGTGTATATTTAAAACAATTATATCAATTACACGATAAAAAGAGCAACGGCTTTTGGGAGATTTTGGTCTGTATTATAAAGCCTGGGTTCGTTTATTCCCATTGGGAGCTATTGGGAATAAACAAACGCAGGAAAGGTTTGCTGTGATTCGATTAAAACTGAAGAAATCTTAGTATATCATTATTCTTAGTTATATTATTTTAAAAGGTGTTTTTCAAGTAAATAGTCATTCAGTGATTACTCTTAGTATAGGTACTCTTTTTTGCTAGTGTACATTTTAAAACAATTATATCAATTATTCGATAAAAATGCAAAGGCTTTTGGGAGATTTAGGTCTGTATTATAAAGTTTGCTGTGATTTGGGAGATTTAGGTCTGTATTATAAAGTTTGCTGTGATTCGCTTAAAACTGAGAAAAAAATCTTATTATATTATGATTTTTAGTTATATCATTTTAAAAGGTATCTCATCGGGATTTTAAAAGGTGTTTTAAGTAAATAGTTATTCAGTGATTACTTTTAGTATGCTAAAGTGGAAATGCATTTGTAACATTTTTCGAGAAGGGTTGAGAAAACTAATTTTGCAAATTGATTCCATAGCTCCATAATACTTTTGTAATTCTCCTTCTTTCTCGGGTTACTTAACTTGACACTGTAGACGAAGGAAAATATCTAGAAAAATGTTCCGTTTGTTTGCTTCAAATTTATCTCAAGCACTGATGAAATTGAAGCTACGGTCGTTCTTGAGTCGTGGGGGAAGATAATATCGATACGCTGAATATTTAAGCCCCGGTCCATTTCCAGTGGCGCGATCGCCAACAATGCGAGAACCGGCGATTGAATCGACGATTGTGTTGCGATCGTCATATCCACGGCTCACATCACAATGGACCTCCTAGGATTGTCCGACAGGAATTATCAATCCTGTACAGTATACAGTGACTAAGTAAGTCTACTAGACTCAAACAGGAAAGGATAAGGCGAACCCCGGGTTTGATTTCGTGCCAAGAGATTGAGACCGTGAACAAGCGTTTCGCACTGCGAATAAATTGCGACATTCCGTGATGTGAACCTTCAACCCTCTTTGCACACTGCTCAGATAACTTGATTTTCTTTCTATCCGAGAGATATAAAATAACTCAGAATTACGTAAGTGCTAAAGGCTGCACTTAAGCTTTAGAAAGAACTAAATAACAAGTTGTCCTCGATCGAGATTATATAATTCCGAAAGAAAATGTCTCTCGCATGAAATATATGTATTACAAGTCATTATGATTAATGGTTTAATTATAGAATTATAGCATATCTTAAAAATATAATATTGCCTTTTCAGCTGAAAATTCTACTTCAATAAAATACCTTCTATTTTCATTTTTAACCACACTTCTAAGCATTCTTACGCTTGCCTTTTTCTACGTAATTCCTTTATTCCTTTTCTTTGGCGAGAAGATAAAGCGACACGGAAAGAGCTCCCAGCACACGGCTTTCGTTTCACATGCACAAAGAAAATTCTGTTTCGATCGTCGCGAAAGTAATAAAAACTTGCATGCATATGCGAGAAATTCGAGAAACGTTATTACTTTTGCGTACCTGCATTGGGGTGCCATTTTAACAATTTTTTTCTTTGTGGATTATTACTTTTTATTACCACTTGCATTTGCCGCATTCAATTGAAATTTATTGTTACGCATTATCTTTATAAGAGCATAAAACTCAATTACTATTTTTTAAATCTTTCTGGTTGAGGAAGATTAAGTTGGAATGTGGTTGTGTACGAATTTACCGATACAAGAAGAATAATTTATTGGATGAATAAAGTTGACATATGCTTTCGTTCAAACAAATGTCGTCTATTGAGAAAATCATACATATATTCAACGAAACGCCAGTTGATTCAACGTATACGATTAATGAAATCATATTGGAGAAATGCATTCTCTCATTAAAATGTAATTAATTCAATAAATTCGACATTTGTTTGTACACAGGCAGCTATCAAATTAATTCAACCAAGTCGAATGATTAACTGTGTAATGCAATTCGATTATATATAGCCAATGAAACGTCGGAATTTCCCCTGATTTTCCTCATTTCAATCATAGCAAAAATGTGATTTTGTGCTGTTTAATTATTTAATGTTTCGCAGCGTATCAATTTGTGTTCGCGTTACAATCGACTCGAACGCTAGAAGCGTTATTGCATCGATTTTCGAGTGTTCTGCGTTCGAAGTATATTCGACTAACAGAGGATCGTAAATAAAGTTATGGAATATTTACAAGTCCTATGAGCAATGGCTGCCCTTCTTCCAGGCATCTCCGTAGTTTAGCACGAATCAAATCGAGGTCATGTATTATTTCGAGTTAGTCTTTCTCAAAATAATATTCATGTATTTTACAAAGATATTTTCGTTGAAAAAAACTTGCACCTTGTATTAATGTGTTTATATTAAAGAAACATTATTTGCGATAAGAAACATTCGTGCAGCAGAAATATGACTTTTTGCAAAAGACCGAATACGGTAAAATAAGATTTTATCATCTTTATCTCTTATGATAATTTTTATATTTATTTTAGCAGCTGTTCCCGAGTCATTAAACATAATGATAATTAAAAAAGAATTTTTCCTTATTAGATATCATGCAGGGCCGCAGCGTGGCAAACAAATAGCGGACACCAGCTGTGCAGCGGATTATGAAAGACCATGAGGGAACAAAATACCGACGTTATAGCGATGTTGCGGGGTGAAGTCTCAACATTTGTTATTCAATCTGTCTTGCTGGAAATTTTTCTTCTTTGCAAAAGGACGAGATAAATTTCGTCGAAAAAATATAATGCGTACAATAAAATGTTGAACAAGAAATCGTACAAAGAATAGATAATAAAATTAAACTTTTAACTAGCAGTACGAGCTCATAATAATCCCGCGTTTATTTCAAGTTCTAATGCATACAGATAAGATTATAATATTTTTAAAATAATAAATCTGATATTAGTAATCATTTCATTACAAATGAAATAAAAGCCATAAATTATTATTCTCCAAATAAATTGTGATATAAATGAAAAAATGTAAAGAGAGATTGTAAAATATCTCCTCCAATTAAGAGAGTGCGCAGAAATTAAATGTACCCGCATTGCGAGTTAAACGTCCATGTACATACATTGTGAGAAAACGCAACGAAAGTTTGTTCCATATTTACGTCGAGCGTCGTTATACTTTAATTGTGCATAAATCTCCTACTCGGAGACTGAAATAGTTTACAGTGCCTCCCAAAAGTTTTCACTTTAGTCTCTTTGATTTCCATGTGGCGAGAGATAAGCGCGGCACAAAGAGAAAATGTTCGCCAAGAGATGGGAGACGTATTTCCAACGAGTGAGGAAGTCTCGCGCGCTTTCCTGGTATATTCTGAGGTAAACTACCAATGTTCTAACGCGTAAGACAATTCTAACTTATTTAATTTGCAAATATATATATATATTTTTAAAAAGTGATATAAATATTCCAAATTATTCTGAGTTTCTAATTTAAGACAGATTACATTATTACCCAAAAATTACTTGATTATTGTACATGATATATCTACAATTAGTCATCTTCTAATATTTTCGCGCTTAATCATAATAAATAGTTTTCAAGTGTATATCCTAATGTGCACACGTAACAAGAAAAATAAATTATTATCTTTATTATATCTAAGTAAGCTAATTTATTTCTTAATTCACCGAATGCACATATTTTCCCATAAAGAAACTTCATATATTAAAGCTAATCTAAATAAATAATTATCTTTATTATATCTAAGTTAATTTATTTCTTAATTCACCGTATGCACATATTTTCTTACATTATAAGAAATGTCATATATTAGAGCTAATTTTGTAGTTAGGTACATTGTCCTATTTTCTACCCCAGTCATATTACAATTGTCTTATTTTCTCCCCTAGTTAATAGTTCGATAACTGGGACACGTCCATCGCGTGTTTATGCTATGTCATATGCCGCGTATATGGCAGGGTGCGTGTGGGCGATTTGCGTTTTCTTTCAAGGACTCACCCAGAAATATTGCCGGTTGAAGCCGGGGATCTTCGTGTGAGAGGCCCCGACCTCGTGAAGATACGTCAGGAACGCATCCATGTCGTCCAGGCTCTTGATACCTTCGTCGAGGGTGGACATGACCGTTTTCGCGTGATCGGCCAGTTCCATGCTCGTGGACTGTTGCTCCTTTGTCTTTAGATCCCGAAACTTCGTGAACATATTTAGCAATTCCGCGTTCTCTTCAAATAACCTGGAAGCACACAGTACACTATATCGTTAGAGAGGAGTTGTGGAGATACTAATAGTTATATTAATAAAATTGTTTGTATCACAATTTAAGTGTCATATTAATATCCCAAAATTTAACGTATTTTATTTTTTATATATGTAAGATACTTACAAAATTTTATCTTACATAAAAAATAGGACAGAATATCTTAAATATATTTGCTTATTATTATGTTAAAATAATAATTATATTTAAAAAATTAATTATTACATATAAGATCATAAATGCATGTTGGAGCAGAAATTTAAACCAAGTGTGTTCAAAGAATTAATATTTAGTAATGCGACTCCGATCTTTTCGGTAATCATAAATTCTGTTAAATTGTTTATCGTGACAGCGTATAATTTCGAATATGACTTTGACCTTTGTAAATCTGACTGTTTTCTCCAACGCGTTATTTTGTCTTCGACGATGATTGTCTTTCAATGTGAACTCCAACGGTTATTTTTATTCTATTTTAATTATTGTCTTTATTTAATTTCTTAGATGTAATATAGTATATACCATCTTATGCTCTGAGGAAAACCAAGTTAGATCGAAACGTTAGCTAATTAAACATATATTTTTTTTTAAAAATTATTATTTTTTATTAACACCCAAATATTGCTCGGAATATTGGCCGTATTCTATTACTTAGCTTTTGCTTCAGACGAGCGATAATACGTTCTCTTTATTGTTAATATTTAGTAAATTGTAATTTATGACTTGAAATATGCAGTCATCAAAGATAGCTAATTTTTTGTAGAAACAAGTTGGAGAAGCGAGGAACTTTCGATTAAAAATTCAAAAAATATGAAGTTGAGTCAAAGAAGTGAAGCTAAGTGATTAAAAAACGTTGAGCGTTTTTATTAAGCATCAACTTCCTCCGTTCTACAAGAACTGTAAATTTCAAACTTAATTCTCCGATGGTCCAAGATAAATCTTTCCCGATACTTTCTAAATGTATATTTGGTGAGTCCCGAGATGCTTCACACACACAAAATCTGCGTATAAAAATTTATCCCCCAATTCCTTCCAAATGTCTGATATTCCGCGAATACCTTCCCACGATATCTTCTATTTTTCATTGATCGAAGGGCGACCGTTGGGACAAACCGAGTAACGTACCTTGAATTCTAAGCTTCACGTTATCTAACGCCAGCATATATCTACCAGAAGAAAAATCGATCTCTAAGAAAAGATACGCTATTTGTTTCAATCTTAACTCGTTTGCATTTCTTCGGGACATTTGTTTTCCTCTCTTTCATATGATATATGACAATTAATGCAAATAAATAGAAATGTAACCATTGGTTTTATTTAGTGCTTAAGAGAAGCTTGAAATAATCCTAGCGTTTGCCAGAATATGCCAAGGTAATATTAAACCGTGTATATAGCAGCGCGAGTCAATGGGAATTTATCGTTGCAATCTTCGGGCGCACCGTTTTCTCTTTTTCTTTCTCTTTGTTCCCCTCTCTTTCATTTGATATATGACAATTAATGCAAATAGATAAAAATATAACCATTGGTTTTATTTAATGATTAAGAGAAGCTCGAAATAATCCTATTGTTTGCTGCAGAATATGCCAAGATATTAAGCCGTTAACGAGTGTATGTAGCAGCGCGAGTCAATGGGAATTTATCGTTGTAATCTTCGGGCGTACAGTTTTTCTCTTTCTCTTCCTCGTACACAACTCTTTCGAGCTGCAAAAAAATTTGGTTAACTTTTTCTCTTCGAGTTTTGTACTCGTTGAAGTAACGAGTTCACGTGGGCCTCGTTACAGCAGCTCGACAAAAATGTTTTCGTTCCGCGGATGGCAGTTTGGTCTCAGCCATTCATGAAATACCTCTTTGTACAACGAGGCATTCCAATCTCGCGCTTGTCTATCTAGGAAAAAAATGTACGCGCAAGAGAGAAAATATAAACCACGTTATTTTATCTTTGACGGTTCCGACAGTTAATAAGTGCATGCCGCAATCTAATGCACGTGAAGCGCCACCACGCACTTTCTTTTTAATCTGCAAAATATAATGTCCGTTTTTACGCTCTTATATTTTACAAACAACAGAGAATAAAATAAGATAATAAAATTTTCTTCCCATGGTAACGTAACGTATCTATAACCATCTGCTTATATATTATCTCTATATAAAGCCGGTTCCATTATGCGCGAGTTCGGCCGATGCCGAATGTAGCCTCCCAGACTACTCGTACTTGGTTACTCGTATACTCGTACTCGTCTTTGCATGTAGGTACTCTGTGTTTAGCCGGTCCCACACATATTGCGAGTACTCGCGAGTAATACGGGGGTCTTCGCCTGTTCGTGTACGAGCTAGCGTACATTAATCGTCATTTGCAGTAATGTGCTCGAAAATTGCCTACAGTTGTGAATTCCATTTTAATTTCCACTGACATTCGCGTGACGTGATGGTTAATGCGTCGATGTCGATAGACGATTGATCACTCGCAAGCATGCAGGAAGATTTCCGAGTAGTGTAGGAGCAGTCCCCGAGACTCGCGAGCAATATCAAATTTCCCTTTGACTCGCGACAATTTACCGACAACCGTTGGGAAAAGGGCGAGCACGAGCACGAGTATCAAAATTATCCGAGTATCCACTCTCACACTACTAATTGCGAATGCCTTCATTCGCGAGTAATCGCGATATGTGTGGGACCGCGGCTTTATATTTACACATACTATCTCTGTACTTGATAAATTTTTCTTGTGCGCGTAAAAAAATCGCAGAACATATGTACATATAATTAATAAATAATAAAATGATATTGTCTAAATATATTTTACGACACAAATAAGATGTAAGGAGCAATCGCAGAATTTTTACCCTATAATTAATAAATAATAAAATGATATTGTCTAAATATATTTTACGACACAAATAAGATGTAAGGAGCAATCGCAGAATTTTTACCCTTTATCCAAAGAATACGTAAAATTAATCGGCGTGTCCAAGAAACTTGATGTTACCTCCAGGGAAAAAAAATCGTCAGAAAGAAATTACGAGATCATCGATATTCAAATTGATCCGATATCGCGTCAAGATTATTCCACGCACGTATTTCTCTTTCGCGTCCGTACGAATTATCTTTTTCCTCGAGGAAAATGACATTTCGCGTGGTATCTGTCCATCGTGATTTTCCACGGCATGCAAACTCGTTTCACGGCTAAAGTGCCGAGTTTTATTTTATCTCGGCGGATAAATATCCGCGAAGAAGTAGAAACGAGCGCACGAGGTCGCAACAATTTTGAAAACTCCGTAAATTCAAGTACGAAATACCCTCCGAGAAGATCGTTCACGAATGTATAAGTAAAAGTAAATAATGCATCTTTGCCTCGGCGCGCCGAGAGCAAATTTAAATGAGGAACGTCGGTCGAAGAGATATATGATTTCATTTTTTGTTTACGTTAATTTAAGCGTTAAGTATATCCCGTTTATATGTGCACAATAATTAATAGATATGCAACGAAGAAAAGTTGTCGTGAAAGTTGTATCTTTAAAACGTGATGACATTTAGTTTTCACTTACAAACATTTTATTTTTACATCGCAATAATCGTAATTATTATTACAATATTATTCTTTTCTAACATACAATTATTATTAAAATATATATTGCCTGCTGAAATTTTCATTCTTCTTATTTATATATTGTATAATATTAATAATTTTACTTATAAATTACTAAAAATAGAAGAGATAAGAAATTTCTTAATTTTCACACAATATGTATGTATTTGAAAAAATATTAATGTGTATCTTTCTCTCCTTCAATAAAGCGACATATGTCATATTATAATAATTGTGCACATATGTATGACAGTTGAATCATCCAGCAATATATGCAATTAAGTCCGTCTCTTATCGCGGTTCGTTATCTGCCCATGCTTCTGCATACGCTTCATAAATCTCTGTGGGTTGATTAATTACGATTAAATACAGAAATCCCAGAGGGTCGCGCATGACTGATGTTTTACCGTGCCGTCAGTTTCTGACGTGTTAGAATATCCGTATATATATTTAAGCAATAACGAGAAAACCAACTAGTAAATCTCGATCGAAACTCGACCAATTTGAATTGAATTTCTTTTGTCATCTCCGCTGTTGGATAAAAAAAATCCTACAATCTACGATATCCTTGAGCGTCAGCGAAAGCGCGGATTGCTCGCGCTTCAAATTAAACGATTCGTAAAAATACGCAATTTCAGGCCAAAGACGAGGGTTAAAGAGCGCGTAAACGCAGATTTGCATGTAAGTTACCGCGATGCAAATGGGATCGACGTGGCTGAAGGGGTCTCGACGGCCGACGGGCGCAAAGTATTGACCGGGTACGGATATAATATTTTTAAATGCGACTCCCCGACGGGCAATAAACGGTATGACGGTATCCGCTCGGTAAGTTCGGCGGGTTCTTATCGTCTGGGAACGGATTGAAAAGTTTTGTATCGGAAATCCATATTCTCTCCCCATGGAAGATGCTTAAAAGCGACGAGGAGCAACGATACTGCTGTCGATTCGGCGCGCGCGCGCGCGACGTCAGCTTTTCCAACGCGCTGCTCTCATAATCCGATAAAAAAAGCACCTAGAAATCAATACGACGACGAGTAATTATCAACATTGCATCGAACATTGATGCCGATGTCTCGATTCCTATAATGACGCTCGATTATATACATTTTTTAATGTAATTCTTTTCTAATTTAATAGATGAAGAATAGACAAATATGACAAATGATAAAGTTTTGTGTGTGTGTTGTGTATGTGAAGAAACAGATGGGCATGCGAGATAAGATAGAAGAAATTTGAGATACCGACGTGTAATTCCGATCGATTCTCGCCGAGGATCAAATATAGTAAATTAATTTCATTTAAGTGGAAACCTCTCCAAAGGACGTACCAAACGCATCCGGATATTAACACGTTCGAGCAGAGCGCGATGAAATTAATGCCTTGTATTTCCATTAAGGTAAAATTCAGCCGCGAGCAACAACGCGTTCAACCGTTTTCTAATTACGCTAAGGAAAACCGAGCTTTAAAATCGTTATAATATAGTGAGTACCTATATATAAGTCGCAGCTAATATAAACTCTTTGAGAAAGAGCACGGATTACGAAACGCAGGGTGTTTGCTAGTATTAATAGACGACATTTATATGGATGTATTTAAATCGCAACGCGCGATCGTAATTTCATATTTTATCGTTAAATTATGTTGCATGTAATTATATTGGATCTGTCTAATATATCAAATCGAATGACATAAAATCGAATATGAAATGTTGCACGAATAATTACCGATTCCAATTGTTTTGAATGATATTGTTAATGAATAAATATTTATTATTTATTAACTACCACTACTTTTGATATCATTAAAAATAAAATACATTTTTGGTTTAGCGAGATGTCACTTTGTGAACTGGAACGCATTAGTAATGGTGATCAAACATCAGATGCATCAAACAAATATAATATTAACGGTTTCAATTATTAAAACGTGTATCGTGTTATCTTATTAAAAGATAAATATTTATTTATTGAATCCTTTGATCCGACAAAAGTAATGTACTTATATATACTTATATTGCTCATATATATTTTGCACATTTATAAAATCGTTTAATTACACACTTATTGAAATTGTTTGATCATCAATAATAACATGAATGATTGGGTAAAACATTTCATAAATGATTGGTAATTTAATATTTCGATTATGTTGTCAATAAATAATAAAGTGTCGAGCCTTGTATTTCCAACTTCGCAAAATAAAATGTATCTGTAGTTTCACTCTTTTCTCTCTTTCTTGCAATGCGTTACTGATAAAATGCTCGTAAAAATTATGTATTGTATTTTTCATTCAATTATTATACCTATATTTCTTAGCACGTGATAAAAATAAAACTAAAATCTTTAGGTCTGTTTTCTGTTCCTGAACTGACTGCACTAGATCAGAGTTTATCTCTTTCCTTTCAATGTGAAGTAAAAAAGATAAACTCTGAACTAGTGCAGCCAGTTCAGAACAGAAAACAAACCTTTTGAGATAATTATCCGAATACTGATTTAAAACAAAAGAGATATGCCTTTTTGTACAGCCCGTCATAAAAGTCTTTGATAAACAAATTGAAACTTTAGTAACATGTTTGTCTTCGTACTGTTTTGTATGTATATTTTTTGGTTTACGTATTTGCACCATGCATAGCGCTTCATACATATGGCGAAAACAACATTTTTTTTTCTTTTAGCGACTGACAACAGTAAATTCGTTGTAAGTCACTGTACAACAATTCCTGTTTTAGCTTGCCACACTTCTTTTTTATAAAAAATTCAGATGTATTCTTTTTGCATATTTTTCCCTAAATATTGTACAGTGTTTGTGCGCAAACGTAATTAACTGTGGAATAATAAAAAATGAGGGAGAGAGAGAAAAATGTGTATAGCGAGTTTAATTATTTGTTAAAAGCGCTTGAAAATGTGAATTTCGTTTAGGACATGATGTGTCATAAAGAAATCATTTTTTCCTCCAGCGATTTCACTCATCGCAAAGCTATTAATATGCGCAACCTGCCACTTGGCCGTTGCCAGCTCGGCGGATATGATCCATTCTCTTTAAGAGTGCTACGTGTTCCAGTTTCTCTGACGACCACCCCAAAAGAATCGGTGAAACGTGCCTAACCTTCTCTTTTTCCAAAGGATCCTCCGCTCCGCTACAACGGGGACGAACCGAATACGCATTTCGCCGGCATGCATAATTCAAGCCATCATTCAAGCCCCATCATTTATATGTTAACATATTTGCCAGCTTCATAATAATATTCAGATTGTAGTAGGTAAATCGGGTCAAAAGATGCGTTATTGTTAAAGGGAAGGTTTTCGCTTTCAATCCCCTATATCGGAAGAATTTTTTAAATCAAACAGTGAATTATTTCAGTCGAAAGATATCGAGATATCTTTCTATTTGCTGTGATAAATATTACTAAAACTAGATAAGATAAACTAAGAATTATTCATTTTATACTCATGAAAATTTTCTTCCACTTTTCATATAAAAGGGTTGATTATATTAAGATTTTTGTCATAAAAGCGTAAAAGATTTAACAGATTGTCAAATATTTAGTTAAGCAATATTTAAATAAAGAGCCATAAATATCAAAGCGGATATTCAATGCAAAGAATGTCAAATATATGCCTCGGTTACACTACATTTCTGCGTTTGAATTAACTCGCGTTATACATTCAGCAAAAAGATTATTCTTAACTTGGTAGCGTGATAATGGCCCGTGTATAAATATTTAAGAGCGGTCTACCTGCGCATTGTATTATTATTATCTTGTTGCGTGATACTTAATTGCAGAAAGCAACGACATTTTTCTGCGATATGACTTTTTATGCATGTTATATGTATAACGCTAAAACACACATAAAGCTGCCTTTACTCGCAAAAGCCGTTTATTTTTACATGAGCATCAAAGTTACTTTTGAATACATTCAACGCGTGTAGTTGCTTTATTAACTCTTCAGTGGCTAAGTGAGGTATTTTTAATACCCTCTACCATGCACAATTGTTTTTTGTTTCACATACAAATATTTTAGTCAATTGATATTTTTAACATTCATAAAAATATGTTTCTTCCATAAAAAATTTTTTATTATTTTTTTGCATATCATTGTATACCTACACAATCAGTATTTATAGATGTTAATTTATAGGTAAAACATAAAATATGCTTCACTTAATCACTCGAAGCTGTTACTTAGTTCGTGGAAATTTTACAGAAAGTACATTTTTAAGAACTTGTGTATTAGCTTCATTTTTTAACGAACGCTGCGAGACTTAAATACTGCTGTAGCAAATAAGCTTTAATGTTTAATGAACGCCTTTTTATGTGTATTCTCTTCGTATTATTTTTAAGGCAATTATAATTAGCATACAATTAAAAAACTGCCGAGATTTTTTACAAAAGTTACCTGAAATTTTCCTCTAAGCTTTAATATGAGAAGACATAAGGCAGAAATTTTGCAGAAAATTTTTACTGTAAGAATTATGTCATCACTCCATTTATTTGGGATTACATGGTGTTTGGCTCCTCTAAAAAATTGCAGACATGAGTACCAGATAAAAAGTGCCATTGCATGCACTAAACCGCTTCTATCTTCATATTTTTTATACCTTGCAATTTTTTATTTACATTACTATATCTTTCTTAGCAAAATTATTACATTGTGGCACTACTTTTCGTACTCTATACATTGTACGTTGAAGATATTTCTTGCGATAAGGTAAAAGCTCCAAAATAATTTTGTTAATGTTTTAGTAAAATAAAGTACTTAATATATAATCAAATTGACATGCGTCATTAAAGAAATAATTATTTACTTGTATTAGGGAGACATGGTAAAAGTTATAATATTGTCTAATTGTCTAATAGATCTGAATGTATGTCATATCCTACATTACACTGTTCTAAATATCATGTAAATATTAAGAATTAATCAATCATTTCTGATGTTTTCACGTAAGAAATCGCGAGTCTGTTTATAATCGGTCTATATCCAGGGTTTCCTTAGTCATCGCTCAATTTATCTCGAATCAATTTAATCTATTTAATCCCGAAGAAGAGGAAGTAGAGCTCTGCGCTAATCTATATAAAAATTGTATAGTACCTATAATCACGGTCGAGCAATCATGGAGCGATTAATTTATATATTATTTGTTGCTTATACGAAATGTGATCACTTATTCCTGTTTATACATATAAGGCATAAATTTAAGATAGGTAAGCATATTACAACTTTCTCCATTTTTTCGTAGACAAATAAAATTACACGACCTACCTTAATTCTCTCAACATTCGAGAACTACCAAAATACGTGATCTCTACGACGACAGTTTTCCATATTACAAGTAAGCATAACGTCAGCATCTCGAAAGAGGGGCGACAAAGAAGCCAATTCGATTTGACATTTTAAAGACTGGATAATGTTCAATAACAAAATAAATTCGCGTAAATGGAAATTATTGTAGGCAACTGGGCACTGGGCGCTAATGCAGAAACTTTTATTTGCACTGAACGTACAGTCAGTTATATGTCGTTCTATTTAAGTATTTTATTCAGCGCGCAAAATGACGGCTACGTACGAGCGAGCGAGACGAGATATCGATAAATGCATTTAAAGTAAAAATTTGCCACTTAAAAAAAAAAACGATCAACGCGTCGCGTCGATATTATACGCTTGTAGTCGTTTATTGATTTCCGAGGCTGCCGCTGGACCAAAGGCCTCTACTCCGGTTCCGCTTTCTCTCTCTCATCTCCCCTCTCCTCCCTTTCTCTCTCTCTCTCGTAACTGTTGAGGATGTCATGTATAGCTAGACCAAGCTTAATTAAGTTACCTTAAAGCTGGATGCCCGACGGGAATCGATGGGCGCGTATATATGTATACATGTATACGCATGTATGTGTAGGAAGCGCGACATATATATGCTCTGGCTTGAGAAAATTAATTTGTAGTCATTTTATACAGAGTTGGGTGAAAATGCAACACAATAAAATGTTAATGTTTTATACAGGAGATCTCATTTCAAGCTTTAAAAAAAGAAGCTTTTCAGAAAGAAGGTGTCAGAGACTTTCTCTTCTCAAAAGAACAGAAAAGATGGGTATTATAGAATACAAAAGTTTCTATATTTAATAGTATTTTAATATTGGAGCGAATTACTCGAATACTTCTCCATTCAAACTTTTAAGATATGGAATATCGCAAAATGTAATTTAGATAAATTATTTTTACACAAGCAACAAGTATCCAACAGCGTGCCCAAGAAGAAGAGAGACCACAAAACCGATATAGAAAATTTGGATTGGCTAAAAACTTATTACGATTACCGTTACCTTTTAAAAAGTAAGTGAGAGATATTTATGATGATGCCAATACGAGTCTTCATTATTACCCTCTTATTTTACGAAATACGCAGCTTCCATTCCGCGCATCTATATCTTACAATTAGATGCAAATTACGCGGGAGGCACGCGCAAATTCGCGTGGAATGCATATAGCAGCGTGGCAGATTCGCCAACATTGGGGTAGAATGGAATTCCCAGATTAATCTTATCCGAGGGCAATCACTGTCACATCTCGGCTTTATTGAACGCGCACTCAATCTATACGGCCAATTCAAGATTGTAAGATCGTCTGTTCTACGTACGCATCACGTTATGTCTCTACGAAATATGAGAAATAGCTGTCTTAATATCTTAATTCTTATCGCTCTTCTCTTGAATGTGTACGGTTATCCTATTGAAAATAGTAAAGTGTAAGTAAAGCTTTTTTTAATTTCTTCATTCCATTTCCAAAATATTTTGATATGCAAATTCATTAGAAACTCTCGAGAAAATAAAAAAAAATGTCCTATTTAGCAACTGTAAATTTTATATATAAGTACAATCTTTATTATCAATTATTATTTAATATAATATTAATAGTATTATAAATTAATAATTTTTTAAATATTTCTGTAATTTAATACATAAATGCATGTTATATCTTAGTATCTAATTTCTTTATCGTACTTTTTCATAACTTTGCTTTTTGTGAGACGAAAGTAGATGATACTAATTCGATTGTTAGTTCCCATAATTATGTTTGATGGGTAAAGTCTGCCACAGGGAGAAATGTACCGAGATTGTAGATCTGATAATCAGCGATTCCCTTTGAATATCAAATTAGACGATTTTAGATGTGTATCAGCATACCGTAGTATGGATTAATGCGAAAGCTAATGCAGAGAGACATCAGAGTATCTTTTGTTGCAGATTGCGAAATTGCAGAATAGATCTTCAGTTATTGATAAACGACAGACAGTCAACATATAAATTAATTTTTAAACAAAATTAGCAAAAAGAATATTATTTGTGATCACAATCTTATTGTTAATGCATAAAATTTTTAATTAAAATTTATCTATCACAAAATTTTAAGATAAAAAATCTAATATGTTATAGATTTATATAAATGTCATAACATTTTTCAAATTTATAATGCATTATCGTTAAATTCATTAATTTGAACATTCTTATTTAACTTGTTGTTATAGAACAAACAAATAAGCATACTGTAGAATTAGAATTTATTTGAACGATGTTATCTCATCAATCAGTTAAGGTTTCTATAATATTTTTATTGTTCTAGATAAAACAATGCGGAATATCAAGTATTATTAATTATATCGATGTATCATATCGGAATAATTCGAAAAATTTAGTAGGAATAGGAATTACATCCTCGTATGTGGCGAATATTAATAGGTATGTCATGCATATAAAGTTATTTATTGCGATTGCGTGTCGATAACGCAATATTATATCCGGCATAATTATACTTGCCGGTTTCAGCAATATTGAACCAGGATATTAAACAGATTGGAATGTATATCGATTATGTAAAAGCGAGCGTACAGCTGATTTCAGCGAAATTAAATATAAATCGTTCGCGCTGTCCTGGAATTAAAGGCTTACATCTCTCAATGGCGAGAACTTTATTTGTCTGGATATAATTTTAATTGGAATTATACTTTCAACATGAACTTAATTCGACATTATTTACTGGGGGATAAGCTCGGTATAATTTATACATAAGACCGTTAAGATATAAATCAATACAAAAGAAATAGCCATACGGTCTAAGCTTGGATCTTAGGCAGCTTAACATTATTTTCTATATGTATTTTAAATACGCGTATTTTCCAACATATTAACTGCGCGCCGATTATTTGTTGGACTTAAAATACAGCTATTATTGGAACATTAGAAATTCCCTCTCCCTTCCCTAATTAAATCGATATCGATTTAATATTAAAATCACTGTAAAGATCTTATTGCGAAAAATATTACCCGGTATAATTTGTCCTCGAATTGAAATTAATCTAAAATTCTCTCTTTGAATGAGAACAAGTAACGAAAGATATTAAAACATTTTTAAAATTATTATTTATGTATTCAAAGATTAAATAGCGTTAGAGCACAATTTTGTTCAAATACCAGTGTAAGTTATTATATACTTATTTATGATCGCGAATTATTAAAACGCAATTCTTTTGGGATTTTATTCTACCCGACACGTCTCTCAGGCTAGTTCATCTTTTTGAATAGAGGAAAATCTGACACTATTTTCACGTTGTACCATTTCGGTGTAACCGTTGGCTAACTCAGCTTCGCGTTCGTGCTTCGTATATTGTGAAAACGCCAATATCAGGAAATGTATTGCGCGTTGGCTAGACGGTAGAAATGGCAGAAAGAGCTCGCGCGTGCTTTTAGAACAGAGCTCCAACGAGCCTGCATAGTTTACTAATTATTTCTTAAATATACGAAAAGAGAAAGAAACACAGAATAAAATTTTGTCACAACTTTCTTTCATTAAAATTTCAATAAATACAACGCAAATAAATATCATGCAAATATTTTATTGTCCTTTGTTTCCAAGTTCCAAATAGCTAATTCCGGAATATTATCTGTATAAAATAAATTCCAAACACTGTGACATTTCTGATGCGAAATGTTATAATTCTGTTGAATCAAATTTCCAGATTGGTTCAATGGTATATACTATATGCAAACTTGTAAAAGATTATTGAAATTGTTGGAAAAATTGTTGAAATTTCACAGAATAGCGACATGTTAAATTGCTTCAAACAACGAAACTTGATCAATGCTCGTTCGCTTTTTAATTTGAACAAAATGGACATAAAACGTTTATTTTCGCGAATTTTTGTTAAATTTCATAGATTGCCTTATTTGTTTTTATTAATACGCTTCATCAGATTTATATCGGCCTGAACCCCGTGCATTGAATAATCGAATAATTCACGGAATGAAAATATATAGACATAGTTTCCAAGTACCTACACGATATTATTAACCTCAAGCCCTTCTATCGATAGTTGTACCTATACAAAGAATATGTGTACTTGGATGAATAAAATATATTCACAGTTAGTAATTTATCAAACCAATCTGCAATTAAATTGCTTCACATAATTTCTTTGTATAAAAGAATATGTTTTATGTAAGAATATATTTCATGTATAAATTTACATTCCAATTATTGTAATTTCGTGGAAATAAAATAAGGTCGAATAATCCACGGATGAACGTAAAAAAACTTGAGTTAGGTTAAAGCGGAGTCTACAATGAGAATTTAAAGCGTAAAATTTGAGCTTTAAGCCATAAGCCGTAAGAAATTGACCAATCACAGTCAAATGTTCTTCTCACTTTCGATTGTGATTTGTCAATTTCCTACGGCTTAATGCTTACAACTTAAATTTTACGCCTTAAATTCTCATTGTAGACTCCTCTTTAAAGAGACATTCAGAAAATGTTATGATCAAATTAAGACAAATTACAATATAGAATAAGATTACATAATACGTGCACAGAAATAAAATAATTTCCATGAAAAAAAACTGAATAAATTTAAAACCAGAGAGAAATGAGATTAATAAAGGAAACAAGCAATTCGAAGAGAATTACGCTTGTCTGATTTAGTCAGTGTTACGGTAGTAGATTTAATCACAGAATTGAACCCGAAGGAAGAGATTGATTCAAATATATTCGAAGATAATAACTCTTTTTCTTTCAACGAACTAGTTTATCTTTCGCCTGAAAAGAGAAAACCCACTGTCATCGTTTTCACGTTAAAATATCATCTCTACAAGAGCACGTTTTATACGTTCTCTCGTCGCGTGTGCTCAGCGTGCTCCAATATCGCGAATCCCGTCATTTGCGCACGAGCAAATAGACGAAGCACGGAAGATACTACTGACGAAAGCGAAAGAAATAGTGTGTTTGCGGTATACACCGTGAGTTGATTGAATTGAAGTATCAGACCAACACGAAATTCATCGCGTATTCTTGTTATCGTTTTACTATTCCTTGCATAAGAAGAGTAGGTATTTAACGTAGACGTAGAGCAACATCTAGATAAGGTTTATCTTCAGTCATGTCTCGTATCTTACAATTAGTTATGTTTAATTGTTTTTGCGTTTTTCAATCAATTTTAATGCGATTTAGTTAAAAAATCTTATGTAGCTTTAATATTTCTGCAAAAATCGTTAAACGAAGACGCTTATGTAATTGCATTGAGAAAGCATTTTTATAACTATTTTCGAAATTTCAGTTATTTTTCCATCTTACCGAGATATCGTGCCGTTCTATAGGCAGCCTATAGGCCTCGAACGTTTTTTGCATTATTCCTATTTTAAGCAACCGGAACATTGATCCCGTTCCATTGTTCCTCACTCATCGCCTGTCAGACGCACTCGGACTCCCTTTGTGTGACAGTCTTTCTCTTCTCATTGGTCAATAATAATAAAAGTGTCCCGATGTTTTAGCACGCGCGATTGGCGCAGAATCTGTCAGACGAAACGTACTTCCGTGAATGAATCTGGAGATTTTCTGTTTTCGCGATAAAAACGCGAAGACAAAAGTGACAATGAGTCATTAGTAGATAAAGAAAACGACATTAATCGTGTACGATGAGAGAAAACCTCGCGACGATGTCATTCTGAAATTTGTACGATTTCTTTCAACTTCCGATAAGAAATAGAGTTCTATTAACGTTTATAAATAGATTATCACTCTTGATGCTTTTAATATTACGTATATTCTGCTACAAGTTGTTAATATTATTATAAATTCATATTTATGTAATATCATTATAAATTTAATATTATTATTTTATTTTCTTAACAATATTTCGGAATGAGCGTAAATGGAATATGCAATAATTAAAAAAAAAAGAAAATAATAGTATGGGCTTCGCGAACAGAACAAGGTTCTATTTGGAATTTGATGGAATAAACTTTATAGCGACTCTCTTCGTGAGATTCGTCCCTTGTATGTACTGCGTATCAGAGTTACGTGGAGTGCGCCGATACCAGGAAATCCCTTGTTTTCCGAAGGATAACGGAAATGGCGAGACAAAGAAAGGAGGATGGATGGGCTCTATCAAACGATGAGTAAAGGAAGAAAATACGAATGGCCGGTTGTTTATCCGTAATTCACTGAAAATATGGACGTAATATGGAACTCGTTGAATCGTACCGATATATCGTTCCGACTTTTAACGGATCATTTAGCATTTCAATTGGAAACTGGAGCACCGGAGTACCTATATACTTGACTTTAACATTCTCATTTTGCTTTAATTGTGCGTTATTTACTTGCAATAATAATTTGTGAAAATTTGTAAACCTAATTGTTCTCTCTAAAACAATTTTTGAAACAATAATAATAAGAAAAATTTAATATAGATAAAAAACTTGCATACTTAAAAATATATATATAAAGAAATGTGTATGTAATTGTATGTGTGTGTGTGTATGTAAGAGAAAATGAGTAACAAAATTATATATTTATTTAAAAGAAAAATTGTAAGTAAAAAAAAGTAAAAGAAAATTAGCAAAAATATAATTTTATTTAATATCGCCATTCAACATCTAATTAAATATCTAATTTGAAATCTATTTACTTATTACGTTTTGAAACTATCTTATTACGTCATATCTCTGAGGATAATTATAAACGTTTCTTTTGAAAACTGTAACGAATACTAATAAAAAACGCGGTATATACAAGAGGAGTCAAGTATATGCATAACGTAGTCTGTAAAATGTGTCTGCAATTAATGTTCAAAAATATGTTCATAAAATCACATTTAATAATTCAGCGCCAGTGCATATACCTATACATGTATAATATATATCATGCTTGATATTTAGAAAATTTTTTTCTACAAAAAAAGCTCTTTGCAACTAATTTATGGGCAATTTCCTATCGCAGTAAAGCGAGACGAGAAACGCGTTTTGCACATCTGCGCTTATATAGATATAGGAAATTGCTGTAGCGTCTCTAAATATTTAATCACGTTCGTGAGTTACCTGCGTATGTTTTCTCGTCGATTCTACGATTAGACATTAGAGGAAACTATTTTAGTTCAGAGGAAATTCCAGCATGATAGAAGTATGTGAATAACAGTAGATAAAATACGAATAAAGTTGAATTAATTTTCTCATTCAATCTGAGACAAGTTCGAGATATTGACTGATAAATTCGAATTGGTTTAAAACTGTTAAATCGTTAATGAAATTAATCAGAGATATTTAAATAATCTTATTATATGGAAAAATCAAAGTTAATATTGATTCTAATCGCTTAAAAAATATTTGGAACCTATTATTAATCCTTATTTGTATATATTTTTTATTATTAATCTTTAGCACATTTTTGTATTATATAAATTATATAAAGAAATGCTATGTATTCTATAAAAAAATGCAATTATACTGTTATATAGAATTGTAGAATAACGTACTAGCAATTTACCAAGATGAATAGTGACGATGAGACAACGTGACGTGTAAATTTATCTTTATCACTGTGTTTGTCCAGAGATTCATTAGTGCAGTCGCAAGGCTTAAATGCAACAACATAATAGAGATTGTGTTTGCGTATCTACGAGCTTACGTTTGTTTAATAACCCGAGTGTAATAGGGATTTATTTTGACTGTGTGTTGTCGGCTACCGAGTTATCTGTCTTTTGGTTTCCATCTTTTTAAATAGATTAAAAAATCGAACGTTTTATTAAGTGAAATATATGTATAGAGCTCGTTCTTTTTTTACCCTCCCTTCCTTTTTGATTCTCCTTGATTCCTCGCTATTAACTGATACTATCCTAGATTATACCGCTGTCACAAACATCCACAATTGTATGGTAGACCTCCCTTTGTATCGCGATTTTCCAGAGCTTGTCGGATAACAAAAGTCGTCGAACAAAGTACATGTCGCGATATCGACATTCTGTAAGTAGGTGTGCGTGTCAGTTTAACAAAACGAATCGGTCAAGCGTGTGTGAATTCTAGCTTACAAGTTATAATAACAATTATCGCAGAAAGTTTGATATACCTTGAACATGTTTTCGCGCCTATTTTAATTGCAACAGCGCAACGTTTTCAACGTATTATATACTTTGATACTTCGTAGTTTTTAGTTATATTTTTTCTGTCTCTTTTATCAGTGACCTTCTCAGATATATTTTTATAAAAAAAAATTTTAAAAATGCATAGACGACTATCCGAAGTAATGTAAATAATAAGACGATAAAAATAAAAACGCATCGTTCTTCTAATTATTATTTTCAGATAATGTATCAGAGTGGTGGTTTTAATTAACTTGAACTTCATGTCGTAACCCTAAATTATAGCCTATTCCGTTTTCCTACGATAACATATCCGTTACTTTGATAAAGACCGAACGAATACACGTGGCGGAGGGAAAAAGTCACGTTGGGGTCAAGTGTCAATTCGCCTAATGAAAAAAAAAAAAAGAGAGACCGAGAGAAGTGGTAGGAGCGGACAGGCTGGGCCATGCTCACCGATTGTTCAACTTACTCGCTGTCAATCCAATATCACTGATGGGAACGGGCACGATCGGATTCGCATGTGCCTCGTCAACGAGGCCGGACCTTTGATTTGAAGAACTTTAATCCGACAAGGGTCCACGCACGGCATCCTCGAGCAGGACGTAATCTCGTTTACGGCGTATTACGATTCGATCGATGCCCGATTGTGCCCGTTGAAGGTAAACGTCGCTTTCAGCTGACCCGCCGGCCGTATACCTCAATTAAAAGCGAGAGAGACCTTCTGGAATCCCGATTATAGCCCATTATAGAATAGCGCTTATCGGGGACTCCTGAGGATTCAGCTTTGTCGATACTACTGCAGTATCGGCGTATTGTGTAACGAGGAATAAGTACAGAATGTTCTCTTTTTGAGGCTGTTAGAGTCTGTAGCTTAATGGGGTGACAAAGAAAGGATTTATATGCGAATGCTTGTTTTTCTAATGAGCAATTAATAATGTGTTTGGAGTATTGTAATTATTAGAATTCAGGATATAATCAAGTAGGATTAAATTTGTTTAAGGTTAATTATGTCTATTAAACAGACAGACAGAGTATTACCAATATTACATAAAATGTTCAATTTTTTGATGCATTTTTTTTACCTCGCTTACACATTCCTACAAGTATTAAAAGATTAACAATTGCACAATAGAATTGTTCAAAAATTTAAGAGATTCCGAAAATACCGTCCGCTCGAGGGGATGCCAATCCGATCTTATTGAACCTCGATGTTCGAGGGGGAGAGAGGCAAGCGGGGAGAATCCCAAACTGCAGGTTAAAAAGCGTTTACCAGCAATTTTCTGTGACGATACGACGATCCGCATTTCCGATTTCCTTCGAAAGTCAGTAAAAGGACGCAGTCTTTCGTGTACCGAGTAAATGGAATGAAACACGCGGATTGGAATAGGATCGTGTTAAATTGTGGTACAGATATTACTGTACATAGCTCGCTGGACTCGCGATTGAGAGAAAAAAGTCGCTTTCTCCGCGCTTTTTCGCGGCAGTGTAATGATACTTCTACGAAGATACCTCTGCAATATTTTAGACGACCCTTATCATAACGCCGCCGACTCGTCGACTACTTTTGAGGCTCGTTCCAAATTCTGACGGAAATTAACAGGCACGAGCGCCGATTTCTTACGTCAGTACTTGGCGAATTAATTATGTCGTCGAAATCTCGCAGGCTCGAATTGAGCGTCCTTCGCGAAGATTTTCGCAGCGCAACTAAATTTGTTTCCCATCGAAATGATCTCATTTCGAAGCATTTCAGAAGGAGAATTTATCTATATTGTATTGGGTCAGTTATTTATGGAAGCTTCTTAATTCTGGGTCATTTGCAACATTTACACGATATGACAACTAATTTAGCTTTTTTGTTTGTTGAGGATGGCGAATCATTTTCTTCTAAAATATAATACGCTGTTTTTTTCTCCATTATGTAAACGTAATGAAAATAGGGTAGGCTTTCAATCATAATGAATAAGAAATAGTATTTTAACTTAATTAATTTTTGTTAATTTAAAAAATTTAAATTTTTTACAATAATTGCATATTTCTTCGTTGTAAAAAATTGAATTTAGTCTAAGCTTAAGGTGGTACCTCCGCGACAATCTCGGCCAAAAGTTTCGTCCCATGTACATGTCTAAGAGATCGATAATTTAATAAATAATTGCTAACTAGTTAACGAATATTTGCTTCGTTACAAATAAAAATAAGTTATTTTTTATATTCATTATTGGGAAAAAATAATTTTGCTTATGCTGCATATTTTTGCTTCTCTTTTATGATAATAAAAGATTATAATGATGTAATAATATCATTCTAAAAAAACTGCAAGTGCAATTCTACAGTTTCTTTCGTTATTGTGACAGTAGCCTGATAAACAAAAAAATAAAAAATCATATTAAGGGTTTAATGACCTCAATTATACGGTCCACAGAGTTGTGCATTCACGTTCAATCCGCGCGTCACAGCTTTGTACGATCAAAATACAGTCTCCAGAAGGAAGATTATCCCTCAGTTCGATGCACGAGCGATGACACGAACGACACCCGGTTTACGATCCATCGATAGGCTTCCTCTGTGCAAAGGAACGTCAGTGAAAACGGGCGTGAAAGGGGTGTAAGGATCGAGTACATCTACCCTCTCAGGGTTGCGTCTGACGTTGATGACGGCCTTGAAGAGCCTAAACACTCAGTTAATCATGTAATGGCGCGTGACGCGGGCGAAATATGCCGTACCCCAACTCCGGAAAATGTATGTGCTACCGTTTCCTTACGAAATTCAGCGGGATATCACGTTGAATTTCATAGGTATCCCTCTTGGATATTGAAGACACCCTCGGGACACAAAACTGATCTTCGAAATCGCAAGAATGTTATGCTCCTTAATGGAAACATCGCTTATATTGTCGCGCGGAAACTCCAACTACAATAATTTATGACTTATGACACTTGTGTCACGGCTTTTATCGCACAAATTTCGATTGTATAAATTGTTGAAATTTGAAGAAAATTACCCTAAAAATCCAAACGAGGAGAGAGAGAGAGAGCGCAAGCATTCATTCTTTTATATGACGATTCCTATCTTATTCTTATCTTATCTTATCTTATTCTTCTTTCTCTTATTGCAGAACTTTGTCCTATTACAGAACTTTTTGTCCTATTCTTCAACATCAGTTCGTCTATCGGTTCGTTCATCACTTTTCTTGGGAGTCAAGCTCTCTCTCCAACGTATAGGTGTAATAGTTTGTGGGGTTTCCGTTTTGACCCGTTTGGCTAACCTTGTCACTCATTCGATCGACATAATCTCTCCACTGTCGCCGTCTTTCTCGAATCTATCGCACTACATCCTGGACTCCGCATCTTTATGAATAAATTTGCTATGCGATCTTGTAAGCTAGCTAATTTAAACGCAACGTCCTCATATCTGTTCTTCTGAACATTGATTTTGTTCTTGTTGTCTCCGTTCTCGTTTTAGCCGTATATGTTGCTACGGGTCGAACGCACGCTTTATAACGCCCGTATTTTACTCTCAGTCCTCATCTATCTATATTCTATTCCTCCATATATCACGTCCCGCAACCAGATACCACTGCTGTCTTATATGTTTGCTCTCGGACTTTTTGAACTAGGTATACATTTCTATCGTTGCTTATCATGACTCCCAAGTGGCGAGAGGCCATCATTGTTTGATTGGTCTGTTATAGACTACCAATCTTTTGCATCTTACGGGTATCCGGGATATAACCATGGATTTTGTATTTTCAGTGGAGATTTTCAGGTTGTACTTATTCTTTTCAACTGTCAAAAATATAGGATACTTTATAAAGTATCCCGTTCTAAGTTAACTAAATTAAACTAAATTTTGCTGAATTACAAAATATTTATTATTAAAAATTACGAAATTGTGAAGAAATGCGTTCAATAAAATTGTTAAGAAGAAAAAATCGGCTAAAATGACGGAATCTACACATTAAAATTTTCAAATACGTAAAAAATGTATTAAATTGCATTAAATAATTATATAAATAGTTTTTACGTTGTATTTATACGAGTAATAAACTAATCTTGGATTAAATACTACGTTGTCTTTAATAAAATAAGGTAAATTTGCTTGACATGTATAAAATATGTTTCTATAAAGTTATGTTTCATTATATTGCATGTAATCTTCGCCATAATTTTACTTAAATATCTTGTTTATAAGATTACGCGAATAGTGAGTAACTCTTGCAGATGTTAGGGAAAACATATGTATATTGCAGATAAAAGCGAATAAATAAATATTCTTGCTATAAAAAGCAGGATAAAGGGTTTTTCTTTTTCAGTTTGTTCTTTCGTATCCTTTTACCCTTTAGCATAAGATATCAAATATATTTTTTTTGCTATTAATCTTGTGATATAAATGATATAAATAATATAAGTCAATGTTTTATACATTTTGTTATATTTAACCTGTTTGATTTCCGCGAAACATTAATTGATCAGTGAGTGTCGATTTATTCAATTTCAATGATATTGGTATATTATTTATCAAGGTAACTATCTTAATTGACTCAAAGGATTTGTTGATCCAGAGAGTCACAACTCACAACCCATAATGTCATTCTTATCATATTTCATACTTATGGAAAATTTTATAGCTAACGTATAGCAACTGTGCTACGTACATGATCAACATGTAATGAAATAAGTAAAAAAGAATAAACATATTTCAATAATTATAAATCTTATATTTCTACCGTTAAGAAACTGTATCTGGAATAAAGCCGTTTTCAAAATTATGTTATTAATAGTGCAGAGTTCGATTACAATTGTTTAGTTAAATATTTATTGCAGAACTTGCAAATTCGTGATTTTAAATTTTGTAAATACATATTTTCAAGTTTTCGCACACAAAATGAAAGAAATAGAATATATAATACATTTCTAGCAACATTACTCTCGTCTATTTATGTATTAAGGAAAAAGTGTTAAAAATTATATATATACCAAGATTTTTCGATAACATAGTAGTGCTCTTTATATTTAATTAGATTGTTAATTATAAAATCGTATATGTAACAGAAAACAAAAAATATAGAGCGCTATCTTTGTTCCTATTTTTATATCTTTTGTTTTCTGTTAGTCTGTTACATACGATTTTCTGATTAAATCGTATTGTCAACAATATAATTTATAATTAGATTGTATCTAGTTAGATTTAATTCTAATTAGAGCTTTAATTTCTAATTAAATCGTATTGCGAACAATATATACATATGTATATTGTATTATATCACGATCTGGTTTATATCGCGCGCGAAGTTGTTAATCATCCAGCGTCGTACGTTCGTTCGCTCAACGTTTTTCTACAGCATGCCGGTGAGTCGTAAAACCTTGCAGCGTTAACAACGGCTACGTACCTTATGAACATGTATATACCCGTGGGCTCCAGTGCCCTAGAGACCGCTTTCCAGCTGGCGATAACCGTAAATTTTTGCCTAGCCGTGAGAGGAAGCCGGGGATCCGTGGCGGCCGGCGGCGGCGGCGGCGGCGACGAGCCATCGTTTCCGGCTTGATTGCGCGATTTCGTGGCGGCCAGTTTACTAAGTTCGCAGCCCATGTTGCGGCGGCGAGTCCCAGGCGCGACCCCCCAAGTCGCGGAAGACACTAACCGAGGCAACCCACAACGGGGGATGATCACCACCTCGCGCCACGAAACCCGTAGATCGCGCGGCAGCACCCCGCGTTCGATTTTGGTGTCGCTTCCACTCCCTGCCACTTCCGTCGAAGTTCCCGCCGCATCGACGAGAACGAGAGATTGCACTACACTGTGAGAACGAAGATATATGTTTATATACGCTGACGAGTCGTTGGGGATCGACGAAAAAGAACCCTGGCTTTTTGCAAATCGTGAATCGGCAGTAAAAATACGCTTCGGACAAATAGTGCGTTATCCTAAATAAGTCTCTTCTTAAGTCTCCTCCGTGAGATCCTTACGCTGTCTTATGTTCTTGAACACAGTGCACGTGGTCGATCGAATTCAAGAAATTTATGATAGAGTCTATTGCGTTTTTGTTAAACCGTCGCGTCGATGCGATCACCAAGAACGGATGATCGGAGCGGATTACCACTCGCGCGAACACTTCGTGGCCGATACGATCGGCGGGATGCGATTCGCGTCCATGCATGTATCCCTTCGATGTGCCGCACGATCTCGACGGAACGTGCACGTGCGTTTTAAAGTGAATCGGCCGTTTCGAAGCTGCTCACCCGCGAACGATCGTTCGCCATCGTTCGCAGCGCGATGATAAGCGAGGTAAGCTACGCGAAAGTTTCTCCTCTTCTCGCAAACCTTGTCACGTATCCGATGTACTCGTGGCGTGGGCATATATTTATCGTTTCTTGTAGCTGAGAACACGCGATGATTCCACATTAATCCATCTCCGCCTCCTATTCATCTCCGGTTCGAATGCACCTTTCCTCGCGGTTATCCCTCACTTAAACCCCGCGTATCCTTGCTGCTCCTTTTGGCCTCGCGAAGTTTCCCGCTCGGTGAGTTCATTTATCTAGCTTCACCTTCGCCCACTTTCCCTTCAACATCAATCTCACCTCTGCCAAATATCTTTCTTTTTTCTTCTCACCAAGATCTCTGCACTTTACCGCATCCGGTCCTAAATCTTCCACCATCGATTTTTCCACCTTTAGCGCTCTATACATCAACTCGTGTTTTCTTTGTTTTTTTTTCCTCTGAGGATACCTGTATATAATTGTCTTCTTCTGGGCAATTTTCTCCAATTTTCTTTATTTACGTCTCTCCTTTTCCCTTCCTTCACACTCTCCGTTTCCAGTGTAATAAGATATCCTCGTTTTCTCGTCTTACTGACATCTATCTGTTTGCTAAGTTTTCTTTGTTTTTTTTTGTTCCACGTTAACAGGTTTCCATTTCACATTTTAATCAGCCGCGTTTTGCCCTCCTTGTCGATTCTTTTATCCCTCTTTCTTCTCACTTTCTCCTGTCCTTCCCTTAAGATCCGTATATATTCATTAAGCGTACAAATGATATCTTTTCATTGTTTCATGACAATAACTCCACTTTCCCCTCTTGAGAGAATCTCGTTAGGCTCGTTAACTTCAAATATTAATACGACGTATCTTCACGTACCTGTCATTTTTACGCGATTTGTCCCTTCAATTATTCGAGACCTTTTATCAACCCGTACAATTCACTTCACTCGCTGCACAAAGTTTACGAGTCATATGCATATAGTCATGGCTCCTTAAGCGTCTTCAGATTTCTCGATCTCCGGAACATTAGCTGCAAGTATACGGTGTGGCGATGGTATTTTCCATATTTATCGAGCGGAACGATTGATCGATCTCATTCACGGCGAACACTGGCGCGACAGCGAGTGACAGATCGGGAGGAAATCGAAGACGCGCGAAACGATCTAGTCGACACTCGATATATGAAGTGGCAAATGAAGCTCTCGGGCCGCCGCTTCGTTCGTACAGATGAACGTGCTAGATATAAGAATAATCTTGTATTGGAAAGCACGGGATATCTATTTGCGTTTCGAACCTTGCGGATTTGTGCTTCGATACTGTGCGTCTATATCGATATCCGACTTCGATATATTTCAAATTTAGAAGTATCTCTTGTGTGACAGCACACAAAATTTTATTACAACTCATAATCAACTAGATTTTTTAAAAATAGTATAAATGTGAGAAACAAGAGGCATAAAATTTTATAATTGTGTGTTTTTTGATAGAGTAAATCTTTTAAGAAGGTATATATTGCAGTATGCATAAAAAAGTAATTGATAAATTTTGCGGTTTTATTTGTTATTACTTATTAATTAAATAAGAGCAAAAAAAATCAAAAAATTATTGTAATTTTCAAATAAAAGCAAAGTCATGTAAATCTTTAGGGAAGATGTTTTAGGAAAGAGAAAAGGCTGCACACTTTTAACGTATCCACTCGAATTCTATCCGCAAAAATAATACCGGACACTGCCATTTCACTTTTCAACTCGTATTTTCTTCGCAAAAAAAAAACAAAAACGATATCAGTTCGGTCGTTGCGACAATTTCCGAAGTTTCATCGTCATTGCGTCGACAATGTCGAACGGCATGGCACTTCAATTAGCGTAATGGCGGTATCAAATTGAATCAGCTGCGGAGCAAAGGGACAAAGGAGAAATCTTAGCCGGCAAATCTCGTGGAGTTGGATGTGGAGCGCCTTCGAGCGGAAGAAACGAAAGAATCGAGTACGGTGAGGCGGAATTCCGGTGACATTGATGAAGGGGTTTTGTGAGGATCTGGAGGGTGGCGTCAAACTCATCAGCGTCATTGCTCTCCGTTCGGCATCAAATTTGGGAAGCGTGTCAAAGACGTTCAGAGCGAGCTCGGCGATAACGGCGAGGTACAAAGCGAGAGAGCGACAATAAGTAGATGAAAGCGTTATAAGGCAGCCGGGCGTAACTCTGGAAAGGAGAGACTTCCCCCGTTTGTTGGTCCCGTTGGGGCTGTACACCGGTAACTTTACGTTCGAGTTGTCCCCGTGAAACGTCAAGCGTATCTCAACGTTGATAAGTATTAGTAGTAAAGTTGAGCGGAGGCACGTAAGAAGCGCGCATTGGGTATAACGTGAATAACTTAGATGGCTTTCGCGAAGTTCCCGATGCAAAAAGTGTAAGTAGTGTCTCGCTAAAGCGAAAGTCCATCGCGAGAGCGGTATGATGCCAGTAAATGTCGGGGTTCTTATTGCCCGACTTTTACAACCATATGCCAGCTAAATGTATCTTACTACCTAGCACGTTCAGCACGTTCGCGTGTAACTCTTTCGATTCAGATTTTACGGGAAAGTTTTGATTATTTACGCGACTGTTAAAACGTAAATGTATACTTTTGTCTTTCGTACCAATATAAAACATTTTATTTTTATTTAATTATGCATCTGTAATTTTTTTAAACAACCATTTCTTGCACTCAATATATGTTTTTTTATGTCTGTTATGTCTAAAAATATTCGTTCGTTTATATCTTACGGAGAATGACGTCAGCTGGCGTCAAATTTGATCTAATTTTGTCAACCTCAGTAATATAGCGATATTACGATAACACAAGGCTTTACATACATGAAGATCGTCTACTATATCGTCGAAAAGTATCAGATAGCTATATTTAGTGATAAATGCGTGGTGGAAGTATGGATTTTCGCATTTGTGGAAAAATCTCAGAATGACTGAATAAAATCGACGTGCGATTTATTTATTAAAGATGTTATGCCACAAGTTCTTTGCGAGAAACGGTAGAGCGCAATAAAGAGAGCGACCGTTGGCACGATAAGCGTTATCACTAGAGTCTGGAATCGACGCAACATCGAGAAAATGAGACCCGTGGGAATTATAATGACGGACAAATCGCATCGTTGCAAATCCGAAATTGGCCCAATCACGCGGCGACAATGCCTTGTCATCAATATTTCAATGTATTCTTTGCGCAGAAACTCGAAAGCATTCCAATATTTTACTATATTATAAATTTTCACCGTTTGATAATCCGGAATTATTCTTCATGGAAATTTAGATCAAGTAGACGATAAATTAGATATTTTGTCTTAAAAGTTATACGCGTGAGGCAGCATTGCATCTAAATATCTGGCGTATTAGACTCCTGACCTTTCTTTTATCTATGGACTCTTCGATAGGAAGAGAATCGATTTTTTTCTATTTCATTGAACATTATCTTTTTCCGCAATCCTTTTACATTGGAGTTAATCTTTAAATATATCTTCCTCTTAATTTCTATTTATATGAATCTTGTAAATTATATCGTAAAAGTTTTTAATAATATGTAAGTTAAAGTTTATCAGTGTTTTGATGTGTTTCTTAAAATAAAGATCAAATTAGCATGGCAATTCAAAGAATCCATAGACAAAAGAGGAATGTATAATGGACAAATACCGTGCAATTATGTATATTATGTTTTCGTGCCGCGTACATTAACGCGAAATATATTAACAATATAATAATTCTACCTGCGTATATGCTTTTAAATCAAATTACGTGAATTTACACAAACATACCGCAACCGTCGTGTATAACGTGTCTGCTATGAAGTAAACATCCACCGTCAAATTACTCGCAATACGTTTCGGGAAAAGCGCCGTATCGTGCGCGCCGCGGATTTCGCGAATGCTGCCTCGTTTGACTAAACGCCAACGTGAGAAATAGCGCTCGATTCCGTTCAGCCTTGAACGCATTTATACCGAGGAATCAAGAGAAGAACAAACAAACGCTCCAGTATTTGAGGATAAACAGCTTACGGGACGAAAACCGCTTCGCGTCCCGCGAATAGCTGCGAATTCCCGTCACGCGTTACCAGCGATGCGACGCGCCAGCACGCTGTCGCGATATATCACTGAATCACGCGTCTCTATCAATTTCCGTTGCGGGACAACGTTATCTATATTCCGGCATTCTCGAGTTCCGTGCCGTCGAGGATCAGCGGACTGGATCGCGAGAATGCTTTGCCGAACGGCCGGAGAAGCAAGAATAACGCGGTGAGGAGATGCCCGCTGACTCTCGCTGCAGATCTCGCCTATCTGAATCCGCGATATCGCACGACGATTCTAATCCAGACAACACGCATGTCCCAATTCGGGACACATGACGTCTTAAAGACGTCATTAAGACGTCTTCAAGCTTTGTGATGACGTCTTTAAGACATCATACGTCCCGATTTGGGAAATTGTTGTTTACTGAGAAGCGAATCGCCGCGCTAGCATCGAGCGGCGGATCGAGTGGTCTCCCTCTGTCACTTCTGCTCCACTCGCGTGTCGCGTCGCGCGCGATCGATTCGCGGGTCCTGCATCATCCGCATTTCCTCGCGCGGCACGTAACACGTAACACGTACCGCGCGTTCGCGCTATACCGGAGACCCCGCGGTTCTCCCAAGACGTGACCCCAAAGTTGTCTTCGTCGAGACGCCCTTATTTAACTCTAGCCTCGATCGTGTCTCGCGTTCGCCTCCGGTTCTCCGGTACCTTCTCGCGTCACGCGCGATACCTCCTCATCGCTCGTCGCTCGGTGGAAGCGCGGCGTCGTCGCCGCGACGTCGCGCGGAGAGACGCGCTTCCTCGTCGTGGTAGCGCGGCGCGAAGCGCATCCGGCGGCGCGCGCGCGCTTTTGCTATCTTTAGAACGTCCCCGGGGCTCCCCGGATAACTTAGCCGCGATACTTGGACGCCGGCCGTGTTGCCTACTGCCCAGGCGAGCCGAGACTGAGGTCTCCATAACAAGTGCACCCAAGAACGACGCGCAAGCGCATTCATGGCCCGCGCTCTCCTCCGCTTCCGTTCTCCTCTTGTCACTCTCGGTCTCTGCTCTCCTTCTCTCTCTTTCTCTCTCTCTCTCTCTCTCTCTCTCTCTCGCTCTTTCTCTCACTCGGTTTCTCTCCCTCTCTCTCCTCATCGACAATTAATCAGCCACTTTCCACTTTTCCGTACGCGATGTCGCGATGCTTTGACCGCTTTTCAGCCACCAAACGAGAGGGCTCATCTCTTCACCCTCGAACGGTGATCTTTCTCATTTTCGGGTTAATGAGTTGCTCGTAACAATTAGGGAATTACTTCCGTAAAATATCTATTTATATAGGTAAGATGTTGATCGGATAATAAATGCATTTTAGTCATGTGAATCATCAATTTTTGCAGGTTTGACTAATAATAAATTGTCCACAGGAAAATAATTCCTTAATAGTTTTATATATGTCATAATTTTGGTAGGTAAGATAAGAGTTTAAACAAATACATGTTTTCCATATAACTTTAGAATATCTATATATATCTATATTAGATATTTAAAGAAAATATTACATATATTAAAAAAAATAAAAAAACATTTATCCAACTCACAATCAGTTTACATCAAACTTTTGAAGAAGATAGATGTCTTTTTATTGCCGAAAAGAAGAATTATTGGTACAATATTTTTAATATTTCTAAACAAAAATATTCTGTAGAAGCTCTTGACGATAGCCGGAAGCTTAAGTTTCATTAGCCGCGTATAGATTCCGCCTTGCAGCTCCAGATCAAATATTAGAAATTACGAGTTGAGTATTCGCGACATTTTAACTCATAATCTTTTATATTTATGGACTCACGGGAGGAAATAAGTATAAATATCATTTTCGTGTGTATACAACCTCGGACTCGCGAATTCATTAAACACAAATTGTAGCAATTTCAATCCTTGTGCAAACGTAACATGAATTTTCATACGTGAAATATAATTCCGCATAAAACGCACCGGCATAATCTTCAAAAAGAGTATGAATATTTTGCTGCAGCTATTTCAGAAACGTAACATGATGTGTATACCGACCGTGACGTTTGGAGTGGTGAATATTAATCTCTTTAAAAAAAAAAAAAAAAAAAAATATACGGCGATGAGCGCCGCGGGAGTTCGGGAGCTTGAATAAACGTGGCCGCGCTTTCAAGCACACACACTCTTCGTACTCTCGATTTAACAATTTTATTATATTATCCGGAGATACTCTCCGAGCTGTCTACTTGCGTATCTTCGCGGTATATACTTAAGTTTAATCTATTACTTTAATCCAGAGTCCAACTGGGTCTATATATAATACTCACCTCCGTCTACGTGTATGCGAATATCGATCCCTAGATACCTGGTGGTATTATCGCGTACATACGCGCACTCACTCGCGAGACATTTCCACAGATGTGCAATGTGTCACGAGAGAGAACGCGGTTCGCAAGCATTAAATGCATTAACGTAACCGTTACATTTTGATCGGACTAGTTCGGAATCATCAGAGGCACTCCATGAACTTTACTTTAAACGTGACAGGATTGTCATGGAAGTTGCCGCAAGTTTCTCACAGACTTGTAATCGCAGACTGCTCCCCAGGATCAACATGTGGGATCAATATACGCAAACGTGAGATGATATTGTCAACATAATTCCGCAGCTAATAATCTTATTTGTAATATAGTACAGTTCTGTCGAGATAGCAGCGTGAGCTAGTCTGAATTAACTGTAATCTTGTATCTTATATACGATATTAAGTTGGATAAAAAAAACCTTTTTTTTTTTCAATAGATTTTCAAGTATAACATGATTATGTATTCAATAAAAACGGAAATTATTTTGTTTTATAAAAATTTCGTTTTTGTCAAAAAAGTTTTAATTTTATAAAAATCGATTTTGTCGTCGAATATTTCTTCAAAGAAAAAATAAAAAAAAACATTTGTTTATAACCCAGTTTATAGCAAACTTTCAAAAAGAACAAAAGTTGTCTTTTTATTGCCGAGAAAAAGAATTTTTGCAATGCCTGTCGCGAAAGTACGATTTTCGATTGCTGTTTAACGTGCGAAAAGTGGCTTATTTCTCAACGATTCAATGTATGCCTTACTTTACCGCACTAGTGCGAGAAAAGCACCTTTATGACTTACTTTACCGCACTAGTGTGTAAAAAACCTCCATTTTTTCACGATTGATAGTTTTTGTTCTATGACTGACATAACAAACTTGAACGTAACGAAATTCACGCGAGACAAAACGTCAATTAATTCGTTACAACCGTCATTATTCAAGAAGGATAAAATGGATTTTTTAATCTCAAATCGAACTTTCGTGACAGGCATTACAAAAAATATTGTATGTGGCATGTGCGGAAGACAACGCATATAATTCGTTGTTTTCCACACTTGCCACACAAAATACTATATTGTTACGATATTTTTAATTAAAATTCAGGAATAAAATCCTCTGAATAGCTGTAACATAATTCTGTGTGTAGCTAATAATCTTATATTTAATATAGTAAGTATAGTTCTGTCGAGAAAGTGTGAGCTGGTCCGAATTAACCGTATTCGCGTATCTTATATACGATATGTGCATTGAGTCGGACAAAAAGTCTTCTTGTTTTTTTTTCCTCTGAATAGTCGTAAGTTTTAAATTTTTCTTTCTTATTAAGACGAAAGCTTACAAGACTTCAGCAAAATTGCAGTATTACCGGCCTCGGAAGAACCATCGAGCTTGACCTTTTGAAAAGCGCTTTGGGAATCACGAAAGCCCCGAAGAGCAGATTTTCCTCTGACACGTATTCCCGAGTAACTCATCGTCGGTTAAGTAGAAACTTTCGTCCGTATGCAAATTGCTCGCTAAAAAAAGAAAAGAGTTCGGAAAACACTACCTGCCGGATACTGCAAATGAACCTCGAATTATAAGCCGGCGCGAAAAGTTGCTCGAAATTTCCAAGCTTGCCGGGATCGTTTTCAACGCAACTTCGCCGACCCGAATCCATCAGTTTGAACGAAACTTTGCGAGTACCTATGCAAAATGATTTCAGATATGAATAATGTTTCACTTCACTTGTGACTCATCGGAGTTTATATGTGAGTTGGGCGAATTATAGATTCTAATTTTATAAGAGGCTTCAGGTTATTCTCAGAATCGCGTGATATAATGCGAGAAGAACTACAATTCCTACTCCTTCAGATAATGTTCATTAAAGTTTTTAAATTAGCATGACTCATAAATAAAGAGGATCTTTTCGCATCCAAAAACTATTTAATTACATGTGAGATAAGAGATAATGTATTACAAGTCTAATGATAAGATAAATGCCGTTTAGAACTGCATGCATAACTTAATATTAATTTCGTGTTATTTCAGATTATTTTTCGCATTTTTCACGTCTCGCGTTGCGCATTGCATTCATTATTACGTACTTTATTAAATTTTATTAATCAAACCTACATGATATATCCATACAAAAGAAAATAATAAATATACCTATTATAAAGCACAAGATAAGCTGTTAAAAATATATCGTGAATGTAATCCTTCAACGTATAGCTTCCGCAGCGCTACCGGAGATAACTGTCGAGCCCTTGAATGTAATCCCAAGCAAGAAGGGTCTAACAAAGAAGGGAAGGAACTTACGCGTGAGGCAGACTTCCAATCAGGACTCGTATTAACCCGCCCGAAAGCCGCAAGGTTCCGTTGCCCCCACACGCCCGTTCTTAAAGTCAGTTTGTCACGAAGCGCGCGTTTGAACCGACGTTGTCTCGATAGTCTTTCCGGTAAACTCGCCACGCAATAAAACGAGACACCTCGAGTTTATCACGTTTTCATAAAATTATAAAAAGTCTTCAAAACAAATTGCAATCTACCTAGGAATGTGTCGTGTACCGCTTGGTGTTACCTCGCAATATTTTGCATAATTTTGCAATTTATTTTATGCATATTCATAGTTCATTAATTTTGTCAGCGCAATACCGCGACAACGTAGATTTTCTGCGTTGCACCGATTGAAAGTTCGTCACGTATAAACGGTTTTGAACAAGTCACACTTCTGTGAAGCGTGAGCAAGCTACATTCCGTCTCATAATAATCGTCACATTGAATGTGAATTCCTGAATGTTGTGTAGTATAACGCGCGTTGTGGAAATTTCCTAGAGTATTGGTAAGTCAATTGTTTAAAACAAATTTTCTCTCTCGAAAAATAATCCCATTTTCATTATAAAGGATTTATTAATTACATTAATGACGTGCATTCATTGGAATACATTTTCCGTAATCTATTTTCAGAATTTTGATGTAATTTACTTAGAAAAATGCTATTAAAATTTCCCCGTCATAAAAATGCTTTAGTATTAATTAATTTGATATAACTTTTATTTCTCCTTTCTCGCATGTTATCTGTTTTCGCGGTTCGTCGTTGGGACGTGAGCAAATAATATAAGTTTTTAATATTTTTACTCGGGTCCATCATAATTTTGTTGACACCTGGCACGAGATTCATTTTTTCATGCGTGGCTGCGATATCGAAAATTAAACCCATCAAAATTAAAACGGCCTGAATTCACTTTTGCAATATGACAGATATTTTTTTATAATATATATTAAACTTTGACGCACACCAAAACATTGAAGGAGTTTTACATGTTAAAATTGTTTAAATCTTTAAATTATACCTAAGGTCGTCTTTTATAATTATCAATCTATTGTGAATGGGATCTGGAAGAATTATGACCGTTTAAAACATAGAAAATAAAAGATTGTAAAATTAAATACACATCAGTTATACAGTTTCACGTGTTAATCATCCGTATTATACCAGTTCTAATCTGCTTATCTTTATGACAGTAATTTATTGCTTGCTAATAATGGATTTGTATTCATTCGACATTTATATGCCATAGTCCGTTTACGAGTTGTAAACATCGTGATTAAGTATTCCAACAGTCGGTTTGACGCAAATTTGAATGTACTCCGCTTCTTCACGGAAACGGGGCGTATTCATGGAGAGGAAGTGTCTAGATAAATCATCCCTCGGAATATTTCCAGGTTTCCTTTTTTCTCCCTTACGAATTCGAGACCGCCTTGCGGAGCTCGTCTTCCTATTCGCTTCATGAAGATAATAAAAAAGCGAGGAATCGCTCGTTCTCATAATTGACTGCGACATTCCGCTGAAGTAGCGGCGCATAAATTTTTCAGTGGAATTTACGGTAAATGGGATCATAATCTCTTTGCTTTTACATCGCGGCCATATTGCGTCGTGGAATGCTGCGAAGCGTGAACTGCATTTTCCTTACCGAAGCTTTAAAAATGGAGTTTTAAAAATAGTTTTAGATATGCAAGGAGTTAGAACACTGAGGCGCATTAAAGTAATAATACTAAAACAAACTAATTTGGAAGAGCCGAATTAACTATTCCATTATCGCCGCCCGCAATGAATTACAAATGGGGTTATTAATTAAAATTCGTAGCACTATATATTGTAATTGCATTAATAGATTAAAATAAAGGACCTAAATTGAATATGGATTATATTAAGTATTCCATTTTCTTTGTAGTAAATTATAATATTTATTTATATTAACGCGCGCGCGTGCTTAATATACAGATTGCATTGTGTTCAAGACTAATTATTAATTATTTCTTTTAAATTGTTTGAAATATTAGAACCAGAAGAGCATTTTATATCGAAAGACGTCTCTTACGACATTGCACCTTATGACATTAAAGTAAAATCTTTTAATTTATTTTATAGTATTTACCGCAACTTAAAAGAAACCAGGAAGATGGTCTTGTTTGAGGACGAAAGAGACCGTGATTCGCTGAGGACGCTGTAAAATTACGATCTCTTGATGGTCCCACCTAGCAATAATTAAATGTTTCTCTTTTACTGAAGCAGCAGACTGTAAAAGAAAATCTCGGTAGGAGCATTTATCGCCGGAAGACCGACACGACAAACGTGGCAAACCAAAACGTGGAAACTACTAAATGTATAGGATTTTTTAATCCGTCTTTACTACAACGATTTATTTATTTAATGCATAGAAAAATATACTTAAGAAGATATGCGTGTTTTATTTAGAAAAATTATACTTAGTAAATAATCCTGTATGTAAGATGTTATATAATTTTTCAGACGTTTCCAGTCTCACTTTTAATTTACGCCTGGTGCTTAGGTATCTCAGACTCTTCCACAGGCAAGATTTATTTTGTTACTTGGCACGCAATTATACGGTTGAAATTACTTATGGACTTAATGATAATATTCTACATGAAGTGCCTTTTATTTTGCTGGCCATTTTTACGAACCCGGCTGCTGGACTATCGGAATGATTATGCCGTAATTAGTTGCCGCACGCAATAGCAATTCTAATTTCTACCTACCTACTGCATGCGAGTTATACCTAATCAGACTTGACGTTACACCGTTCGGATCCGCCGATAATCAAAACGTCCTCGGCGAGATCAAATTTGTAAAGAGATATACTCATTACTCAAGTCGAGAAATGCCGGTAGAATGCGTGTATTTTATGCCTTAGAACGTAAATGGGAAATCAAGTGGATCTTCAAAATATGTAGTTGAGGCTGACCGTTTTTATTACGAATATTCGAGATACAAGACCAATTATAGATATTTCATCGATAATTTAATCTTTCGCCATTCGATTCTTTAATTGGAGCTTAATTGGATCTCGATATCTGGATAACCAGGAACGATCTCGTGAATGTTACTTAAGGTTCCCTAGTTTTTCATTAACCCAATTTTCGAGAATACACTAGTTAATAATAGGTATATCGTCGCACCTTTTTCTGATATCGTGCACAGGATCTATTTGATCAGTTAGTTCTTTTAATCAATTAATGCTGGACAATGTTAGTTTAATTGACAATTTATCAATTGCAGCAAATTATTTTAATTATATGTATTTCTCAGAACCCGACGGTGCGTGAGAGTAATTAAATAATGATCGCTTCTTGTTTCTGCTTATTACGTGTTAAGTACACTGAAAAAAAAATTGTTTTATCCAACTAAATATTTAGTCCGATACGTTCAACTAAAAATTTACTACGATGAATCAAAATATTGTTTCCAACACCATAATGTTTTGTTTCATCGTAGTAAATGTTTAGTTGAACGTATCGGATTAAATATTTAGTTGGATAAAACAATTTTTTTTTTCAGTGTAGTTTCATACATCGCATTACATCTGCAACATTTTTAAATAACAGCGGAGTGTGCTTATCTCTGGTTGCTCCCTCTTTTAATTAATTAATCTATTTTAAAAAGATTAAATTTTTCGCGAAATTTTTCGCGAGTTGAATGTGTACTAACAAAGTGACATGCACGAATAAAATGATTAAATTACTGATATAATTACGTTTCTTTATTATCGAAGAGATGCGTCGCGTTCAAAGAATAAAAACAGATAAAAATTTACGCAATATTGAGAATTTAAAACGTACATTTTGTGGTAGAAAATTTAGAAAAATATATATTTAGTCAATAAAAGAGTGTAATTAGTAATAAATATTATGTAAAAGGAGCACAAAGGTTCTAATTAGAGAGCTATGATTACCTTGCGAAATATCCTGCTACAGTAGGCCTAATTATCCGCAGAGTGTAATTACTCCAATTTATTTTGCCACGTTGTTATGTCTACCATCTACCGATCGTGGCTCGCGAAACGCACCATTGAATTTTTTTCAATGTTTTTTCTCCGATCCGCCAATGCGCCAACGACCGATATGCAATTTTTATTACGCAAACTCGATTAACAATTCAAACACGTAGGGACGGCGGGCGGCGGGGATACCGCGATGAGCAAATATTCAATCTAGCGCTATTTGTCCTTGTTGTTTACCCGGGAGTAGAAAAGTCACGACGACAAGATGTAATTTGCAATTGTATAACGGGTCGGTTACTTCCGACGAGCATCACGCTCCGCGGTGCGTGCACCGCATTGACCATACCTAGATCCTTTAAGTGGAGAACAGACTACTTTAAACCGTGGTGCAACGCGCGCGCCGCGATCGCGTTGCACCACGGTTTAAAGCGCACAGCTGGATGCACGATGCGCGAATCCATGTCCGCGTGTTCACGGGCATAGCGTATACATGCATTTAAAAATGTAATCGAGGTTGTTAATCATTGAATATTGCCGTAGTACAAAAGCGTATCTTGATATCGTATCTGCAAGTTTTCTAGTCGCTCGACATTCATGAATTCTCACAACAGTTATGTGAAATGCAAAGTTTTGCTTTCTTGTCAATTTTTTACAATATAACAGCAGCATTTTAATTACGGAAAATATTACAAATAAAAATAAAAATTCTATATACATATATAATTTTAATAGTAATGCAAAATATCTTATGTAAATGTGAAAATATTTTATTGCAATGTTATTACAAACTTTGCTGTTATAAAAATAAAACTCAGATATAAATGTGAAAATGTTTTATTGCAATGTTATTAGAAACTTCGCTGTTACAAAAATAAAGCTCAGATATATATAATATGTAATAATAGAATTTATTTTTATGTAATTTTTATTTTAATAATAATTAATTGCTAAAATCAATTTTTAACATAAATTAAATAATAAAGCAAATTTAATGCATTGAGAGTAGTTAAAGTCAACGATTTTATTTGCCACCTTGCTAATGCAAAAGCATTAAAAAAATTATTATCTGTTCGAATTATTGATTATCTTATGCTTTAAATTTTGGTAAATCGCGTATAATGTTACGAAAATTACTACAGTTCCACCACATGTGTTCGATATTGTTATCCTACAAAGAGTTGTCCCAATATAACAAGTATATAATTTTAAAAGAAATAATTTTTTCGTAAAAAAATAAATACGCATATATTACTCAATTCTGATAGCACTAAAAGATTTTTAAATCTCTCTTGTAACGTTATTATAACTTATAGTTTTAAGAAGAGAAAAATGAAAAATTTAGCTGCAATTTCAGAAAACATTGCATAAGGTAAAGAGAGGCGCTATTTGAGTCAGTTAAAGAAAAAATGAATAAATAATTTTCAAGGATCTAAAAATCTTGGAAGCCTAGAGGCTCTCTTGGGGGGGGGGGGGGGGGGTACTAAAACAGATAAAAACATTAAATCGGTCTTAATAATAAAAAATTAAAAAATTAATGTAGAATACATATAATTGGAGCTCCATGACTCAAAAAGCCCCTCCTTACCCTATTGCGTATTTAATAAATTAATAATCACGAGAAGTTTTCGTATGACACGAGAAAAAAGAAGTCTTTTTACGGAGGTCTTTGCCCGTAAAAGCAATCTGTAGTAAATTCAAGTCTGTGACTTCCTTATCATAGATCGTATCGTGTATCCTCGATTGACGGCGGTGGAATGCTTGGAGGATTCTTCTGAGAATCCTCATTCCGAACAAAATTATAATTCTAGGCACAGGCGCGGCCTCGAGAGGTCGAAACTTGAGATGGGTGACACTTCGATGTCTTCGCATTATTAAGAGGCAAAGGAAACTGCTGAGTTAGCTATTTTTTAACGCGTTACGTCTGCTGTTATTTAATTTATATTAAAAATTAATTTTTTAATATTTATTATATTGGTTTTTGTTTTTTTAAATAATAGTTATCAATTGATTAAATAGTAGAGTGCATTCTTTAATTTATTTTTAATTTTCTTCAGCCAAAATTTACAAATACAAGTAGTAAAATAAATGATAAACTAACAAACATTCTATTCATTTAAGTTGTACGTACGATTTAATTACGTTTATTTAGGAGCAGGAGTTCAATTTACTCGTAATACAGGAACATTTGGAAGACGTTAGGAAAATCGACCACCCGATGAATTAATTAATTAAATGCGCAGGCGGCATAGACATGGAGTTTCATTAATAGAGAAAATATCTGTGTTTGAGTAGCTGAGTTTCAACCCGCGACCTGTAGCCTATTAAACTTTTGATATTCAAGGCGAGCGTAAATTCGCACGACTCGGAAACAGTTGCGATTCGAGTTTAAAGTTAACCAATCCTCTTGCTCGCCCACAAACAGCGCTATACACTAATTACGTATAGGAAATCTGAGAGAGAAATACGCTTTGAGTGTGAATTATTCCCTCAAAATGCCATATATTATATCTCGCGTCTAATAAATAATGCATATGCTTTAGCAGATACAACTAAAAACAAATGAGATATACATATACTTTATTTATTTTTCTGCCTAATATGTTTTACCAATCGTCAGAATTTCTATATCTTGATTGTTCGTAATCTTTATTCATTGATACTCGATGTCATCAGCTTCTCTTGATAAGGATGTATTGGACGTACACACACACACACACAGTCCCTGCTAAAAGTTAAACTTTAAATAAAAGAAGACTTTGCATGTGTCAAACAACTCAAAATTTTTTATATTTTAGAAGGGATTACCGTTAACAGTTTGAGTATGATTTTTTGTCATTTAAATAATTAGTATTGTTTAAACAATTTAAAAAATTTTTTGTAGCAAAAAATTTTGAAACTTAAAATACAATATCAATGATGTATGTTTTACACATAAAAAAAGTTTAAAAAATATCTCTTAATGGTTTATTTATATTTTATTTATATTTACAGCAAAAATGTCGATTCTCCATAAGGGATAATGTTAATTTTATCAACTTTAAACTTAAATAACTCTTAAATAACTTTAAAATTTTACAGAATATTTTTTATTTAATTTAGAAACAATTTACAGCACTTTCTGAATATATTTGAAATACCTCCAATACATCCTTAATTACAATAACTTTTAAACCAATAAGAGAATTGTGCTGAAATTTTACACAGATACTCAGACGTAATAATAGAACAATCTATGAAATTTTTAGATTTTTGGTAATGCTTTGAGATGTCACCCATACATCCTTAATGAGACTAGAATTTTCTTACAATTAAACCTGTTTATATGTGTGGTATTTACGTGTGATATTTTTCTGAATCTTATTTTTACTGTATTCATAAATCAAGCCAAATGTGTACCTATTATTACTGCCCTAAATCAAGGATTAAAATAGATGGCTTATTAATAAATTATTTATAATTAAGGCCACATTAATTACAAAACTTCAAATTTCAATTTGTTAACTTTAGGATCTTTTATTTTAAAACTTAGTTTGCATTATAAAGAAAGTGCGGCTTTTTGCTAAGAACAAGATCAACAATATGACACAATGGAAATAAAAAATTTACAATAAAGTTATTAGTTTCACATTATATCGCTTAACTATTTTCTGCAGTTATTGCCGAAACGTGTCGCACGATAAAAAGAACGATTCATATAATTTAATATTCCTGACAACTGCCAAGAGAGGATAGTGAAATTTTCGATTCAAATTTCCGACCAAATGAGTTAAAAGTTTGAACGAAGCCGATGGGGAGGCCGATTGAAATTATCGAGGCAAGGAGAGAGTTCTTCTCTTGCGAGAGAACGGATGTAGCACCAGATTTTTTTCACCACAAAAAAAGAAGCATCCCGATCGAAGCTGATGGAGGATATCCTGTCAGATACACAACACACGGTTCCACCAATTCGGTTGATTATCGAGCGTGTAGCGGTCTCGACATATGCGCATGCATATATATGTAGGTACTCGCATACAGGCGCATACACGCGCGAAACCCGTTATTGGGAACAATAGTACTCCAGTTTTCAGTTTCCAGTTTAAGTTCTACAAACATAAGCGCGTTCGTTCTTGATTCCTCGATCTATGAGAAGGAAAGAGAGAGAACGCGCGAGAGAGGCGGTATTCGCGTATTTTATTGTATCACATATTTTATGACCGACTTGCTCAGCTATTGTTTGGTCTATAAGCATTCAACATACTTGAGTCTCGTTCAAAAGGAGAGTTACTGTCATTACGCCAATAATACAAATGTTACAGTTTATTTCTCTTGTTTATGTATGCGAATATGCATCGAAATAAACTATAAACTATATGATCATGTTTCGTAATGTAGGAAGATTCTACGTCTAATTCAAAGTTGACTTTTTCTTCAAAGGTGTAAATGTAACAAGTTAATTAAATTAGAAGTGGCTAAAAATGACAATAAGTTTTAAAGCTTTTAGAAATAAACTTGATTTAATGTAGATTTTAAATAGAATTTCAATCAAAAGTTTATTTAAAATTATATGTTTAAAAAATTATGAAAAAGGCAGTTTTAATTAAAAACTCGTTGAAAATAAATCATCTCAAATATTGAGGGATTCATACAATGCGCCTCGTGAGTGCGAATTTCGGGCAACGCTCGTAGCAATTACTTCTATTGTAATTTGATACTGATAATAATACAAATGCATTTATTTATCAATGTTTTATCGGCTATGTTTAAATATTCTCAGAGCGCATCGTTGCATCTGCGGCGACAAAATGGTTGATTACAAGTGAATAATAATAAATGCATTTATGTATTATATTCTGTTATCTATTGATCTCGCGGAGCAGTGTTTTGGATATAATACGATTCGAATATGGTGTTCCACGAGGGGATAACGTTCGAATGCTTTCGGTGCGCGCTACCACCGACAGCCGCCGGGGTAAAAGGATTAATTACGTGGAAACGCTTTCGGGCGTCTTTTCGAACGAGAAACGGCCGACGCTCTCGTTCGTCGGGGCGCGCGTTTACGATGTCGCGGCCGTCGGAATTATGCGATTAACCCGAGATTATACCGCCGTCGAGATCCTACGGGGGCCGCAGCCGAACGGACCGCCGCGTTGTTTTTCGAACGCAGCCATTGGTCCCGCGAAACTTGGGGGCCCCCTAAGTACGGAGCACGAAGTAGAAATTAGATTTTTTCCTCGGGGGCCCGTTTCGTAGCGCGAGCATATTTAGCAATAAAGCCGTAGGTTTCAGGAGCAGAGGCTAGACATATAATTAGAGCGAGGTATCTCGTGAGAAAATGCTCCGACGCATAATGGCTGCGGGTCACGGAACCGAAGGAAGCTCTTCTCTCTCGGTCGGGAGAGCCGAAAGTTCCCCCTGCCCCCCTTGTTTACACGTGAAGTCCGTCGGGTGCGGATTCGATTCATAAACTATACTCTATATAGTATACCGTGTGGCGGCAACTGGCCACGTTGCGGCCATCCCTGCAGAATTCAACGTCGTTTATTGTTGTTTGTGCGAATTTCACGGCGGCCCCGCATCACTCCTCAGTTTTCACGTACGGCTGCGATCGATCGTATATGTTACAAACATGCGCGCGCAGAAAAAACATTCAACAACACCTATTTTGCAAGATGTTCAGACTAGGATACAATAAATATTTATAAATAATAAAAATAATAATGAATAAATGCATCTATTAATTATTATTATAATGAGAAATAAAAATGTAGGTCGTTGCACACGTTGAACTTCTTATGCTTGCAGAATGCGATATTTTCTCAGCTTAAAATTTGCAATCTTGCTTTATTTTCAATTAGTAAGAAATGTAGGAGAAACTGAAAGAATTAAGCAAAACACAAAATACTTTAGATTTTAATTTAGGCTTTAGATGTTATAAAACTATTGAGTTTGCTTTTATAAAAGACTAAAAACGATGCTGTTTCGATTTTACGTTATATTGTGTACCTTACAAATAAGAATCTTTAATACTTTAATTCTACAATCGTTTCTCCTGTCTTTGCAGAAGATGCAAACGAAGAACGTGAATCTGCCAACGCGTGATTACGAGGTGAGTGCCTTTGATAAGTAAATTATTATATGTATATGTGAATTAAAATTTATTTGATCAATTATTGTCGAAAAGGAATTTTTCACAAGTGTGTGTTAATTTTACTTTTTTAAATTTATAAATTATTAACTATTTTATAATTGCTCACAAGACTTTCTTATTTATTGTTAAATTCGTGCCAGGTGCAATTTGCACTGCAAATTTATTATAAAATGAAATTCATTGTAAAACTAAATTTTCAAACGTTTTCACTCGGGCTTTAATTTACGTGTGTTCTATCCTATATATGTTGCAGAAACGCCAACTTGACTACCCGACTGGAAGTAAGTACGCTTTTACCCGCTAAACTATCTTCCTCTTAAGCGGGAGGAAAGGCAAATTTCTATGTCAATTCTATCCTTGAAAGTTACGTGAAAAATCGTGAAGCAGAAAAGAAGCGGAAAACTCGAGTCATCTGCTTTAACGAACAGGAAAAGTGCGAATTCTATTTATCATATATGTTTTTGTACAGGCTTTCCCAGATTTGTTTAAAAATTGTACAGATACATCCTTTGAGAAAAATTTAGACTAGTTTTTTTTAATAATTAAAATTTATTTAAAGAACTTCGAAGAAGGGAATACCTTCATCATTAAAAGAAGGTATTATATAGAACACCGGCAAGGTAGAAAGCTCCAAAGGAAATTTCACCGGGTCTTTTCCATTATCAGACTCGCCGACTTAATTTGCAAGTTTTAATATGCACATATAATTCGTGTCATAATTAAATATTTGCATGGGGAAACTTTATAGAAATAAATCATAACCGACATCCGGTCTGGCGAATGACTCGCGATATTATTAGTATCCGAGTGCAATTAACTTGTGCCGCAACTCGTAACTCATGCTCGCCACTTGTTGCCGGAGAACGCGTTTGCACCACATAATTTCCTATTAGAGCTTTCATTAGAGCAAGGAATCGGGGAAACCTCGATATTGTGATCGATAAGGCAGAGATCTCGGAAGTGGGGCCCGCAGCGCGTAAAGATCATCGAACTCAGCAGAGGCCCCTTCGTATCTGATGCGTGCAGAAGAACCGAGATTCCTCCTAGGCGCTCGCCATAGACCGTGGCGGTAATTTTTAGATAGAACGGAAACTTATTATTGCCGAACTACAATTCTGGTTGCGTCGGTGATCGCGCAATATATAAATGAGTCCCTCGCGACAATTCGATTCAATTCAAAGAGTTTATCTAATTGTATAGTTATCGTAATAGCGGTATAACACAGATAGATCGGTATCGGATTAATTATGGCGCTGCAGTATTCGTCGCGTCATTAGCGCTAATATTGAATGTTGAAACATTCGTACGTGACGTAACGTCTGCATTATTCTCGCGATACGATTAATTACGGCCGGCGACTTGCTCGCAAATAAATCAAATTAACAATCAACGCCGCACGCAATCACGCCTAGAAAACGTTAAACCGTTCCACGCTCCCGATTCGTTACTCGTTATTTATTCCATGACCGAGCTCGTAACTATTTTTTCATACTTTTTATGCTATTACACCAATACAATACAGTACTTACAGTTTCGCCCGTGACCCAAGGAAATAACAATCGACATACTAAATTAAAATGCTAAATTAACAGGTTAATGTTTTTCCTAGTAATTACATCTGCATACAAAACAATAAAAATTATTATACCTACACTCTCTCTTATTAAAATCGTCTGAGCGTTATAAACCTCAACAAGTATCTCACAATTTAATTCAAATTCTTGATAATAATATTTAAATAGCTACTGAGCTCCTACCACTCCATTATCTGTCTCTATAAATAATTTAAGGTAGTCAATACTTAATTAAGTTTCATCACATCTCAATTCAAGAGAGAATCAAAGAGACACAGAGAACTATTTTAATTGATGTGAATCAATATGATTTTAATCTCCCTAGCTTTTTCAACATATTTTTGACATATTATCCATGTTCTTAGACGTGACAAGAAATATATGTAAAAATTTAATGTTTAAAATCTATTTAAGTCTCTATGGATTCTTGGTTTCGGTACTTTTGGTCTAACGAGCGGTCCAACCTGATTCGCAGGGAAAATATTCGTGTTTAACACCTATTTTGCACACGCATTGAAGTCTCCTCCTCACCGATAAAGTAGGGAACTTCAACAGGGCCCGGGCCCCGTGAGGAGATCATCGGACCCAACAGAGGCGCCTCCGCCCTTCCCCAGGACGTAGAAGAGAACGCTTGGATTCCGTTCGTTCGCCATAAACCTTGTCCGTAGCTCGCCGGGTGCGGTGGGACCGGTCGAGACAAGGAGAGGAGAAGGCCCGCTGCGCCTTTTCTCCTGGTACCCACCTGGCGTCTCACCTGAGGCACCTTCAGACACCCAAGTGCCGCGTCGGTCGCGAGCGCGGTGCGTGTCCTCTCTTCGAGTTCTCACGAGTGTCGTCCTGAGAAAATCTCGCGGCAAACGTTTTTTCTTTTCCTATCTACGCGCTGAGAGAAAAAGAGCTTTGCTTTCGGCCGGGATTCTACGCGGTTTCTGCGTGTATTACTCGCGATCTCTCGTTCGCGAATAGTGAATCATCGGCGGAGCCGATTCTGAAGAGGACTTGTCTACGGGACGTTGGCGAGACTCGCGAATTCAGCGAACTCGCGCGGAAAAAGTGAGGGAACGTTATAAGACCGAACTCATCGGGCATCGTTATCATCGAAAGGGTTTTGTGAATCATCGGCGAAACTTTGCGCGCGCGCGAGTGACGCGAACGGTTCTAATAAAGGTGATGCGCTCGTTAAAACCAGGTATTCACGCGTGTGTCGAAAGGAGATACTCTCCGCGCCTCGGAAAACCGGATTTTTACGCGTGAGGAACGTGCTCGTGAGGAGAGGCAGGAGGAAGAGGAGGTACCTCTTCACTACTGGAAAATCCTGCTTGCCTATCCATACTTGCGTTCAAGGACGACCGAGTAAGACGTGAAATTGCAGTCGGAATTATCATTGTGAGTCCAATGGCTTCTCCTTCGGGGAAGCACGGTTTGCCTTTACATATCTTTACATATATTGCCGCGAGAATTATATAAATTTGTAGAATAAGATTTTAGAATTTTAGATCTCTTAATTATATATAATTTTTTTAAATAATAATAATTAATTTTAACGGAGAATTTCTTGCTTAATGTGAAATTAAATTTTTTGAGAGATATTTTAAGAGAGAGACTATTTTTAATATTCAAGATTAAATATTTTAGTAATAAAATCCCGAGTTTTTTATCCCGAAATGTTTGACAAAAAATATACAATAACATTTTATTAGTTGATTAGATTTAAGAAGCTTTTGTTAGTTTGAGAGATAAGCTTTGATATTTTCGAGCTGAAAACAGCTACACTGACGTTTTGAGAAAATGTAAATTAAGAAAATGTTGATTTCAATATAAAAGCCGTACGATTAAACTTGACCCCGCTATATTATTCTAAGGCAATCCAATCTTATTACATGAATCCCAAACTTTCTATATAAATGAAGAGGGAGGTAAGATAGTGTTGATCCCATGGGAAAATTACAATAAGAAATTTTTATCATCAGATTTGCATGAGAAATCAGCTATGATATATAGCTCGAAAAAGAATATAAATCTGTAAACAATGCAGAGAGAGAAGAGAGATTCAAAATCTTTTTCAGACTACATCGTATCTGATTTCTCGTATAAAGCAAACAATTTATTTTGCTTCAACTCTCCCATACTATTTCTTCCTTATTTCACATAGTTTATTTTAAACAAGAAAAGACTTCGGAAAGTAATAAAAATGTGAAACATATAATTGTGGAAGAAATAATCACTGATGAGTATCAATATGAGAGATAAATGGATTAAATAAATAACTAATGATAGGTACGTTGTTATAGAATTAATAATAGATAGCCTTTAGAACGCCTTTTCAATTATTGAAAATTGTTTGTAATAATTGAAATTTTATTATTAATTAGAGACAATTTTATCTAAATTAAACTGAGATTAAATTAACAATAGTATGCAGAGAGAAAAATATTGATAAATGAGACAACATTTTGATTTTCAATATTATGATTAAGATTATTTTTCTTGGATAATTATAAGAATTATCTATTATTTAGTCAATTATCTAGGATTGCCGATCTATTCAACTTTTCGAGCTGCTAACATGCGTCAGCCAAGGCTTTCGCTATTATTCTCTCGCAAATTGTGCGTCGCGAGAAAAAAAAAAAAATGCGGCGATACATATTTATCACGTCTGTCACGGATGCCGACAGCATATTTTCGACTCTCCCGCGGCGATTATCCGTAATCTACTGGCACGAATCCTGGATGGTGATGTGTTGGCCGCGATTCGATCGACCACTTATATAAATCCTGTTTCGAGGACGTATTCGGATTTATGGGTTTATTAATATTTGCCCGCGGGAGAGAATCCGTTTTTCTCCGTCACCTGTGCCGATGACGTTATTTCGATCGCGGCTTCTGTCGCGTAACGCGACAAGGAAATACGGTCGCTCCCGTAATGGAACGCATCCGTTTTCTGATCTTCGGGAACGCGAGACTACCTATAAAGTTACTAATATTTGCAGAAAACAGCATTCGGAGTTGAAAACTAGATTAACACTCGATATAAAAAAGGAAGTAGATTTTAACTAAGATATATCAGTATGTCAAAACTTTGTTCACTATAAATATATAATAAGAAAAGCATTTTACGTAAGTATATTGACAGTAATAGACACATCGTTTCTAAATAGTGATATTAAATATTTATCTTCTTTTTCTAACTTTTTATTTTTATATATCTCGAGCAAGTCTCCTAAATCAAAGTGTACTGTACAGATACTTAATAATAATTAATCAACACTATTAACATGATATTAGCAATCTTAATCAAAATCGATGCTTGACACGACGTGTTTCTTGTAATTATCATTTAATTATGATAAATCGATTTTATGTTCTCGGGATTAGTTATAGCCTCACGAAACAAACTCAGTACAATTCTTTATTGCGAAAAATGTGTGGATTCGTACACTTGAAAGGAATCTACTGTCTGGGTAGTTCGCGAGTGGCTTTGACCTGGCATGAAACATTACGTGCACGTGCAAACTCACGCAGGTTGTGCACATAATTATGCGTCAATAGCCGAGTTCTCTCGCGCTCATTCACCTGTTCTCAGATCGTTTTCCCGCTCCACTAGAACCTTTTGCGCCTCGCTATTCGATGTTACATTTGCCTGTCGTTCACTTTCTTGGCCTCCTTTCACGCGAAAAGTTATCTTTACTTTATTAATCGATGCTTTTCTCTACAGTACTTGAGCGTTTTCTACAGTTTTAATTATGCAGACATTTTTTATTTGATTAAATACTTATGCGAATTAAAATAAATTGCGTACAAAGTCAAGATTAACTAAAAATAAATTTTAATTAAATTGCTTACGTGACAAAAGACAAATTCTGATTTCCACGGAATTAGTTTTGTTTGCTTTTAATAATGAAAACATTTCGTTTTTGACAAGAAACGATTTGTTTCGAATGGACATGCGGTATTACTATAACGGCAAACATGTGATCAGTACTTGCTAATGTGTTATGTCTCATTTATAGTTCGAGGCGTTAAATTGTAACGGGAAGTAAGAGATGGCGAACACATCATATCTATCAAGTAAACGCGTGTGAAACCACAATTCTAACAAGGTGCGAAGTAAACGAAGCTAAATTTGCACGATAAAGTTTTTTATACTCAACACTGCTAACACTGATTTAGCAGCAGCATGAAATTTATTTACCTACATGGAAAAAACAATGATTGTGAATGCATACATGAATTCCAAAGATACATGAATTCCAATATCGGATTGATAAGTCTCGATTTTTATAAAAATATAAATGCAATTGAAATAATATCTAACAAAAAAACGTTATTAAAATTGGGTAGTTAATATAATTTCAGAATTATTTTCTCAATAATTATCACAACTGTTGAAACTTTTAGTTTAGTTCACAAATAAAAAGAAAATCATGGAAATATAAAATGTATGATAAACAAATAATTTAAATATTTGGACATATGCGCATATATGATAACGAACATAAAAATTTGAAATTTGAATGGCCCGAAAGAAAACCAGTCCGATATTGAATGCACTCGCCACGTCAGTAAAAGTAAACTTTACTGGCGCTAAAGCATAAAGTCGTTCTTTATTGCCATGCTCCCGATACTGGCTTAATTAAGGCGCGCGCAAACTTCCACGTCGTCGCGAAAAACGCGACGATTGTATAATTCGAGTAAAATGTAAACGAAACGCATTCTGGACCCAGCAAGGATTTATGAATCGTATTCCACGCGGTTTACGATGCGTAAGTACATACAGTTATTTTAAAAAAAGGATCCTATCTGCTTTCATTTATTTAAATATCGTCATCGCGATCCCAGGAGGAATTTCGTTATAATGTATCGATGTTGAACGACATATCGACAAGTATCTCAAGATGGAAATTAAGAAATATTATAAGTAATGCTGTTTTTCCGATGTTATTATATCCATAATTATAATTTATTAACTACAAATGCAAAACAAGTTTGCAGTTTATTCTAGAAAGTAAATGATTGTATAAATGGTTCTCAGAAAATAACAAAAAATCTTTGTCCTTCCATTTCCAAGATATAATTTATCGATATTTATTTTAAATTTAAAATATTGTCATTTTTAATATTATCTACCTAATATTAAAATATCGCGAGATTGAGAACGCTAGTATGAAGGTATCGTTACCTATCGTTAACGATCCGTGAATTGACTGATTTGATGGCACGAGTCACAATTGAGCGTCTTCTCTTTATTGTCCCGGAACGCACTCGATTGAATCGCATTGTGGGATAAATTCAAGTACAGTTAGCTCCTAGATAGTTCAATTTATCATCGAATCATCGTTGTGCTGAGCGAGGAACTGTGTCAGAAAAATCATTGTCGATTGATGCGAGCAAACGGTGCCTCGTTTGAATTGTTGCAAATCTGGACCAATTCCTGTTTGCTTTTTCTAATAATCAAATTTTTCAAACTTTCTGTCGCGGTCAACTGTGTAGTCAGCATATTAACGTAGTGTATTGTTATCAGCTTTTTATCGATTTCACGAAATGAGAAGTAAACTAGTCAAAATTCAAATTTTCATTGTTTACTTTTATAGTTAATTTTTTTAACATAGTAATTAGAAAATTATTACATTTTTTATTAGTAAATAATCGCAGAGAGAAATTGTCATCGCAATTTAAAAAGAAGCTTTGATTATTAAGTATTAGGTTTGCAGTTGCAGATCTACAATTTTATGGTATAATTAAATGTAACTCTCTTTTTTAATCTTTTTGCTCGAATTATATATGTTTTACGCGTTTTATTAATTTATAAATTTAAAAGTTATTTAAAAGATAATATTTTAAAAGATATTTTCGGAGCTGTCTGAATATGAGAGATAATAAAAGATTGTAAGTATATGTATAAATATACAGTTTTTCTCTAAATTATTTAGTGATTTATTGAGGTAGAGAAGCTTATTATTTATAATCTTGTTAGTTATACGCGAACGGGTTTATAGTTCCTGCATTTAAGTTCACTAAACTAAGCGAGCTTCTAGTTCCCACGTAATAGTTCCAGGGAACATTTGTATTCGCGTAATGCGGAAAAGATGCATGTTATTTGCATTCTTCACGTCAAATCATTACGATGCTTCGAGCTAGTTCTTTTTATATAAATCCTATAAAATTACGAAGACCATAGTCGTTTGTAGGTTCTTAAACCTATCATTATAATGACCACAAGGTAGGTCGTAACAAAGCCGCAACTAGAAGTAGGAATGTTTTCTGGATCGCGATGTTGCGAAAGAAACGACGAGGAGTCTTAATTCGCGCCCTTCGTGCACCGAACACCATTCGGCTATTCTTGGTGTCATTATCCGCGGTAGTCGACGTTATTCGCCACTCGTAATTAATTAGACGGTCGTATAGAGTGGCGAACACACCGTCGTTAGTGCTTTAGCGTGCGGCGGTGCATCCACTATATGTATATTTCGTCGTGACAAGCCGAGCATATAGTTCAACAACTTTGTAAGCGACATGCTTACTAATTTAATGCCGTCAGCTCGTGCTTTAATCTTTGACCCGAGACAAATTCAGGCTCACAAAAGAGGCGTACCTTATTTTTACGTAATTTTTTAATTCCTTTTATAATTTTTTTTTCTGAAAACAAGATGTTTTTCATGCGTGTTGCGCGACACGCATTAAATCATATAAATCTGCTCCTAATGCATAATTCTCTGCTAAAGAAATATTTCTCTTTCTTTTTTACGCGGGTAAAAAAATAGTTACGTTTTTAAAACTAATATTTAAATTTTTCTTTTTCAAGCAATCTTCTTAAAATTGAATAAACCTGCGCAAACGCGCACGTATGTATAAAATCTTACGAATACAGCTTCCATGATAAATTTTTGCACGCGACGTAAAAATCAGTCTCAAATCTCTTCAAAATTTTATTCGTACCATCGCTACACTCTTTTGATATTCTTCAACGTAAACGCGTACATATATTTTCCCTTCAACGCGCGTTCTATATATTCCTCCTTTTTCATTCCCTTTTATTCCCAGAACCGTCCACGTTTCTAAAGGCCGCATTTGATAACCGCCTCTACGCTCGCCTATATATCCGTGCACATTTCATATCTGCGAATTCCGCGCGATCTCCCAACACACCTGCCGACGAGCCGTTTCGCATTTACCATCTCCTCCTATGACGAACAAGTCGCGCGGAGATGACTTCCTCGCGAGGACATCCAGGACCCTAGGACGTCGACTCATTGCGCGTCGCTTCTTCAACGGTACGAACATCTGTCGGCTACCTCTCATACATCGCGTCGTTCCGAGTAACTGTACAGAGCTATTCTGCGAGATGGACTATATGGAGATCTAATAATTTCGAGATCGCTTTTTGGGCATAAACTCTACAGAGAGAATTGAAAAATTCTAAAAGTTGCGTCACACTGGACGACTATTGTCCATTTCTACCAATGTACATTAACTTTAATTCTTAGAACTAGAAAAAGATAAAAAGTAAGTTAAACCGAGATTAAAGTTATTCTATACATTGATAGAAATGGAGTCATATAATCAATTTTTTGTGTAGTTCTATAGTTATACTACTATCGAATTCTTTTTGCTAAGAGTTTAAGTCAGTCTGGAAGTCATTTATTTAATAGATTGTGCGCTTTTTATTTTAAAGTTTTATTAGTATCTGTAAAAATAAAAATAAAATGTTTTATTTAATTATTTACTTCCTAATGAAAGCCATCATAATGTTGGTGTAGAAGCGGAAAAAATAAAAACTTCCTTACTGAGATAAATTGCACGTTATTTAATTAATTTCTTAGGTAATTTCTCTCAATTTGCAGAGGCAAATTAAGTTAATTAAATCATACAATGAGTTAAAAAAAATACGCGATATCGCAGTGGGCTAAATCAATCGATTGGATTACGATGCGTGAAATCGGTCACAATTCGGAACAAGATATTAGGCATAAAGCTCGTAATCAGAATGCTAACAATTGACTGGTTCTTGTTAGAGCATCTTGTTAGGATGTCGAGATTATGTCGTGTGAAATCGGTCAGGGCGTGGAAATGGATGAGCATTGTTACCTTAATTAGAAGATACGTGCAAGCGTTTACAGATATGAGCAATTTTATTTGTTAGAATGTATCGGGAATTTATTATTTGGAATGTAAATAACTTCTAAAATCAGTTTTCTCGAAAAAAAATTTTTGGTTCAATAAGAAATTCAGAAAATAAGTCTGATATTTAATGTGACGAATAACATGCTCTGTTCGTCATTGGAAATATTTAGGAATATAAAATTAACCAGATGTATTACCTAATTAAATTTAAAAAAAATTATTAAAAAATTAAATTATTTATTAATTACATTCCTGATTAAAAAATATTTTTAGTATTTTACTCCTAAAATTTGATCAAACGCAAGTAGAAATAAATTCTATAAATCTCGGAGAACGGACATAACTCTGAAGACAAAGATAATTAGAGGTTTAAGAAGACTTATACGAGTGAAGATACGTGCAGAAGGAAGAGTTGAAAGAAAAAGTAAGAGTCATTAACACTTACTTACTATCCTCATTTATTTCGAATAGCACGCACGTCTGGTTCGTCGTGCGTACAATGTGCGTATCAGTGGAAACCAGTGGTATGCAGTTGTAACATGTAAACAAGAGCCAGGTGAATGACAGTGAGCTTGAGTATACGTGATGCTACCGGATGCCGGTTATAGACCTCACGTAATGTTAATTAACATATTCAACATCCGGCCGTATTTATTTTATAAATTACCAGTGCGACCTCGAAAAAAAAAAAACACGATTAAACTGGACGAGATAAGAAATGTGCGCGCTCGTTTGCTTGAGTCCGTAAATTCGGTATTCTATTGCTCAGCGGGCATGTAACGCCAGTTTTTCCTACCGGTCGTATAAATTACATCCGCTCAGTGGCATGCAAATTATTCCGGATAATCCGTATAATCGCGTGGCGAAGGGGCTCGAAATTAGAAAACGTCTTCGAGAAAAGCCCCTTCGAGAAAAACAACTTAATCAAGTCGACCGTCGAATTACCGTTTATTCAATTGTCGACAGAGACTTTCGAATTTTTAGCGCTCTCGCGAAAACATTAGTAAGCGCGTTAATAAAATTTTAAACAGCTAAGATTTTATTTTTCTGCCCGATTAATACAAAATAAGTAATTAAAATAAATTAAATATGATGTGAGAAGCATTTATGGTCTGAATTTAGTTATATTTACTTTTAATATGTATTTTTATATTTGATATTAAGAGAATTGTTATTACATAATTGATATTACGTACGAATTTAATATATCAAGTAATCAGTATTGCATAGTTTTTACAGCTGGACAACAATGTTTTTTTACGAGAAAATATTTATTTATTTCGACAACGATTGGCTAGCTAAAGGATGTTATCTAGAATGTTTTTTTACACCGTTTCTAATTCAATTATTCAATTTCATAAAGACAGATTAAAATTTTTAGTTATATTATAAATTATTTTAGGACTTTTTAAATTATCGGATTATGTCCCTGTATTCTTACCTATCTATACATATCTTACCCGTAGCCCTATTCGAGTCTTACCTATCCGCACTTCTATCTATCCGTAATCCTACATATCCTAGTACACCGATCGCGAATATGATACGAAATTTATGGAGGGGCCCTACGTGCTGGTTAATCCAGCAGAGGATCCTTTACTCGCGATCACTCGAGATCCGGGGAATGGAGTGTGAATTAGAATTTAATTTGCAACAAGTCAAGATTTTAATTTGCGAGGGATTGGAATTTAATATGACGGCATCATTCCGTCTCTGATTACGTACGATCACACGTGTGTGAAAAAATATTGTAGGTACGCCTACTTTGCGCACCTTTCACCTATATTGTTTGGTGTTGTACACCTACCATCATTTATCAATGTGATGTTGTATGTATTACCACTATTACCTATATGATGTTGTACATATATCTTACATATATAGTTACTCTTCTGGCCAGATTAAACTTTTCGTTGCCTCTGGCCTTGAGGGATTCAAAATCCCGCGAGAGTAAAAAAAAAAGATAAATTTTTATTACTATTGTAATTTTGTTATATTTTCGCGCGGTATATGTCCAAGAATTTGTAGATTGATTTAAATATCAATCTGTTACTATACATTGTGTTACGCGTTATTAAAATCAATTTTAATGTAATATCTTATATAGAAACATATATTATTCAAAATCAAGTATTATGACATAAAACTGTTCAACTCAAAGATAATCTAAAAAAATTCGTATATTCCGTGATGCATAGGAGAGAATTTCTGAGAAGTTCTTATTTTCTTGCACCGATTTATGTATAACATTTTAATCCTGAAGAGAATAAAAATATAAATCTCAATGTGAAGATATATTTGAGAAAAAGATAGATGATACGAATAAAAATACATTCATTATAGGTATAATAGTAACAAATTTTAGCAGTGTTTTCCTATCCTTTAGGTATTTCAGTCTTTTCCTTTTTTGTTATTTTATATATTTCCTCGCGGAAAGACATTCTACTTTTTAAATACAATTTCTCTTAAGATTTCTTAAAATTCCTTTTCTCTACAAGTCTTGTTTAAAACATCCAAATAAATTGAACACACAATTAATTAACTAGTAATGTACAAATAATAAATTACTCACCTCAAGGTTGCTCTGCCGACGCTCGATGCCTCACCTAGGTCTCCTCCTCCTCCTCTCAGATTGTCAGACCTCCTCCTCACACACACAGGTTGCACAACACTCGCGAAAAACACTCCTCGCGTACAATTACGATCGTGTGCGGACCAATTAATTATCAATAAAAATTTTTGTACGACACGTTTCGTTTATAAAATCTTTGATAAGACATCCAGTTCTGTCGGACAAGTCACATTTCGAGCAACGAAAACGCCTCAATCTTATCAGAAGTGCTACTGCGCGGGCGGCAAACAAGAATATAGATCGAATATTTCTGTAGTTCGACTACTTGACGGCACTCCCGAACGTAACGCGTGACACGACGAACCGGTTCGTTTATTCGGTTTAATCGACAATGATAGGCACGCTAGTTTCGTCAAGTTTCCAGGCCCTCAGGTGTACATATCTATGAAAAGAAACGATCGAAGAAATGAGCAACGGATACGGACACCGATCGAAAAGATATAAAAATGCTGATAGAATATTTTAAGTGAAAAATATTTTAAAATAAAAAATGGAAAGAACATGAAAAATAAAACACAACAATTTTAATAGATAATTATTCTCTACTTATTATTACTTCTAGAAATATCAATATATTTTTATTGCACATAAATGCGTGTAATAACAAATTGATCACGATAGTCGCGATGATAACCGATGCGAAATATGCATAAAAAATAAAACAAATAACTTATATTTTAATAATTATTGTCTACTTATTTCTAGTTCTAGAAATATCAATATATTTTTATCGCACATAAATGCGTGTAATAACAAATTGATCACGATAGTCGCGATGATAACCGATGCGAAATATGCATAGAAAATAAAACACAACTTATATTTTAATAATTATTTCAAAGAGTTTGGGGGCGAAAATTGATTTAACTAAAATAGGGAAGGAGGGGATTACACGTGTATCACACAATAAAAATAATATTTAGCTATTAAGATCTAAGCTTGGATCGTTGTGGCGATCATGCTAATGATTTGGTTTGATATGAATATACGGTCGAAATAAGTTCTTTATTATTGTTAATAATTATTCTCTACTTATTTCTAGTTCTAAAAATATCAATATATTTCTATCGCACATAAATGCGTTTAATAACAAATTGATCACGATAGTCGCGACGATAACTGATGCGAAATATGAAAAATAATATTAGTAAAAGAGATTTATATATGTCGCGGCTTTCTATTACTTGAGTGCAACGCGAACGATACGCGAGACGGCACGCGCTGCTACTTCGAGTGTTGGAGCGCGAATAATAGCGCGACGACCTCCCGACCTCCCGACCCTCCCATACGCGGCATAGATCGGTGACCCAGCGTCAACAAAAAAACAGCTCAGTACGTCGCAAACATATTATGCCAAGGTATGCCAACCGAAATATTTATAACTTTAATAATGTAATCTACGAGTAACATTTCGAGAGATAATGTTACGGACCACAGAATTTCTCACTGTTTGCTCGAGTATTGCCACGCGAGAATGATAGCTCAACGATAAAATGTTTTATTAATTATTATGTATAAAATTATCTTTATAATATCAATTTTTATATATCTATAATAAAATTATTTTATCATGTTTTTGTGACATTTGCAACGGTATTTTCTGAAAGTCTTGTCTATACGTAAAATATTTAAAAAGAAATAACGATGTTAATATTTCTGTATAATATTTTCTACCGCATTTGAAAACAATTTTCATTTTGCGGAAATTATTTCATCGTCATTTCATCGTCACATCGTTTATCGAGTATATTCCGGCTGCAAAATATCTTTTTCATTTATGTTTGCGAGTTCAAATACATTTAATACATAATTAATTTCAAGCACTTCGTACATATTGTAATTGCCATTCTGTTAATTAATGTTACACCGAAATGTATCCGATAAACCAATCGATATATCTATAGTAGCAATAAGCTCTCTATGCGCGTATTCTTGTATGCATGCACAGCGAATTCACGAGCAATTATACATGTCCCGGAGTTAAACATTCGCGTTAATATGTCGTAATTGCAGTATTATATCATCGCACAGATCATCAATTTCAAGGTATATATAATTAACTCACATGACGGTTGCTCCGGCGTCGCCCGATGCCTCCCAGACTCCTTTCTACTTTCAGGTTCTTTGTTACATTCACGAGACTCACGCGAAAACGCGTTAATTATGCACGCTAGCCAATTGTCGAAAGTGATAAAAAATAACGATCGCGCGAAACTTCGTACGGCACTCCCGATATTATAGTAACCGCGTACGACGCGCAATTCTGTAAATGTATGGCACTGTTAACAAACGATCCGCTATTTTTCCGTTACTTAAATCAATCTCGATCCGGCCGGGGCCGTTCGTACGTTTTACTTCCCTCTAATCCAGAAAGAACGATTGGCGGACGTGTCACGTATCGGAGAAGAATGTAAAGCGCGACGCGAGATAAGTACGAATGTCCATGTCGCTGAAAAAAAGTAATTGTCGCCCTCACAAATCACGCGACACGATAAACTAAACTTTCCAATCTGTGTGTTAGCACACGGAGAAACGTGTAAGACTTTAGCGAATAATCAACTAATCACGAGTGAGAATATTAAAATCGTGCGGTTAATTCTCAACTGCATGAATCTTGCGCGCGTTTTTAGGTTTTTACGCTACAGCTTATAACCTCGCCTCGATTGTCGCCTCGATTCCTGCGGGATGAATAAATCTCGCGATATATCTGCTCGCGTAAGTAGCCTCGATACGATACGTTTATGTATCGTTAATAGTGAGAGTCGAGTTACCGCAGGTTCACCGGCATTTCCTAATTCAGCCTAATAATTGTTGGGGACGAACCGACGCACGACGCCGACCGCCTCGAGAGGTAATAAGTAACGCGACGCGAACGCGGCAACGGTCGGCAACATGAGTGATGGAGATGGAGTGGGGGTAGGCTGGCTGGGCAGTGGGCACGCGGGCACGGTGTGTTCGGGGGCGCGGGGCCGCGGGGTGGCGCGCCGCGCGCGCGAAAACAAGTTACGTCACGGCACTCACGGCGTCAGTTGACTTTTTATCGCCCAAAATTTTCGTCGTATTGACTTCCGAAAAGAGGCAGGTGCCATTTACGGAACGGAAGAAGCCCGAAATTGTCAACATTATATGTATAAGGTAGATTTTTACGTTGAATATTCCGTTCCTCGTGTTTCAAACAAACTTCGGTGAATGGACTGTAAAATATAATTATGCAGTTAACCCGGGAACGGTTACCTCATTTTTTTTGCATAAACCATCGCCTGGGGATTTTTACATCCCAATTAAAAGTCATTGTTATTAATTACATGCATATTGTATATTTTTGATTGTTCTATAATTTCTCAGGTATTTGAGGTTTGAGGATAGTATGTATAATATAGATTTATTCAATATTTTCCCGAAAACATAAAGAGAAACCAAAAAATATTCAAAAAGCGAAAGAAGCATACATTAAAATTACTGTGAGCTTTATTTTTTTCGTCACTGAGGGTGTAAAAATTATCCCAGGTAATCATTCTCGAATTAACGTAATAATTACGAAGGATTTCTCGTTTTAAATATAAGTATTAAATACAGGTGGTCCTCGAATAACACGGTACTTGAATTGCACGGAGTCTCGAATAGCACGGTAAAAAATTGCGACAATTTTTAAAAGCTTTTTTTTATAATAATCTTTGGACACCAAATGCCCAATTTTATATGGATGTGGAGTTTTTAATTGCACGGTTTTCAATAGCAACGTGTCCTCCAAAATTAGATAAATCCTAATTCTCGAATTACACGGTTTTCAGTAATATGGAACCAATTAATCGTCTTATTCGAGGGTTACCTGTATCGTCTAAAATTTCATATACTGTCCTACAATTCGCAACATTAATTTCGATGACATATTCCTGAGCAAAGAGATGATAATTGTGAGCGCGAAAATATCGAGAGTCTATAACGAACTTTAGATTATTTGATTTGTCTACTGTAAATGTGCTTCCCACTTTAAAAATATTACAGTCTCGATATTTTCGTTCCAGGATTTTCGTCAATTTTTTATTCAGGAATATGTCATTAAAATTATGGTCGCGAGTTTGGTGAGAAATATACATACACATTATATTTAGAAATATATGTCACATTTCAAATTAATTACAGTGAATGCGGCTTATTAATTGCTACACATTTACGCTTTGTTTCATCAAAAGTATGTAATTAATTTTATTCGATTGCAAATTTTCATTAGAAAAGGATTAAATTATTTGTGCGTAACAGTTAAACTTAATTGAATTTCAAATTAGATCATGTTACTGAGAAGATATTTATGTTCCAGATGTAAATCTCTTATTTATTAATATATCTAAATGTACGTACTAAATTAAACGGACACCATGAACTGATAAGCATATCGTATAGACAGCATATGTTATTCTAAGACTCGTATTTAATAAAATTTCTGCTGAAGATCTTAGCTGAAACCAGTTTTGAGGCATATGATACGGTTTAATAACCAGAACTTGAATTAATTGCATATTTGTTTTTTATGTCGCATATTTGCAATCGTAATTCAATTAAGGAACTTAGACAAAGCTTGTTTTGTGATACAATCTGCGTTTTCTTTCTCGCGATTCAATATTTGGAAAAAAAGATCGTACGTAATATCAATAGTTTTTTTTTAAATATTTTATAACATTTTTCCAAAGATGACTTAAAATTACAATTGTTTAAATAAGATCACTTAAAGTGAAAAACTTAACTTGAAGTCTATAAACAAATTGAAGCATTAAAAAATTAACTGCATTGTATTTTTTTATAATGACATTTTTGTATATTATAAAGATAATGCTGAATGTAATCATTTTCTTGTATTGCGTAAATATACTGATTGTTAATAAAATTGCAATTTCTCAGTAATGTTCGAGACAGTACTTTATAAAAGATAGTCGGAAATTATGCGTGTCTATAAATGCAGAAAAATATTTTGTAATGCTCGCAAGTCGCTCGAATGCAGTACGTATTTATTACGTGTTTATTAATTGAATAGATTATTTTTAAATAGGAAACGTAACTTATATTAACAATTTAATCGGTTACGCGTGGAACGTTTCACGCGATAAAACGTAGCATACTTCGAAACGAAACAGCGAGATTGCTAGCAGCGTCCATAACATCGATAAAGTGACGTTCTAATTGTAAGCTTCGCAAGATAGTTTCTCTATTCAATTAACTTCTTTTGTTGGCGAAATTATTAACGTCGAAAATTTGCATTTTACGAGACAAACGCGCTTATGCGCTCATCCTCCGCGAATATAAGCGCGAAGGGAAAATCGATGGAATTTTCATTCTACAATTTCTATTTGTATGTAATGTAAGAATTGTATTAAATTAATGGAATATTTTCGATAAAAAATGGCTGTAACAATTGGATATAATTTTCGGAACAATTTATTCTAGATGCTTTCCATTATTATTAAAATTTGAAAATGTAAAAACTAATGAATTCTTTCCAATCGGGTTCTTAATCTAAGCAACTTTTATATTCTGCTCGAGAACGTCGTATTTAATATCGTACTTTAATATAATATCGACAGCAGCTAACACTATCTCAACGTATAATAGCAATTAGCAATTATAGCAAATGCTAATTTCTTCGGCTTCGGCTTCGGCCAAAAAATTGACCTTTGGCTTCGGCTTCGGCTTCGGCTTCGGCTTCGACCAAAAATTGACCTTCGGTCGGACACTAATAATATCACGCACATATTTTTATATGTTTGTAAAATATTACACACACACTCTATCATTATTTTATTTTTATTATTCGTGACAGTATTCCATATTAGTAATATTCCATGCTATATTACGTTATTTTACATATCAACATCTTGGAATTAGAAGAATGATATGATTCTGAAAGTAGAAAGAGAAGAATGTGTAATGTAGATCGGGCATGAAATATTCGTCCTTCCATGACCAGACCGCAGAATGACGTCCCAATTTCGAGAGAGAAAGATATTAAAATTCTTATATTCTCTCATAAGTATGACGTGACTTATATGAACGTCGCTCATTGTATTAAGTGGAATTAATAATCATCTATTCTATTTAGAAGATTTATTTTTGTCATCACACATATTACGCTTTATGCAACATAAAAATAAAAAAATATTTATCTTAACAAAATTGCTGACGCAAATCTATAATCATTTCTTAATTTAGTGTTGAAAAGCAGCGTACGTTTCTTCAGATTTGTGGCACGCATTATTTGTTCGTTCTACTTTCACGAGTCAGTTGAGTTACAAGCACGAGATAAAGTTTCAGCGATAATGCGGAAACTGGTGCGTGTTGGGTTTTAGCGCGACTATTAATCTCTTTACAATTTTTATGTGGGTAATGTCAACGTGCTCCAAATGCCACGTGTATCAGAAAGAAACAGGAGTGTTAGCGGCCGTTGATTTACCGCGAGATCTCGCGACGAACGAGGCGACTTCACGCTATCGTCAGTGGCGCCGATTAAAGGGATCGTTAATTAACATACTTCTTTAATGGCCGGCCGATATTACTTTATAATTGTGGTTAATTTCCCCGCTTGCGGACTGTTGCTGCCAGCTACGGCGCAACTTCCGAAGATAAAATATTAAGTAGGGACGTGATTGAGGCGAGATTGCATACCGGGAATACTTTTATAGTCCGTCGTACGAGATTTTTTTTGCATTGTCGCTTAATGCGCCGTATATGTCTCAAGATAAGATCTCCGTTTTCGGTTTATTACAGTCGATTGAAATCTCGATTGAAATTTATATGTAACGTGCGCGTAAAAATTACTACTAATTGATGCTTCGCTACGGTGTAGTTTCACAACAACATTATTATTATATATTCTCATTACGCATTAAGACAAAAAAATAAGAAATTATTATTTTGTGAAACTGCTTATCTTTCTTTTCTTATTATATGCATTTTCTCCTTTAACATATGTAGTTCTACATATATTATTCGAATCTGTCAGCAAAAATTCAATTAATCAACATTCTTAAAATTCTTAATGTACACAAAAATCGCGATATAGATTTTGTAACGCGCGGATAATATCTTCAGCAAACTTATATATTTTTACGGAATTATACATGTTTATTGTTCAGTAAGAGATGAAGAGAAAATTTTTATTTTTTCTTGAATAACATAATTGTGAACGCAATACTGACTGTAAAGGATAATCAATGACCAATAATCATTGCTCTGCGAGTTTTGGGGATCGTGACGGTTTTTTTTTGTGGATTCCGGAACATTATTCACTTTTGTTCGAATTTTACGGCGTTGAGAGAACCGGCGAGATTAATTTTCACGGTTGCTCGATGCGCTCGCGGATAGAACGGAGAATGAAAACCCCCGGTAAAACTAGTTGCTCGGCAAAAACTAGACGCTATTCAAAGGCCGTTTGTAGCACGCAGCGGGACCGATGAGAGAGCAATAGGACGGACGGGTTGCTCGCGCGCTCGCCCGTTCAACAGTAGAATAGGAGTAAAATAAAACGGATGCGTGCGTCGAGGCGACTCGGAAGGTTCGCCGCGGCGAGAAAAGAATGAATCTCAAGACAACCAGGACAAAATGATTTCGCAAGGAAAGACCGCACGTGTCGTCGGTCTTGAAGCCCTTTTTTATTAAAAATGAGACGTTCCTGCACGTAAAGGACGAGGTTTGTCACCGTCTGCATTTCCGTGCAAATCCTCGAAAATCGATATTGTATCTTTTAAAGTTATTTAAAGATATAACAAGTTTATAAAAAGAGGATTATGCACTTAGGAAGACTGCTATATGTATTTCGAAGAAAATATATTTCTAAAAGTTCTTAAAGCAGATTTATAAAAAATTTAGTTTTTTTCTGTGTACCTGACTAATTCACGTGTACTTACTGAACAATTGATCAGTACTATGTCAGCTACGTATCTTTTTTAGGTTGCAATATTTTATTCATCAAATAATCTAGTTCTAGAAAGAGACACGAAAGTTAATACTGCTAAAATTGTCCAGACATATGTCACCAGTAATTTCTATCTTTATTTAGAAAATGGAAATTGTGCTAAAAATCTCTGACCCAATTCTCACTTAGGTATGCGATATTTTATGCACGCTCACGTTAAAATTGGATATTCAAAAGATGTTCCAATAATATAATTTTCTGCGTGCATTTATAAAATTATACATATAAAATTGTGTAGATGAATGGTATTGCTACACATGTATGCCACGAAAAAAGATAGTGCGTGGGCGTGTTTGTTATAGAAATATAAAATAACGCGAAGATCTACAAGAGAGAGAGATTAACTTCGGTCAGATTTTCCCAGTTTCTCTTAATTTTCCGACATTTCTACCAACACTATCGCGGTAATACTGGCAAAAATAATTACAAGAAAAATAATCCTGCTCCTAGGACGACATAGTCAGGATGCAAGAAGCCCGGCATTAAATTGCAGTATTATAATAAGCCCGTAATGTAGAGTACGCTGGCGGACAGAGTAGCATTATAAAGCGTGTCGTATAATTAACCGGTCGTAAACGAAACAGAGCACGGCTTAAAGTGCAGGTCCGTCGCGTGGATGCTGGGCGAAGGAATATCAGTCCGTGTCGCTGGTGTCGCTGTACCTTCGTGGTCGTCTTCGTTGCGACATTTGAATATGCACGGGTTATTTAACCGGTTCGGTAATACAGCGACATAACGTAAAACAACGAGTCCGGACTCGTCCAACGATCCAGCTCGCGGGAAAGCGATTAGTTGTAGCAACGTCCTATGTCTGGTCACGCTGTTTTTTATAACTTTCGCGTCCATCGCTGGACCTGTCGTCCTATCATCCTCGTGCTATCGCAACACGCAATCTTATATCGTCTTGTCGATACACTACACGTCTTAATTATATCTCTACTGAATGCCATAGACTCGCTGTTTCTTTTTCATCGATAAAATTCCTTATTAATCCTATATAGAATTATTTAATAATCTTATTTACATTTCTCTTCCTAAATTGATTCTTCTTTTCTTGAATAAAGAAATTCTAGTGGATATTTATTTGAACATTAATTTCGTAAATATTAATTTAAAATATCGCAACCGCGTGTGCGTCGAGTTCAGCTCCAAGTGCTAAACACACCGCTACCGAGAAACCGAGCGGTAATTTAATTATCTTCCGAGGGTGTTTTCTATCGCATTGATAAAACAGTTACGATCGATACCCCGGCAAATCGTTATTGGCATCGTTACGGTCAGTTCACTCGCCTTTGGTGCCTACTGATAGTATCGACACAGTTTCTTTCCTGCGGCGAAGAAAGACTGGAGCTTCGATTAACGATTGCACGAGTGCACCGTAGCGTAGAGCGATCTGTTTTCTCGAACCAGCCCTGGCCTTCCTCCTCTTCGGAGGACTAATCATAAATCTCGTATTTTCCTTTTGCCTCGATGTGCGTACACTCACTTGTCACATAATGCGCGATTGCGTGGCTGCGATAAGAGGGGCGTTACTAGAGACCCAATAAATATTATAGAGAGAGACGAAGACAGAGAGAGGAATCAGTTTATTATTCCGAGGCGGGCACCAGATATATATAATAAATCAGAGAACGTCATCATAATAAAACAGTAATGCAGCATACAAGATTCTTAATACAATGCAGTTGATATTTAAAGTCGTCAGGAGGAAATGGTGAATATAAATAAGCAAATTGCTTATAATAAACTTGCAAACGATTAAAATGTATTATTATCGTGTGTTAATTAAAATTTAAATGATACAACGTTAAATGTCATAATATTAAATTATATATGTATAAGATTGTAGGTATGTATTACGTACGGCTTTCACTGAAGAAAAATGATAGTCATTCCAGCAGTTTTATTATCATACAATTATACATATATACGAGCGTATATTGAAACAAAATCAAATTTAATCAAGCGTTTAACTTGTTGTATCAGAAATGTTTAAACAAAATATACATTGCATATTTGTAGAAAATTATAAAATTCTTCTCTTGTTAGTATAAGTGTGTTTCATGTATTATTTGAACAAAATCGTTTTCATATCGAAACGAAAAGGACATGCAGGATCCTTTTAAGAAATCACGGAGCCACCACGAGAGCATTTGTTGCGTCACTGCCCGATATAAAACTATGTAGGAGCTGTCGAAGGGTTAAAAACTGCTCGAGGGGTGGGCAATGAACCTTGATGCCACCACCCCGTACACGTGTTTTTCCTATCTCGGAGCGAGCGGAGCGGCGATTAGCGAGCGGGAGGCTCGTTTTTCTCCTATCTAGCCGCCCGTTCGTTTCTTCTTCCTTTTCCATGGCGCACCACGCGCTCGCGCTCCGCCAGGACTCGTTCCGCGACGAGAGCCCCTCAGCTCACCTGTGACGCTCGCGCGAGCGCGGGGAAGTACGCATGGTTGAATCGCCTAAGTACACCTATGGTGGAGAACTCTAGTTCCTTGGTTCGACCCACCTACCTACCACATAAACTCCTCACCGTGACGCACACACATCGGTTCCTCCGTTTCTTCCTCCTCCTCCTCCCCCTCCTCCTCCTCTTCCTCCACAACGTATTTTCTCACGGGCACCGTTGTGTGTCCACCGTCGTGTCCTCGGTCAATGGGATTCGCCCTGAAAGTCGTAGACTCGCCATTCCTCATCACCGCGAGCCATATACCACCATCTCCTTTCCCATCGCGACGACGCGGTACCTATATGCGACCGCTATATTTCCCGCGTTTTGCGTGTTTCCTTTGCGAACTGTGTTACCGTTAGGAAAGCAGATATGTAATTCGTAGATTTAATCGGATGTTATCCTAGCGTGCACGCATGAATCTCTCATGTTGCAGCTGATAGAAAATGGCACTAGCACATTCTGTTGATTTGAAGAAGCGCCTAGTTATATTTTACATATTTTATTTCGATAATAGATGAAAAATGTAAACAAAACGATCACTCTGAAGATCTTTAAACAATTTATCTTTTAACAATTCATGCGTCTTTACTAGACTCAATGGCTTTCTAAATAGCTTCTAAAAATAGAATTTTTATCTTCAAATTACGCGAATATTGTCACGAATGAGAGCCTGCCATCAGGCCTTGCCGAACGCAATTCCTCCGCCCACTCGGGAAATTTGCCGGGCATTGCGGACGCCCACGCGACAGTAACGACGGAGAGTAAAGCCGGACGACAATAAGGTATCCTATCGATCCTCCAACGCGGCGGACGCGGCGAGAACCGCGAGATACGAGACACGCAAAATCTAACTCCACGAGGCACCACGCTGCTTATTTTCGCGTCGTATAACGACGACGCTTTCTTTCTCTTTCAACGACGTCGGATTATTATCGTCACCGGACATTCGAACGGCTGGGCGAGTATGATCGCCTACGTGAGTTTGCGACACACGGGATTCGTAAAGCGACTGTTTCTGTGACCGTTGGTGTGTATGAAATAGCTGATGGTACTCTGGAGTCTGGACACTCACGCTGCATATCCAGGCGCAGGGTATCATTCTAACAAGGGAAGGGCCCGATGTGTTGTTCCTGAGATCTAAATAATACTATTATATTTGGTTTAAGGATGATAAATAAAGGTGCCTAGCAAAATTTTAGCTGCTATAACCCACAGGTGTGGACGGCCCAATAAAAAATTTTTTATATAAAAATATAAATATATATATATAATTATATATCAAGTATGTCCATACATGTTTTTTTCTCTTCTATAATCTCTGTTCGTATATATTACAGGAAAAAGAATAAAAATAAGAATCTAAAAATAAATATATACTATATTTATATATACGTTTTTATATATTTTTAAATAAAAAATTTTTTACCGGGCCGTCCACACCTGTGGATCATAGCAGCTAAAATTTTGCTAGGCACCTTTATTTATCATCCTTAAACCAAATATAATAGTATTATTTAGATCTCAGCAACAACACATCGGGCCCTTCCCTTGTAAGAACTCTATGGCAGCAGCACTTCGAGAATTCCACGATCAATCTTTAAATAAGTAACGTTAAGCGCTGTCTCGGCGACCCTTGGGATCGTTAATCGTGTGAATCGTTCTTATACGACATTAACGGGATTAAAGGAATTCTTTGAATCAGCTGCTGCGCGCGTATCTTCTACACAATCTCCCCATTACCGTTTCTTTAATCTTATTTCTAGCTTTCGAGCGCATTATTCCTCCGACCGCCGCGGCTTAACCAAGATTCTTTTGTACGATAAATTTGTCTGATCTCAGATTATAGAGATTAGTTAACAAAGTCAAATTAAGAAAAATTTCAAAGTATCTTTTCAAACTCAATTCGGCATTGAGCGTGTAAGGGTAAGAAACTGAGGGAAAAAGCTACGGTAAATACAAACGTTGAAGTAGAACAGTTATCTGTCTCGGTTCTTCGTTACAGACGACAAGAAGTATAGGTACCTGAAGACTAGTCTATTTATGGAAGGAAGTTGCTCTGCTCTATAAGTATAAGCAACTTGCTTGTTATAACTTATCGTAACTATGATAATGAGACTAACCCCCCTGTTTTGATAAAATAACGGCTTACTTCAAGTTTCTAAAGACGTTTAATGAGTAAGTATGGGAATTTTGAGTAGAAAATATAGTAAAATACATTACTGAGCACTTACTTAATACATAGATAGTAATTATTTTCCAAAACATTTAATTAGAATTTGTTCGATATGTCGTTTATTCAGTTTTCATTTTTTTTTTTTTTTATAAAATTGAATGATTATATTAAAGAATAAAATTTTTCCTTTATTCTCACGAGTGCTATCAACATTCCTATCAGTTTTTCAGCATTGTGCATGCATCCGCGTCCCTTTTTCAAACGGCAAGCGTTGCGATAGAACGCGCGGGCTTACGTTGGGAGTCGATGAGGGTCGCCGATAACTTCGACGAGTAAAGTCAACATCGAACGCGACAGCGTATGGTGGCGTCAAACGAATTCGCCATCCTGGAGCCTTCGACGCATATTTCCCACGTGTTCGTTGTGCGTGCCGTGGTAACGAGCGGGCGATAAAGGACGAAGAGGGTGCGTAAAGCGCATAGAGAAGCGGCCGAGGGGACGATGGCGAACGAGCGGAGCGGCATCATCGGACGTCACGTCACGGCGGATCTTCCGATGACGTTGTGCCGTCCGCCGATAGCGAACCGGTTAAATGGGACGCGAACGCTATTGCCGTGATATCCCGTCGGAATCAGAAAAGCGAGAATTGCGTGGGGGTTTAATTCCAACGATGCCTCGAAGAGAGGAGCGATACGGTGCGAAACTAACGGCAATATCGACGGGAAGGATGCTAGGAATGTCGGGAGCATCATCGGTTTTGCACTGATTGTGAAATCCGGACTGTTAGCCGCGCGTTAATAACGCGTTAGTAAATCGAGAAACATAAAACGCGTGGAATTTATTGTTTTATATGATGCACGGCAGGATTTTTCGTGGAATTAGTCTAGCTTTTATTTGTAGATTACATAACAGTAATTTTGATCCTTTTTCTTAATAAATTTCATGAATCGCCATCTTTCTTGACAATCCTTGGATTTTCACATTATTGTTGCGCGGTTTTTTGATCCTTAAAATGCTCTTTGTCTTTAATTTATAAATATGTTATAAATGTTAATATATTTATAAATAAGCTAGTCTTTTATTTGTAGATTACATAGCAGTAATTTTGTAATCCTTTTTCTTAATAAATTTCATAAATCGCCATCTTTCTTGACAATCTTTAGATTTTCACATTATTGTTGCGCGGTTTTCTGATCCTTAAAATGCTCTTTGTCATCAATTTATAAATATGTTATAAATGTTAACAAAAATGTTGGGAAATTATTCTCAACATTTTTGTTAACAAAGATATGGATCCTAAGTTGCTAAAGAATCAGTGGACGAATTTTCTTTTAATTAACATCAACAGCATTCTAATTAACTATCTGACGACACTATTTGCGTTCCAAGGGAGATTAGAACTTGAACACGTTACAGCGACTATTAGCGATAACTTCTTCCATGATGAAGCACAAGCAGCGAAACTTGTGAGCGAAATGGAGAAATAACAGCACTACGAAACTTATATAAGGTTTGCATAATAACGCGGTGCTATATTATCATGGAAAATGGAACATTCTTGTCCGTTATAATATTCCCGGCGTAATTTATATTCAAAGAAGTGTATTGCGTAATAAGCGTGATATATTATACATATATTGTGCCGAGAAATTTTCGCCGCTAGTATTTCTCATTAGTGGTATAACGATTAGTAACTGGAGGAAAAAGATCGCAATTTTTTTTGGTACTTTTTTACGTTACATTATATAATATTACTTTACCGCGTTGTCCAGACGGAGTTGCTCAAACTTTCTTCAGGAATATCATTTACTCACGTGTGTAATCTTGGAATGCGCGTTTCACGCGACTCCGCGCGAGCATAATCAGGCTCGATAGCAGAAATCGATAGTGGCTGCGAGCGGCCATCAAGTCGACCGCGAAAGGGGTAAGCGTAAGCACGGCAGGTATACGTGGTTTGTTAAAAATCCCGCATCTACAAGCATCGGCTTGGCCGCGTTCGCCACGCTGAATCGTCGCGCGCTCGTCGAGAAACAAGTTCGCCGAGGAAAAGGGAAGAGTCGAGGGAAAATAGGAAACGACTAAAGCGGGTATACGCCATAGCGATATCGGCTCTGTTGCTCGACGACTTTCGATCGTATCACGGGAATCGGCACGTTGTCATCCGGCTTTACAGCTCTATGCTAAATCCCGTATTTGGAAGTAAACGGCCGCGGCCAGCGGATCGACATGGTACGCGCGTGCAAGAACCAACGTAATTATAGATCCCGAATCGAGAGCGCGGCGAACGAGTAAATTTATGTGAAAGGAAATTTTCAGAGTGCCTGAAACTGAAGCAGCAGAATTGACAGGTGGGCGTAACTGAAATCCGCGTTCTGCCAATAACAACCGCGCGAGTCCTTATCCGTTGATTGATCTCAAACGCAGAAGGAAGATGGTAATCCACGCAGTGTCGAGACGATGATCCATCGCGGCGGTTAAACCTGACGGATAGGATAGAGCTAGTAGGACAAATGTATGCGAAACTCGCATTTTCAACCGCGACAGGACTTTTAACTTTCTCGTTCCGCGAGCGAAGACGCAAATGACTCTGTTTTCGCTCTCTTGAGGCGTCAATTACGAAATTGAGTTACGATATACACGCCACTGTGTATATCGTAGATTGACCATCAACACGTTACGCCAATAATAAAATTGCAAAGACAAAGCCGGAATCAAGGTCGGAAGGCGAGCGAGCAATTTTTTACAAATATTGCCTGATGGATGGCGTTTATTAATTTGCAAGAGTGATAGAGACGGGACAGTGAGTCGCGAGGCTACCAATTAAAAGCTTGTTATCTTCAATTGAAAGCTGTGAGTCGCGACCGTGAGACTTAATTCCGCGGATACGTATTAGAAATATATCAAACGTGCAATAGGAATGTGTTAAGCCATCTCGTATGATAAAGACGATAATCAATAGTGTTTGGATGTTGAGTTGCACGGCCCGGCCGAGGTAGGAATTAAACGAGTACCTATAAGAATCAAGCTGGTGCCTCTTCATCTTCGCCCGAGCCGACTTTCCCCGATCACCGCTCGATTTGCTCTTATCTCCGCTGTGCCCCACATTCTGATAATGATTCTACGCAATCGGCAACCACTAATCTGTGTTTCGATCCGCGCGTCTTTTTTTCTGCTTCTCAGCGTGCACCGCAGCGTGTTATTACCGCCGGTGGAAATCTCGCCGTATCATAAAGCAAGTGTTCGATGAGTTCGGACTTTTCCTTCTTTTCTTCCCTCGAATCACGGGCCTTAATTCGCCCCGCACTGCTGCCTTGAATGTAAAGTTATTTCCCGTTCAAATTGTCGCTCGTAATTGATGCGAGTTTCGTTAATACAAGGTCGTAAGAAAGGAAGTGATACGTCAAGTGAATGAGAACTTTATTTTATGAGAAAAGATTCTATAGTCTTCTTTTTTTTTAATATTTTTGAGAACTTATCGAGTTTGTAAATTAGAAGTCACGCGCGTATATCTAATTTGAAAATCGGAGATATGAAATCGATTAGAATATTATCAGAGTATGTTCTGTATTTATTTACTTCATTAATTTTACTAACAGAAACAATCAAGAAATATATCTATATTTTTAAAATATTAAATCTTTGATTTAATAATTTTTATGCCGCTGTATACTCTGAACGCATATTGAATGAATATCAAGAATAAAAAAATAATAAAAACTGCAATATTTTCGTGACGGAAATAATAGATATTATAGATAAGTTCATGAACATATACGGTCTCTTTCAACTATCTTAATTGTGAATTAAATAGTTGACAAATTGACCGATTAAAGTTTGTCAAGCGATAAACCATAAACTAACAATTGTTTTTTATTTGAAAATCAGGTAAGTCGTCATTGAATCGAGCAAGTTTGGGAATGATTAAACTTCATCTAACTTCTTGCGTTATGCTTCATAACTTCGTTAAGTTATTAAGCTCACGAAAGGAATTATAAGAGAATTTCTCTGCACACAAACTTCTATAATTAATCCCTAAACCATAGAGAAGCATCCGGTTAAGAAACTTTAGATCCCACCTTGATTTAACATAAAGAACTATATTTAGAAGGGATGACATCTCTAGTCTCTAGAACCACATGTGCACTCCAATTTCACCAAGCCGTCATAACTGTATCGACTTCAGTCCCATAGAATATAAACTATATATTTTCTCTTTTTTATATATTCACAAAGAAAAAAAACAGAAAGGGATGATTGGTTCACTCGAAAAACACGATGGGTTTCGGCACGAAGGCTCAATCTGAACTGCTGATAGGTACGGGGAGAACGAAAATTCGTCGTGGAATTCGTGCGTTCCTTCAGGCTGCGAATCTAACGATCGGCGATCGAGAGATCGCGCGGTAGCGGAGGCGAGGCAGCTTGATATTCGTCGGATGCGCGTCGCGGAGCCCGGCCGCGTATGAGCGCGGAATAAATTATCCCGGTGCGTCGGTCTGGTCCCTCCTGCGATCTCTCTTCGCCTCTCTCCCTTTTCACCACACATCGTTCCCTCTCTCTCGCTCTCTCTTTCCCTCTCCCTCTCCTTCTCTCTCACAGTCCGACTATCTCATTTCGCCTGCTCCGGCAATCACTCCCCGGTTGTCGTTCCGTTCATCTCTCTCCGTCTCGCTCGCTCCCACCGCCGGAGTGTCTATAATGACTCCTCGTGGTGGGACGATACCGGAAGTGAAGTCAGAACGGCGGAACCACGACGTTCACTCAATGGAAAGTTTGAGCTCCACCGGCGCGGGCTGTTCTAAGGTGGCTTACACACGCTCCGCGCTCGGCTCTCTCGTGCGCGCCCAAGGAAAATCCGCTTCTTACACGACCGGCAAGCTCGGCATTCGCGCGAACGCGAGTCACGCGCGAGCAGCTCCCGAGGAAAAGTCGCGTCGATATATCGTCTTCGAGGTGAATCATTGAAAGTGCGGCATATTTCGAGGAGAGCTAATTGGACACTCGGGAGTGAAAGCTCTATAGGATTTCAAGGATGTTAATATTCAGTCGGGCATCCAGCGCAAGAGGAAGATTGAGAGAAGAACAAAAGAAAATAATCCGAAGATCCAGAAGCAATAATGTGAACTGATGAACTGAATTGCAAGTAGATGAAAATCAGTTTGATTTCATGTTCCGTGGAATTTCATCGAGATCGATGAGTAATTGGACGTCCTGCACGGGTTTGATTCGGAAGAATTAAATGAATGGGGTTGAGTTCGCATATTGATTTCTGTTATCGTTATACGCGCGGAAGTTGTGTATTCTGATCAAAGAAATTTTGATCGAATGCTGAATTTAGAGAGAATGTGGATGATAGATCGTTCAATCAGGAAGAAAATTTGCAACTGAATTAATGAAGAATGAAAAATCTAGGAGAAGCATCTATTTTTTTTTGAAAGTTGCATTATCGTGGCAAACAAAGTACATTTTATTGTGAAGCGCCGGAAGTCTCGGGGAGCAGCAAATAACATCGTCGAGTAATCAAGGCAGCGGTTGAATAAATTGGATCGGGGATATTACAAGAAACCGTCGGGAGAGGTAGTGAAAAAGGAAGGTAGAAAAAGGACGCACGAGGAAAGTCGCCATTAAGCTATGGCAAAGAAAAAGCTATCTTCCCGCGAAAAAGAAAGGAAACGATAAATTTGCGGGAGACGTTGTACATTGACTTCCATTTCGAAAGCGGTGCGCGAAAATTTGCAGAAAGCGTCGCGTATTCGTGATAAATTATCTGGAGTCTCATCTGGAAAATCGAAGAAAACGATCGACACCGTTCCGCAATTTTCTCACCCGAGTAACCCGAGGCAAATATACGCCGAACATTTCGGTTCGTCAGCGCGAATTTTTTCGCGGATAACCCGCTGTACGAGGAAAGTTAATCCGTGGTCGCGACTTCAAATTGCGTTCTCTTTTTCATGCCGAACCGCATGAAAAATAGAGGAGTTTTCGCTGCGTCGAACAATAAGCATTTTCGCGTGAAAGTGACATGATGATGACGGGGCCTTTGAGAAAAAAAAAAAAAGATCCATGTGATTTTCGTGGGTGAGACAAAAGGTTGTCTGTGAAACGGAAGTCCGTCGCGAGGAAGAATGCTAATTAACCCAATTCCTCTCGAAGTTGCGTTAACAAACCAGCGCATACATTTTAATTCGTTGTGTTATCACCCGGCGTTTCCTTAATTACAGTGAAATCATTGTCTCGTACATGATCAATTACAAAAAAGAAGGCGTGCGGAATCATAAATATAAATTAGCGTACGTCTCAACGTGTAAAGCAGTCGCCGTGCGAAGAAATTAGCGAAACTAATTTGAGATAAACTGCCGCGACGTCTTAATGAAGGAGAACTAATGAACTTTGTAATCTTATAAAGTGCTCGGCGTGTCCGACGCGACAGCTGGCAGTCTGTCATCGCCGGGGCTCCTTCTCGCGTAAAACAAAGAATTTGCTGACGTACGCGACGAAAAGACTTTCAATTTGTACAAGAAATCGCGTCTTGGGTGGTCCTCAAATCTCAGTCATCATCCGTACTTCTTTTCTCGCGATCAATATATTTTTTTTTTATGATTTGCGAGCCAGTTTAAGACTTAAATCGCATACCGACGATTATAGTAATCGGCCCCGAATGGGCGAGAGGATTTCATCTAAGAACGCCCCATTATCCGAGGCGACACGCAGGTTGAACAGACGCGGGGCTCGTCATTGTCGATAATACGTTCGCTAGGGTGACCATCGAGGGTGAAAACAGGAGGCTCGAAATACATTTGTGAAAGTATTCGTCAGAGATGGTCAGCCAACACGCGATGGCCACCACCGTCCGCAAAGTCAAGCAGGAGAATCGTCTCAGGCGGCAGAATCAGAGCCAAGGTACACATAAGCACACGTTAGTCTCTCGCGAGCGTTGGTCTCTCGCTAATAGACAACTCACGTTCTTCAAGAACGTGAATTCATAATGTAACTTGCAGCGTCCTTATCTCCAAGGGGACCTTAATCGCGATCTAGTTACGCCCGAAACGCGTATACACTATATTGCATCTGCTTCAGAATTAACGCGGAGTAGTCAGGACGCAGCAGAAATGTAATACGACGTTAATAACGAAAGCATACATACGTGTGCTATACAACGATCGTTCTGCTGTAATTGCATTGAAAATATTATGAGACTTTAGTGCGTAAAATGTCGAGGAAAACGAGGAAGAGATTGGGAGAGCGAGGAGGAAATGTATTTACGAGTGCAGACTTAGCGCGCAGTAATCATACTTTAGCTAGTATCTTATCACGAGTCATCGAATTATCTTATTCACGGACTTTATGCACTTTGATATTTTATCGAGTAAACGACCGGCTTACATAAATGTTACTGAACGATATTTAAATGAAAATGTAGCTTATGTTTTTTCTTATTTTCGAATAAATCCTTATCTACAAGCAAAAGATATTCTTAATATAGTTTTAGGTGAATCTATGTATAATACATAGCAATTTCCTAGGCAAGTCTTTCATTTGAATAAGTTGTTTAGCACATTCATGTCAGGCTTCAAGAAGTGTCGTGGCGATGAATATATTAATATTTACTTCACATTTCTTATATGTATACATACACACTTTCTTCGCCAATTTTATTTTGCATTAAAGTAATGTCAGTATGACACCAAAATTGACAATTAAAAGTGAAAAAGTAACGCTAGTTAAAAGCGTTAAAAATCAATGTTATTATCCTATGTAAATAATCTTATTAAAAATTTACATATAAAATTTTTAACACTTGCAAAGCATAATTATGCCAAGCCGCCGCAGTTGCATTCGTAACTTCTCTTTCGATACATTTTTAACTTAATTTAAATTAATAAGTTATATTGGAGTCAAAATATTAAAAGCAATCACTTAATTTTTATTTACTTAAAAGCAATTATTTCTCCCTGCAGATGAAGAGGGGCCTTACAAGCCAGTGCCACCACCGAAACCGGTGCCGAACAATCAGAAGAATCAGGACGTTCAGCAGGACGAACACCGGGAGCAGCCGGTAGCCGATCGTCCATCATTGCGTACGACTTCCGGTCCGGAAAGGACCAACGTCGCTGAGGACGGGCAAGTTCGTAGTGCAGCCGGGCAGGCCTTCGCACCGGAATACAGGATGCCACCCTTGTACGGGGAGGAGCAGAGTTCGGGTCAGGCTCAACAGGCGGCCAGTTTGCAAACTCATAGCAGCAAGTTCCCGGTAAGTGCGATAATGCACGTGAACGTGAACGATGAAATTATAGCACCATTATTTTCGTCAATCATTTTCTCGCCGTGATTTCCGACACTTCTTTGGAAAACTATAATTGCAAAGTATTAAGTTCTATTATTTAATTTATCTCTCTCTTTTTTTCTCTCTTTCTTTTTCCCTTTTTCTACTTTTAGTAATAATTAAAGCAGAATGCATTCGTGCGAAAATATATTATGGAATCATATTTTTATTACATAAATTTTGTAGTATAATTTAATATTTTTAAAAATATTATATTATACTACAAAATTATAATGAATAATTCTCGAATATACTCTATACGAAGATGATGTAAGATGATGGTCATTTTCGACATAAATAAAACAGCCAAAAACGGATAAAATGTCCGGTCGAGATGGATATAAAGGTGAATACAATTTATTGACATTATCGACATTTTTCTTTACTTTAGTAAATAAATGGCATTATAACATAGAGTATGGATCAAATTATGGTATAGTATCATCTTGTTTCCTTTCAACATGATATCGCGATATGGAAATTAATAAACTACAAAGATTATGAGATCGAGACATAAAATGCTCTTAATAATAGTATTGATAATCAATTAAGGAGGCTCAATCAAGTAAGGATAATGCAAAATGATAAGAATGGCATAAAATTTATAATATAAGTTTCTTTACAAATAACGATTGCATGTGAATTTTTTCAGATTTTTTCACCAGCCCATTTTTGCGTAAATTAATATCAAAATTCCACATTTTACAAGGGACTCTTATGAGAAACCCGATTCTCCATATCTATTTTCAATAAAAACATATATTTAAAATATTAAGAAGCAAATGAATTTATGTGTAATATGTGAAGTATACTATATTGAAAGTACGTACTAAAGTTCGAGCCATTTCACCACATAGTTTATTTGCAATACTAAAAAATATAAGTCAAGATATAATATTTCTGTCATCAGAGCTGTGTGATGAAGAAAACTTGACAACGTTGTTCGAGATCGCGGGAAGATTCTGACATAAAGAAACCTAACATGTAACCCAAAATTTAATCGAGAGTCTATTCTGTCAATCAATTGTAGTTCTACCAACTTCATCGTTTTTCATTTCTACACGTTGCCAAGTCATTACTTGTAGTAATAATAACATTCGTTTAAAAAAATATAAATTTATATGTGAGACTTTTACATAAATAAACATTAATATTCTTTGCGTTTTAAATGCATTCCATTCCATATTTTATTAAAATTTTAGATTAATGTTGTTTAAAATATAATTATTTTAGATTGGCACCACTCCATATTTATATTTTATTAAAGCGCTACCCCCTCACTTCCCACCTCAGCCTTACAGCCTCCTTAAGCCGTGATATTATTTTGGTCGGCTTAATTTTGCAAATTATTAAAAACAATGTATTTTAATATCGTCGCGTCAATGTTTTTACGAATAAATATAAACATCAATAATTCCATTTGTATATATAGGCACAATAACGTAAAAGTTTCTGTTCGAGAGTCATTCGAAACCTTTCCGATTAAAATCTCTCGTGTATAGAAAACTTCTTTACTTAGCTTTCCGAGCTAGAACTCACCTGGGGCCAGTGCACCTTCGCTGAACGAACAGGTCACTAATTATCCTACGAGGGCGAACACAACACCTTGCTCGCTTTATGTTGCCCTGTATGTACCAGGAACAATGAGACGAAAAAGAACCGAGCGACGCCGCGGCGCATAATGCAGGCAATGGTGGCTCTAAATCTTTGCTGTCTCGCGGCAAATATTTTTTTTACGCTCCTGAATATGCCCTTTTCACATTCTCGTCGTGTATCTGCATTTTGTAATAATTTTTTTTCTTTCTGTTAAACCCGCTTTCAACGGTACTTTTTATCCTGCTAAAATTTTTATTAAAACAGATACGCCATCATGGCTAACACGCGTTCGCTTGTTTTGCGCGTTGAAAAATTAAAACGTCTATGGTCTTATACGTTGCTTTTGATAAATTAAATTTTGCGTCTGGTAAATGGAGAGAAAATTTCACCATTGTTCTCACAACTTTCCATTTAATTATATTTTTTTGTTTAAGAGATATTCATATATAATTTTTGTTATAAAAATAACAGTATGGATGATAATGATATACAATATCTGTTGTAATGGCACGCTTTAAATTATTTGCTGGTTTTGAGTAGCTTGAATGGGGGTAATTTGTATATGCTTATGAACGAAATAATTAACGAGCCACCGAGCGCATTAATTTCAAACGCAGCCAAAGTTAATGAAAATTGATCAGAGGCATTGATGGGTGTCTTTATAATTAAATGCGTATTTGCAATGGCTGTTTAAGGTGTTGAAAGAAAAGATTTTACAGTTTAAGAACTCTATTCGTTTATTAATTTAAAAAGTCAATTGTTTTGATAAAGAACGTGAGTCATAAAACTATCAAAAAATAGTAAACTAATTTGTTTAATAGTTTTTATAAAATTATTAGAATATACTGACTTACAAAATACATTGGTTAAATAGATCTTAATTTTTAATTTAAATTTTTAAAAAATTTTTAATTAAAAATTTTATTATATCAGAATATATTAAATGTAAAAGATAGCAGACGACAACTTCTCTTGAAGCTCTCTACGGAGAAAATTGCTTCAGATTCATTAATAAATTCGTTATTAAAATGAAAGTTGCAGATTGTAGGACATCTAACACACGTCCGCGATAGCAAGTTAGACTTTCTTTAACGTTCCTCGAACGTTATTTATAGCTGCTATCGCTTGCGCTTTCGATCGGACGCTCGTTAATTGATAGAAACTTCGGTAGTGTCGCGATTTCCCGCTGGTAATTTCATGTAATTATTAAGCCGCTGCGCTGATGACGCGACGAATGCGTCGCGACTGCCTGAATAAGGAGATTCCAGGAGTATGTTTCGATGCGTCGTCTTCTTGCGAAGGCCGGAATTAAGTACAATAAGAAGAAACGAGTAGAATTCACGATGTTACGCTTTATTAGGTATGAACAGGCTTTCTAGAATTATACTATAAATTTCCTGGACGCGATGAAACCGGGCTCAATTATAATGCCGCTACGGGAGAATCGCGAGAAATACCGAAGCGATATTTTTACTAGGTAACAGACAGTTAAAACACGTAATGAGATGAAATTTATACACATTAACTCAGACAAATATTCAGTCACACATTTTTTTTTCCATCAGTATAAATCTGGAAGCATTTGAGCGATGTGTTCTGAACCTGATTGCTTTATCTCGTGTTCTATCTCGGCCATCAATTATCATCACGTTATTATCTCTCCATTGACGTCCGTAATTCATTTTAAATTTCAAATTTTCCCCATTGTCTATCGAGACTTATCTTTTGATTCTCGTCGCCTGACCTTAGTCAATTCCAAGTTAATTAGCCGAGCGTAAGTCGCGTAATCGCGCGGTACCGAATGGCGCGCGTTGATCTTCCGCGTTCGGCGTTAGGAATTAGCACGCGGTCCATGGAGAAAATCTTCGGTAACAGTTCGTTGTACGCTAGTCACGTTGTTCTTGGGAAGGTTCTCAGAGGTTCTCTGCCGAGACAAAGGGGGCATCATACGCGCGTACCGTTCGCCGGAAGTCGGGTAAGGGGGCTTTACTCGCGATAGCCGTTTAGATACACACCGCATTTCTCCGCAAGAATCGGCACGACCGCAGGTGAGAATAAATCGGGGCGATCTTAACGTCTTACGCTTCGGTCTTTGCCAATACAATCGGTGCCTTTATTGCCAATTCTCCACACCGCCGTTGGCTCACATGACGTCATATATACGCGCGTACGCACGCAAACGGGCACGCCCGATCGAAGAAGAAAATTCTAAAAGCGGCGTGGCCCATCACGCTGATTGATCAGAATATCCGATCGCGAGTCAATATTAATTAACCCTTTCTCGTTAAACGTAGTCATGTCGCGATCAATTGTCCTATAACGTTTTAATTATCGCGTGGCATAAAAGCCTACGGACTCTCTGCGAATTAATTCTCCTTTGACAGAGAAAGAGTGATTATATTCTCGTGCTTGGATCGTTGCTTTCTGCTTTATAACAAAAATTTAATTAAAATGTGGAACATTCTATTTAATGAATTGAATAGACTAAAATAATTATAGCAAACTTCTGCATCTGATAGATGAGCTTTTTGCAAGATCACACACAATGAAATGTTGATTATTACTTATTGCGCTTTTTTATTCCATGTCAAATAGCTCAGTAATCAAGAGTTAGATTAAAAATAGAATAAAATTCTATAAGAAGGGATAAAAAAAAGCTGTAACTTTATGCATAAATAATTCTTTATATTCTAATTGTAATTTGAAAAGCATTAACTCGGAACGCATTATAGTTTTAATTATCGGATTAACTATATCTTCAATTACGTAACGTATCTTGAACGTATATATTTGATTAAGATTTCAAGATACAAGATTAAGGGTTCTGGAATGCCTGTCCACATGCGAACAATAGCGGTCACGTTCGAGATTATTGCCACTAAAGAAACCACCGTAAAAGACCGTCTTCCATCAAAGATTCAATGTCTCTTAAGTGCCGGGCACAAGAGCCGTAGTTAGAAGGCAATCCAATATCAGTGATGCAGGTGCAGTCTCTCTCTCGTTCGGGGTTTCTATCACATCCTATTATCATCCCCGGAAGGCGCGAATCGATCGGTATTTTTATTCGCGAGCTCACGCCCCGACGCGCACCGCGTTACGCGCCTTCTCGTGACGCCATTCCTCTATTAGCACGCTTTATTTCTTCCGCAAAACATCGCCACTCCGTTGTGCCACGAGCTTTTTTTATAATCCAGCTTTATGACGCAATATGTATACCGCCATACTATACGCGTGGTAGCGCGCGCGTATAGTATCTCTGGGAGAAATTTTGACCGTTATTTTTGTAGTTAAGCAACTTTTAGCATTTTGGTTAGTGCCCCTTAAGTGAAAATTATCTTTGCGTAACTGAATATCGACAGTACTAATTGAAAGAATTGACTAGTATAACTTAAACATCTTTGACATAGATAGAATAGCTAATTGCGATTTTTAGTTACGCGGGGTTAACTATAGAAATCTCGCTTAAGAGAGAACTGTGACGTCACAGATGAGGACGGAAAGTCACTCTAAATCTTAATTACGTTTTTGCAAATGTCAGTTGTCGGTGGAGAAAGTTTAGTTAATCATCTTACAAATGCGATTACCTTAACTCATATTTATAATCTATATAACTTGGTTAACCAAATTAAAATTAACATTATTTGTATAACCTAAATTTGTGGATGTAAAATTTAGAAATTTGGAGAGTGAAACTGAATTGTGGTTGTTACGAATGTTAAGTAATCCCAGTATTTGTTCTATCGCGCGAGCTCAGAAATATAAGTTTCAGAATAGTTACTGTAAAATAGATTGTTAGCTCAGCGTTAGCGTACCAGGCTACCATTCCGGAATCTTAGGTTCGAATCCCGTCAATGCGTGCGTTTACAAAAATTGTAAGACAATGCGTAATTGTAAATAATAAAATAGAATATATGCGAAACCATGAATACAGATTAACTAAAAAATAAGAACTATTTACAAATTTAAAAAAAAATTTATTTTTTTTCGTTAAAATATCCGTAATGGTCGTTGTCTAACTGAGATGTGCAATTACTGCAACAGCAATTCAATGATATAACTGTATTTGGAGGACTCGAGATGTCTTCTCATAACCAACACTCACACTTGCTTGTCAATTTTTAGGTTTTTTAACTGATATTATTCCTCTGACGTCATCATTTTGATGACGTATTTCTAGTCCAAATACGAGGTTACGTAAAATTAGTGTTACGAGCAACCCCAATCATTTGATTACTAGTCGTGGGCCTAAAAATGGGTTGCTTAACTGTCTTTTTTTCTCCCAGAGTGTGCGCGCTTGTCGATGTGTGACGTCACATTCCGTCGACCATCCTACGGGAGATGCCGATGTAACTACCAGGTCTTTTTCGAAAAAGAAAAATACGCAGTCATTTGGATTACTTCCAAGAGAAAGAGCAAGCAAAAGAATGTAGCATGAAGAAATTGCCATATGAGGAAAATTACGTTGCGCACATTTCCCAAGCTTTCCGATAAATCTCTTCGTTCTATATTTTTGCTACACGTTTTACATTAAATATCGTCGCTTTATTTCTATATTATATGTCGTTTCTGCAAACAATCCAGAAACGTATTTACGTTACATAGGCGGAAATTACAAACCTTTATAAACAAACGTATGATTTTATTATTTTTTAATTTGCGTTGTTACAGCACAATTGAAAAATAGTTTTGATCATATCGATTCTGAAATTATTGTGTATGAAGCCAACTGTCCCATTTCCCTTATCGAACAATGCATGAATCATTTAAAAAAGCAAATCTATATAAATATAAATTATTCAGGGGAAAAATTAAATAACTTATCTTCGCCGAAACATTAATCACGGTGAATTGTTATCTTATCTTTTAGGCCATAATTATAGATAATTCATTAAAAAACTAGGTGAGTTAGTTTTTTTGCCAAAAATGCGATATACAAAAATGCATATATCGCGTTTACTCGCTTTATTATGCATTCATACATGATAAAAATACATTCGTACATCGCCGTGAGAGAATCGCAAATTTATAGATACCGGCGATGTTCGAAGCAAATGAATGTATTAACATTCGGAGCTCGGAGCAGAATTTCCTGCGAACGCTCGCCGGTCTTTCACGAAAATTCATAGCCCAATGTTCAAGATTGAACTTTGGACGTCGCGAGAACGATTAACAGTCTAATACCGTGCTTATCTTCCAATCGACAAGATCTCGAGATTGTTAAAAGGACTTGCACATTGTATCTCGACGCGATCAACGAACGGGAGTCTCGGAGTCTCGGGGAAGTGATCCTCGTACGAGACCGCATGCACGAACTCCCGTACGTGCATGGCACGTACGCGAGCACGTAGTTATGTATCCGCAAGCATGATTATGCACGGGGGGCTTATACCTATCCGCGTGCATTTATTTTCCGCGGCAGTAGCTCGTTTCATCACGCTTGCTTTCTTCCGAGCGCGATGCCCGTCGTTGGCTGCGGCCGATGTTGCAGCCAGTTTAGTTCAGTGACACCTACTCCGCAACGCGCGTTATTACGCGCACGCAACGAACGCACACGTCGCGCACGACGCGCGGCTGTGCACGCACTTTGCGTATCATCGTTGCCGTGCGTTGCGTGCGAACTCGCTTCGACACGGATGCTCCGCCTGGCGTGGACGCGAGGCCGAGAAAGCCGCACGGAAAATCTCTCATCGGCGCACGATGGCCGGTCTGCGTCTGCGGGCTACTATATCGTCCGTTTGTTTTTGCTCTGTTTACCTAGGCGCAGTTTACAGTGCGCCTCTCAGGGCGCGCTCGGTTGCGCGCGAGCTAAGAAAAGAAGCCTACCAGCATGTTAATTTGCTTTAACGCGTCAATTATCGTTGCAAAAGCAATTTGAAGAAATTGCGAGATTGGAAATTAGGATATAAAAATTAAAAATGAGAATTGCTGAGAGGAACAAAGCAATTATAGAAAATATAATTAATAACGATCTGATAATTTGCTTTGATTTATTAATTGAAGGTATAATTTTATAAAAACTACACATTCGAAAATTGTAGCATTAATTAAGGATCGTAAACTAAAAGCGAATGAAGATTACATGACAGAAGCGTGAGCGATTATAATAATAATGATTATATTATGCAACTAAATTACAATATTTTATGCTAAATCTTCCGATACTGTCAATTAATTCATCTTAATTAGCTATTTGGGGGATCATCGCTGAATAAATAAGCAGCCTATTAAATGGAATATTAATTAATGAAATTCAGGAAATGTTCAGTGGAGTTAATGGGAATTCGGGAAATATTCAACGAAGGTTTCCTGAATAATGCCATTTGCAGAAAGATATAACTAATCCCTGTCTCCTCCGATTGCAGATAGAACGCGAGTTGATCCTGTCGTCGGGAGACAAGAATTCCAAGATCCCCATTCTTCACGAGTACAAACAGAGGACCGCCGGAAGAGTCGCCATCGCGCCGGATGCGCCGATCAAGCAACAGGCCTGGGTTCAGGAGGTGAGTACGATTCCTCCTCGATAACTCCACGGTGAATAAACCGCACTGATTTCTTCGCTCTGTTCCTTCCGGATAATAGCGGCTAGCGTAACGACTAACGAGATGCTTGGATCACTTATTGTTAGTGCATTCTCTTCTCTCTTTCCCCGTATTTCTCGCATATCTATTGTTTTCTTATTATTTAAAGTAACGATTCGACGTACGTTCCTCGACGGGTGAATGTCAGTTTAACGATCTAAGGGATCGTTACGTTCATCGAAGTTGATAAACTTCTGACGGTAGCTGGAGTGACGAAGTTTTCGTCCCACTTTGAGGACGGCTCTATTGTCTGACGATCATTACGAAATCCCTCTATTAATCGGGCGTCACGTGTGTGCAACGTTACGTACACGTACCACCTACGCGAGCGTCAATAGGCGTCAGAAACACGCGTGTCAGGCGTTCTCTTTTCCGGTTATATCTTGATTACTTAAGGGATGGGTGTGGAAATTGAGGCCGAATCGAAAGATAATAGATCTACTCTTTTGTGCATTTTTTTATGAATTACCTGTATTGATATAGTTCTCGACTGATTTCGTGTCTTCCGGACATTATATATTATTCTACCTAATTTCTTACTTAATACATATATTGTTTTATTTATTTCCGTACTCTTCTTATACTTTTCTTTATTTTATTAATGCTTTGGTTACTTTGAGATATCTCGTATACATTTATATTTTTTAATTTATTATGTCATATTTGCTAAGAAAAAATTACGAGAGGATTTACTTTTTTTGAACTGTGTTTTTATTTTTACGGCAAAATTACATTTTTCTATTAATTTCAATGTAACGTACATAACGTAACAGTAAAAATTAGTTGATTTAATTAACTCGAAAGTCGGATTTTTTAAATTTAACATCTCCATTACCTTGCTGGGGTAATATTTTTCGCAATAAAAATTAAAACTATTTAAATTGACCAAAATCCATGGTCGAATTCATCGTCTCGATTTGATCTGAAACATACTGTGTGAATCTGACAAATCTGGTCGGCTCGCAGTTTTTCAACGTTAATATCTCCAAGTTCGGATTCGTTACTAGTTAGGAATGAAACATCTTCGTGATTGTACTGCCGGAGTAAATTACATCCTGCATGATCACCACCGGGTGAGATTTGCGTTAACGACATACCATGAGAAAGAGAGACAACATTGCCTGGGTAGTATGACATTCCCGTGTGCAAAAACAAGACGGCCTCAACAGTTACGCCTATAATATACTATAAGTACGCGGCAAATCGGTCTTTTCTGTTTACGAGATTGCGCGCAGGGTAAACTGTGCAGTTAATCGGTCCTCGGATAGTCGTTGGCCGGTTCCATTGATCCTAGGATGCTCGCTTATGGGATGCTTCGGGCGATCAGTTCTGAAACAGTGATTGTGCAGCTCGCGTGTGCCAACGACGCAATAAATTCAGGTACCCATTCTCCCTGGATATTGCGCCCATTTTGCGATCGACTGGTCAACTTTATCGCTAAATTATCCCGATCGGCGCGGCGTAAAAATTAATAAATTTTCTGCTAACTTTTCAGAAATTCTCTAATCCTTAATGGCAAATTTTCTCCTTATATTTACATCTCCTATATAGGACAGCCTTCGGGAATTTCTTCATTAAGTTGTCTTTTTTTTTCATTCTTAAAATATCGTCACGGAGAATGCCGCCGTTGAATTTAGCGAGAAAGGAGTATCTATACATATACTTGATTCGCCGTGGATTACGATACAAATATCACGCGAGCGCACCGAAGGGATCGCCTTTCCGCGATTCCGCACGCAGCCGACGAGCTCGATACGCTCCGGCGTGCAGAATGGCCAGCTTTCGTTGCCTTTCGAATTACTTAAACCTACTTTACATAATACACATCATCGTGCGGGACGACACTTAATCAGCGCCGAACATGTTCCGCGGCGGCGCCGCCGCGGCCGTGCCAAGCATGAGGCACGTCGCGGTAGACCCGCACATAGCTCGTAAACCTATTTCCAGCGCTCTCCGAAACCTCGGGCGTTGCTAACTTCGAGGATTCCGCATAAGTAAATTTTTCTCTACTTCTGTGGAAGCCACGTGTTGTAGCTTTCAACTTTGTTCTCTCTTTTTAACGTCACGTACGGCCGTTTCTGCTTTGGGGCTACGGTTTCGCCGTGAAAGTTCCTTCTTCGACGTGAAAATGGATTGAAAAGTTTGATTCCAAAAAAAAATAGCGCGCGTAAAAGTTGCAGAATGCAACATTATTTTCCATTTTCTCTCTTTTCATTTTTTCTACTTTCTTTTATAAAGACTTACTAACATATGCGTTTCTACACATGTACTTTGCATCATAATTTCTTCTTAAAAAACATGAAGAGAGAGTTTTATATTTTCAATTGTCTTCTATTTTAAGATGATGAGGTGTGTCCCTCAATTTTAATTGTAAGATGTTTTTGTTTTTTCATACAATTATGCGATTGTTCCGTTCGTTTATCTTACTTTAGCTCTTTCAGTTTGGACGAAGAGTCTCTTATATAAAAGACATTCAAACGCGTCATCGGGGAGCCGTGAGTTTTCGAAGCGTAGCGCGCCGCGTACGAAAAACTCGGCTTTTATCTCTCGTACTCCCGGCTGTAATCCCGGCACGGTATCAGCGTGGCCATAAGTCAGAGAGCCTTTCCGTATGCGCGATGCGTGTCCGCGGGGCCCTACGCGCGGCCGTTGTTATTCCAGGCGCATCTCTCGTCCCGAGAACCGTAGGATTCAGTGCGTTAACTTTGAAATTCCCCGTGCGCGGCCGAGGCAACGCACGCCGGGCACCATCGCCGTTAGCCGATGTCCTCCTTCGAAGGGAATCTTATTCGATCCTGGAAGGTCGATAACATATTACTTTACTTTACGACCGCCGCTAGTCGTTATACAACCCAATCGAATCATATCTCACGTCGCGTCGCATCACTGTATTCATAATCTCGCGTGTTGCGACACGAGGAGTTTACCATATCGATTTAACGAATGCTGCTTTAGGGAGACAGAGAGCGTTAATATGGTAAAAAGTTTATGGTGTGTACAGTTTATGGTGACTAATTAAGAGGAGAGGAGATTGTTGATTTCTTGGCTACACATTAATATAAATCTTTCTGATCTCTCGTATAATTAATGCCATATATAATACGTTTCGGAAAATTTATGCTAAATACACTTTATTTGATTTAGATAATATCGCCCATACACTTTTTTGTACTGTTTTAATAAGTTAAAATTTTGCTGCTTGGAACAAGATTAGAACATTTTTATCATCTTTACTCTTAGTTATAGATAAAGTATTAGAATTATTTGTCTTTTTAAAATGTTTGTCTTAATGGCTAAATAATAAACAAAGCAATCACTATTGCGTTGAAACGTTAATAATACTTTTGAGTTTATTCTGCGTTTATTTTGTGTTTTTCCGTCTTTAATTTCCTTTGGCCGACAGTAGCTTTATAAAACTTTCAGCTTTATGTTTCGTTCGCTATAAGAGCGTATGCGGTTTACCGAAACATTACTCGTTTGACGTCCTCCTTTTGCGAGGGAAGATAAATTCCGCAAATTACGTCCTGATGACATCTGTTTGAACTATGAATCCCTTCTACGGTCGCAACACGTAACGGTTGACCTCTTAGTTGTCTGTGAAATTATGTAACCGGGATAGTGTTTGACTTTGCATAATTTCGCGGCAGCTGGTCCCGAACTATGATCATTAAAATTGCGAGGGCTTATTTCACTGAAGTCGCCGCTTTTATTAAACGATTCTCAGCGAGGAAAGCACGTTTTTAGCAACAAACTTTAGATGAGTTCCGCTCGCTGGAAGTTGGACGACTTTGGGACACTACTTATGTCGTAAGTGCGCGCTTCGTGCTATGAATTGTTTCTCTAACAAGTTTCTCTAACAGAACAATTTCTGACGAATCCCACGCGAAATTAAGGTATTACGTCTTGATTGACGCTCCTTATTGCTCATTTTCCCTGTGGCACAGAAAGAAAAAGAAAGAGGAGGTAATATTACTATATTTCCCAATTTATTTACAGTAATGACCTGACATTGAGTGATGAATTATATTACTTCTTAAGAATTTTATAAAATAAAGTAAATAGTTATTGTTTCTAATGGTCTTATAATAATTAAAACATTTATAATTAAATAATATCAAGAAGAATTATTTGACCAAACTGACGTTTAATATCGTGTTTACATTATTTCGACGTTTTGACACTAGTTTTGTGATCGTTGAGTCGGGTAAGCGCGTTTGCACGGTGTTGTTATTCGGCGATATCGTGGAGAGTCTTCGCGGGAACGTCTCGACTCTCTACGCGGCACCGCGCACTTTGGAAACGCGTGTGTGACTTTAAAGTTCGAGTCGGAAGTCGGAAGGATAAAACAGGTGGGACACCTGTGTTAACGATGATCGCGCTGCCCACGTCGCTCGCTACTCGCTCTCGTCCCCTGCTTCCTGCTGCTCTGCGGATTCTTGTACCACCCAAGAGAACACACGGAAAACTTTAGATGAAACTTATTAAGAAAATTAAAATGCACGGTGTTGTTATTCTTTTTATAGATATCTGATGTCGATCAGAATAGTTGTTTTTAGGATATTATTTAAATATAAAATTCTTTTCTTCGCCAGTAATGATTAACAAGAAGAATTATTGCGTCCAAGAAGACGTGGCGATCGTAGCGCAGAAGGATGCGCGCTGGGCTGGTAAGCCTGACAAACGGACGAACCGAGTTCGAATCCAACCACCCGACCAGAAATAGTCGGTTTTTATTCGATCGCCACCTCTCGGAAGGCAATGGCAAACCAACCGGGAGTATTTCTTGCCAAAGCAAAGAAGGGATGAAATAAGAGATCCCAGGACAGAGCATGTTATATGCTTGTCAGAGTGTGAAATAAGAGAACACACGGAGGACTTTAGATAAAACTTATTAAAAAAATTAAAATACACGGTGTTGTTATTCTGTTTCTGGTATTAGTTCCGGTTCCAAACCGGTACGAATTCGGGAACCGGTACCGGTTTGGAACTGAAACAAGTTCTAGAACCAGAACAACACCGTGCATTTTAATTTTTTAAATAAGTTTTATCTAAAGTCCTCCGTGTGTTCTCTTATTTCACACTCTGCAAGCATATAACATGCTCTGTCCTGGGATCTCTCATTTCATCCCTTCTTTGCTTTGGCAAGAAATACTCCCGGTTGGTTTGCCATTGCCTTCCGAGAGGTGGCGATCGAATAAACACCGACTATTTTTGGTCGGGTGGTTGGATATACAAACTCGGTTCGTCCGTTTGTCAGGCTTACCAGCCCAGCGCGCATCCTTCTGCGCTACGATCGCCACGTTTTCTTGGACGCAATAATTCTTCTTGTTAATCATTACTGGCGAAGAAAAGAATTTTATATTTAAATAATATCCTAAAAACAATTATTCTGATCGACATCAGATATCTATAAAAAAAGACTTTAAATCAATAAAATTGTTATTTTTGAAGCTACAGTAAAAAATTTTAACAAAAAAGAATATAAATTCAATGAATAAAAATTTATTAGCATTGATCTATTTTTAACGTAACGCGATTTTTAGTGTGGTCTCTCTTGAACCGCAAAGCTTATGATTGTTTTTGCCTATCGTGAAAGCTTAATGTATTTTCCCCATTGCTTTTTGACGCGCAAACTATATGTAAACAACTTTCCCCTAACACAAATTAATATATGCCCGTGCGTGGAGAATAATTTAATATATCAACTCGCTAACAACGGGGAGGCGAACTTGTTCAATTTTAATTAGACTTTATCTCCCCTTGCGTTTAGGTGTTTTTAATCGTAAGGCAAGTTTCGTCGATGCGTAAGTTGGTAAGTGCCGCGGACTTGCGCGTTTTTCGACGCTGCCGATGCGTAATTACGTACTCCTCGTTTGACGGCTTAATTGGACGCATCTAACGAAACCGCCGTTGCGGAGTTAGCGGATTTACATAGGACGTTACACGCCCCGTAATTTGCACGTTTATTATAGAGGATATTTTATTAACGACGTGTGCCGATCATTAACGACGTGCGCTCACCAGGCGAATGCTTGTCTTCCTTTTTTTTTTTCAGGGAACTCAGATGCAGGAAGTAAGACAGGACGGCCAAGCGAGGAACTATCAGTCACAGGACGCCTACTCGTAATTACTTCATACTTACTTCACGCTCACGCGAATTACGGTCCTCCTGTAAAGATAGAAAGATCTTCTCTAACGAGAGACGGGCCCCCCCCCTGCGTGCCTGTTGTTTTGATCTCAGATATCAGCTCTTTTTTCCAATCTCGCGTTTCGTTTATCTCGTATTGTCGACGCTAATTAAAATAAAACTAAATCGCCTCCCAATCGTTAATTGCAATATTAATGACTGAGCAGCATTATCGTATTCGTGGTGCATATCGTAATAACGCGTTAATATCCTTAGAGATTAAACTACCTATTGCTGTATTCAGATCGACGTCTAGCGGAGCGGTGCCGAGGACGACGAAAATTGACGAGGAAAAGACAAAGTCACTTTCCAGAACTTATCATACAATTAAGGACATGATCTCAAGCCGTTTCGGGCCGAGTCGCAAGGACGTCGAGCCGGAACCGGAAGCCAGTCTGAACAACGTCACGGAGGAGCTGCGAAAGTCGAGCAGGAGCATCGACGATGACGAGGCCAGGAAGAAGGAAGGGATTTACGGAAAACCCCGCGCGCAGGAGCCGTCGGTTAATGTGCAACAATATTCGAAGAATGCTTACGGTAAGTTGGACACGACCGAGCAAGATGCTGGTCGGTAATTAAGCGCGTTAAGCGCGATGCTCAGCGAGGTGCCGTTAATTAGCTCATAAATGTTGATTAATTAATTTGAGGAAAGAGCCCTGTTGAGCGGAACGTTAAATGGCGGAATTGCATGTTTTATAAATATGAAACGGCATGTGCAAGTGTGCATATAGCTTGAGTGCATAGCAACGGATCTTTCTGCCCCTTAAAGATGCACGAACTTTATATATTTAGAAAAAATCAAGAGTTAACATTATAAAAGTTATTTCTTAAAGAAATATTTTTACTATTAATAATAAATAAAAGTATTATCGCTCGTCTAAAGCAAAAGCTAAGTAATACTACGGCCGATATTTCGAGCAATATTAGGATGTAATAAAATACTAAATATAAATTTTAATTTTTAATTATCAAGCCAACGTTTAAACATTGACTCTGCGGCATTAGCCATCCCATGTACACCTCGCATTCAGTGACAGTACGTCCTCGCTCCAACAAACATATAAGTGTAGCCATGCTCATCATAGCACAAGACTTGTTAACGCGACCACTTATGTAAGTCCATCCTTTATATTTTAAGAAAAAATACATAGATTACGACTGTCTGAATTCCGACATACAGTTACCACTAAGGACAGTCGCGTTAATACGATCTTGAATCAACATCGGTCACTTCCACCTAATCGGGACATACATCGATGGTTTCCGACGTCGAACATGACCGATATCATGAAACAACCAAATTCTACAGAGGACTACTGGTTGGAATGCGAGGGTCGCACCAAATCGCCATCTCCATCAATTGCGACTTTGAGTGTTACTTATTGTAATCGGTAACATTTTTATTGTAACTATGCGCCCCGTGACAATGTTTAATTTTAATTTGAATTTGACTTTGACCTTGTTTTTACTGCGTGTCGTAATTGTTCACCGACGATGACTTTACTTTTCAATGTTTTTAATGTGAACTCCAGTTATTATTCTTAATTTTATATTTTTATTTATGTAGTATTAAATGTAATATGCCCTGAGGATGACCAAGTAAGGTCGAAACGTTGGCTTGATAATTAAAAATTAAAATTTATATTTAGTATTTTATTACATCCTAATATTGCTCGAAATATCGGCCGTAGTATTACTTATTTCTTAAAGAAATATTTTTACTATTGTTTATTGATTTATTTATTTACACAATGTGGTATTAATTAATTAATTATCATGCAGCTTAAATAGTTAATTACAATAAATTTATAAAGCGTATAAATACTATGTTATTTAATTAAATACTGTTGTTTAATTGATCATGCAAGTTAAAAATGGAAAGTTGGAAATTCCATTCGTGATCTTCAAATCGTCTTTAAATAACGACGTTCAACGTGACATTATCTGTCACAGTTGATGATTGATGTAAACTTATTGGATTATACTCGTATATGTATATCAGATTTTTATTTAATAAACCAGCTCACCTCGCCGTTCGTAACTCACAACTTGTCGCTTACAACGTGCACGCGACGTGAGACTTTCTTCCTTTTTACGCGGCGTGTGTTATTCGCGCTCGCTTGTTGTGCAAACTTGTAAATTCACAGCGCACGGAGACGAGAGTCTCGCACGCGCAATATCGCCGCCATTATTTCGCGATCTACCGTAAGCTTTAATACACGAGTAATATTTCACCGTTTAATCGTTCACTCAAATCGAGATTAGCGGTCAATAGATGAACGTCAAATCTCTACGAACGGATGCAAAATTAATGATTCACCACCAGTTCTTAACTTTCTGTCGGATAAAATGCAGGAATAATTTAAAATCTTTTAAGAGAGGATAGGACACGTTGAGATTTGAATAAGTTACATTCGTCGAGTCGTTAAATATTTAAAGAATTATATGTATATATGATGAAAAAGGTCGGTGAAATCGGCTAAAGATTTCATATTCATATTCTCAGCTCATAGCTCATTCGACTATTTCCGACGATTGTTTTTAGTAAAGTTTTCCCTTAATATCTCAAATTTCATTGCGCTATACATATATATATGTATATATATCCTTATATCTTTTAGCGTTTAAGCTCTTCTCTGTAATTTTCATGCCTTTTTAGCGTTTTAGCTCTTCTCCGTAATTTCTATGACTGTAATAATGATTTGTTCACGAAATATGTGTGCTTCAACGTATGTAGTTGGCACATAAATAGAGGTGAAACTTTCCTTTTAATTAACTTCAGTAGTGTGCACTGCATATTCATACATTTTAGCATTCCTGATGGCGCTCAGAACGAACATGTACGTTTATGATGCAACGTTTAGTTGCGCGTTTTAGAGTTGCACTTCAATACTTCAGTGGGTGTTGAAGCAATTACTTCAAGTCTTTATATAATAGGTATACAATACATTTTTAACATGTAAATTTAATCAGAAATATAACAAGTTAAACTTGTTATATTTCTGATTAAATTTACATTTATATAAGTATTTATTATAACAGAGAAGAATAACGATTTTTTTATTAAACATATACCTGTGTATACATATATTGGAATTAATTTTTTTCTTGTAATAGCGTAATGAATAGAAATTATATAGAATATTTTCTCTCGTTGTTTAGGTCAGTATGGTCATTCATATGGCTATCAAAGCAACCAACAAAACGTACCTCTACCAGGCCAACTGCAGCCAACCGCGACCATTCAGCCGAATTTACCAGGACAGAGCGCTCAACTTCACGTGACCCACCACACTCCGCCAGGAGGAATTCAAACAGTTCATCAAACCCAAGTTCCTGCTTTCGGCCAAACCGCGACAGGTGCGCAGCAGGTGCAAAATGTTACGAGGGAGTACATGGTTCAGGCACCACCGGGCGGTATGACTGGACAGCAAATACATCAGGGAATCCATCAGAATCCCACGCAAGCACAGGTACATCTCATAAAGATTAAGATGAGAAATGTTCATGTCGATGTCTAGCCTTGATAAAAATCACGGTGGATAAATGATGCGAAAAATTGACGTTAACCATTCCCGCGAGGTTACTGAATAATTTTCCAATACTTTTATGTCTTTCAGAAGTCAAACTGATTAATTTCATAAAATAAAAGAATCGATGAGAAGTTAAGAATTAATATTTATTTAAGTATCTTTAAATAAAAAATAATTCTCTCTTTTCTCTCTTCTTCTGTTCTTTCAAAGTCTAATTTATAGAAGTGCAATTTAGTTTATTTCAACTTTTCTTGTAAAAATTTATTTAAATTTATTTAATTAAAATTTGTTTATTTATTTAAATTTATTGATTTTCGATAAAGAAAGATATACATATATATTTTGTTTAAATGAAATATTGTACATTCCGTGTTGGTGCATAATATTGTCCGCGTTCTTACGAGGGTGAGGGTATTCGTGTTGCGTGCAGGAAACGAAGACTCACCTGCAGATGAAAAAATAAGTGTCTCATAGCTTGTCATCTGTCTCTTCATAGTGACATCTCCGTCATATAAATTCGAGTAAAGTAACAACGTAGTCGTCCAAGCAATCATGTTTTATAAAAAAGCACGCGGAACATTGAACGGCATAATGATATTCGTATGATAACGTAGCATGATACGACTCGTAAGAATGTTTCGTCTGTAGTATAATGATTGATACCTGTCTAACCGCGCGTCAATATTTTAGTTTGTTAAATAACGGTTGGAATAATGACAGTGAACGTGTGTAACACTGCGCGGCGCTACGACGCGCTAAATCACCTACGAACAGAGTGTGCAGTATATTATTCATAATGACGCGTCTCAACAACTTTCTATACTGTTGCGTACACGGTGGGAAAGCTTTGTAAAGAACTCTGCAAAATTTACATAACCATGTTGAAATTTGTACGGGATTATTTCTTTTTAATAACGCAATCCATACAATGACGACGATCGTTGTAGTAGTTAGAATAAGAAAGAGTACAGAAGAGAGTCCCAGCACGAAAAATCACGATGTATAAATAAAACTCACAAGTTCTCTCGTGAATAAAATATTATTTATAACAATGATTATATTGAAATAATAATTGTCTAAACAATATCATCTCTAGAAAAAGCATACAGACGTGCAAATTATCTATTTAACAATAACTTATTATGATTGACATTCCGGTTGAACAATTTAAAAATAGGATATCGAAAACGTTATAAATAAATATTCCTAAATAAAGTTCAATAACTTTCTTTGTAAAAGAAAGAAGGCAGTTACTGAACTTTAAGAACGAGTAAATTTGCCGTGTCGATACGCGCGTCTCTAAACGGTAATTAAAGCCTAACTGATGTAGATTTCTAATACGTTAGCGGTTCTACAAAAAAAAACACCGATAGGTATTCACGATTTAACGGTAGCGTATTGTTAACGAGCCGGTTGGTTGGTTCAGGGGCAAGGCACGCAAGTGCAAAAACCGCACGGTCTATCCGTGCAACAGCATCAAGTGGGCAATGCGATGCCGCCGACGAGTCCGAGCTTCCAGAGCTCTCAGCAGTTGCTCCATCAGAACCAGAACCATCATCAGAGTCCGCGGTTCGCGCAGCAGCACGCCCAGAACATGCATCAGCGTCAGCAGTTGATTCAGCAGATGCACCAGCAAATGGCCGGCCAACAGGGCTCGCAGACTGCGAGCGCCCGAAACATGCAGCAGTCGTACTTCCCTAACAGCGTCTCCTATCAGCAGTATCAGCAGGCGCGACAGGCGATGTCGAGATCGCAGATCGATCTTCCGAGCACGTCAAGACAAGCGCAAGAGCTTCGGGTATCGGGCCAAGAAGTCTACTATCATTACGCTCAAGGAAGACCTCGTTACGGCGTTCCCCAAGTATACATGAAGACCGAGAGCAATCAAGAAACGGAGTTTCAGAGGCGGAACTCCGCGAAGGGTATTGAAAAGGCGGCTTCGCAGCCGCAGCTATGTTACGAGGACGAACGAAACGCCGAGGTTTCGAAGAATCCCGCAGAGAATATGAAGAACTTAACGGTAGATCCGCTGGATAAAGAGAGGTAAGACTTGAAAAGAACTACAGTACTATAAGATTCTTTAGACTAGGCGAATACAACTAAAAATTCTGATTTAATACAAAGAGGAGAGTTAAAGTAAGATAAAGTATATTCTAGAGCTTTTAAAAGCTTAGTCTTAGAATGCTATGCATTTTAGATATGAGATCACAGTGGAAGATCGAAGTCAGTGTGAGCCCGGAAGAAACGGATTACAAAGGAACGAGGAGTACCGTCCGGAAACCAGCTTCGGCATTCGGAGAGACGAGACGCGATCCTCGAAGAGGGAGCAGGAGCAGGGATCGTCGGGTCAAGAGGGTGGCCAGGATTCGACGGAGGGAAACTCCGTGCAGAAGAGGATCGAAGAGTTGCAGAAGAGATCGGAGCAGGAGGGTCATTTCAACTCCAAGCCACTAAAAGACGACGCGGACGGCTTAAGGGTCGGCCTGGCTACGAAAATGATCGGCGAGGCATCGAAAAGGCTCGACGGTGGACAATATAGCGGGAAGGAGCCCGTTGTGAAATCAGATAGGAAAGACGATCTGGAGCAGGGTATCGGCCGACTGAAGATCCAGAATCAAGGCTCGGGCTCGGATTACGACAAGGCCGGCCAGAGTTCTTCGAATGTCGATTCCGGAAGGGGCTCCGCAGTCTATTCGAGTGGAAGACGCCCGCCGCCCGATGATCAAACTTTGGCGCAGGGTAAGAAACGACTTTTTGATTTTACTTCGAACTTTTTCAATGTAGTAGTCCTTACTACATACACACATACTTTTGGACTACTTTTCGCAGCGTCAGCTGTTTCCTATAAAATAGCAAATTGATTTTTATATATTTAACCTTAAATTTTTGCTCTTAATAGCAAATAAAAAAAAATAAAAATATATATTTAAAGAAATTTCAAAATAATATATTATCTTATATGTTTGTTAAAATTATTTTCTGTTAGCAGTTGAAAAAAATTACAGTTCTTTTTTTCTTTTTGTGAGATATTATTTTATTTCTTTTATTTGTTGAAATTTGTTAACATTTGCTTATTGTTTAGTGCTTGAAAAATATCAATTAAGAGAAATAATTACATGTTTCGCAAAGAATAAATTTTTTTTATTATATATGATTTTATTAAAGAGACATGAGAATGATATGAATTACTGTAGAAATCTTGTAATAAATTGCTTTGCATAAAAGTGACTACAATAAACGTTTAAATTAATTATGTTTCAAAAATGTGTGCGTGGGGGGGGAAGAGTGATGCTTATCTCTATTATATCGTTTTTATATATTCACGATTAATTTATTTCATTTTTCTTTTGAAAAGTTTGAAAGTATCAATTGCTCAGACGGAGTCTGTGATTTCTATCTTCCTTCATAGTACAAGATTCCGAGTGGGTGGACATAGTGGAGTCGGAGTTGAGAAGTATTTTGGAGCCCAGGGACGTTCCAGCGATGGCGCACTCTACCCTGTCCGAAAGTGTATCCTCCGTAACACCGCCTCTGCCACCGCTGTCACCCCATGACAGCCCACGTACGCCTAGAAATCGATACTCAACGAGGTAACCCAACTTCAAACAGGTTCCTCTTCTTCATGCAACCGGTGTTACTTCCGGTCATCGCCTCGAGTCACTTCCGATTCTGTTACCTTCCTCGCGTATCGAAATTCCGATATCGATGTCTGACCGAAAAGTGGCCTCTACGATGTTAAAAATAAGCACCTCACTGTTGCAACTCTTAAATTGTTAGTCACGCGAGACTCGGATGCAAGATATTGATTCGACGAAACGTTAGTCTTTAATTATATTTTATTATTCTTAAAAGCATAATCTCACACGATTTTTCTAATGAATTATTTTTATAAAGCAATCTTCGGTTGCAAAAAAATCTACCTTTTATGTAACATTTTGCTATTAAGCGCGAGTTTCAAATGCGAGTACTTTTAGTAATATTAATAAAAATGTTTTTGTTTTAGTTTACCATATGGATCGAAACCAAATTACAGCGATTATGGCAAGGCTATGGAAAAGAGAGGTTTTTCGAGCAGCACAAAACATCGTGGTGCTTCGACATCCAAGAAGGAAGCTGCGAAAAAGTTTTCTCATCGTGAGTATTTCTTTGGTTTAGATACACATGTCATTATAATATCTGTTTTTCGTCGTAACAATTTTTTATTTTAAATATTAATCTTATTATATGTATACTTCTTGTAAAATGTAAACAAGTAATGTGTGTATATGAAATTTATATTGAAAGAAACAGTAATTACATGTATGTAAATAACATTGAATTTTTTACGATCAAATTTATACAATTCCAAAATGAAAGCTAGTTTTATTAAATATCAATTTTTTAAATTTAATAGTTTTATATATTAACATACACACTTTTTTAGTCTTTGGAGTAGAAGCTGCTGATTTAACATCCACTACGACAGGGCTTGACATGGATTCCATGTTGGATAGAAGCGACTCCGATCTCAGTACCACCGATGCAAGGACAATCAGAAAACAGTTGGAAGGATTAGAAAATATGTACAGCGAAGTGAGTATGCGATATTATTTAATAAAATCATTAGTCCTTTTTTTATTTTTGTTCTTTTCTTCCGAGAAAATAAGATTGCGCAAAATAAAAAAGAGAAGATGCATTGCTTTCTACATTCTTTTAACGTAAAATACATTTTGTGTTAGTAAATTTATTTTAAAAATTGAAGACATTTTTTCTTATTACTTTACTTATTAATTTAATGTAACTTATACTAACTAAAGTAGAGGCGAGACACAGTACTTAGCATTTATCTTACACATGCAAATTTAAAAATATTAGACATATCGCTTTTTCTAGTCGCGGAGAAACGGCACTATATGCTAAAGTTAACGGGGACGTTGTACGCTGAAAAGTGCTCAGGATAGCACGAGCGTAATTAAATTTATTTCAATTTGCATGCGAAAAAATTGTCGCAGGTACTTAAATTACTCGGCGGGAGCGTGAAAAAGAGGCGGAAGGCGAGAGGACTCACCAGTTATGGCTCGGTTTCGTCGTTGCCGACATCCTCTGTGTCATCGAGGCCTGTCACGAGGCATCATGACAAACGTAGGTCCCACGTGATTGACGACAGGATGAAAAAAGCCAAAGACATTAAGGTGAGTAAAGTTTACTTATACGTATATACATATTTGACGTTAATTTTTATTAATTAAAAAATTTAATAATTTGTATTAATATCTATTTTCTCATTTGATATACTCTATTTTAATTTTCGAAAGAGAGATTAAAAATTTGGAGCGTACTACATTTCTTGTCAATGTCGCTAAATGAGTGTCTTGTGGCAAAAGAAAATCACTTATAGTCTTTAAAATAGTTATATTATTATTTTCTATGAAAAATACTTTGATTGTCTAGAGCATCAACAAGCGTTTTCAGCGACTGGAGTCGCATGTGGTGACGCTGGCGAGATCGGTGGCCCACTTGAGTTCGGAGATGAGAACCCAGCATTTGATGATTCAGGTGAGACAACCCTGTTAACAACAGTTACGGTACGAAACGAGCTGGAATTTCCAAGATTCTACTACTGTCAGGTTTTCGCAGGAAATGGAGAGCATAAAGTGCGAGATCGCAGCCCTCAGAACGCAAACGAGCATGGCGATGGTGAGATCGCAGTCGCAGCCATTGATCAGGGATTCGGAACTGCCGGCACTTTCGAATCCTTCGAGAGTGAAGAAACTGACCAAGTTCTTCGGCACGGAGCCACCTCTCATCAGACTGTTCCTGAGGGAACTTGGGTATGAGGTATGTTCTATCGTTTGCTACGTCATTCGCGGTTTTGCGAAGATAAGCGATCGACGGACAGATTTCTTCATCAATCTGAAATTGCGCTTTTTCTTAGACAGAAATATCGATAAATTTTTCTGAATTATAAATGTTTTAGCTGAAAAAAAACTTCGCGTTATTCTTTGATCGAAATTTCTGTCTTTAATGACAACTACAATTTTAGAAATACGCGGCCGCTTTCGAGAAAGAAAAAGTCGGGATGGTGGAGTTGCCTTATCTGAGCGAGGAGAGACTTCAAAAAATGGGGGTTCCCCTGGGTCCAAGGCTGAGGATCCTCCAGGAAGCAAGAATCTCGGTGTGCAAGGATCCGATTTACGTAGTATAAATTCTCAGGACGGCACAGAAATGTTCCGCGACGCAAGCAGAGAAAATCGCGGAAAATAATGTGGATAAGGTGGAAAATGAAGAACAAAGATCTATTCGTTTTGTGCCGTCGACCGATGAACGCGTTAGGACGTTTCTCGAGGCGTTTCTCGTAAACGAACTCTCGAGCTCGAAAACGGTCAGTTTGAGCGACGGCTCTTTTTCCCGTTTCAATCAATAGCTGTTTCCTGTCTGAAAGCTACTCTCGCCGAAACGCTGAAATTGTTTCGCCACGTCTTTGGGTCGACCAGGGTCGACTGCAGATTTGTTTTGTCGCGAGTTTACCGCTACACATTAATTCCAAGAGAGAAAGATGCGACAATGTAGACAATTAGTAAAGTGGTAATTCAATTAACATGAAAGCGCTTATTTTGTCCGGTACAAATTAAAATTTTAAAAAATTAATTTTTGAACAAATATTTGCGCGTTTAAATAATTAAAAACTTGGTACGGGAAATGCTGTTAGCTAGCACAGAAAATTGAAATATCTAAAAATAATATTTTTTGAATAATGTATTTTGTTTATTATTATCACATAAATGGCATTCATAAACTTTTACAATGCTAATAGCTTTCATATATATCGGTTTTTCAAACAAATTTTCCGAAAATGCGTTACATATATTGATCGTTTCAGGTTTCAGTTAATTTCGAACGTATTTGTTTTGGTTATATTTATATGACCCAGATATCGTTGTAATCATTCCTGGAATATTTCGCATTTCCTCATTATCACAAATCGATAATGCGTTTCTTCGAATATTGCGAAATAATTGGCTTACGATGGAAGCTGAAGCATACGCTTGAGATTAAAATACAGACTTACAAAACGTTGACATTATGAACTTTAGGTAATAAACTTAACGTTGTTTTATAAACTTCTCTGTTGCATCGAAGAGATAATAATAAATGAGCACCAACGAGAAGCGAAGGTTCGAACACGTATAATTATAATATATAATTTTGAGATAAAGTAAATTGCAAATTCAACAGTTTACGAGGGGGCCAATCAAAATGTAAATACGATACTACTGATACCATCGGTAGGAGACCTATGTATATCGTTCTTGTTTTATACAAGAAGAGATGAGCAGAGATACAAAGACGATCCGCGAGGATCTTGACTACAGCTCTCTCGTGTATATCGTTCGTTAAGTAATGAGATTATACTGTAGAGATTATATAGATTTAGATTATTCGTGCGGGTTGAAAGCCAACGTTACGGCTCTACCGTATGCGGTAATTCGTGGCGCTGATAAAATCGACAATTATACTCGAGGAGAGCCGCGCACATTGGGAACAATGAATCTCACACAAGTATGTTTGCCAAAGAGACGTACGGACATCGTCGAGGTGGTATGGCCGAGATTTTTCCATTGTACGCATTCCAATATATTGCAATATATCTTTTTCTCGATAACGCCGCACGTTTCCAAATATCGATATCTTCAATTATTGCATTGCAAAAGCCGGTATCTATAATTCCGTGGGAAGTGACGTACGCTATCTCCCGCCAACTGGAATATCGTATGTAAATATAATTTGTAAAACGTAACGAGACATCCGAGATTTTTTTTCTTTATTAGTCCTATTGGATATTTCGTATTACTTTAACAATCCCGCTTTTTTAAGATAGATACAGATAATTTGTACGAAACAATTAGATATATATCTAATGATATAAAATGTTTTTTTTTCCGATATATTCTTGCTCGCTTTGTATTTTTCACTATTCGAAAATTCGGCCGCATGGCAGCATGCGCCGCGTTATGTCGATACCAAAGAATCGATACCTGTTCCCTTGTCGCGACGACGACAGCGACAATGATAATCGCTGCTTGTGATCGCAGGTCACAGGAACGAGAAGATACGCCACTTTGGATACTCGAGTAAAAGAACTCTGTATTCTCATCCGAGAATAGACTCTTTCTCTGTAGACGTAGAGTTATTATAATCGATAATATGTATTATTAATGCATTGTTTATAAATCTGATTATGTACTTCCAGCAATTAGCTCCGATTAATATATTAAGAATGGTAGGCAAATTAAGCGTCTGGCTGGTGCTACGTATTTTTATTTTGATTCTTTCCTCTGACGACATGCACATATTAAGAATTGTACAGTTAATTAATTCTCTACAAATGTTTCTATTATTATTATTATTATATTATTAATATTATTTTCATTCCAATATTTGTATTATTATTAATATAATAATAATTATGATTATTATTATATCACATGTTTTGTTAAAATTTTGTATTTAATAAATGATATTATTACAGGTAAGACTCTCTCCCAGGATTTACTTAATACCGATAAATTTTCATTGGGTGCATGATGTTAAGCGGCTTGCAAAGCCGCTTTAACAATATAACAACTGTGGGAATATCAGAATTGATGGGACGTTTGCACACAGTATTGTCCCTTGTTTCATTTTATAGAATCGATGCTTGTTAGCAGAAATTTGGAAACATTATTAGTTTCCGAAATACAATTGAAAAATAAGATATTTAAAGTATTACAAATATATATACACACATATACATATATCGTATCTTATACCTATATTGTAACTATTAGAATTCTTCATCGGTGTAACAAATTCTTCGCGACGGAGCCGCGCTCGTCGGCGTCAGCGAAAATTCGCGTGGTTTACGCGACGTGTTTCCTGAACTTTTTGCCGCGGCCCCGGTTCCTGCGTGAATCAACCGTCTCCAATTGAATAATTGCGCATTAACTGTTACAACGTATGCCGTACGAGTCGGGCCAAGTGATCTGTTATTATGGCCCCTGACCTCGGGCCGCGCCACATCGAGCCGCACCGGTAATCGGCGCTCCGAATAATTATTTCGCTTATGGTTACTCTCGATCGATTGTAACGAGGACCGGGAAGTGCCTTCTTCGTGCAACGAGAATTTTAATTAATCCGGAGCTATATGCGCGTCTTATGATTGCCGCGCTAATTGTCGCGTTAATTGCTTATAATTTCTAATGGCAGAAACGCCTCCATGAGCGGATCTGCGAAAGTGGGAGAATAAAGCGTTTCATTGAAATTTCAGAGATACCATGGTAATACTGTCACGTTAATAACTGGTGAGATTTTTTTAGTTTAGCATTATAAGCAGACAGATTATACAATTTATTGTTGACTTTTATATTGGTGTTTTGATTGGATTAATTCTTTAAAATTAAATAATTAATTTAAGCAATTTTTGTTTTTTTTTTAAGTACAGGCATATTATTGCAACATTAATTTTAATTAAAGCAGCGACTAGATTTGAAGGAGTTAATTGATATTTTTTATTTAAAGCGTGTTTTGCTCTATTTTAGCAAAAAACTATCAATACATTTAGTTATTTAAATGATCAATGTAGCGTATACTAATACAATAATACTAATATTAACAATAATATGTTTAGTTAAAGAAACTAATTGAAGATCTTTTTTAATCTGCAAAATAAACCAAATAGCAAGATAAATATAGAGCTTTAGTAATTTTCAAAATTTATACTTTAATCAATATTGCAACAACTAATATATTGCAACATCAATATTGCAATGTTTACTAGAAAACCAATTTTTTACAATCAAGCAATAAGTAAAATTTAAATATCAATCTCACGTCTTGGCGCCGCTAAATCTAATCTAACTCGGTCGCTCGCCCAGCTGCTTGTGTACCCTAGTTTGACCCTGTACAACCCACGAATATAATTATCGTAGGCGCCGCGGGTGGATATAACAGTATGAAGATAAATGAAACTGATATGGTTGATATCCCTTCCCGGCGAACAAATTTATAAACACGAGAAGCGATTAAAGGGACAATAGTCTAATAGACGTTGAACGGATAAAAATTGTCTGATCGATGAATTTAATTGACGGTCGGATGAAAAATAATGCTTCCGATTATGTCCGGCGAATGACCCACATTTCTTCTTTCTTTCGTCGAAGATAAAAGAATCAAAGTGACTGATTGTAAGTCTAAAGCGATCTGAAGGGACCGCGACTCAGATGAGCTCGCACGTTGTCGCTTAGCGCGTATTGTAAATTTCGACAGAATCGACGGCGAGACCGTCTTCCGGTCACTTTTATCAGGAAATGCACAATTTAACAATTGTGGCCAATTATTTTTCTAGCGGTCTCGTCTTTGATTGGACATCTGAAACCGCGCCACGTTGTGGACCTTTGTGATGCTCCGCGGTGTGTCACCGTGTGTGACTAAGCGAACGATCGTGTATTGTGTCGAACTCTTACATTATGTCTGCCCAAGGATGTTTTGCATACAGACCGTATCACTTGGTCGCAGTATGACCCTTCTACTAACAAAATATTCCGCAACTTATTATTGCTAATGAGCGAGTGGATAAAAATATCAATTAACCATTTTGTGTCACAATATGTAAATGTATTTTAATTATAGATATTATAGTATTAACTATATAATATATAGATTTAAATATAGACGCATCAGAAAGTTACATGTGATTAAAATGAAATAATCATATATTTGACAAAAATTGTTTTTTAATTTTTATTAATATATAAATAAAATGAATATATTATATATTGGATCATTTAAAGTACATTTTGAATATATCCAATATTTCCTTAAATAAATAATACCTATATTTCTAAAGACTTCTTTTAAACAGAAAGATCGCTGAAATATATTATTAATTTAATTTGCTGCAATGTGCCGTAAAGCTTTAATTAGTTCTCGCAGATAGATTGCTTCGGAAATAAAATTAAAACCCGTGCGATCAATCTATGTCTAAAGACATATAGACTTCACTGATGACATTTCAGATACGGACACATTCCGCTTGAAACATTCAGAAAGCATGTGACTCCTAGTTGGTATAAAAGTGGATTAACTTTCGCAGGATAAAGATATTATCTCATTTCTTTCGTACGGTATTCATCTATTTTAATGGATTTATTTCGATTGCAAATGGCGTTGCCTCGAGGCGATATTATTCGTGACTAATTGTGTTGTATTATTTTTGACTAAAATAATTATAGTGCATCATGGGAATTATAAATCTTTCTTTCGCTATAGTAATTTTTATATTGACAAATTACATTGTAATATATTAATTGTTATTGAAAGAAATAATAAATGCTAAATATTCTGTTTCACGATTCGAGATCGCGCATTTTAAAATGTATGAGGTATATATGTTTATACATAAATAACAATCAATAATTTCATATATGTATATTATGTAAATGCAAGCTTAGTTTTGAATTAGTTAAGACGAGAGAATTGAAACATCTCGAACAAAATCAATTTTTAATTCAACTTCTGCGAAACATTTTCGCGAACTAGTTCAGAATCGTTGATTAATTATAATAATATATTTTTATAAAGTCGCTAAATTGTTGTCTGATAAATATTTTTCGTATTAGAGACATAAATATGGGTACAATGGAAGACAGTATGACTGATAGGTATGAATATATTGTTTATTTCATTAAATTATTGATTGACGAATTATAATCATTGCGAAAGATGATACATTAAAGATTTAAGAACAATTATTTTACTTCGCCAATTTAATTTGGAACATAAAACAGCATTCTTGCTCTAGTTCATTCCACAGCTTCCATTTGAGATCATAAGTTCGCTGCAATAAAAGAGAAAATATTCTTTAAATAATAATAAAAAATAAACTTGCTTGTTTTATATCGGAAATGCTTATGCATTGTAAATATTTTGGCTACATCTCGAATTATGTTTAAGCTTCATGTCTCTACATTGCTTTAGCATTTCAATATTTGACTAAATTTCAACGTAGACAGTTATGGGATGTCAATAAACTTGCGGAGAAGTTTACAAAAGGATCGAAATGAAGATCGAAGCATCACTTACCGCAGGGAATTTCTTAGAGATAGGCAATACCACTGAGTACGTTTGTTTTTGACCAGGCGAGGCTGGGCAAACGGTAGATAGGCAGGCATCCAGCGGCATGCCCAAGAATGGCAAATCCATGATCTCAGAAGCCCAGTATGCTCTGCTGGATAACGAGCCATTGAACTCTGAAATAAAATATATATCATTAATACGTGTTGTGTATGATTGCTTGAGTTCTAAAGCTAATTTTCGTAAAGCTGATGACGTTTTGAAAAATGAAAAACATCTATCCATTTAATAATTAAAATAAAAGTTTAAACCAAGGATATTTCGCAATTAATTTTACATAAATAACTTTTTATTTTGATACAATTGTTATCACGACTTTTATTACGAATGTTCGCTTCGTATTTTGAAATATTCGCTTTTATAAGCGTTGTCACAGAGTATTAGAATTGTATTCATATTTTTCATTACTAGTATTATTTAAAAATTATTCTACTTGTTATATTACTTGTTGCATTACTAAAAACATATCAATTTATAATCATTTTCTGCGATCGTTATTGCTACATCCTATTTTCCAATTTTTTATATAAATAATCAAATTGAATGCAAAATACGTAACTGTATACATAAAAAGTGTAACAAATTTTTTTAATTTTTAACACAAAATTTGAAAGTATCCATTGTATTTTTGTATAATATATCTTCATTATTAATGTATAAGTCAGGCATAAATAATACTTTAAGTATACGTACGAGGGGTATAGTCAAAACTTATGCTTGAATTGCGACCCTTCTTTAAAGAACAGGGCTTTCTTTCTTCGGCTTCTCTGCATGGATCGACACGAACTTCGTGTATAGTGCACAGTTCTTCTGTGGCTGAAACGTAGATAACAAGATTTCGTAGAGAATTACTTATATATTTAAAGCCATTAAAAGAAGATCTTTTATATTTTGTGAGAAAGAAAAACAGAGAAAGAGAGGGAGGAAAAGTCAAAATGTAATAAATTATTATAAAAATAATATTATCTATAATTAGTTTCTTTGATTAGTTGTTTATTCGACGATTAACGAAATTATAATAAAAAATAATAAATCTCTTTTGAATTTGTGCTATTTCATTCTCGCGTTTCTCATTCATATTTCCTGTTATTTTATCTTTCAAATTTGTTCATTTATGCATATACGTCATTTACTTACGCATGCTAATCAATTGGAAATAAAAGTAGAGTAAATATTTTATAAAATAGTAATCTATACGATGCTGTGCAAGAGGAAATTTTACTTGCGCAACACTTCTTTTAAGTTAAACAACCGATGTCGTGTTTACTTTTGCATTATCATTACGCGTAATCTGCAAGTGCCTCGTTTTTCTTCCGTACAAGGAATAATGAGATAAGCATGCGTGAACTTCAGTAACGCAGAGAGAAAGAAATACCGCGTGCGGCACGTGTCATTGACGTTGTAATCTCTACAGATCGATGCAAATTAATTTGAAATTGCGAAGTTTCTGCTTAAAGCAGGCAGATACGAATATTTTGACTTTTTCTCCTGCATCTTATGAGATTATATACTGGATGTTTGGCTCATTCTTCGCAAATATACGTATGTGATGATACTCGGTTATAAATTATAACGCGCATTTCCGTTGGGGAAATTTTTCCGAATACTCGATAGACATGCGCAAAATTTTACTTATAAAACGTAAAATATCTCTTACAACATATCTCTCTCTCTCTTCTAGGTCGAAGTTTCACCGCTTCATTGATTCAACATGTTCCTCTACGAGAGATATTTTATTCGAAAAGTTTACATGCTCTCTTCCACGAAAAGTAAATTTACCTCAATGCTGCTCTTGTCTATTATAATTGACGTTCATATGGAATGCTTATCAAAGAACATTGACGCGCAACATTTAGCTTTGCTGTGATCCACTTCTCATTCTCTATTTTTCTCCATACATGTATATATAGTAGGTGCGACAATTATTATCGATAAGAGCTCCAGAGAAACGTGTTAAATAATAAAATAAGAAAAATCTCTCTCTCTCTCTCTCTCTCTCTCTCTCTCTCTCTCTCTCTATGTATATAGTATATAGGGAGAGATATAGAAAGAAAGATGATAGAAAGACACACAGAGAAAGAAAGGTTTTTTCTTATTTTATCATTTAACACGTTTCTGCGTTCTGTTTCTAATTAAACAATATATTGTTACTTATTAAATTTAGTAACAATATATTTATAATACATATCAATTAAAACTAAATTTAATAAGTAACAATATGTATATTATTACTTATTAAATTTAGTTTTAATTAATATATATATTGTGTATCATCTTAATCAAATTTATTTGGACATAATGGTTTGAAGCATCTAATAAATATTGACACTTTCTAACATACACTTTGATCGAATCTTTGAACGTGTATAATTTGATAGAACTACGTGGGCTAAGAGAATGACGACTTTCTTCTTTCGACAATAATTAAAATTAATTTTTTACTGAATTAAGAATCCTCATATGGTTATATTTTTTTATTTAGGAGCAGCGATATAAAATTCTAGAAACTTGTGAAATCCATTACTCAATATTTTGCAGAAAAAGAAAAGATTTATAGTGGGTTGTAAAGTGTGATGTGTTGTTCTATAGAAGATTCATAATTCACGTGATAAGTGAGAGAGAAAGATGAAGACGATGCTATTTCAGTCTAGTAGTCTCTCCTTTGTTTGCATAGAAAGAAGCATTATTGCTTCAATCTCAGTCTTTCTTCCTCGCTAGCCATATAATAGTTTATCGGTCGTTTATGGTTTAAGATAGCTATACTACCTCCATCGATATTTAGCATGCATTAATAAGAAAAATACATGAGCTAAATCCTATAATAAGTAATTAATTATCATTTAAAATTTTTGCATACTTAAGAGAGATTTCGTGTATTGTCGAAAACTTTACTATAAAAATTTCGTAATCTTAGATTTAATTTTTTTTAAATCAATTGTCCAATTTCTCCAATCCACAATTTGTCCAATTTGTCAAATTTCTCGGAATCTTCTAGTATTAATCATCTTGAATTTAGTATTGTTTCAAGAATTTAAAGAACGCCGTAAACGGTCAGGACTGGATCTTGATTGCCTAATAAAATTATTCGTGAATTTTTGTACAATTTATCGCCCTAGCAAACCACGTGACCGTTACTTACGGTCTTAAAACGTGGCCACAACTAAAGCTCGAAAGAGTACTCTTACATAATTAAATTGAACATCAATTTAATCACCACTAACACACGTTAGCATATTAGAAAAAGTACGTACTTTGATCGAATCTTTGAACGTGTATAATTTGATAGAACTACGTGGGCTAAGAGAATGACGACTACTATGTATAGAATATGGGATATAGGGTAATATAGAATCTGTTGCGAAAAATAACACCCCCGAATTGGTCAACCCTTACACGAAATAATTTAAATTTACATGAGAATATGAAACAGAAACTATCTCAATAAAATTTTATACAATCAATACACATTTATTGAAATCAATAAGCAGAATACTTCACGACGGCAATGCGTCAGACTCGTAAATAACCTGACCCGAAATATACGATAGCTGTATCGAGATTGAAAATAAAAATGCGCCAATGTATAAAAGAGTTGTCGCCGAGCCATTCCTGTTTCAGATATATCCGGCTTATTTACGCGCGTTGCCGAGACGTCGCGCAACCGCTTTAAACGAGAGTTCGTCGCTCCGGGGGCGATAAAAGCATGCTATTAATTGTATCTACCGAACAACCCGATTTTTTTTCTCAACCTCTCCGTCGATTACGGCGTCGAGCGCGCGAGCAAGGGTCGCCGACGACATCACGAGCGAAAAACGTGCCGTCACTTCCGTCGCTGTTACGAAGCCCGCTCCTAGATCTCCCTCGAGATAACGTCGTTTGCGCCGTTTAATTAAGCAGATCGCGCGATCGTTAATTAAAATAGAGGTGTATACTCACAGGAGGGTGGACACGGCGTAAAATGTACGATTTCCGCATAGACCGTGGACAGGGCCAGGATCAGGACGGCGGCGGTGGCGAGCGCGTTATTTCGGTTCATCTTCAATGGACGGTGGTTCGTAGCCAAGTGAAAGAAGGTCGACGTGAGGGTCGGTCCACACATAACGCCAGATAACGGAGCGGAGAATCTGTGGGAGGGTGGTGGGGCCACAGGTCAATTGAGATAGCGTCTTGATCACGATGGAACCTATATGCGCGCGGCAGCCGTGTGTCTCCTTCTCCGAGGAATCGCGTCACAGAGTTCCGTTCTACGTTTCCTATGGCTAAACAGTGAGACAGTTTCGTGATAACTCTTGGTACCCCGGATATCGAGAGGAATATTTTAATAATTATATTTATATTATTTTTTGTTAATGATCGAATTGCCTCATCTGGATGACACATTCGTCCGATACGGATTGATCTATATACGCATTTTCTTAGCGTGGATTTACTTCGAAATATTATTTGTCAATATGTTAAAACAGTTAAAGTAAACACTACATAATAATATCTGTTTTAACTGTCACAGTTACCATAATAATGTGTAAGAAATTTTTTATAATTCTTGGCTAAAGAATAAAGAAATAACCATCAATTAATGCTATAAATGTTTAATTCACGAAATTAAGAAAAGAGATATAGCTGGGCGACAATCCGGAGTATCAAGCAATAAAAATTGACAATATAAAAAATTAAATATTCATAATTTTATTAATATTGACTTTATATAAATATCGTGTATAAAAAAGTAAGAAAAAAAAATGTAAAAAAAAATTACCGCTGCGGACAGGATTCGAACCTGTGCGGGCAAAGCCCATTGGATTTCGAGTCCAACTCCTTAACCACTCGGACACCGCAGCTCTTGGTATCACCTCTATGTACAATCGTAGATGAGGAGTACACGTCATCCCAACAATAATTTTAAGTTAACTAAAAAGAGATGCTGTGACAATATTACATATAGAAAATGTATTTGCTTAATAATAACATAAAACAAATGCCATAATAACTTATTTCAAATAAATTAATTTTGACGAAAGATAAATGTACATATGGACATAAAATTTGAATAAATAGATAAAATTTTTATAATAGAGCTTCTGTTATAAAATATAAATGTAAATAATATTACTTAATAACAAAAAGTACTATTTTGTTTTAAATTATAAATTAAAAAATTATTGTTAACTACATGAGAGCAAAAATACATATTATCTTATTTTTTTATCTTTTTGTAGGTAGATTATTAATCTGTTTTAATGATTCCAAAAATTCAATAATATGCCTGACAATGAGAATCTTCGAAGATGGCGTCATCTGTTGGCCATATATGCCATTAATAAATGACGACATTTCTTCTCGTCAGACTCCATCGGTAAAATAATAAAAAAATTAACATATGTATATGTAATTTCATTAATTTAATAGTGTTTTAAATAAATTTACATCTAAAATCTATTTGTTATTATAAGAACATACTTGTTTTATTTTTATTATCATAAACAGCAAGAAGCTAATGCTTATTGTTAGTTTAGAAAGAATAATTAATATACAATTTAAATATTGTATTTAAAAAAAATACACTTTAGCTCATTAATTTCAATAAACCCCCAGATTTGTTGATTTCTCTGTAAAGAATGAACGTGATACGTGTTTTGCACAGAAATGAGTGCACCTGCTGTTATAAACACTTTCGCATCACTCGCATGCATCATATTTATACATTTATAAATGTATAAATTGGGCAATTAATATTCTGCAGAAGCATTACACATGCAAAAGAAATAGTGAGATCCATTTTTACAGTAGCATTATCCGAAACCGATAAAAATTTACAAAGCGGTTATCCAACGCAATGGGATTTGGAGCGGGCAAAATTAATAAATTTAATGAGGGCAAGTAACATAGATTTAGAGAATCCCGAAACCGATACATTTATAAATGTATAAATACGATGCATGCGAGTAGTAAAAGTGTTTATAACAGCAGGTGCACTCATTTCTGTGCAAAACACACGTATCTCACGTTCATCCTTTACAAAGAAATCAACGAATCTGGGGGTGTATTGAAATTAATGAGCGGTAGTGTAATTTTCATAATATTTGTTAATTATAATCTTTATTGCCTAAAATTGCAATTTTCTATTTATAGTAAATTTTTGTTTGTATATTCGTAAAATCTATTAACTACAGAAATATAAAAATATAATAAATATAAGAAATTGAATGCGAAATCGTGTAGCACAAGCGAGAACAAAGTGATTTCTCGTGCCAAAATAAGTCGAAATTGTAGAATACTTTATTTCGTACGAGGCTTCGTTTTCGAAGTAAACGATTTTGAAAATCTATCAGTACACATGCACTTGACTATGTTTCGACTAACGAATTTTGCTATAAACTGCTATTTCTGTTCGTGTTTTTGTTTCTAACGTGGAGAATCTCAGATAACCCCCAATGCAAATTATGTACATTAAAAAATTCCATCTCTTTTTCAAGTATATCGTACTCCCGATTGCTGTATTTTGCCATCGTAAAAACTTGGCAGAAACTGACAGCTAAGCAAAATAATACGATTAATAAAAAACAAATCATGACATTGCCGATGTCTGCAAACAGAAATATCAGTCTATAGCAAGATTTGTTAGTCGAGACATATAATCAAGTGCACATGTACATGATAGGTTTTTAAATCCATTTATTTAAAAAACAAAGCCTCGTACGAAGAAAATTATTCTATAACTTCGACTTATTTTGGCACGAGAAATCACTTTGTTCTCACTTGTACATACTTCAATTTAGCTTTCACCCTGTATATTTGTTATACAATACACTTCTATTTACATTAATGAGTTTTATTATGTTTTTCTTCTTATTTCCATTAAAGTACAATTCTAAATAATAAAATCAACTTTTAGCTAAATAGTTATTTTAATTTTACGTCTACTTTCTTGATCTTCTCGAATTTCACAGACTAGATTATTACCATATACTTATATTATACACAGGAAGATTTCGAATGGCGGTTTAACGTAATCTCTGTACTTTGCCAATAATACTATCTATGAACCGTTTATGCGAGAGACATGCGGGATCTGTCAGTGGCGCAAGTTGGCGAACAATGTTGTTCGCAGAGAACGTTTCGAGGATCGGCGCGATCAAGCGAATTCCGGGTCGTTCGCGCGGGACGACGCAATGCGATTAATGATTAATGGAAAACGCGAATGCGATTTATCGCAACGCACCGACCCGCTATTCATTCTCTGCAAGCCTCCATTGTGTCTATTGTATTATATTGAATGCCCTTTATTACACTTTAGACATATACGCGCTCACGATTGTAAAAAAAAAAACGTATTCATCAGATGATTATAATTGCAGCATAAAATCGTTCGTTTTTAGAATTTATTTCATAACTCATTATTGCTGTTTGTTTTAACACAAATTAAAGAGCTGGTTACTCACCTAATTTTTTCACTAATGCTTAGTAGGTACCCTTTTCTCGAAGTATAATATGCATCAACTTTAAATTGAAAAAAGCAGTGATTTTTGTCGTTTCCATGGCAAATTGTTTAATTTATCGTAAATATATATTGTATATACGGATATTTTAAGGCGGTAACTTTTGCTTTTTCGTCAACTACTTTTACGGTAATAAGATAACTATAATTTACTCTGTGATAGATTATCTTTATGACATGATTCAATGACATAAATTGCGTCAGTGAGATTATGACGTAAGAAGATATACACGCCCCGATATGGAGGCGTCAACATGATACGAATTAAAAAATTATATCGAAAGATAAAGATCGAAAATTATCGTAAATTTAAACTTAGAGTATTTCTTTTGTTTAATATCGATAACATGAGTTTCGTGTTATTGACGCATAGAGCGAAATCAATGAAATCATTGAAGAATGTATTCTTCGCGCCTTTGCAGATTCTCGACATATTATATAAGCATGTATGTGTGTGTGTGTGTGTCCATGTTAAACACACGAGGCGCCATGTCCAAACACAGGAGAAGATCTATTCTCACGCCTAAAAAAGAAAATGACGATCTTCGCACTTCGTTTATGTCGCGCGGCCGGCGCAGTATAATCACCGCAGAAAGCAGGAACGACTCGTGAAGATTATACGAAATGTGTAGGCGGATTGATCGGAGGATCCTCTCGGGAGATAATATTATAATAAAGCGATAGCTCTCTCGGGAATGCGAAATCGGCTGGGTGATTTGAATGAGAATGTTGTGCAAAAGTGGCCGGCCACGCGCGACGCCTCTCGCACCAGCACTTTTACTTCGCACGAGAAGAAAAGCCTCTAAAGGAAGTGGCGATGTTAGGTGAGCGAATGTGTAACCTACATTCGATACGACTGGGTGATCTCGCTCATTGTGATACGCCGGATCTGTTTTTGCCTCCGTCAAAATTTTTATTCATGTCTTTCAAATTAAAATATATCTTTTTCGTGCACATTTTGGTGTAAGATAATTCATGCCTGTTTCAAGGTGGATTACGTGAAATACAATACAATATCAAGTCAGAAATAATCAATTAGACAATGTAAAATTATTTATTGAATAAACATGCTATTTTTATCAAACGTACAGTTTGTATAATGTGAAATAATAGAAGAATAATGTAAAAACTGTAGTGAACATCATAATGGATTGGAGTAATTAAAGAAATTGCCGTTTTCTATTATAATTTTTCTTGATAATTAAAAAGTGATAAAGCATTATGTCTTTATTTTAAAATTAATTTAATCAAATAGAATTTATGCGTTCAAAGTATGCGCGCATTAATCTTCCTCCATGATGAAAAATTCCATCCGCACGAGACGTTTCTCGGTACATTAATGATAAAGCACGATGTGGCTATAATGTACATAATGAGGCAGTAGTCAATGCGTTAGATGAACTATAGAACGTGCATATTAATAAGAAACAAAATTGCTCGTATTTCTCATCACCTTTAATGCAGTCAGGCAATATGCCTTCATAAACATGAAGAAATCCTGATTTTCGGGTAAGTACGCAACAACAATAAAATAATATCAATCGTTATTGTTAATCAAGAAATAAAAACTTATAATTTAATTTCTTTTACGTGTATAATATGATAGCATGATAAATCGTGGTTATGAACGATAGAAAATCTAAGAAAGCTCAATAAAGATCGATGAAGTGTGTTTAAATTCAAATTAAAAAATTTAAACTAAAAAATCAAGAAATTGAAATTGATACTAACGAGAGAAAATGTAACATCTTGACTCAATCTTTAACAACTTCCTTCAATTTTGCTTTGTTTCTTTTTACTTCTGGCACTCTTTTCTCGCGACAAAGAACAAATAAAATGCGTGTCGCGTATTTCCGCGCGAATATAAACTGCGTGTGTCATGTAGAAATGCGGATACAGACCTCCAAAAGAGGAGGCCCCTTTTATGCATAAATACCCCAATAACTTTTGCTTCCTTATTTCACGATAAATTTATTATCAATTATAAAAGTCTGCATTTTAAATGATACTCCAGTTATTTGGCTTTAAATTACAATAATTAATATTAATATTTATTTGCCATTCGGAGTTACCCGCCGCACGCGGGGCAATGCCAAATCGTAGCTGGGGCAATTACAAACGAGTTTTGTTTATTGTTTAAAATTATGATTTTGGTAAATTTTGAATATAACGCCCCGCTTCCAATTCTTTAAAAATTGCCGCTTATGTTCCGTTTGTTTATAATTAATATTTCAAATATCACGATGTCTGTATAAGAAAATGATAATTTACGAATATAATTAGATGATATTATATGTTATTTCCTCCTATTACTTCCACATAATTATATATTTCTTTATTAAATGTTATATTTCGAATTTTGCTTGTAAAAACTGTTTTTTTTTACACATATCATAACCAATTTTTAAAAAACAGAAACAATTTATAAAACGAAAAATGCTATATACAAAGAAATATTATAATTTCATTGGTTTTAAGTAACAAACCTCTATAAATTTCAAATTCTATGCACAAATGTTTACAAAGGGGCGAGATGTTTTACGGGGCGAAGCCCGGGTAACCAGCTAGTTAATTTATATATCCCAAAATGATAAACAAAACTATTCATATATCAGAGGTCGAATGTATAAACGGACACATGTGGTATCTTTTCTTCCATTCATTAACTAAAGAATCGCTAATATTACAGCCTATCAGATGAAACTCTTGCAGTTTTGGACATTGTTCGAAAATAACGAAATATTTATCGGGTGTATCACGTTTTATACGACGAAAATATAACTCTCTCTCTCTCTGTTTCAAGTTTTTGCACTGCGTTAGTAATTCTAAAATGCGATCAGTAAGGATAATACTGCACAAATAAACTAGTTCCAGGCGTTATAGACTTTGCACTCTTTGCAGTTGGTAATAAAAGTTCTGACGTTTCATAATTTCGGAATCATTGTTTTCTCACACCTCGCACCAAGATCTAATCTTGTATATTGAAGCTAATCAGACGGCGTATGACAGATGAGAGTTGTATATATATAGACTTTTTTTTAATATTAATTGTATAATTTCTCCATGGCCAAATATTTTCAGTAAATATTATTAAAGTCTGCATTACAAATATTTGCAGTCCAAATCTACAGATCATTTTTAAATTATGTTTACCGATAATAATTATAAAACTGTCTACATTTTTTAATATAGACAGTAGAGTTCAATTGAAGTTCCAAAGTACGATCAATTTAAAGACGACACGACGCAGTAGCAAGGATTAATATACATTCAATCGCAGACTGCATAAATAATGATTTATATAATTAAAATAATTCTAATTAACATCCTTTAGCTAGCCAATCGTTGTCAAAATTAATAAATATTTCTCGTTAATCAATATTGGCGAAATATACCATTACTTTCGATTTATATAATTATATATTTATTTGATAAATTTATCCTAAATGGGCGCATTTGCAATTTTGTACTTCCACAAATTTCTTCTTGAATAATAAGCCTTCGAACATGCACGTCTCTGCATCTCAAGCATAGAAATAAAGCTCTGATATAAACGTTATTTTCTCGCGCTCTTATCGAACTGGCTGGGAATAACGAGTAGCAGATATAAAGCGACAAATGACAGATGAAACAGCAGGTTACGCTCCTGGTATCTCGTTGCGTCGTCACACCTGTTGCCCTCGGCAGGATACCAGTGTGATACGCCACTGGCCGTAAACCGCTGGCACGGCTCACCTGTTGGCCTCAGCAGTACTTGCTGGGTTCTCGACCGCGCGGCACCTTTCGCCCGACGTTGCTGACGAAGCGACGGACTTTCCGTTCTCCACGTATTCTTCGTCGTCCGGCAAGTTCTTTCTCTCTGTTCTCGCGCGTGCGCGCGTCCGAATTTGTCGCTTCTCCGGTTGGTCCTAATCGATTGAGGACCTCCGCATCCGCTATAACCGGAAGAAGGAACCGGAAGGAAGGGAGCCCTCGAAACGGGGCCTTCGCCCTCGACCTGGAGGAACGCGACGCGTCGCACCGGACGGACGAAGAGGAGGGAAGGCAGGCGGAGAAGCTAACCGGTCGGCCGCTTTCCGCGGATTCCTGAACCGCCGGTCCCCGTCTCCGGATTGTATGCAAATACCTTGCGGAAACATCCTCGCGCGAGTTGCTGTCGGCCAGGAGAGCGCGATCGCCCCTTCTCGAGGAGGCGAGAGGAAGCCCTCCTCCTCGCGCAGATTTTTTGCGCGATCGTACCCAGGTATGTGAAATTCGCGTACCTTCACGCGTGTATGCATGATTATTTCGCGATAGACGAGAACGAATAATCACGCGAACCCGATCGCTCGTGTTTACGATCCATTGATCGGAGCGTGTCTGAAAGAATCGCTGGAGGAATTCGCCTTTGGCGTGCTTGTGAAAGCAAAATTCGAAGAACTGATATAGGTATATCTTGGAGTCGATTTTATTTAGCGATAAATTTGGAGTTAAAAAAATTTTGAAAATAATTTATTGAGATGGTAAATAGGTATGTTATTGATGCGATATACATGTAGATAATATATCATATTATTGAATAAATTATATGTTACAAATGTTCACTTTCTCTTAGGGTCAGTTTTTCATTAGTCGTTTAAACTGAAGTTTAGCTAAACTCACTCTTCATCTTGTTCTAAAAGGGATAGTTGGAAAGAGACGAAGAGTGAGTTAAGCTAACAATAAGATTAAAGTTAAGCGACTATTGAAAAACTGGCCCCCTTATGCCTGTATCTACCAACGTCGGTTAAGTTTAACCTTAGATTAACTCACTCTTCGTCTCTTTCTAACTGACCCCCTTAGAAAGAGACGAAGAGTGAGTTAACCTAAGGTTATAGTTAACCGACGTTGGTAGAAACGGGCATTAGTGAGACAAACTTGACAAATCTGGAGTATCTATATCTTTTCAGCAAAAATTTCATTGAAACGTGTCAATTAATTTTTATTTAATATTTCTCATCAGTTTATAATATTCTAGGTTTTATTTCTTGATATATTTCGGGATGACTTGAATCTCTTTCAATTTATTGTTGTATAATGTCAGAAGCTGTAGATTTTCTTCTAGAGATATACTCCTTGGTGAATTCAGAGTTAAATTTCTTTAAGTAAAAATATAATTGACAACCAGAATTGTATAGTAATGTAATTTTGTATCTTACTAGTTAACTAGTTAATCGCAAATTAAATGTTTATTTTAAAATATCTAAACAAGACCAAAAGAAAAAGTTACCTTCGAATGAGAAGTAATGTGTGATTGAAAATCTTTTAAATGCGTCTTCCGATACATGCGGGGTATGCAATCAAAAATTAATCTCGGTAATGACATAATTTGCTGGAGGCGTCAGAAAATCCAGGCACATTCAGTCATATTTATTTAAAGATGTAGTGTTCCTTCTGCGATTGAAGAGGAATCTCAATCTTAAGATTATAGCAATATCGCGTACATAGATAATTATAGATAACGTGTCGGCAGAATGCTTTGAACTGTAGAAAAGTGGGTCGTGTCGTTTGATAAAAAGCGTTTTAACTTTTTGCAAAATTGCTTTTTCATTAATTATTCGTTATCAAAGACTAGATATAGAACTAGATTGCCAATATATGTCGGAATTTATATTTGATAGGTATATATCGATGAGATACGGATGTATCTTCTAAATGCGTTTTTCGAATCAACTTCTCAAGAGAGATAAACAAGATTGCTTTAAAAAATCTGACCTATTTTATTTATTGTCTTATTTATGTTTATTCAACTACATATATTAAAAAATATTGTACGTCAAAATTTGATCTTACTATATATACATATGTATACAGTTACTTTAAATATACTTATGTGTATAAATTATTTTGTAAAAAGAATCTACAAAAAGGCACGAAATATTACTTTCACACATCACTAATTTCGCGTGTTGGAATTATTGAGCATTTTAACGCATGCCGCATTCTCTTTCGCGAAATCATTTAACAAACCTCAGTGCGCGATGGAATTTTAAAGTTGTTACAAACTGTCGAGGCGATAATTCGATAAGATCGAGGAGAAAACTTAGCTGCTCACGCAAGCGTTTTGAAACGCTTTACGGGAAACAATAACCTGCCTTTAATAATTATTCCGCTAATATTCCGATAAACAATATAAAAGTAAACCCTTTTTGCGTAAGATAAACGCATAAAGATTTTTCTATAAATTATTTATGACGTGATAAACACCTCTTAAACGTTGCTTAAAAACAGATTTTTATTTAAAAACTGAAGAATTATATAACATAATCGAAAAACCTTATTTACTTTCGATAAAGCTGTGACAAAATTATCTTATTTTCTAACATGTAAGTGCTAAGACAAAGTGTAAACGATCCACGCAAATGGTGTGAGTATTGTCAGTGCAATAAAGTTCTCAGTCTTACGTAGGAAAAATTCATGGTTACTTTTCAAATAAACGAACATTCTTTTTTTGTTATCTAATCACGCACAAAGGAAAAACGTATAGTACTCTAGTACAGCTCGCAGTTCAGATCGGAATGTGTTGAGCACAACGACGTATTATTCTTTGGCACTTCTTCAATTTGTAAGTAAGAGGGAGGGAGGGTGTTTTTGCGGCGAGACCACGAGCGCGTTTCCGCTCCGTACGTAACGTACGCTCGCGTATTTGGCGCGGGATGAGACGACCGAAGATCTCGAGCACCGTCGCCACAATTACACGACCTGTTCCGACAATGTGAGGCAACGGCGCGCACAACTGGGTTTCTCACGACATTCACCAGCGTAATTTCTCTCGCCATTGTCTAAGTCGTGAGTTCGCGTATAGAGAGTGTGACTCCCATAAGCGCGGCGACGAAAAAGCGGAGCATAACGGTGCCGCGCGGCGGAAGAATTTCGCGCGCTCCACGTCTCCTCGACGAAGAAGGCGCCCCCGATTTTCGTTATCGACGACCCGCGACGGAATTAGGTATCTCGTCATTGCGCGCGGCGACGCGACGCGACGCGACACAATCGCGGCCGATTATCCGCGCTCCCGCGCGCGAGATAACGCGACGAACAAAACGACTAATTATAGCTGGCGACCGTATATACGAATGACTAGGAAACACATCCTTAGTATCGTTAGCGCGAATGAGATACTCGAACGCGCGAGTGACAACATGTTTATGTGACGCTTAAGAGGTCGACAGAGAAACAACAAAGTCGCGAAATACGCCAGCTGTATTCTGTTGGTAATTTTAAGCACATTAAGAAAGATTTCTTTATACTGTTTTGAACGATTGGCACACGCGACACGCGACTCATTTTTGAAAAAGTGCATATGTTATTTTAAATTAAGCATGTTATACGGAAACTTAGTCTCCTTTGAAGATGTTTCTTCTAGGACATTTTTTAGAAGTCAATGAATGAAGAAGAGAGCACAAAACCACAACAGGGTGTTTATGTCGTAATATTTAATTGAAATAATACTTTACACTGTAAAATATTAAAGGATGAAATTCAAACCAATATACCTTAGTTAAATAACTTTTTGTTATTTTTAACTACCATGTGTGTTGAAATTTATTATTTTAACACAAAACAGTATTATTTTAACTCCATTGGTTTAGTTAAATTAACGACATATTGAGTAGGAGCAGTGACGACCTACAGGAATAATTTTAAAAATGACTCAAATTGAGTATAATTTGACACTGTACGAATTTAACAGTGTACATATATATATACGTTTCGATCTGTCATCAGCCACCCGTTGTGATTCTATGTCCCCGTTTTTATTTGCTGATTTGCAATCATTTGAGCCTAATATTAATATTATTTTTTAGAAACTTCTAAAATTAAAAAAAATTTCTCTTCTCTTTTACCAAGCTACGTCCTATAGTTAAGGTAGTTATCTCGCGACAGTACAATCCAAAATTTTATACTCTAAATCGACGTAAAAACATCCGCCTATTTACGGTTACAAGCTGAAAACTTTTGGATAGTTCTGTCCCTCACACGCAGAACAAAAAACTATTCTGTTATTTTTCTCCTCCAGTCGCTTATTTACGTCGAATAATCGTGAAAATCGAGGTCTATTTATTATTGTATTTCTAAATCTAATTGGTCAATAATTTCGGTTTTTTTTACTAGTATTCCTAAAGTGTCCTTCTACTATATATTCGTTCTTCATCACTGTGTTGTGGTCTGTTTTAAATGTAAAAAATAAAAATACGAGATTTTCGTCTGCTTTGTGTATCCAATACATGTAAAAAATACAATGTTTGATAGCGAATATTTCGGGTTCGGGGCGGTCAATAACTTTTAAATTGCACAAACGTGTAGATCTCACATTTATTAACATACAGTTAAATTTTAAAATTTTTCTTGTGGATTGCGATTTTCGAGACAACAACTACCTTAAAGGAATTTTCAATTTTCCCATTCCCTCTTTTTTGCGCCCTGCTCAGGTCGCTTCAGTTCTGTTTATTGTTTGCCGGCGCTCGAGGTAACTCAGACTTCGACGGTATTCTATGCACAACCTGAACCCGAACCCACATGCATTGGCGAACACATGCAGAACCATTAGACCTTCCTAGTATAAGAAAAGAAATGTCCACTGCCCCATCAGTGGTTCTCTATTTCAACTGTCTTTTATACGCGCGGTACGCAGGACGGCATGATCAGAGGTTTGTTATCTGCAGCTGAACTGGCTGCACTAGTTCAGAGTTTATCTTCTTTACTCCACATTGGAAGGAAAAAGATAAACTCTGAACTAGTGCAGCCAGTTAAACTACAGAGAACAAATCTCAGATCGATAACTGTATTAGGGTACGAACTTTGAGACCGATTCTATTGTGAGATAGAGCAGGTAAATTTGGACCGGCTAGGAAAGCATCGTTAACGTTGCAATAAATCAAATATAATAAACGGTATTTCTCTGCGAATCCGGTCCGATTCAAGAAAGCGGGGACTAACCGGGTGTTGAATTCGCCGCCGTTACCTTAAAGCTGAATACACAATAGCGGTTTGTAATGATGTGGTATCCACCTAATAGGCCTCGCTACCTGCGCTGGTATATTTCGGGTACACGAAACGAATGCGTTGCAAATACTCATTCGAGTTTTGTTCGGGCACGTCGCGATTATGCGCGAGTTAGTTTTCATAATGCGATTTCAGGTCGTTGGCGGCTTCAGTAAATTTGTTTTTGCGTTTTAAAACTGCAACGAGGGATATCGTGTAATATAATCTCTCGACTTTCTAGCTTTACACAATAACTCTCGAAGATAAGAAATTAATTTGCACTTTAAACAAGCCGCATGTTTTTTTTTATGAGAAAATTACATATATAGAAAACTGTTTTGAAAACAATAAAAATGTTGACCGACAATACGCACAAAACGCAATTGATAGTATTTAAAAGTCAGACGAGAAAGAAAAAATGGATTAAAGGAAGTATACAGATAAGTTCCTGCAAAAACTGCATTCATTCACCGTAATATTATAGGCATATTATAATCTTTAAATCTTTATAGTTAAGATCTCGCAAAGTTAATCAAAATTTGCGCAATGTGAAACATATTAACAGACAATCATAAAGATTTTTAAAAATTCATCAATTTGCCACGTTACATGCTCATCCTGCCTTCAGTAGAGACATCATTCCATTAAATTTTATCATGTAATCTAGACGGGGGGGGAAAGATACAGTATGCGTTAAGAATAAATAATAAATATAATACCTATAAACGCGCAGGCATGCCACAAACGTAACGCGACATACTACCTAGATAAGAATTTAGTTTCTCTGACAGTTGATATGCGCAGCGGGTTCTAAGTGCAGCCTACGAAATTTATCTTGCGAGAGTGTAGGGTGCAGAAGTTCCCACGGGATCGCGATTAGCTTGGCGAGTATGAGGGAATCGTGGCTTCGTATCGTGCTTCCTTATCGTCCGCAAGGGGAATTTCAAACGAGTAAGGGTATATTCTCGTGTCGAAGCTCATTATCTGCTTGCGATAAGTGTCAAGGCCGCCGACCGTGGATTCTGTCAAAAGTCCGTGGCACTTAATTATCGCCATTTTTAGATGTGACGATAATTAACCTTGAAAACAAAAATGCTAAAGAAGAGTTCGAAAAATATATAATATTTTTATCCTTTTAATTTGTTAAAGTGAATCTGTAAATATTTTTATTTTCTATTTATATGTTTTATATTGTTTAATGAAAAGATTAATATAATACATGGATTGCTAAGAAAAAAGTGCAGACTTTCGGCAGAGTTTTTCCGACCACCCTAGCCGTGTTTCTAAATATAACCAAACGCGGTTATACTTTAATGTTCGACCCTGACTACTAACAAGAACCTTTGCGCTTTTATTTTCTTCTGCTACGAAATTCTTGCCCGATACACAACACAGCTCACCTTTAAGCCTATACGGTCTCCGACAGAAACAGAATATTCAGAGAAATTCCGCGCACGAATCACCATTCCAAAGTTCGCTTTTAGATCACAGTTAAAACATACTTATTGTATACATATAAAATGTACAAAATAATTTTATTCGTAAAAAGTATGACAAATAACAGTACACAATTGTTAAAAAGAAGAAGTTCTCAATTTAGTAAATATAAAGACAATTCTATTAAGTTTATTAACATTGTGATGCTATATATAGGGGGAGTCGGGGAGAGTTGAACCACGTTTTACTTGAAGGTCCATAAAATTTAGTATAATTGATGTATAGATTTTTTATTTATGTCAAAGTAAAGCCTTATTATATAGCTGCAATTTGTGGATTTTGTAATTTCAATAAGTTTATAAACATAAGTGTTGTATCAATTAAAACAAAAAACGAGATTTGGTTCATCTCTCCCCAAGGGGTAGGAGATATGACCCACCGTATACTGAGATTTGACTATACCCTATAAACTCATGGAAAAAATAATAAAAACATATTTAGACTTTAGTCTATATTAAGAACTCACAAATTTAGACATTAAAATCACATCTCTAATGTTTTAATTGAGCTTTTTGAACAAAAGAAGAAGGTCCAAACGAAGAACCGAAACGTATGTATTTGCGTCTTCGAAGTTAATATATGTATTTGTGTCTTCGAAGTTAATATAGTTAAATAATTGTCGCCTTGTAATCGGCGTTTCGGCTCTCATTTGCCTGTTCTTCTCCTTGTTTTTTTGAACAAAATTAACAAAAAATAAAAACTGAATTAAACATCTATGCCTTCACATGGTTTTCATTAATTTTTATAATTAACAAAAAATAACCAAAATAGAACTTCTAAAACATTTAAATTAATTAAAAATAATCATTTTGAGATCAATCATTCATAAATTAAATAGAAATTCTTGGAATAATTTCGGTTGGTTCAAATCTCCCACCCGGTACCATCTTGACTTTGATACAGTTTTGCAAAATAATAAAAATGATAGGATAAAAAAACACTAACTCTACCTTAAACTACGATAATATATGGTGCAAATAACGTATAATGTTTTTACAAATCTTGACATATAAAAGTGTGACGATAAAATAAACAAAAATATTTTTTTTTACTCCGAGCACATTAAAACACGTTTATCTCACTCACAGCCGAAACGCACTGCCGAGCAACTTGTTGTCACTTGACATAGTAGCGGCAGATGACCCGTACGTCGTGGCTTGACAATCGCGCGCTTAGCACAAAATTTGAACGAGATATTTAAAGTGGTTCAACTGTCCCGTATGGTCAAGTCTCCCGGACTCCCCTTATACATTATTACGCATTATTATGATAGCGATAAGATAACATAATTCAATAGGCTTGAAAAATTCAATTATTTACTATAATTCTTCGTTGCGATCGCACTCGAATTTGCGCCGATGATATAATATATAAATCGAATAAATTGAATACAGAGTTTAGATCCCACGCGCGAATTGCTGGCACGAGTTCGATAGGTGCCACCTATCTCACCGCCATGCCATTGCTACGCGCATGGTGGACATTGAGGTCAATCAACTGCAACGCGATGTAAGGTATGCGTTTGCATGCGCGGGATTGACACGTAAACCTTTCCTACGCAACTCCCGCGACTTTCTCGTTATTAAACCATTCGATCCATCGATAAACCGAATAAATAACAGTTCGATGTGTCACACGTCGAAGGAGAGCGTACATGTATCTCATTAAGATATATTTCCCCAGCTTTACTGTCTGTCAATAGTTTTTGGAATATATTAACGATATTTTTAGTATATACGTATAGTTACAAAATATTAAAATACTTTATTATTAAAAAAAGATGCATAAATAATTGTTAAGAAGTATATATAAGTTAGCTTAATATTGAAATAGAAAATGTTTAATATTTTGAACCATTATTTCCGAAATTTAAAGCAATCTTGCAAACATTAAAATTACAAATAAAAATTCAGAGTTTATTCAACCAAGCTACTGTTTTTAAAATATTATATTGAACTATTTTTTAAAATATTATTTTGAACTATTCTACAAGTCTGTAATAAAAAGTATTTTAATCAAAACTATTATAAGTGTTTTGCAACGCATGTATAAATTAAATATTCACATTTTGTACACAAGCATTGAATAACTATAATTTTGAATGCAGAATAACTGAGATTACAACTAATTGATACGTATTACTTAAAGCGATGTATTAATATGTATACAACAGAGCACGTGGTTAGGCCTGAAAGGTAAAGTGGATTAAAATTCAGTATCAGTGCCTCAAGAAAAATATAATGACCGAGCATATGATAACTACATGCTTCGCCGGCTACGAAAGATGATATACGGTCGTTTCCATAAACATAGTTACAATTAGATTATACGGTTAGGCAAGTTTTCTGTTTCATTCGAAGCGTTATACGCATTAATTAAGATTACCTGTCTTTAATTATCTATCTCCCTTTAAAAAAAAGGACCAAAAAATCAGTTAAGCCACGATTAAATTAAAGTAATATTTATTGAAGTATGACCTATAAGTTAAAGTGAATGGAAATAAGTGCGTGAGCGTTATTCTAATTTTAAATTTGACTTACTTTCCCGTCCATTCACCTGCATTTACACTATACAAGGAGTTCGAGAATAAACAGGCCGTCGTACAGCCTTGGCATTAAAATATTATACGTGAGGAATTCATCTGAAAGAATTTGTTACGGTTTTACACGTCGGATTTATCGATGCGATGGATATATGTATAGTATATCGGATATCTCGCTATCTTATCAGTTCAGAAAACAAGCACGCGAGACGTAACGCGATTTCGCTTCCACTAATATCGTGAACTTGCATTTTAAGAATCACAATGTTTAATATAAATTCAATCTGCGATTATTATCCACAGAAATGCTTATCTTTTCGACTAATAACGTTTGCCGCGCCGTTCGCCAGATAAGAGAAAAGCGAACCTGTGCCCCGCAAATGCGAATTTGCATAAAGGATACAGCGCCCATATTTTCTGCTATAGCATCCTGTTGCAACTTGTTATCCGGAACGAGATTTGAGTGCTGGCAGAAACGAAGAGTCTCTCTCCAACGGGATCTCGTGGCCGATAATATTATCGATCGACGTCGTCCTTAGGTATAAATCAAAACAGGTCTTATATTCTCTCGTCGTTATAGTCAACTATAAAGCTATAACTTTAAAAATATATATTTAATTAATTTAGCGTATAAAAAGTTTAATAAATTGGAGTAAAGTTAACAATTGAAGAAAATGGTAATTAAAAATGAAATTATTAAATAATAATTATAGACATTAAACAGTTTGTAAAGAAAAACATGTGCACTCTTTTATTATTAATCAGTTTATCTACTGTTACGTATTCTACTTCGCTTATTTTGCTATTTCCTGCTTTCTCACGGTGATAACAGTTGTACTCGGATACGTGACGGAGTATATTCGATTTCACATTCATCCACGGTCCGTGTCTTGTCCCTATTTATTTATCTTGACGCCAGTCGCATCACGATCGCGCCATTAGCGCGAAGGATGCTGCGCCAAAATTTGCATAACACCCGCCTACGCCTTGTTAACTGGAAACAGCTCTAAACACGAGACGCGAATGGTTTAACGTCATTTCCTTGTGATTGCTGCAGTGGCTTAATGTTTGCTGATCGAATTAAATCGCTAATTTTCGTTAAATTGCATTCCATTATATCGCTTTCTGCAATATGCTTTCCAAGTACTCAATTTCAAAATTTTAGTAATTGTACAAGTAAAATTACATTTTGCGTTAAGAGGCTTTAAAGTGCAATTAAAAACTACGCTTTTTAAAGCTTCGATTAAAATGCTAACTATTAAAAATAATTAAGAATAACATGATTACAACGAGAAACAAAATAATAACGATAAACAAAAATGATACTCGCACAAATATAAAAAAGATTAAAGTATCTTATCTTTTCTTAATGCAATCTTCTTGAGACGTAAACATCAGAAATAATGATGAACAATATACTTATAAAGTTAAAAATAATTACGATAGCTAATTAAAAGCCGTACACAAATATAATTCGCGCAAGTATGTTATCTTTTAATTATGAAGAAGAAAATATATATCTGATACAATGCATCGTCAAGTTTAGGGTCAAGATCGCCATTACAACCTAGCGATTCTCTTCGTGGATGCAGCATGCGTAAAAGGGAAATGCGTGATTAGAAACTAGAAACGAGAGAGACGTGCACTCTATATGTGCATATAACCTGTTTTATTTAGCGCTGACTACATGTGCGGCCATTAGCGCTTTAGATGAGCCGCCGAAATTTACATAATATCCACCTACATATTGCTACCTGAAAGGAGATTTCAATGAGTATGTCGAAGAGATTATCCTGCCGGCACTCGACGGTGGAATTATGTAATATATTGCGCGCGATATGACAAACGACGAAGAATAATCTCATAAAATTTTTGTGGTCGTAACATCAATTTGGGCGAAGTGCTTCATTATTTTTCGTTAACATCGACAGACCATTAATTATCTTGCGAAAATTAATTTATACCCGAAATGAGAAAAGCCTATATGTAAGGTAATTATACCGTGTATTTAGTTCGTTAAATTTTACCATGTATTATTAAAAGCACGACTTTTTTTATGTATATCTCACACAGACTTTATCTAATTAATCATAAAAGTTTAATTATAAATAGCGTATAATGATCTAACAATATCTCTTAAAAACAATAACTCCAAGAAATAAGTGAAATAACTCAGTTCTTTTCTTTACCTACTTTTGTTTTGCGTGTAAAAGAAGGAATAAAAGATTAAAGCGTGATAAATTATATTGCAGCGGAAATTGAATTTTGCACGGCTCGCAAACGGAAAAATTGTTATTACGAGGTCAGCCAAAGTCAAGGCTGAGATAGATCGATTAGTCGTGTTCTGAACGTAATTTGCGTCCTTGTTTCTACATATACCAATATTTTAATGAGTTACTTTTTTAACGCTTTTATATAGCGCTAACGTATCTGCAACAATAAAAAGTTACTGCAAATAATACTGAAGCGTACATCCCCCTAGTAGAAATTTAATACTGTAAGTGATTATTTGACTAATCATTTACAGTATTAAATTTATGTAAGGCCTGCATATATTATTCTGTTGTGTATCTAAATAATAATAAAACTATTCAACCAAACCATCGAAATCTTTATACTCTTTGCTGTATATTCGAAACTAGAATCGAAAGTTCATGTTCTTTACAGTTATCTTCATATAATAATTTGTTTTTGTCTAATTATAAATTGTCTCATTAATTGCATTTATATCTAATCTCTTCTTAGCCTACCTAGTGGTTTTTGTTATTTCATATATTTCTCATTAAAAATCGTAATATGTGAAACTTGTTGACGGGTTGTTCATGAACTGCGAGAAAGGAATGTTTGGCGGGAAAGTATATTGCACGCATGAATTAATTATGCTATCGTAAAGTGGGAAATTCTGGTCTCTTACGGCTTACGCTGTCATGAGAAAGTCTGTCTTGTAATCGAATGTCTCCGCAATCCCAAGAAATTGCACGCGTAAAATTTATTTACGTTAAGATTTAGATTAAGCACATTCCATGGAATATTATAATAGTATAAAGATATTATAATAGCGTACCTATTTTAATGTTACGACATTTAAAAAATGCATTTTTTAAATGTCGTAACATTAAAATAGGTATCTATGTATATTTTATAACGTACGCATTCCACCCCGCGAACTTTTCTCATATAAATTCAGTTTGATACCATTCCCTTTCATAATCCGATTCCCTTTTATAATCCGATTGTAATTATTTACACTATGATACGTAGGTACGTATAATTTCACATAAAAATTTTTTAAATAACACTTGAAAAGATTGAAACATACAAGTGAAATGTTTACAAGTTTGCTAAGACTAAACAGAGATTGATTGAGATCTTCGCTGGAGATATTTGACGCTTGCACTTTTCTTAATCGTGTTTTCTCCGTTGGAAATTACACGCTGCTATTCTCGAGGAGGCTAATTGAAAATGTTCAACTTGATGGAGTCATATCGCATGCTTATATAAGATGTCCCAGATTAATTAGAGTCGCTTCATTAGCTGTAATGCGTAGTACGTTGTTGCATTGCAAAATTATATTACAATGCAAGATGTATAAGAAACTGTATGATACTCGAGCTATTTCGTGGCTGTAATTATCAATAATTAATAATCCATGCACTAACTAAAATACCGTAAGAGTAGAAAAAAATGTGCGATTCGTCTTTTGCTCGCTTTTGTCAAGATTATCGCACGTGTTACAAAACCAGGCATCAGTTAACTCGATAATAGCGCCACATTACAACAAACACCGTCTCGGCTAGATTTATGACTTTTACTTTGAACGTAAAATAGTTAAATGTGCCATACTACTCCGAGCGTTCCCGCCGCCATAAATTCAACGTTGGTCCACTTTCCTCGGCAGATTGTCTGTTAACTACCAGCTGTGTTTAACGAGTCTCATTTGAGCCAACTAAGCTCCATCACCGCCCCGACGCGGACGTCGCCGTCCGTCGTCTCGCGGCATCAATTCGCGTGTATGCAAATTCGTTTCGCATTGTCATAGCGCGCGAAACGCGCAATCGCCCTCACCTACGAAACGCATTCTCTGCTTGCCGCTATTTCGACTCGCGTATCCTTATTAGTCATTCCGCTACGAACGTAGTGCACATTCGGTTAAACTAATGCAGTACCTATTGCATGAATGTTCCCACAATAGAAAGTTCAGCTTGCTCTTTGCACACATATGCAACTTGTGTCGTAAATTTTGAAATACGTACACATGCAATTTATCTGATACGTTTGTACATCGATATAACTAGTAACTGATACCGTTTAAATTATTTAATGTAAAATTTAATTAACTATATGTAAAATATATGAATAATATAAAAAAATATACATTATTCGTTTATTGTGAGTTGCTGCTTTTCGCAATATTATTTCACTATATGGTAAATAGGAGTTTTTAAAAGTCTATTTTTATGTCACTATTTATCAGAAATATGTAAAAAAAATAACGCAGTTGGATATACATATATAGACTGTTGAAAGGCTATAAATGTTGAAGGCCGCTTTATTTCTCAGTCATGCCATTATGTAGACATATTCGTAGTTCTCGATCGTAACTCACAATACACGATTTTTACTTTATATACCAATGTCTACGATTTATTAAACAGCAGATCAATGTAATTGACATTCTCAATTAGCCTCCTGTCGCAGCGATGTTTATGCAATTATCGTGAAATCATTTGAGACTTGACGAGGATCAGTCTATCTGTACAGATGGCGAGAGAAATATCGTAAAACGCGATACGGAGATCATAGGCGCGGCTATTTATGTAAACCTAATGTCACTTGACCGGCTCGAGAGCCTTAACGTTGGCTTGGCTCAACAACGCGGGGCTGCCTACGGACACAGGACGGTGAACCAATTACCCATGTCGTGTGTAATACATATAAGGCCGCGTATATGGCGTCACGGTGTACGGCGAACACGCATCCAGTGTGCACAACGAGATCTCGTAAAATAAGCACCGTGGGGTCCGGCCTTATACACCAATAAGGCAGCATTCTGGCTGGGTCAATGCTTACTGGTTTTGTGTTTCGACTCACTCCTTCGAGCTCCTTCGTTCACTCTACTGTTTCCTCGCCTTTTCGAGGATAGCCGTCGTTGCTAATAACAGATCACTTTTTTTAGAAAATAGAAATATAGAAATAATCAATCTGGAAATGAACCGCTTAGTATTAATATTAATGCTAGAGAGTTTACATATTATCTTATTTATTATATATGATAATTTCGATTATTTAATTTTTCAAGCTCTATTAAACTAATACAAGAATAATTGTAAATAAATGCAAAAAAACATGTAGTATATTAATCAGTTTATATTTAAATTATCTGGAAATAAAATTCAGAAATCTTTGAGAATATAATAGATAAATATCAAGGATAATACTTGCGTTGTGTAAAAGATGTTTTATTGAATTTTTTTATATTTTAAATTGGAATTTAAATAAAATTAATTAAAATTTATCAATATCTTTTTGTACTAAATTATTTTAGGGCAAAGGGCTATAATTTTTGTGTATAAATAAATCGCCCTAAGAAATCTTATCTTTTCCATTCTCAAAAAAGATGTGAGTGTGCATGTTACGGATTACTATTGCACAGGCAGTCTGAAAGTCAAGATCAATAGTCTCTTTAATGCAAGGGACGACTGTTTTGTATTAAATTATTATATTTAGGACAAAAGGTCCTTATAGGCTTTGTGTATAAATAAATCGTGCTGGGAAATTTTATCTTTCTCGTTTTCAAAAATATGTGAATGTGATTACAGATTACTATTGCACAGGCAGTCTGGAAGTCACGATCACAGTAGTCTTTTTGATGCAAGAGACGACTGTTTTTGTATACTAAATTATTTTAGGGCAAAGGGCTTATAGTCTTTGTGTATAAATCGTGCTGAGTGCTGAGGAACCTTATTTTTCTTGTTCTTAAAAAGATGTTGGTGTATACATATTACGGATTACTATTGCACAGGCAGTCTGGAAGTCAAGATCGTAGTAGCTTCTTTGATTCAAGAGATAACTGTCGACGTTAGGTTGCATGGAGTGAGATTGTAAACCACCGGAGTCTGGCACGTATCCTGACCATATTCGCCGAGTAATATACTCACCGTGTCCCAGTTCGCGATAATGCACTTCAGATCTCTTTGCGTTTCCGACATACATTCGCACGAGCCTGCTCGAGCCCCGAAGTGGATATATCGATAGTCGCGTATAACGATGATTCGAACGCGCAAAAGCGGGATATATACCGTGAGACGCAAAAATGGAGCCGGTTACAATGATGACGGCGACAAGATGAGACGATGTCTCGAGCGATTGAGAAATCGCGCGAAAGCGGAACGCGGCAAAAGGATGTGCAATATGGATGCCGAAAAGTTTATATCTGCTGCGTATTCATATTCCCATTCTACGGAGCGTCAGAGGAGATATTTCGTATACTCAAGGCCGTATTCTTTGGACATACCTTCCCTATATGGAATCGATAATCAAGAGCGTTATTCTCGAATTGTATTATAATTCACTTTGATCGATACTATATTCGATCATAATGATCTTTTAACGTCATTTGAAAGGCCCAACGCTTTTCGAATCGCGCGAGTGTATTTCGCAAAAAAGTGCACTGTTGCGTCTCTTCGCAACACTTACAAAGTAATTGAAGGCTATCGCACTTGTAATCGTGCTCGTAACAGAATCCATAAGGCATGAATCTCCTCGTGAAAGGCTTGTACTCGCGGCATCCTCTATTGATAAAAATTCGCCGCCTGCACTTTCTTCTTACGGCCACTGTAAACACGAAAGGTGCAACGGCGTCCTACATTCTCCTGGCGATTCTTTATGCACGCACACTATCATGTACTGCCATTCGTTTTCATTGGCCAAGGTCGTTATACGTTGATGTTCCTCATCCTTTCGAGCGAAATCGCCGGCGATTCATGCTCGCGGGCAAAAACGCGGCGCGGAAAAACGCGCGCGTTTAAAAGTTACGAGATTTTGTTGCTCACGGCTGCTTACGTAAAGGCCAAACACGCCCGTTAGTCTTTCGCCGAAGAAGTCTGTACGGAGAATCAAATTGCGGTGTCGATACGGAAGAGATACGTGCGCGACATTCCCGAAAGTTGACAACTATGAGAAAAATACAGGAATTTTATTGACATATAACTTTCTTCTGTAAAAATTGTAAATGTATTTATTATGTTGTTATTAATACGTAGAAGTTAAGAAAGTAACAAATTTGGAACGTGCATTTTTTTATTATACTTTGAATTTTATATATTACAATCATATTCTACGATTTAAGAAGCACTAGAACAAAATGCAGAATACTATTCTACACAGAAAAAAAATGAAGTTGCTTCAATTAGACGTCACGTCACGGGCTGCCACAAACATAAACAGTCAATTCAATTGGATATTATTTGATCCAAATATTTGGATTATTAAAACAACTATCTGATGTTTTCGTACAAATAATATCCAATTGAATTAACTGTTTGTGTTTGCGGCAGCCTTTGACATGACGTTTAATTGAAACAACTTTATTTTTTTTCTATTATGTACCTACGCAATCGTTATCTAACTATTGCTAACCTTCAGCTTACCAGGTCAATTTCCTGGACACCTAGCAAAGTGCAAAATAATCGTTTTCATGACGGATAATTTCAACCATCGGTAATCTCTCCGTACGGTATCCCTAGCTAAGACCATTGTCTTCCGAACAATGATTTCGCACAATGGCAGTCCCTGTTCCGGTAATTACGGAAACAATTAATAGGAAGACGCGATCGGAAGTGGCGCGTGCGATATTCCGTTGCACCGCGCGATGCGACGCGCACGCAATGCAAGCGCGTACAATAATATTGGTCTTTTTTCTTATTGCAGACGCGGGATCCTCAATCAAGGCGCTGCACAAGTATGAAAAGGAAAGTTCGGAGTCAACGATGCGCGTAAACGGACATTCGGAACAGAGTGCGAGGCAAGAAATGGGTAAGACACTGCGCTTTCGCACAATAAGACGGCGCTATCGTGACGAATTCCTTATTGAAAATCGCGACAAAGTTACAGCGTTCCCTCTGTCGTGATAATTAGAGCGTATTTCCAATTAAACGTCTCAACGTAGTGACTCGCAAATGTTCAAGAATAAAGAAAAAGAATTTAAAAAATTAGAAATAAAAAATCTTTCAAAAAAAAAAAACACTTCTGAAATAATACGCGCGTGTTAATAGAAGTAATCGCAAGTAAATTGAAAAAAACAACAGTAGTGATCTGGTTTCTTCGACAATAACTGGCAATTTAATGAAATAAATTTACATGTTTGTATGTACATTTATTTCATTAAATTGCCAGCTATTGTCGAAGAAACCAGATCACTACTGTTATTTATTCACTGGCAAAGATAATCTCTGTATTGTGTTTGAATTGAACAAAGTTCCCCGTCCATGTGACTTATGTGTCATTGATTTCTAGCGGAATGATAAATTGCCTCTGGTTGAATCGTAGATATACTATATATAGGATTCGACGGAATCCTCGCGCACAAGGACGCGTTCCGGTTAAAAAGAAATAACGACGAATCGAAACGGTGTGTACGCTCGCACACGCGTCACGTAACGTGCACGTATTGTCTACAGCACGGTGGCATTCATTACATAAGCCATTCAAGGTGGTACGATGACGTTAGCCGAAGGTGCGCCCACAGAGCTCATCCTGTTCTTTCATTAATAACAATCTACCGGCTCCGAAGCGTAGCTAACGGTGCCTTCTGGAATTTCACGAAATTCCTCGTCTTCTCCTTCGCCCGAGCTTCCTGTACACCAGCGCGAATACCTTCTCGATTCGCTTACCGCAGAATTACAGCGCTACATTGCGTCTCTCGAGGAAAGCGCTGATCGGTTTTCCGAAGGGAAATCGCTCCGTCAAACGCGCGATTGCCTTCCGAAACTATTTTCGTCATCGTCGTGAAAAATTGATTTTAAATCTTATCTGACGGCGCGTACATATGTGATTGAATAAGATAAGGTAGGCAAAACGAATTTTTTACGTTTGATTGGTTTGAAAAGTAAAAATATGAATAGAAGTTTGTACGCGCAAGTAGAAAAGGCAATAGAAAAAATAAAATCGTAAATATTAAAAATCAGAAATAAAAATTAATGTAATACATCTGTAGAGCAGATTGCTTAGATGTAAAAAGAAATGATAAACAAGTTCAGGAATAGAGGCAGAGAGATAAAATAGTAACTATAATATATCGCAATATTAGAATTGCGATATATTCTGAATCAGGTCCTGGAAAAACTCGTTTGGCATCAATAACTTATTGACGTAACGCGGAAGTGTGAGATGGGAAATTTATACGTAACGATCATCAATTGAGTTCGTTCCGTTGTTAACGTTACTTGCTTAATTGAGCAACAGCGGAGCGGATACGCCCACGTATCGACTTGCGGATTCTGTCTAAAAATATTCGTCGATAACGAACCTTCAGTCGATTACTGCAACATCAGCTCTGTTTTAGATACAAAATACGACGGAGAGCTGCAAACGCTCTACAGAAATTTTATGTACAGAGTAGATTTATATGTAATGATTTTTGATAGTTTACCAGCAGATAAATAAATTAATATCAAACTATTATCAAACTAAAAATATGCTTGTTAGATATATAACCAATTAATTAAACTCTATACTCAAAATGTATCTAAAACATGTAACTTTAAAATATGATATTGAAAGTATTATATTTTAAAAATAAAATATAAACTTTTGTTATAATATGTCAGATTTTTAATTTATAATTATAGGCACGCAAATTAAAAAATTTTTTTTAAAAACTATATCATTTGGCCTTGCTGTTTGTTGTTACTTTCATGATAATAATGGTGTGTGCAATCATTATACAATCTGAAAGTTTGTGAAAGCCGATAATGTACTGAAAGAGAGAGAGAGAGAGAGAGTAAGAGATACAATTACAATGCTTGTATGCAACACGATGTAATTAAGATCGCATTGTCTTCGAAGTAAATTATTATTCCGAAAGTTTCGGAGTAATCCTAGAAGCGAATAGATTTATGTCGTCGCTTCACGTTACAGTATTTCGATCTCTCCATTGGCATCCGTCGAAGAATTATATAACACTATAAATTACAATATTTCTGATATGAATTATTAATAGCTAAATAATGCATGCAGCACGATTTCTTTCATATCATTAAAAATATTGACTTTGATAGCCGCTCTCCCGTTTCGATTCTTTTAATCGATCGCAGTTACAAAGTCACGCGATATGGAAGTCGATTCGCTCCCCTTGTTTCCGCTCCTCGTCTATCAATTCTTTTCGAATGTAGTGCAATTTTGCAACAAAAGCCGGGACCCCACCCGACGATATATCGCGTCGATTTGTCGACGAGCATCGTGCCTAGGGATGATGTAACGTTTTTAATGGGTTAGTTCGATATCGGCAATATAGGATAGAACCATTTCGAAGAATTGAGAGGGTGCGCCGTTAGACAGGATATGATCGTCGTTTATTTAGGATGATGGCGAAGGAAGAATCATATGCATCAAAAACTAGAAGATAATTCCGTTCACGAAGTTATCTAATGCTCCGAATATTCTAAATAATGCATATCTAGTAAATTAATCATCAGTAAAAGAGAAGTTCGAAATAAGAAACATAAATAGTAATTATAATATGAATAAAATATAAATAAAGTAATTAAAAATGAAAATCTCTGAAATATATCGAATACAATTACATAATAGGGAAACGCAACAATTTAAAGTTATTTTTGCTTAAAAGAAACACAAAACGGAAAACGATGTTAAGTCCTGAAACTCGACCTCTTTAAAAGCAGCTAAATTGTAAATAATGGTCGAAAAAATAAAAAATTTACCGAAAATTCTTGTCGCAAAATAAATATTCAGATGGTTCTCTTAATAAGTAAAGATATCAGGAGATAGGTGCACAGAGAAGAGAGATAAGAGTCTGGGTATTTGTTGGAAAACTGACGCAAATTTGCTGAAAATCTGGCGTGTAGTACCGTTAATTAAAACCATTTTGCAATTAAGCGATAATTAATGTTTTCAATCCCGGGCAAACCAACTTACCGATTATCATCAGTGCAAATCTCGCTACTACGTACGTTCTATCCACAGTCAATGGCACGGCGTGGCCCGCCGTCATCTGAATCATCTCGACTATCTAGACCGTATTGATCGCGGCCTAAGCAGCTGGAGTCGGTCTGACAGTAACGTCGGGGCAGCCGTACGGAAAACACACGTGTTACACGAGCAGCGGGCACGATGGAGTCGAACTTGGCGTCCCTCACGAGGGGCGGACGTTATAGTCGTTGAAATCGAGTGGCCACACCGGTCGTGCGGATCTCACGGATGACTTCCGTTTTTCACTTCTCCGATACGGAAGCGTCGCGACGCGACGTAGCGCTTCCGTCGGCCGCGAGACGCGTCGCGGAAATTCCCGCCGTCAGAAGGTTCGATGAATACCGCTCTCTCTCGACCTGTTCAATCGCTTTTACTTGACCGTGCGCGGAAATAGAAATCTTGATCGACCAGTCGCGCTCTTTTTACCCCTTTTACGCTCTTTTCCGGCCGTGTGCAAAGTGAAAGGTTTTCAGGGTTGATTCCGTTGTGTCGCTTGCGGAAATGGCTTTGGTGTCGATGACATGTTTTGTTGTTTCTGGAGGTTGTCGGATAACAGTGGATATCAGTTGCATTGAGTTTATTCTGCTCGTCTAGGGTGAAGCTAGGTGAAGTCTTGGCGCCTACGTTCGCCGTACGTTGCAAAATTTGCAAAATATTTTTGAATGTTATATTTTTTGTACAAATTCTATGATCAATGTTCGGGAAGTTAAGCGGAGTAGTGATATTACAGCAGAGACATGAATAATTTTTTATCAGTATCCGCAGCTGTCATCACCCACAAAACGGCAATGTGATATTTTATGATATATATTAACATTTGAAACAAACTAAGTACAAATAGCACACGCACGAATGTAGTGCGTAAAATGCTCGTAAAATAAAATATTATTGTGAGTAATAATTTTTCGCGATAATAAAATTTTATTTTAATCGCAAATATAGAAGAAAACTCCATGCTACGAATAATCCAATTTTCATGCTTTGTACCGAGAATATTTACCCTAATAGAAATTTCCATCGATGCTATATCCCTTGCCATAGGGGGAAAAAAAAAAAGAGAGTCGCTTCCGCGTTAGTACTCTATCGATCACAGGCGCTTTTTCTGAAAAGCGTTGAAGGTACGAGACACAAAGAGAGACGGTCGTGTAGGTGCGAGGGTAAAGAGCCTGTAGTAGATTATCGTTCATCTCGTCGAGTGGTTATCGCATCTTCCAGTGGGGAAAGCACTGACGCGGAGGAAGGGAGGAGCAGAAATTCCATGTTTCCTTTCCTCGGGCTCTCATACGAAACGCGCGTGGAAGTTACGAGTTACGATACGCGCGCTTACGTAACTTCAACGATATTCCCGCAAATATCACGCGTTTCGCGAAACGTGCTTTGGATCGTTACGCACGATTCGCTTTCAAACATTTCTTCGCCGTTGTTATCATTACGCAGTAATGAGTGTAAAAGTCATATATTTAAGCACGTCTCTCTCTTTCACATTATTACAGTAAATTATGAGTTATGATCCCGCGTTTATTGCACATCGCGCTTTTAATTCGTTTAAATCAAGAATATATTATCCTCAATTCAAGATCGATCAAAGAGATTTATTTTGCAGAGAGAAAACGCGACAGTTTTGCGGCAACGTACGTTCACGTGCTTGTGTATATAAATGAATATTTATAGATGTCAGAGAAACGCGGCGTACATTTACATAAGATCATACACGTGAATGTCAATTTTTATTTTACTTTTAAAATACGACTGTTCAACATATGAACCGTTAATGGTCAATGCTGCGTTGGACTTTTGAAGAACGTCACTGGGTACGTTTGCATGCCAAGTCCACGTGACCCGCCTGGCATGTTCGAATTCTCGCTGTTCGCGATCGTATTTCAGTTTCGACAATAACGCGGCCGCGACGGTGGGAAATAACGTCCCACTTGACAAATTCGTTTCGCCTTGTATTTTTCATAACTTCTTCCCTTTTTAACACAATGTTGACAAAAGAGCCATGCTAATTCAATGACTCTTCCTTGTACTAATTGCGGAACACTAATTGGCACTCAAACTACTTGGTGACGGTGATGTTTGTTAGTGTAGTGAAGTTGTGTATTTGTTTAAAATTTCTACTATAAATAATTTTCTTTGAATTGTGCCAATTTTCTTTAAATAAAAATCAAATTTATAAAAATAATATTCTACTTTTTATTTTATTTTACAACTTTCAATCTTGGAGAATTTCTTCCGATGTGCTTCCTGATTAAAGATATAGAAGATTGTATGTTCAAATATAATTTATAATTTCTATATATCCTATTAAAATTATAGATAATGCAGAAGGATAATGAGGTAAAATTATCCGATAATTAATTCTACGAAGACAGGACGTTTCACCTTTGTTTCGGAGTGATCATTAACGTCGTAGAATTTCCGTGACCAAACTTCACCACAATTAACGTGTGCCTCATGCGTTTAGCTGCAAAAGACATTCTTCCCATCGCGTCGTTTCTCTCGTCCTTCTGCCACTCAAATTGCGTGTGACTCCAATCTTTTTCACAATTATTATTGACTTCTGTTTACTGGCAGATATGCGAGTACAGTTAGTCACTTTGGTCGCTGACAAACGAGCTGACTTGTCAAACGAGAAAGAAATTAGGAAAAAGCTCTAAAGCGAACTCTGGATATTAGTGTCATTCCAAGGAAGAATTGTTACAATTGTTGCGGCGCAAGATATGCTGGTGGAAAGTGCGTCGGCTCTGTTTGCGCTCGGTAATCAGTTCAATTGAATAACGTATTAATACTCCGGGGTCATCGCGAGAGTTAATCGCAATGTCCACGCCGGACACGATGGATACCATCGACGAAGCGGAACAAGCGTGGCGTGAGTATAAAAATAGTTCGTCGGCTTCTTTTTTAGATGCCACTTCTTCAAGTCGCGAAAACACTTCTTCGCGTACACGACCTCGTGACAAATTCTCAGACGAATATTTTTGACAGGAATTCAGTCTGATAATATAATATAGTATATGTATTAATAAACTTACATCTCTCTCTCTCTCTCTCACTCTCGACTTACAGAATGCCTTAAAAAATGCTATAAAAAATAAATTTTGTATAGGTGTTATTGATGCGGCATAGAGAAAAAAAATTTAAAGATTATTTTAATGAAATTTATTTACACACACACACACACACACACACAACGCTGTTTTAAATTTTCTAGCAGAATATCTTTTCTGCGGAAGCAAGTTACAATTGTATGTAGAACGTTTCGTCAGGTTGATTTGCATGTATTATAGCGATGATAAGTTGTTTTGTTAGATAACGTAACAATGCAAAATGATGATTTATCGGAGTTCGAATGCCGATTTTCGTTTAATGTATTCCGCGAATTGTAATAGCCCGCCAGGCGACATGATGTTGCAGTAAATCGTGCAACAGCATTTATTCTTGTTACTCATACTGTTCGACGGATATGAAGTACGAAAGATTCGGCCGATAGGCATGCAAAATTAAACGCTCGGCACACGCATGCACAATTCATGAGTCGGTACCACGTGGTTCGCCCGGCATCGACGCCGGGGAAGGGGTTTAATTTTTATCTTGTCAGCGCGTAGAAAACCGTGACCCAGTTCGCGCTATTTCTGTATGAAGAAATTCGTAAGCGGACACTTTTTTAATACGCTAGATAATCAAATATACATCGCGTGCTTTCTCTCTACCGGCTGAACTGTATCAACGTCATAATATTTAGATCTATCTATACATATACATATACGGCATTGCATTATAAAATAGGGATGTTATCGCGCTAGCCGCAGGGTTTGGTTTATGTATCTATCGTGCGATAAGAATGATATTGAAGCGCGTTTAACGATACGTCAGACTCATTACTTGCGGAAATAGTAGTGCCATACGAGAAAGATATGTATCATATTTACAACAATTCACATCTTAATTTTTAATAGTGCTTTTATTAATATTATAGAAAAATAAATATACATATAGAATATAAAATAAAAATTATATTATATTATGTTATCGCAACAATTTTTTTAATTTTTTATTAACAAATGTTATATGTAAAGGTTTTATTTTCAAGATTAATAAGTCCTGTTCGTAATATTTTTCTGTTACTGTATAAAATTACTCATTTTATTCTCACATTTAATGAAAATTTAACATAAATCTTATTCTTATTCAATCTTTCTTCTGTAGATACCAGAATCGTGTATTCTTTGATTTTATCAATAACAATAAGTTCTGGGAAATTTTTATAATAAAAGAATTAAAGAGAGAAGATTAAAGATTAAAAGACGAAATTCAAGTAGAGTCAAGTAACTGCAGCTAAACGGAATTTCCTTTTACGTCTTTAGATGAGATGCTGGAGTGTGAGACCGGATCCCTTTTAGGCAGAGTGGCGGACCTCGAAAGGCAATCCTTGGCACAGAGGGACGAAATAGTTTGTCTTCGCGCCACTCTGGCGGACGCGCTAAGGCGAATCGCCCAACTCGAGGCAAGAGAAAAGCGGGAGGATGACAGGAACGAGAGGAGAAACGAGAGGCTGGTGTCCTCGCCCTTAAGGAACGGCCATGTACCTCTCAGAAGTAAGTTAGCAAAAGTGCACATTGATTATGGAAGACCGCTAACAACCGATGCGATGCCTAAATACTTCATAATTTGATTCGACGAATACAAATAATATATTCGTGTATAAAACATTCTGGGGCAAGCAATAATGAATTAATCGCAAATATTAATACCTAAATAAATAAAATAATTAAACTTAATAATTATTAATAAAGAAATTAAATAGATTTTTTGAAAACAAGAGCACGATATTGTCGACTTTTTATTGTGTTATTGTATATAGTTAGATATTAAAATATTTATTTATTTGAGGTGAATAGTTTTTCCTTGATTATTTATTTTATATTCTTCTTTTTATCATAATTTTGCTAAAAAAAGCAATCGTTATAAATTTTACCTCCACGACATATACAATGGAAACGCAATAGAAATTAATATTAAAAAAGAAATTAATATTAATTGTTAATTTCTCGATAATCACGCATCACGCATAATTCGAATTTCATCATAACACACCTGGATTGATAACTGACAGGCACGACTAAATCGTATCTTATGTTTGTGATAACGAAAGGAAAGCTGATTCGATCGATCCATGCGTGATCCGTGTAAACAATCATTAGATTTGCCGCACCTTCGCTAGTAACCAGGCCGCAAATGCACACCCTATTTCTCGTGATAATCGAAACAATTTCCAATTGTTCAGTTATTTCATCATTGCATTATATTGTAATCATGCAATAATAAAAATCAAGTATATATCAATACCGATATAGTTTGACATAACTATTGTATACTTCATTTCTGTTGTCGTTAATTGTCAGTTCATAAGAATCAGAATATTATAAAAATAATAAAAATAATGTTTTTACAACAAAATTCAATATACATCAAAACTATAATAATTATTAATGTAAGAAGCTATTTTCGATTTTGCTAATTGATTCGAATTATACATATCTTAACACGATCGGGGAGGGGGGGGGGGGGATTTTTCTCTTCCATTCTTTAAATTTTAAATCGTCCCCTGCTTTTTACTATATAGAATGCAAATGACACAACACTGTTCTTCTTCTTCCCACTCGGAGCATTGATTGTATCTACAGCGATGATATACCATTTTACCCTGACACGTAATATCACATCGTGAGATCGCCGTACGGATTCATCGCAGTGTTATTGCGAAGCGCAAATTAATACGTCGACGTAAGTGCAAGGCGAGTGGCGATCGTGCACGACATGCAACCTAAGTCAGGCGTGCATTTCCGGCGGACTCGTGCACGGATACCTCTAGAATTTCGTACTTTACGATATAGGAATTGCGGATGCGAGGAAGCCTCGCGAGATCGCGAGTGTTCGAGCGTCTGAAAATGAAGCTCGAGCCGGGTGTTGTTACTTGTACCTGTTGGCACGCGACGGCTTTAAGGTCACGTTCGGTTTCGCCTGTCGCAATTGAGAAACCCGCTCACGAACGTGAATGGATTCACGTAATTATTCGCCGGTCTTCGGCATTCGTGCAGACCTTGGTAGAGAATTCTTCATTCTGCACGAGAATTCGGGAGTGATCGAAGCGAATACTGGAATTCGTTAACGAGACGAACAGAAACCCTGTAAACATGCATCACAGACTCGTATATATAAATTCTATAATTTGCATGTTAAAAATAATAATGCTTAAAATAAAATAAAACAAAATAACAAATAAAATAAAAATTTTATTTGTTATTAAAAAATGTGAGATATTATAGTTTTGTGGAATATACGAGTATAGAAATATCAAACATTCCATTGCTTTTTATGCATTATATCACACATATATATTTTAATCTTTACTTTTTAAATCGAGTATCGCTACCATAGTCAATCTTCATGATGGAGAAAGTAACGTAATTAAAACGAAAATGCAAAAATCCTTGTCCCACGCTAATTAATTCTCTCGCTCGATCGAGGTGCCAGCTCGCGAACGCAAATAGTTTTCTAATTGTTCCCTCCGTGTTCCCGCGATTGAAAGCATGCGAATATTCCTTTGGCCCCTGTCAGACGGATCTGCAGGAAATGAAAACGAGAATCGCTGACGTGCATAAATTACTGCGCCGACAGCATCCTTATCTTAGCTCTTAGCAATTGATGAACGCAGGAAAGCTGTAATACATGCGGAAGGCGTTATGAATATCGCGCACCGTTACACTACTATTGAAACCCAATCATGCGGACTATATACGTTTCGCAGCTACGTCGCGTGTTATTTATGCAATATCTGAAGTTTAACACAAAAGGTGGGGTCTTCTATTGAAACTAACAATAAGATCTTATATTTCAAACAGATCAGCATCTAATATCTGCAAAATATTTTTTTATTTGCTTGAAATATTCCGAATGTAAAAAACAGAGTTATTTTCAGGTAGTCAAAATTCGGTGCCACAGAAGGACTTGAGGCTGCGTCAAACTGGTGGCCTCAGAAATTCCTCTTCTTCGGGATCGTCGCAGGATGTCCGCGACGCGACGTCCAGTCCGAGACGGCCTGCCAGCTACGTGCACCCCTCCCAACTTCCTCAAAGGTGAGAGTCATGAAAACTAACACTGTAAATTGTGTTTGATATCGGCTAAGGATTCGAGAGATCTAAAACTGGACGGTCAGTTTCTTAGGTTGGCAAAGAGATCACGAAGGCTAGTTACTTCACATTTAAATAAAGTTTTTATACAGTTTTAATGCAAGATTTTACGGAATATCCAAAAATCTCGGATGTTTTTCCAGTTGTTCCATATGCTTCCTCTTTTTCTTTGATTAATATTGATTTTATTTCATATTCTAGCTAAATTTTTCGATAATTTGCGCTTTATCTTTGTTTTAGTTAATTACTTTTTGTTTTAGGAGATCCGTCCACTATCAGTCAACGGGCTCTTTGCATTCCGATAGTCCGAGTAGTAGTAGTGTTTCTCCGGTGCCATCGCCAAGCCCTAGAGCTACGCCACTGCCTGTAGCCAGGTAGGGAATATAAACTATAACTTAATGTAAAATATGCTGTAAATTAAATTGTTGCATTTTATGTCGCAAAGTAGAAATCCAAACTATGAATATTGTAAATGCAAATTTTAAATGTAAATCCATCTAAACTGATTATCCGTCCCAATTGCAAGAACTTTGATATTTTTCGTTGCATTATTAATTGTGTGTTGCGTGTATGATCGTAATAAATATGCGCATGTATGTTCTCTCTTTAGTGTTTATCGTCACATTAATGAACGCTCGCTGTTTAATTAGTAACGATATATTGTAACCTTCTTAGAGTGTTATTACGACGTTATGCGATGCGTGATGTATATATGCATGATGCTGTTGTACGAGAGTTGAATTCGATGTCTTAGATCGCCTACGGCAAGATCAAACGGGCCGCCACAAAGTAGCCTAAGAAGAGCGAAGAGATGGTCGTCCACTGGCGATTTTACACATGCGCCGCAAAACCAGGGAAGCAATTCCCAGCTCGTCGGTACCAGGTTAGCTCGCAGCTAATAACGTAACAGTAAAACGCACCGTTTGCCTGCTATTTGTGATTTTGTTCACATTTCACTGATCACACGAGTTTAACTTTTTGTTATCACCACCAGTTTTCTTGCTTCCTCTCTCGGGCGATCGAGCGCGATTTTCCCGTCGAAGCTACTGTCTCTTATATTCCATTGGTCAGAAAATTACTATTGCTTCGTCTTTTATGTGCGCTGTTATGCCTTTCTCTTGCATTATATCTGCATAGTATATTGAACTTAATTGAATATTATTTTTTCTTTATATACTGATTATTAATAAATATACTATAATGTACCTTTAAAAAAAGTACTTTTCAAAAGTTAGTTTACAGATAGATTGCAAGAAATAGGAGTCACAGTAAATTGATGCCTTTAATGCGTAAGGATAAAATAAGTTTGTGGTTTATAAAGCTCATTTTAATTATAAAGTCGTATCTAAAGTAGACTTTAAAATTATAGGCAAGACTAATTTGTTCGGAAAGAGAAGATTCATTATTCTAATCCTACCGTTTGAAATTATGCTTGAAGCGCACCGAATTGGTAGAGAATCTCTTTGTGGACTCATCGATCAAAGCTTCAAGTACGCGGGAAACACGCCGATCGCATTAGAAACGGCTCTCCGTTTCTCTTCTCAATCTTCTCATTCGCCCTATCTTGTTTTGTTTTGCACCGCACGGTTTTCGTTTGCATTTTCATTCATTATAGATTGTCTGCGTCCACCAAGTCCCTGTTCAACCTGTTCAAGCCACCGGCGATGAACAACGTCAAGCACGGGTAAATAATATACCAGAATACTTTACACAACTTATTTGCCGTACCTGTGGGCTTCTCGCAGCCGCGTTTAGGCGACCCGCCGTGCAGTGGTCGCGAGGTCGCACGTGCACGCGCTTCACCGATGCACGTGCGCGCCCGAACGGTCTTTAAGATGCAATTTCGTCCCTCCGCAGGTGAGCGCGCATGATGGTAAAAGCCTCGCTTAAAACACGGGCGTTAAAGGCACATGTAGAATTTCCTGCGGGTTATCGCCGTGATATATATCTGCATGACACACGATCTGCGGGATATGCGATCGCGGAGGCGGTTGATCCCGATCTCGCCTTGTAGTAGATCACGGATCGAATTACGGCTTATCACTTTACAAGTGAATAGCTGGAAATCCGCGGAATATTGAAAGAGAGGTTTCGCGAATTTAAATAGCGCTAATTATTTTATAAAACATCTTGATAATTTTTAATTTTTATTTTAATCTTTATTTTAATACTTCCATTCTTCGACAGAAATTCCGCAGAAATTATAAGAGATGCCTAACGTAATTAAATTTTATCTGAATATTTCGTTAAGATTTTCTCAAAGCTGTAATGCTTTGCATTATTATTGCCGCATGTATTATAATTTGTAAACTGTCGAAAGATCTCCCGAGAATGTATAAAGATGAATCAATCCCATTGCATTTATAATTTTTACAACGTAGCAAAGAAGAGTTTGCTTTGTGCTAACGTGTATTAATTTCTAACACTTGCCGAACGCCCGTTAAACGGAAAATTATCGTGCCGCATGCGTTTGCACGTTGCACAGCTGCACGTATATATTATCACCGCATTGGCACGCCGTTAATTGTAGTGATACGCGTTACTTTCGACCTTCGATGTCGCATGCAAATGTCATGCACAGATCTTCTTAAGGCTGTGGAACTTCCAACTTGGCAAAAGTGCGGTTCAAAGGGGCGTGCATACCTGATGCGATACTGTATGTACAAGACATAAAAGCCACATTTTAAATTTAAATATCACGCCTGAGATTGTTTTGCACCGTGTGCTTGGATCGCGATCGAAGTTAATCGCACATCTTAATCGCATTCCCATAGAAACTACATGATTATTCGTTTTGAAATTGATAGTCATAGCGGAAATTGTCTTATCGTACTTACGAATCATTTTCGCGCGAATTAAACAAAGAATAAAGCTACAATTTATATTTTATGGGAACTGTTATGAGAGCGATTTAACAGTAAACATATATACAATGTAGCAGTTCTGTTATAACATGACCTTACAATATATGCATGATGCATGTTAAAGATAGCGTATTCTACGACGACAGTCGGAAGATAAGTAAGTGGTTTTATTTGCGTAACCTTTATTTATTTTAGCTACGTAAATAAATTTTACATTAATTTCACAAAGTAGGTATTTATAATTAGCACATTATGATCACGATCGCCTATCCTTTGTAAAAATATAAAACTGAAAAACCGTCTACCCGAGGACGCTTTCAGACGGCGTCGTTTTTTTTTTGCTGACGTTTCCGGCGTGCTCGTGACGCCGTGACGTCGTGCACACCAGGAAACGCAGTACGCATGGTTGTGCAACAGCAGGAGGAATCGCGATTCACTTTCTTCGGTAACGCAATAGCGCGCTTCGCACCACGACGTTAAATGAGCCGTTAACCACGTGGTCCTCCTTTCATACCTGTTGCCTTCCCGCATCGTTCAACGTCAAAAATGCACTCGGAAGTGTTTTACCCTTGCTCGTTGCATTGTTGCGAGCGAGCAAACTTCATTTGAATTTATTGATCAGACAGAGTCAATAATACCGTGAAGATATGTAAACAACCTAGATTGCTTGATAGCGTGACAGTCAGTAATCATATCTATATGTGTACTCAATTTTATATTAATAGAGATATGTTTACCTTTAAAAATAGAATAATTTAATATAATAAGGATTGCTTCTCAATTAATTAATAATTAATTTAGTTTTTCTCGTATACAATTTTTCGTATATCTCGAATATTAATTAAAATTTGTAAACGTTACAATAAATATGAAGGAAAAAGTAGCGAAGGGTCCGAATTCGCATTCCACGAAGAATTTGGTCAAGGCTACAATTCTCCGCTACCGTGTTTTTAATCACATTGATTTGCTTTGCTCGGCTCACCGCATGGCATCTTTTCCTCAAATACGCTTCACGCTACAAGGATACATTAAAGAATCAGAATCGTTATTGTTGAGATATAAATCGTGAAACTCGTCTCATGAGCTGAAAGATCGAAATAAAAAATTTCAAGTTATCGCGATAAAAAAAAATACACCGTTTACGCGTTGCTTTATGAAGCAGCCCTCCTCGTCCTCAATCGTGTAGATCAGATTAAAACGAGTCCAAGGACCTCGATCGAACCCGGGACGAGTAAGGTAAAGGGGGGAGTTAGTGACACTGTTGCAGTTCCTGACACCGACGGTACATTTATATTTGTAAAGTTTTCGTCAAATATAAAAAAAATTACAGGCAAATTAAAGAGCGTTTTTTGCTGTTGATTATTGCATAAACACTTTTTTTTATGTAACAGAAACTACATTTTTCTTTTATGTGTCAGAAACTACCTCTTTTTTTTAAGAGTGTCAGAAACTATCCCACTTACCTTAAATACCTCGTGCGTGATAATGTGATATCAGAAGGACCAAAAATAGAAAAAAATAAAAACTGACGTAACAGCCGCCCAGCATGCTTCGCGGAGTAATAAAGCCGAGCTCATTATTCGCGTGAGTCATTCGTCGCGGTTACCAGACCTCATCGACACAGAAAGGCGAATTCGCTCAGTATAGCGCGAACAGTGTGATCAGAGAGTACGCCGGTTGAAACACGAATTCGAGCAGGATTGGGCGATGCTCTTGGAAGTTCGCATAAAGTGAAAATCATCGATTTGCAACACGTGAGAAAAACTTTATTTAAAACAGCTTTAATTGATCAGCTTTTGCATCTTGAGACCATGTCTTTTCAACTATAAGCACTAATTAGAGGATATTTGAAGAAAGACAACAAAATTAGAAAGAGAAATTCTCCTTCTTATGAAATTTAGATGTAGAAAGTGAAAAAATATGTTGCTAATAGAAAAAACCGTTTAATTTGGTAAATTTCGTTCAGGTGCGCTATTCTTCGTGAGAAATTCGTCATGTGAAAACAATTTTCAGCTTAATTTTAAGTCCTTGAAATTCATACGCGCGAGTTATCGATCGTAAAGTGAAATTTAACGATAAGAACGAATAAGCGAATGTAATCTCTTTGTAGTACTAGAGACATGCAGTACAACGAGGAGGAAGGCATCGTCCGCATGTACTTGCGCGGCCGACCGATCGCTCTTTACGTCCCTACGTCCATGATGGAATCCTACGACCTTCACAAAGTTAGCACGCCGCCGCAGAGCAAATTGAAGCTCGACTGGGTTTACGGTTACCGCGGACGCGATTGCCGTAGCAATTTACACCTGCTGCCGACCGGCGAGATCGTATATTTCGTCGCTGCAGTAGTTGTTCTGTACAACATGGAGGAGCACAGCCAGAGACATTACCTAGGTCATACGGACGATGTCAAGTGGTGAGTGAGAAATTGAAAAGTAATATCCAGTTTTTGCAAAGAAAAATGCAAACAATAATTAAGTGTCTCATAATAAAAATATTCAGTCGTTAATAATTCTATTTAATACTGAATTTTAATACAAAAAATTGTATTCTAAGAAAAAGAGGGAGAAATAAATTTTTATTTGACTTTGTTTGTGAAATAAAATTATAAAATGTTCTTTAAAATCAGTTACACAAAGTAAGGAATTAGAACACTATATTAAGTAATATTAATTAATCTGATATTTCTTTTTTATACAGCATAGCGATTCATCCCAACAAATTGGTTGTCGCGACAGGACAAGTGTGCGGGACAGATCGTCGGGATGCTATGGTAAAATTATGAAAATATAAATAAAGAATAAAGAAAGAAAGTAGAAAGTTATTCTAACTATACCTATAATGAAACGTATAGCATCAGATAAATTATGAGATACTATAGATGAGTCGATATGGATTTTAGCCACACATAAGAATATGGAACTCCGTAAGCCTGACGACTCTCAGCGTGATCGGCAATGGCGAATTCGACGGATCGATTTGCTGCCTGTCATTCTCCAAGGCCGACGGCGGAAATTATTTGTGCTCCATCGACGAGACCTCCGATCACAATATATCGATCTGGGACTGGCAGAAGAGCGATCGTGGCACCAAAGTGACCGAAACGAAGGTACGCAACGATAATCCGACACGCGCGTAATGACGTGATTAAAAATTGCGGCATATATTTATAATGTTGTAAATGACTCGCGTATATTCCGGCCGGAAGCAGACCATTTAACGGCCGATGACTGTCGATTGCAGTGCTCTGTCGACACGGTGGTTTGCGCCGAGTGGCATCCACTGGAACGTAACCAGATCGTCTCCTGCGGAAAAGGACACGTGTCCTTTTGGTCCCTGGACACCGGCGGCATGTTGTATAAACGTATGGGCATCTTCGAGAGCAGAGATAAGCCTAGGTATGTTACATGTGTCGCCTTCAATCAAAACGGCGACGTCCTCACCGGCGACAGCAACGGCAACATCATCGTTTGGGCTCGAGGTAGTCTTCTTAGCAATTATGATACCTCGTAATAATCTTCGTTAAATTTTTAAAGAATCGGAAAAAATTATCTTTGTCTCAAGAACGTTATTAATAAAAAGAAACTGCTTATAAAGGTTAAATTAATTCACTCTCGAGATAAAAAAAGCATGATCTATCTTATTATATCTCTTTTATTTTTAGGTACTAACACAATTTCAAGGCTAGTGAGGAATCTCCACGAAGGATCGATTTTCTCCATATGTGTTCTAAAAACTGGCAACATTATCACGGGAGGCGGGAAGGACGGCAAGATTTTGTATTTCGACGCGTCTTTGAATCTGACGGGAGAAGAAGCTCAGGCAAGTCGGAGAGACTTAAATTTAAGACGAAATTTATTTGCATGTTTTTTTTTTTTACTTTATCAATGTATTTTTCGATACCGAAAGAATAATAAAATTTATTTAACAGATTGAGGATCATTTTGGCGGAATTCGAACACTGTCGGAAGGAAGGGGTACTCAATTATTAATCGGTACGACGAGGAACTGCATTCTCGTTGGTGAGAATGACATGGGTTTCAATCCCGCAATGTTGGGTCACGCCGAAGAAGTTTGGGGACTTGCGGCTCATCCGACTTTGCCTCAGTTCGCTACCGCAGGACACGATAGATTATTGCAGATGTGGGACAGTTTAAGTCATACCGTGGTGTGGAGCAAAGACATCGGGGTATGTAGCGTTTATTTATCTAGTATAGCACCCTGTTATCCTGCAAAAATATACATTTTGAGAAATAACAAAATTTTATCATAAAAATTTTAATTAATTAAATCACGAAAATTAATGAGATAAGATAAATAATGTTTTCGGTTCTTTTCATTTTTTTTAGAGAAATATACGGATATTGTAATATATACAGAAACAATATTTGTTTTTTTTTTTACTTTATTAATTTCCATTGTCATTTTTGCGTATTAAAAAAGATATTTAAAGATACGATTTTTGGTACAAAATAAAATATACAGTTAATTAAAATAAATATACTTTTTTCTTATTTATAAAATCAATGTGAAATAAAAGCAATATAAAAATGCGTTGATTTTTACGCATTGTTTAGGAGCAAGCACAAAGTATCGCTTTTTCGCCGGATGGTAGTATCATAGTCGTCGGCTGTGTGTCCGGGAAATGGTTGGCAATTGATAGCGAGACGCGAGAATTGTACACACACCATAGCGATGGTTCCGAGCCTATTCAGGTAGGTTTATATAATACTGAATTATTTAGTTATAGCTTTAAAATGCAACGAAATCAATGAATAGTTCGATCGTATGATTCAATTATATTTGGTAAAATAATCAAATCTTTATAACATAGTCTGATATCATAAAAATTCACAAACGAAAAATTGTTTTCGTATTTCAAATTCCTACTTTATTATGTACATCGTGCTTATGGTTTTTAGGCCGTTCAATTCTCACCTGATGGTTCTTTGCTTGCTCTCGGCTCCAGAGATAATTACATTTACATCTATCAAGTAAACGATGACGCGACCAAGTATAGTCGAGTTGGGCGATGTATGGTAAGTTATTACAAATTAATAATAATTTTATATTAGCTTATTTCCGTAACAGTAAAATTCTTACATTTTCTATGAATGGAATATAATTTTTTAATATAACCGTTTTAACACTAAATAGAATATTTTTTATAAACTTAATGTTATATATTAAACTCCAAATGTATTTTTCATATTCGTGATACCATGTTACAAGCTTCGTTATTATAAATTATTATATTCGTTTAAAATTCCCTTGTATAAAATCGCATTTTATTTTGAAATATTTTTAATTTATCTTATTGTAACATACTTGATATTACTGAGTGTATGTAAATAACAGACTTAAATGTGTGTACATATTTACTTCCTTATAATGAATAATTAGTCATAAATAGCATTCAATTAATAACTCAATGGTTTACATTTTGCGATAAAAATAATAATTGCCTTACTAGCAAGAAAAATATGACATTTACCATCTATTAAGTTTATTTATTGCTTTTTAAAGAGATCTAAGCCATTTTTCTTCCATTACATTGTATATACAACTATAACAGTTATTAAAAAATAATTATTTATAAATATCCATTTCAAAACTGTAAATAATTGGAAAAATTATTTGTAAATACATGTAATTTAAATAGTTTTATCAAACTAATTGTACAAATATGACGAAATACGTTTTATCAGATATTTCACGTAAAACATTCTTAAGCCTTATAATATTCAATACAATTCTTTTCCATTTCTAGCCAAAGCGGATTCGAAGGCACGGAGTAAGACTTGTGTTTCGGCCACTCGAAAACGTAGAAAGGACGTCGCGTTGCGCACGAAATTATTTTAAACACATTTAATTTTTCGTACAACTAAAAAACGTGATGCGACGTACCTCGCTTTGTTCTCATACATGATCGTAGAATACTGTTAATTATGTAGCTAAACTTCCACTTAACTTTTTCGCACCTGCACGCACGTTAAGCATTGCTTGCATAAAGTATTGTAATTACAAAATGATAGATGATAGAATTGTGTGTGTTAATTTGCCATATGACACACTAATCATTTAATATTCCATAGCTAGCGACAAGAACGCAATATCTGCAACAGCTTATTGTGATAGTCGATAACACATGTATATACCGTGTGAACATACGGGTTTTTCTCTTTTTCAGGGACATTCCAGTTTTATAACTCATTTGGATTGGTCCGTGGATAGTCAGTACTTACGCAGCAACAGCGGAGACTACGAGTTGCTTTATTGTAAGTATAATCATTCTTAATAATTTAATTAAATTGAGTATAATTTGCGGCAAGTTTGGGGCAAGACAGAGTAAAAAAAGAAAGAAGGAAAATATAGAAGATAATTACTAGAAAGGATCAAGAAAGGATGTTCGTCACATTGTCATGACATGTTCAAACATTGTCACTAGCATAACTATTGAATACTGAAGCAAATGGAAAATAACAATCTTAAAAGACTGCAGGAACATTAAGTGTACCTTGGGATTGTGGTTTCTTTGTTTATTAGATTCTTTGTGTTTTTTTATACTTTCTGGGACTAGTTGAATTAGTTGAAGTTCAACAATATTTCTAAGGATCTCCAACATCGTCATTTAAATGTGCAAACGGAAAATATTTTGTTTTCCAGGACTGCTCAAGAATGTAATTTATGACCATATTTAGTTTCTTGGATGTAAAGAGCTAGAATAGAACACGAATTCTCGCCACCTGGGTAGTTCAAATTTCCGAAGAATGCCCTTTGAAATTCAAGATTTTTAATCTTCTCTTTATCTCGTAAACCCTGGAAAGTTTATTTTCTCCATGTGGTTTCCCTGGTTTCCCATATGGTTACTTTATCTTTAAAAAAATAAATTCCTTGAAGATTACATTACAGCGTCGTTAGCGAAGTAATTATTTGACATATGCGCTCACATTTCTATCGCGGCGGGATTTCGGGTTGCATAAAAAAAAATCTGAAGCTTATAAGATACGACAATTATAATATAAAAATTATATAATTATTGTAGTATATTATCTATATAAATTGTGACTCTTATTTTGTAAAATATGGCGATAATTATAGTCGCTAATTACGGATAACTTTTTTATGTACATATCTATAGGAAGATAAAAAAAAATAGATAAAGATGTAAGAAAATGTGTGCCAACAATTATAATAAAATAGTATAATAATATCGTTCTAAAGATGTCCCCTTAAGAATATAATATTGCACATCTGACATATGACTTTTTCTGATTTATAGGGAATCCTGGTGTATGCCGTCAAATTCCACAGTCTTCGATGTTGAGAAATGTCGATTGGGCAACCCATACCTGCGTGATATCGTTCGAGACAATAGGCATCTGGCCGGAAGGTGCCGATGGAACTGACGTAAATAACTGCACACGAAGTGGCGATGGCAAGCTTTTAGCTACGGGTGATGATTTTGGAAAAGTCAAATTGTTCTCTCACCCAGTATGCCAGCCGAAGGTAACACTTAAACTATTTTAAATTATTTTCTACTCTACAGAATCTTTAAAAACTCTCATTATTATCAAAATTTATCAATAAGAGAGTGTTGCATGTTAAGAAGTATAAAGCTCTTGCAAGTAAAATTTTTTATTTCAGTCACTGTACCATTCCTATGGCGGCCACTCGAGTCACGTAACGAATGTCTCGTTCTTGCAAGATGATTCCCGATTGGTATCGACCGGCGGCTCCGATACCAGTGTTCTCCAGTGGATAGTAAATTAAGCGAGTCATTTTTAAGCGAATGATTCTTAAAAGTGCACTTCAAGATCGAGTTAAGAAGATAAAAGAATGTTAACGTCGCGACTCTTAAAGTTAAAAATATCGCACGAATTACTTAATCGACGACTAAGCATCGTGGTTTCTGTTCTTGAAAGAGTCGACGACGGAATCATCCTAACACCTCGATTTCCCGACATCAAGATTCGCCGCATGATGTATTTTATCATGAATGTTCTTAAGAAGATTCCACTTGTTCAAGAGTGGGAGATTAAACTGATGTCTCGATTTCTCAATACGTTTGTCATCAGGCGCAAGATATTCAAAGACCTGAATATATACTCTCGTGTGTAAAGCAACTCAATGCACCGCGTGTGCGTACGTGTTTCTTTATGGTATCAGTATATGTGATAGCACCGATATAATCTTTTCTTACCATTGTGTCCAACATGCACAATATTAATGGACAAACGATTGACATGATTACTCTAAGGACGACTTTCGGTAGTATATTTTTTGTTAATTACAACGATTCATATTAATATTATTAATCAAAGAAATTAATATATATTTTGTATGACGCTTTACTATAACAAATCTATTTGTTTATTTCTTATTCTTTGCAAATGCAATTCCGATATTTTTTCAAGTCTTTCTTTTTCTAGAAATTGATGGTAATTGCGAAAATCGTTAATTGATTGATATAAAAAAATTTTATTTTATTTTTACTTGATTTTGTATACAATACATATACAAAGAGTTCCAAGATTGATCTTTATATATTTCCGAGTAATACGTAAATGGATGTACTTTTCTATTTTTGGAAATGATGCGTGCTCGCGCGTACATGGTGTATCGTACATTAATTAACAAGTATAGTTTCGAAACAGAAACTGTTATAATCAAACAAATTCATAGAGCAAAATAATTACTTCTCTGATATTACAATGTATATTATTATATATATAATCATTAAATTATATTATAAATTAATATATTACATGAGGTGATCGAATTTTATTCGAGCAAAATCAAATATTTGATAATCGTTTCAAGATAGAGAATTTATATTTTATTTCATTTATTAAGCAAGCGCAATATATTTTATATCCTATATTGTGCTATACTATTCAGAGATTAAATTACATATTTAAAAAATTTGATATACCGATTCGTAAATGAACGATATGCTTGCACGCACGTACGCATAGGCATGCGAAGTATTCTCGAAATCATGTTAATTGTCCTAAATATATTCTGAATGCGATAACGCAGTATCGCGAGAGACCTAAGGACGAATCTCGAGCGGAAAAGCGCATGTACTTTTGCAAAGGAAACGTACAAAAACTCGTGAACGAAGAATCAAGGTTTCTCGCGACACAAAAGTGAAGAAAGTCAGGAGGAAAAGCCCCTAAATGCTCGCGAAGAGAGCGATACAGGATCCGACCGAAAAAAAACCGACTCACAGTGCCGTAATATGCCGTCCAATAGAAAAGTACGTAGCACAATTCGCAATTCGACGAATGTGCTTTCGACGACGGATTTTGTCACGACAAAGAAAAACAAAAAAAATAAGAGAGGAACGGACGATGAAAGGAAATACTTTTTGGGTGTACGCCTATCGTGAATGTACATATGAAAGAGCTCGCGTCATAGCGTCCCTTCGGCGTTTCATATACATATATGCCTTCTCTCCTTTACCTCCTTTTTGGTATGAAACTATTTTACCAAAGTCTAACAGAACAAGGATAATCACTTTATTTTCACTCATCGTCAACGTGTAAGATATATCTAGATATATATTTTATTTATGTCACGGTAACGTGTATGCGTATATACATCATGTGTATGTACTTTCAATAGATAATAAATCATCTTCAATATAACGTCACTCAATAATATGAATTCTTTGTATAAAATAGCTCTATTATTAATGTAATATAATAAGAACTAGTGAAATGTGTCAGCTAAGAGAATTAATTACGGAAATTCCACATTCAGTTAGCTAAATGTTTGCAATATTAATCATTTAGCGGTAAATTCGAGAAATAAATTGCAGCAGATTGACATCAACTGCGTCGATACCAAGCTTATATGTCATCGACAGAGACTGCAGACGTGTGACAACAGACTGATAGCAGAAGTCAAGCAAATCTGCTATTTCGTAATCATCTCAATGGCATATTGAACCTTGCTTATTTGACTAAATACTGTAAATAATTTCGTTTACTTTATTACATTGCTTCGCAAAGTTTTTTGATAAGAAAAATGTTCAATTTTTCTGCTTTTTTAAATAATTACTTCATCATTTTTTGTTACATCAAGATTACATGATGCACAAAAATCATACAAATTTACATCGCTTTCAAACCTTGATTTTACCGATATAGACAGTCCAATGCCACATTCCGAATAATACGAAAGATCGCACAGAATCAGAGCGGAAACGACAGTGAAAATATTTGGCCACTAAATGAAAGTGCAATGCCGCAAAAACAATTCTACCAATATTCTCGCTCTGCATTCGTGGCAACCCGAAAAGCTGGGATATTAAAATCTAGAATACTATTAAGATGCTGGTCTGACCATATAAAATCATTAATATTTATCAATATTTTAAATATAAAATCTAAAAATTAAAACTATCTAAATTTTCTGAATTAAACAATTTCTAATAGTTTGATGATAAATCTTATAGAAACGACAATCTTTTAAATAAAAGTATCGTTCTGTTGATGAAATTTTTAATCAAGGTCATAATAAAATATTTAAAATGCAATCAGAAATTTCAATTTTTATTGTTATCAACATTGCGTTTGTAACCGTATTTTGGTTTGCTCGTGCGAGAGCAGTTGAGTCTTAAATTGATATCCTTGACGTGGAAGTAATCTCCAAAAAATTTCTAATTCTTTATAAATGTTTCAACGACGATTTTATAGCGACACGTTGGGAAAGACAGCGCCCAATGCGGTTTAAATCGAAAGCGGTGAAAGTGCAGACGTTTAATACCGATCCGTTAAACTTCAAGGTCGTAAGCGGGACCGAAAGAAACGCGACGAAAAAGGTCAAGGTTGCGTGGGAACGAAAGCGTATCCCAGTTCACGAAGGGAATTTTCCAAATCGATCGCGTCACATTCGAAAAGCCGTCTCAATCGAGCTCTTTTCGCGTCGAGCACCTCTTTCCGGCTGGGCTTACTTCCTGAAGACGTGACTTCCTTCCGCGAACAATGTTGAATTTTTGACACGCATCCGGTATCGATAATCACTTTCGCTTCGCTCACTTTCTTCGGCCTACAGTCAAAGATTGGCAATACTATTAGAGTTACAATCAATACTATTAGTAATTTTTGCAAATATCTAAAATGATTAGGTCAATTACATCTCATTGAAGAGCAATGAGAACATTAAATATTTAATATGGACAAAAATGCAATTATTGAATTAAACGTAATGTGTCTGCAAATCGAGGAAAAAAACTTGAGATAAACGCAATTGGTGATTTCTCCCGTTTAAATAAATAGCAAATATTAAATTAATTCGCCAAATTCTTTTAGTTTGTTATCTATATTATACCATTCGCCTTGCATCATAAATATTTAAATAAGTATTGCATCTAAATATAAACATATGTATGATAAAAATACCACACGTCTTTATTTACAATTGCTGTTAAAAATTACGTGCTGCCAGGAAAACGAGATAACCTCGGGACAGCCCGGTAAAACTAAGACGGCTACGACGGTCGTAAAATTTACGTTCGCGCGAAAGAGAAACTTACAATATTGCCGGCGTAACGATCGGTGCTCGGGACCGCTCGCAGGAGGCGTCGGCCGACATTTCTTTTTCATGTGATCACGAAAATAAATTTCTAACAGTGACACGAGAGAGTTTGAAAATGTCACGGAGGATTTCAGGGGGGGGGGTTTACTTCGCCGCGTTCCTTGACAGGGTCCCCGAAGTCACTTTCGAAAATAACTTCGTTTACGAGAAACGGCAGGATCGAATTCGTTCGCTTTATAAATATAATCCCACTTTGTTCGATGACGTGTGCGTTGCCGACAGCCATGAATGAACGTAAACTCGCGAGCTGTTCGGGCTGTTTCCTTCGTTCGCTGCAGCGCCGTACACACACCGGCAGGAATGCCTGGACATTTGATATATAACGTCAGATGTCAAATGTCCAGGCATTCCTGCCGGTGACCTTACATATACATACATTGTCAATGCCGTTCACTTTTCGTCGTCAACGGGTGACCGAAAAATTACGCGTTAATTAATTAATTCCTCGCGTGAGACGTGTAAAAAGTGCACGTGCAAAAATTCTTAACCGATCAAGAAATAAAACAATTTTCTTAAACGCAGGTTAATGAACTATTTATAATAATAATCAACTATTAAATATCCAAAGTTATATTTTATTTTGATGTGTGCCATATATTCAACTTTAATTTATTATTAATATCTAATAACTCAAGGATTTATAAGCAAGAATAAGAAAATAAATAAAACAGAAAATGTAAAAAATTTTTATCGTGCATTCAGCATATCTCGAAAACAACTTCCACATAATATTTATTACATAATGTTATTTTCGAAGGAATAGTTGGAATACGTCAGATATTCAGTCTGATGTAATAATTATATCGAATGCAGTCTGGGAATGAATGAGCAACAAGATAAAATTCGGATTCGTTATACCAATAAAGACCATTTATTTTCTGATCGAGGCAAACAAGATTGCATTCTAAAAAATGACGACGACGTCGTTATACTTCTCAGATTTAATTCGAGCCGATCGAGGCGGTCTGTCGAACAGTTTTGAAACAACACATTGCCGTCTCGCCGAGCAGTTAAGCACTTCTGGATCCGCTTGGCCATTCGGTCGTTCAAGTCATCGATCATGCTTAATTGCATCCATCGTCCGCATCGCCGATATCACCCTGTCATGCGCTAATACATTATGCACGTCTATCGATCGAGATTCAAATAACGTAGCAGAAAAAAGAGAGATAAAGAGAAAGAGAGAGAGAGAGAGAGAGAGAAGAGAGAGAAATTAAAAAATATTCAACAGTCATTTATCGATGGCGGCTGTACCAATTTAGAGAAGTGAAATTAATCGATACATTGCGAAAAAAGTGCAACGAAAAAAATCCACCCGAAGATGATGTCATGATTGTGCCCCGGTTTATGCAAGTTTCGGACTCGCAATAATTCGTGTTGAGAGCTCATTATCGCGCGGCGATTCTTTTGCTTCGCATCGCGTGATACCTTAGTAGGATTCGCGCGATTATATAAGCGGACGCATTGTGTTGCCCCCTCTGAAGAAGAAAAATCGACTCCGTGAGTTCTGACCGACCGATTGAAAATCTCGATAACGCTATTTTTAGATCAATTGTTACAGAAAATATAACACGGTAATCATTTCGTTTGAATATTATTATTCGAAAGGTGTTTCTTATTTAATATTTCGTAAAACGGAATTGCCTCGTAAAGTTCTTGCAAGGCAACTGTGTTCAATTTTTCTATTATTTTAATTCTTACAATAATTGGTTCTTCGTCGTTTTTTTTACAAGCAAATTATGGTTGGCGTGATTCATAAGAATCAAATTACACCGCTTTCAAAACTTGGTTTTACTGGTACAGAGAGAGCAAAGACACATGCTGAATGATACGAAAGATCACACAGAATTAGAGCGGAAACAGTAGTGAAAATCTTGCGCCATCAAATGAAAGTGTATACGCCGCAAACACAATTCTATCGTTTCGTCAATTCTCGCTCAACGTACGTGACACAAATAGCCCGAAAAACCAGAAAATAGTCCAATAGAATTAAGAAGCTATTCCATGTCCATGTAAAACCATTAAATAATATTTCCACAATTCACATTACGTAACTCTAATACGCTAAATCATAGTATAATACATGAAAAAATACATGAATAAATACATGAATAAATATATATATTTATTTTTTTCTATTCTTAGAAAAAGAATATAAAGTTAAGACTCAAATCTAAGTGTTGCTCTTTTTTCACGATGCTAATCGGTCATCTCGATGCATCGTACGTCATCGATGTCACCGTGTGTTTTGACAGTTGGTATGTTGAATGGATTAATTATGTGTAAGTTTATATATATAGATGTTAATAAGCGTTAAGAATTCATATTCATTAATTAAATTTTTAATTAAACCAAAAGAAGTTTTTTAATTTTAAAATTCTAAAAATTAAACTTTAAAAATTAAAAATTTTGGGATACCTACAAAATTTAGATTAAAATTTTAAAAATTAATTTTTTTAAAAATAGGTAGGTATATTTTGAAATTGCGGAATTCTAATTTGCTGCGTGAGCGTCAATAGTGCTCTAGTGGAAGTTTAGAACGGGACAACCCGGTGTTCTAGTAGTTCTAATTAAAATAGGTATCCATTGAGTGCATATGTTTTAAATTTAATTAAAACTGTAAGTTAGTGGCTTATGACAAATTACATTTTTAAGTCCGAGGAAGGAAACGTATAATGTACATTTAAATTTATATTAGCACGGCAGAACAAGACGCCTTTCCTCAATTCATTTACCGAGATCTGGAACGAGGCATTTAATGGCGCACAGGTTGAGCGATAAAAATGGTTTCTCGTGCGAAGTTGTGTTCAGCCAGTCGGAAGGAAAAGTAACCGTTTCCCACGACGAAGGGTCGATTACATCGAATCTGCTCGAGCTTTAAAGCAACTCTCGTTCTCGCCCCGTGCACGTGTGTTTACCCACCATCACGCATGCTGACGCGTGTGCGTGCACATACGTGATGAAACTTAAGGGTACATTCACAGTAAGAAATCTTCTCTTCATTAACTAATTTGTCTGGGTGTAGATATAGGTACCCTATTTTTATAGAATGTAAAATAATAATACGAAAATGTAAGTATGTAACAAGAATAAATATATATAAATGCAAATTTATTTCGACAAGAATTTCACACACTTGCTCTTACTTATTATTAATTTTAAAAAGACAAAAAATTAGGTAGTAGAACGATCAATTTAAAAAACATAAATACGCGAGTGTCGTGATACAGCTACGTTCTCTGAAATTAAAAGATTTACATTCTAACATTGCTAAATTATTTCAATGCCTTCCGCAGTTTGGCTCCTATTTGCCTTGAGTTCTCATCATTGTTGAGACATTTTTTTTACTATTATCATTAAAAGACTCATTCTTCGTGAATTGCATCTGTACCATTCTTGAATTTGTCGGAGCGGATTTCGCTTAAGGAACGAGTCGAGCAATCTACTCAGGGAAAGTGCTGTCCTACTTGTGTGCCCACCACCGTTGTACAGACAGACACAACACCGCACTCACTATCGTCGCACTATAGTGCGCTACCATTGCTAATGTGGGTAGCACTACTGCACACCGCGAGACTGGTAGTTGCAACGTCACGAGCGAACGCACCTATGCGAAGCACTCGTTCGGGACGCCTTTATGTAATCGAGCGTGTAACGTGGCGCGAGCATGTCGCAAGATTTCATGAATGAATCGCATGACTCCGTGCCTATCGAAACCGATCGACGATCGAGGAATCGCGTACCTTTGCCTCAATAAACTTGGAAAATAACATAACGGGCTTAAGAGAGGTAACGTAAGGTATCAATGAATGATCGGTGGCTAGAGCTAGTGTTTAGTAAATAAATCTAAAGCTGGCTCTAATTAGTGCACATGATTGCATAGATTAATGTAGGTAATTATATTTCTCTCATATATCATATTTTAAATTATAATTTTTAATTTCTTCTGTTCTGAAGAAAATCTCGAGTCCTTTTACCTCTTTTTATAATTTTTGCTATTTATAATTATATTACTCTCTATATTATATTTACATCTTATATATAAACAGCTAAGTGTGATATGTATAGTTAATACTTAAACAATGTAAAATTATACTTGCCAAGCCAATATATTCTTTATTTAAATTAAATATTGGAAATATATGTGTTAAGCAGCTATTATATATATCTATATAATTTTAGTATTGATGATATCATCAGACATCTAAAAAATATTATCTACTATATCAATTTTTTTAATTACAATATAGTGATATTACAACTTTTAGATATATTAAAATTATTGAGAATTCAATTTTGACACCCATAAATACTAGTATTTAATATCTTTAAAACCACGTGTGCGCTGTGCGTTTCAGAGAAACGTCTCGAGATCTTTCCCGCGATCTTCTCGTTACGTTTCTTCGCGGTGCAAAGATCCTTTGTATCGGAACAACACGCGCTCGCCGATTATCGTTGCTCTAATCGCGGGTCACTATGAGTCATGTAATCCAGTATCGTCGTCCCGCGGTACAAAATATTTTATGAATCAATGCATGAATATAGGTTCGCCGGGTGACGAATGTGCATACGTATTCGCCACGCGGGCCCTCTCGTTCCGCGCTCGAGCTTAATTTTAAACTGCAGAACTTGCGAAACGCCGCGGAGATACGGTTGCCGCTTTCCCAGGAGTGCGGCGACTAGCTATTCGCCTTTTATTCCAGGAAGATCTGTACGTGGAATAGAACAAGTAAAAGATTTTCGGAGGCGGAAAAGCGCAAACGTAGAAATCCCAGTTAATTGGTCAAGCACCGACAAACGAGGCTATTCGTTAACTCTCAGTTAGACATATTCATATATTTTGAACACCGAATACGTCACTGAAATTTCCGGAGGCGATAGATTTATATTAAATAAAATCCTTAAAGACTCTCGAAAATTCAAATTTAATATAAATTGGCAATGAGAGTCAAAACGCGGTACTTGGTGCGTGTTTAATCAAAAATGATTTATTTCGGGATACAAGATCCAATATTCCGTACGTTTCGGCTCCACCATCGGGCCATCCTCAGCAGAGATACAAAATATTAAAACATTCTCGAATTCTCCATCATACCCAGTGTGTCGCAAGATTACAAAGTCAAGAAACTATACCGGAGTATGAGTAACCAAAAGATCGACATCTGTAAAGAAGTTGAAACTTATAATTGAAAGAACGGGGAATTACAGAACAAACGACTCACTAAATAGTCCGGAGAAGTAATTCCCCGTTCTGTAATTCCCCGTTCTTTCAATTATAAGTTTCAACTTCTTTACAGATGTCGATCTTTTGGTTACTCATACTCCGGTATTAGTTTCTTGACTTTGTAATCTTGCGACACACTGGGTATGATGGAGAATTCGAGAATGTTTTAATATTTTGTATCTCTGCTGAGGATGGCCCGATGGTGGAGCCGAAACGTACGGAATATTACATCTTGTATCCCGAAATAAATCATTTTTGATTAAACACGCACCAAGTCCCGCTTTTTGACTCTCATTGCCAAGTTATATTGAATTAGATTTATATTATTTATCAGATACTATTTTAAAATACGCAGCGACTTTCATACTGTTTTCTCTCCTTCTCTTTAAAAGCAGAAGGCTACCAAAAAAGTCAAGAAAAATTATTAATCAGAAAGAAAATAAATCAATCAAGTATATCTTAAAATCGATATAATTTTTCATCATTATTTTTGTCTGCTTCTTATGTTCTTAAATGTGCGACTTCGTTAACTGGCGTAAAATGACTCATACATTCATTATAACTACGAATTTTTCGCCACTTTTGCTGCCACGTAAATCTGTATAAGTGTGCATACATAATGATCGATAAATATTGATGGGCAAAATAATCGATTGCTCCAGAACTAATTACAACGCCACTTTCCAATTACTTTTTAATTAAATGAGCTACAGAAAATAGGATGGGTCAACGCTATACGGTGAGTTTTATCCGGTATAACGCAATCGCTTGTAAACAAATGACCATTAAAGATGTTAATGCCCCGTTTGTATTTATAAATATTCAGTCCTTAATGTATATCATTAGCGTTTAACGGCACAGATCTCGCGACGCGTATAGAATGCATAAAACGCTAATAAAGCTTTAAAATGTTCCTCTTTTTTTCGCTCGTCATAAAGTTATTGCATATCACACCGTATGCGCGCGCGCGCGCGCGCGCGCAGCAACGCGGTTGTTTTTCATCGCGGCATGCATATTTACGCGAAATGCAGGATGAAATCGACGCAGCAATTAAAGCAGCCTCTTTCTCCGCGATGCAGACGAATTAACTGTACACGAAAATCCCGCGATAATTATGGGGTACGACGGGCGAAACGTTGAGTTTCACGTGCGAAACGTGGAATCGCGAGCGACTCCTGCTACATCTCCATCTTGACACTTTCTTCAACGTGGTTTATGCAATCGCGTCAGTTTTCGTCCGGAGATCCAGTGGGGATGACCTGTTACTCTTGCAACCGATGCAATTAGCGCGTTCTCTAATTACATGAAGAATAAAATGCGTCCGTTACACGGCGAAATAAATGTTTTACGGAAAATATTACGACAACATTGCTTTCTCAAAGAGACAATGTATACACGTACGTTGTGTTCCACAATTAATGCCATTTATCTCGATGATAAGTGCTGGAAAACTATAGAGAATTGCACTTTCACAATAACAAGAGATTAATAACTTGTAACACATAAGCTATCAAAAATTAAGTTTTTAAATAATTTTAAAAATTAAACTAGTTAAAAAGATTTACAAAAATTTTTTGGATGGTGGATATTTTATCAGATATAACATTCCGTAGCATAAGCAGCGTTTCTTACATAAATCTTCAGTTTTATATCTGCAATAAGTTCACGTGGATAAAATGTAGTTTTTGTTTATTCAAAGTTTATTTTTTTAAATCCATACAAAAAATTGCTCTGTGTCATCTTTATACTTTACAATTAACCCCTTCATTTTTGCTGCTCAGCGGGGGCGACATTTTTAACTGCGCGAAGCGAGGGGGGGCCATCGCATCGAGCCAATTAGAGGAAAGCTTCGTGTGTCGCGAGAGGGTAAATATAAATCTCACGGGATGTACACTGCAACCACCGGGACGGTAGCAGGCAACGCCCTTAAAAGCGGAGCGAAAACGACGGTGATGGCGACAGTGCGGCGAGAGAGGTTCTCTCGGAAAAGGACGCGGCGCGGGATGCGGGTCGAGGCAGAGGGGAAGCGTAAAGATAAAGAAAAAAAAAAACGAAGGAGGATACTCTCTTGGCTTCAAATCAAGGACCAGACGAACCGGTCTACCCCCGTCCGCGGGATGCGTCGTATATTTTTTTCAGCCTTCTTTTTCCCCCGAGCGTATCCTTCCTTTTTCTCCCTTCCCTCTTGCCCCCCCCCCCCTTTCCCCCGACTCCAATGGCCCCATCGACCCCTCTTTTCATCTCTCGGCCGGATTCTCGCAGGTGTCCGAGGCAAGAGATGCCCAAAAGTCACGGCTAAGATGGACCAGATTCAAGACCCTCGCGTTTTGTTATCCTAGGAAGGTGGGAGGAGAAGAGAAGGATTGGAGAATCCAGTCTCTCGCCGAATGATTCGCCAGGATTCATTCGGTTGATGCGACGTAGCCAGGATTCATTCGGTTGACAGAAAAAAATATAAGGGATCTCTTACTTTAATATATATTTGTTGGAATAAAATCACTTCGCGCTTACTGTATTCCTGTATATTTCTGTTTCGTAATTATAGATACCTTGCTATGGGATTAAAGCAATACGTATAAAACGAATGAAGAGACGAAACAAAATTATCAATCGATATAACGTTTTTTTAAATCTTGCCAATAATACGAATCATCTTTTTGCGAAATACGAAATTCCCTACAACACTATTATTATTAACGTGACACACATTGTACATACACTCACATTCTGCGGATGCAATTATATGTTTTACAATAGAGTATAATAGTGTTCGAAACATAAATGGTCTCTCAGAAAACCTAATTTTCTTTAATAACACCTCCTGTCACGTTGTCCTGTTTCGGTTGAATATTCGTTACACGCCCACTTAAAAGGACAATTTCCCCGATCGTGAGAGTCTTGTGGTGAAGCTCGCCTTATTTCTTTTGCGAATCGCAAACGCGCGCACAGGTGATCGAACTCCGTCAAGGGTCGCGCGAGGATCCTCAAGGAGAAAGAAGAGAGGAACGCCTCTCTCGTGAGCGCTTTTTGCTCCGCGAAGGACCGCCCCTCGCGCAAACTTTTTATCCCTCCCTTATGACTCGGTAATTTAAATTTTCGAAGCCACATCTTCGAGAGAAAGAGAGAAAGCGAGAGAGAGAGAGAGAGAGAGAAAGACTTTTTGCGGCAAATGAGACTCACGCGCGCGTCTTTTACTTCGTCGCGCGACATGTTCGCCAAGATCGTGTCTTTCCACCGCGATCAGGATCGCGCGAGCCAGAATTTACTTCGGAAACCCTCAAGGAAATCGCACGACGGACGGTCGAAGACGTGCGAGAGGAATAACTAAAGAGCCCTATACTCGATTCGAATGCGAGACTGCAGCGCAAAGCGAATCGTTGACAGTCTTCCTTCTCTCCCGATATGTACCTACATACGATTTTATTCCTTTCGCGCAAATATATACCAGGATCGACGAGTTTAATTTTAATGACGAGTTCTTTGAACTGAAATTATTCTTTTCTCCATGCAATGTCGAACTACAGATATAGTTTCAAAGCTACAAGCGAATAAGACTTTTTGGGATCTAAGCTTTTACGATCAAATAATTAAAATCTATTAATGTCATGTGGATTCCAATGAAACTTTTCCTTTCTCAGAATTTTAATTCCCTTTGTAAATCTTGGTCAAGCTCTAGATATGATATGGGATATGACGTGGTCTGTCGCGCACGACCTTTAACAATCGGTCGTGGTCACGTAGCCGTTTATTATCAACAACGCGGAAGCGGCTTCCGGCCGGATCGCAGCGCTTCCTTCCGGTCGGGAATATAATTCGAAAAGTCCGCGCCTCGTCGACGACGAAATCACGCGAGGTAGCGAATAGTTTTTTTTTTTCTTCAAAAAAAAGCGAAAAGAGAAAATGCAGACGTGTTATTTACCAACGTTTGCAATAACGTATTCCGTGTCCGTCGTATTGTAATGCACCTCGCTGATACATACCGATCGCCCGCACGCACGGCGATGGCGTAACGGTGCGCATGCAAACATTTATTGTTGCTGCTTTTGAAAGGAAGAACGCATGACAGTATCGAAAACAAGCAACATCTCACGAGAGGTACAAGGTCTCGAGCATAATGCAACCTTGGAGGCACGAGGAAGACAAAAGTGATCGCTCGCGATACGTGTTTTGCTTTCATGGGCTGAATTAATTAATCTGTCTTTCGTAAACAGTTGGCTAAATTAAACATGTTCCTTTTTTTAATTCTTTTTTGCAAGGCTATTGCTTCGAGCCGTGCTAATAGGTAGTGGCTATTTGTGTCAATAATAGACGAACGTGCCTGTCACGATCATAATTATACCTTGCCGCAATTGTTGGACTTTATAGTGAGAAGCAATTTTTCGCTAAATGATTGACGCTTCTGCAAAACAACATATTCAATGTATAATTACATACTTTGCTTTCCTGCAAATTAAGCCCACTTTCGACGATCCGTAATTTGTGTTAGCAAAATCAGAATTTATATTTATAATTTCAGATAACGTGTAATATAAAGGAAGCATTGAAGAATCAGAATATGTCGCACATATAAAATATATATTACAATATATATTTATATCAAATATATATTGCAGCATATAAAATTATAAATTTAAATTAAATCTGAAATCTGACACAATTTGTAAATCGCGGATTTATAGATTATGGTGAATTTTAAATAAACTTTTAAAAACCGACTTTTCTGTTAAACATTTTTCGCGATTTATTGCAATTGATGGCTACATTTAACGTGGAGCGCACAAAGAGGTATACGCATTTTTCTATATTTTCTAAAATTTTTAACGAAACAAACGCAAGTTCATTTATCATGTTTATTACGTAAAACAAATGTATGCACGCATCTCTTTTTTTAACGTGCATAATGATGCATGTACATGCGATTAAATAATCGACTTGGCATTTATGAAGATAAAAATATAATGCTTCTGTCATAAAAATCAGTCGTCTGCGAGCTACAGGGAACCTTGACGCGGCTGCACCTGTTGCACCGTTTAATGGACTTTCACCCAGTTTTCAGGCTGGTGTAACGAGAAATTGCTACGTGTAATCTAGCATAAACGCAAATTGTCGGGTACGTCGCCGAGCCACGTACTTCGCGATGCCGACCGTGTCTCTCCCGATGTGCGTAACTGCATAATGCGCGCGTAGCGCTTCGGAGCCGCGTAGACCCGGGTGAAACGCCTTTATCTACTTTGGAGCAATTTATACCAATTCAACACGCAGCCTGTATTTACGTTTCATATGTGTCTTTACGATTGTTGTCGTTTGTCACCCAGTCCTACATTTCACACCTTTCAAGAACACCAGTAATACGTTTGCGTGATTTTTGAAGCTGCACTTAAACAAAGTCATCGCTCTCTTTTATGAGAAAGAAGCAGAAAACTTTACATAAAAGATTTCATACAACAGGAGAAATGAGCAATCATTGACTTATAGATATAATAGAACAGTTGCGACAGTTGATAATAGATAGAAATAATCATATAAGGAGTAACACAAAATAAACATTATTATTTTTCGAAGTACTATGTTATAATTAATATTATTTCATGATTTAATATTTTAATATAATCTGTTATATAGATATAATAGATATAATATATAGATATAATAGATACGAGTGTATTAATAAACAGATTAACAATAATTAGAAATAAAAAATAATATTTTTTCTCTTATTCTTTTAATTTATATAATATAATGATATGCGTTGATGCATTTTATAATTTAGGAAGATTCATTTCGTTTTCAATCAATGATTTTATTGCTCTACCATCGTATAAGTTTTTACTGTCTGCTTTATTACTCTTATCATTTTTCTAAAGACGATATAGGATCATTTATATGTATAAACTGCTAGTAAGATATGATTACTCCTTCGTTACCAGTTGGCTAGGCCGCAAGTTCATAAATTAACAATTACGTAAGAAAGAGGAGCTCTTACAATTAACTCTGATATCGCGGCAGATAAACAGGTAAATAAAGCGTCAAGATGCGCGCATATCGTAGAACCATCTCGATCTAATTAAAGGCTTATCGCGACTCGCCGTGGCGGTCGCTCGTGGAAAGTCGATCGCCGACGATCACGTTCGCAAATCGCGCTCAGATTCCTCGCGCTGCAGGGGACACGCGCGAAAATCCGATACGTTCGCGCGAAGTGTAGCCGCGTAGCCGCTGAACGCGCACGCGAAACCGGAAATCGCGTGGACGACGGACTTTTCTACATTTGCAGCGCGAAGCGAGCGAGCGAGCGAACGGGCGCTCGTTGAAGCATCGCGGTGTTTAACACGAAAGATCGCGGAGGGGCCCCCGTCTAAAAAGGCTAACAAGAAACGACCCCTGCGGGCCAGGAGAACCCGTTTTACGACTCTTACTTCTTCCCTCTCGGCCCTCGGCATCGCCCGACCCCGAGCGTCTCTACTTCTTTTTTTTTTCCTCTCTTTCTTCTTTCTTTACTCCTCCTCTTTACTCCCTCGGCATCGGCTTTCGTTGCGGCGCGTTTTCGAGGATTCGAGCCGCGCGGTGCATTCGCGAAATCCTCGCGCAATTACTTTGTACGGCTTGATACATTCGTCGGGATGCGTATGCTTATCGCGCCCGTAAATCCGTATCAAACGAAACGTCGAAAATTGACGCTCGTATAATGAGGAAACGACGCGACGCGAAAAGCCCGCTATAGCGAGGTATAAAAATAATAAGTTATTAAAGTTAAGTTTAAAGCTGTATTTTTATCTATAATGCGGAAATGGTATTACTTTCAACATAGAATATAAAATGTGGTAAATAATTATGTAATAATAAATGTATTAAAAGAAAGAACTTGTAGAAAGATCGTGGGTCAATAAACGAGCGACAAGAATGTTAATGTATATCAAATAAATTATGATTTATTAACTAAAAAAAAATAAGTGAATGTTCTGAATTACACAGAACCTTATTTATCAGGCATATAATAAATTAATTGACGACAATATCGGATAGTGAGTTAAGACACACGATAATAAATAAAAAAGTAAATACAGAAGTAAATTAACATGTCATAAATAAGAAATGAAAATTGAGCGAAATATACGATTGTCGCTCGTTTATTGGCCCTACGACCTTTCCACGTTATTTTGCAAATACAAGCCTGACTATCATTTATTTTAAAAAAACTTGTGTTTAAATATTTGAATCTTCCGTGACATCAATTGTTTTTAAAGGTTTAAAATTAGTCGAATAGGAAAATCAATAAATCCTATATCATAATATGACGAGATAACAAACTTTGTCCGCAGTAAAGTGTACACTCGCGATTCGCTGTCGCATGTACGTATACATATAGCAACGACACAGCAGCGGTTAATCGCCGTAGCGGAAGGGTTAACGCGGACAAGGATTGACGCCAATCCGCAGCAATAATTTGCTCGAATCGAGCAGTCGATAAATTCTGCTAAAATCGTTAATTTCTGCATTTTGCTTATATACCGAGTAGGTGTGTTTCAAGTAACAAATACCTCTAAAAATTCAGATTTAGAATTTTCTGTTTTTATATGAAAGAAGTGTGATTGCATTTGCCTTACTCTTTATGTACGCATACCTACAAAAATCTAAATAATTATAGGTACATATGTAGAGTTCCTATTCCATAACTGGTGGTACAAATGACAAAAGAATAATTGTATATTAAAAAAGAAAATAAAGATTGTAGAATAAAACTTTCTGTTATATGCATATAGCATCTATAATATAATCGCAAATGCGTATTAAATGCACACGTATCCGACGAATGTTCAGTTATTTTTCTGAAAAAACGAAGCATCATATAAAAAAGTCTTATATACATATATATTACATTTTCGATTTATTTTTTTTTTTTTTATGTAGGGTCACTCCCTTTCCGCTGACCAGTTCTAAAACACTGTAGAGAGAGATGGATGAGAAAGTAAAGGTGGGAAGGAGAGAGAGGGGGAAAAGAGAAAAAGATATTCATGTATATATTGCCGTTGCAACTAATGTATCATCTGCGCTGCACATTTAACTGCGCAAGAGGATCACACTACATGCTCACCGGATCTCTACTGTGTGCTTTATCGTACCTTTTTTTTATAATTATATTCTTAAAATTGAACAATAATATGTGATGTGATTCTGAAATTTCTTTATAATATTTCTACACTCACATCGGCCTTATGTATTTTACAATTAGTTGTTTTGTCGTCACAGAGATCCACACATGCGACGTGTAAATTAAAATTAAAAATTTGACGTTTGGACGTTGCTTCAATTGACTCTGTAATTAAAATTTTACCAAATTGTAAGAGATAAGAAGAAATTCTCCGAATTTCTTAAATTTTTCAAATGTTTCCCATTTATTGTGTCCCACTAATGTTAAAAAAATAAAGACACAGCTTTTGTAAAAAAAATAGTCAACATTACTGGTTCAGTGAGCAATATATACTTCAAGCACATAAATCTAATCCATCCCCCGACTCCATTAATCCTAAATCTAAGTTAATTATTATTTTGAAGACTTAGATTGGATGACTATATTTATCTGGAACAAGGAAATCGTTTGCTCATTCGCTTTCTTATTGTAGCATAGTGTGTATATGTAAACAGTGCAGGCCAAGGCTCACCCCGAGCTGTAGCGCCACTGGATGATGTACATGTAAACAAATATAAATTTATTTGTCCGTTTTTCGGAAGAGACGTTAAGCCGTTGGCTCGTTAAGAGACGTTGGTCCAAAGGATAAAGGATAAAGGGTGAAAGTGGAAGGATTGATATGGGAAAAGGAGATAGTGGAAAGGGTTGGAAACGTCCCTACAAAACGCCTTGCAACCCTGAGGGGGGAGTCAATACACACACTTTCTTCTTCTTCTTCTTCTTCTTCTTCTTCTTCTCACGCCCAATGGCTTTCTGGCTCCAGCAGAGCCACAGTGCCACTGATATGTAGCAAATAAGAGAGCCCCTTTGGGGATTTAGGCCCCCTCTTGCGAACAACAAGTGAATACACACACTTTATAAATTTATTTGATCTATTGTGCGGGAATAAAGTGTGACTGTTTATACATATATTTGGCGGAATAAATGTTTCGAAGATTTCTTTGTCCTGGATATTATTGGTTAATCGAACTCTTCGAAACATTCGAAGCGCTAGATAGCGTGAATTTGAACAAGCAAACAGTTTTCTAATTCAGAACAATGATTTTTGAGCAAGCATAATATTGGTTAGTTCAAGTACAGGACCAAACCGGGCAAGATTGGCAATATCAGTTAATGATAGAAATTAACACAGTTAATTCATGATTAATAGGAAGGTTTCAGGAGCATTGTATGGGGGTGTAGGTAGAGGTAAAGGCGCTTTCCTGACCAGTATCAGACTATCAGATCCTTCCTTAGAAACAATATTCACAGTCCGATCGTATATTCAAGACCGCCCGAAAGTTTGTACAGTCTTCAAACTCCATCCCCAACGATGAAGTGACCTTACAGCATTTCGAGCGTACGATGAGAACGATCTTGAATAGAAGATCGGAATACTGCCTAGGATCCGAAGTATCCATCAATTCCTTATCCTTATATAAGAATTATAACAAAACCAAACGCTATCGAGAACCGAAGAAACTTTTACATTGTTAATTTTATTTTTCCGAAATAGGGGCTAATAGTGAAATAAAACTAAATAATAAACCTTGGTTAATATTAAAAAATTAAAGTTGTGTAATTATTAGCAAGATTTTAACAAGAATATTATAAATTCTGATACAAATGTAATGTAACTTTTGCAATTAACTTAAATAATCGTAAAGGTACAAGGTGATAGACACCAAGTAACCGATAACTGAACTAAACTCCGTGACCCTTACAAACTTGTATACCAATCTGATATCGTAACAGAGCAACGTACAGATTTGATATCATCTGTACCCGCATTAAACTCGATTTTTACCGGCAAATCCGATACAATCTAACAGCATGCAGATTGTCGCAAAAACTGAATAAAATTTTTCATTACTTAAACATTTAATTATAAAATAAAATAAGTCAGATATACAGCGTTACTGAAATACATATTTCTTGTTCTTTTATAAGAAAGATAATGCTTTTATTTATACACATATGTTCGAGAAGTATTTATAAACATACATATTGCTTGTTTTCACCAATTTATAAGATATTTAATGGGGAAGAGAGATAATTAAAGGAAACACATGCCAAAAATAAAAATAAAAGAATAACTTTTGCACGCAAGTACCATTTTATTCGTAATTTCAACAAATAGTTAATACAAGCATAACGTTTTAATAAAAATGTTTTTTTTATAGATATCAACTTGTGATCGCGAGGCATTGCCATCACTTTGTACGACATTCTCTATATTAATAATCACACGCGACTCGTGTTTAATTATATTGCGATACATATCTTCTGCTTTCTTGCATTTTATATTTCTTATTTTTTCTTATAGGTATTCTTTCTTATGTATGGCATAAGCGCGTTAAAAAATCTCTGCATATTATTTTATACCAGTTTATGGAATATTTAATCCTAGAAGGAGACCAAACATACAAATCTCAAAGTCTATTTTAAAAAATTTAACAGTCTATTAAAAAGAATTATTAATATGCAATATATTTTAACAGTTATTTCCTATCCCTGTTTTACAGATACAGTTTTATTACAATATAAATAAGTAATTTATTCTATCGCTTAATGAAGTTCTGCTGCATGTAAATGTGCAATAAATAATCAAATTAAACAACGATATATCAATTATAATAAACTCTATTTTATACCTTTCTCTATTTTATGCAGCCTTGTATGTATGCGATAAATCGGCGAGTAATAATTATCCAGGAATTAAATTACTACTTTATCATTGCCTACCCATATTTCAAAAGGCAATTGTTAGGGATCGGAGCTCCGTCGGGGGAAATGAAAGTAACGTCGAGAAGAGTGTACAATTGATTTAATAAAATAGTAGTATCGATAGATTACAATCGTCGCGACGCGAGAATCACGTAACCGACGAGAAACGTAACAAAGTCGCCGAGACTAACAAATAATGTCCCCGGCGTGTTTGTCTTTTCTCGTTTGTTTTTTATACCTCAAGAATGCATGTATAACTTTACATTTTATGTTGAATTAACATATTTCTGATATTCTCCGATTTCTTCGGAATCATTCGAATCATGACACGGCTGGTTTTGCTATTACGTACAGGATCTTAACGTACAACATATCGTGTTGTCGTACACAAATTCTTTTATTTTTTTAAATCCATTTCTGCTTGCTTCCTGTATCATACACAATATATAAAAAATATTTTTACAAACAAATAATAATAAATGTTTTAATGCAAAAAAAAACATAAAAATCTATTATTATAATTAATGTTAAAATATTATATTAATAGAATATGTATGTCACTCGCAAATGTACGTTGTTATTTTGAAATTGACAATGTTTTATCAATAGAATGTCATATATATATAGGTAAAGGCAAAGATCTTTGTTGATTCTCCTTCGGTTATTCAAGATAAAGGAACTAAAAAATTATCATTCTCCAACATGAAACATGATAAAGACCATAATGCACAATGCTTAACGAGTACTAATAAACACATTACACATGCCCAGCGTTTCAAGAGACATTTTAATCTCTTTCAGTGACGCACCAAGTGTATGTACATATACATACGTAGTCGTATAGCATCGCGACAATACTGAATACGGGACCTACGCGGCAAAACACTCTTATCGGCCGCCGTCAGTCCGTGGCAATTTATACCAATTGAGAGGAGCCCGTATGTCAGCAACACGCGACCTGGTCGTCTGGTACCGCATTAATGTAACTTAAGGGTGGCCGTCCTCGGCGACAGGGCGCGAATGGAGCAGGCAATTTCTGAATCACGTTTGAATGGGGTGGCGCCGTCATGCGGGCTGTAATAATAATGGGAAATCGGAGAAAACGAGCGGATCGATGTTTTTACGCGCCCGAAGACGTGAATCCCGATCGAATTGCCTTCCTAAATTCTCACGGGACTCGCATGATGGTGGCCGCGTGTGCTTCAATTTGGTGTGTATACTGCCCGTCATTAATTTGCTGGGTCGTGCAGTAGTGCAGTAGCCCTCAGCTTCGCCCAGCGAATTAATGACGGGCACCGTACATTGCAGCATTGTGGCGAGCGGTAAAAAGAACAGATATCAAGAATCCACTTCAAATCTAAAGAATCATTGTTTATGAATACTTTGACATATGAATGTACGATCTACTGTATCGCATAATTCATTGGAAATAAAATGTTTATTAACTATATATATACATATATTAATATTTATAACATTAGAACAGCAAATTATTCAGTTTTATAAAAATTTATTATTTTTCAAAAAGAATTAACTTTCATTTTTTAATAAAATAATTTTCTATTTTCTTCTGAAGAGTAGTATGTGTTCAGGATTTTCTTTGATACCACTTTTCACCACTTAATTATATCTTCGGCTATTACACATTTGCCTTGTCTACCATATAAATTTCCGATAATTTTAAGGTAATTGAACTATTCTTTTTCTCTTACATGCAATAATAATAAAATATAATTACGATAATAAAAGATCGAATTAATAGACTCAGCGAAATGGAGAAGTGACCTTTAGAAACTTTAATACAAAGGAAATAGCCATATACGGTCCAAGCTTGGATCTTAGGCAGCTCAATATAATTATTTTCTATATGTATTAATACGCGTATTTTCCAACATATTAAACTGCGCGCCGATTATTTGTCAGTTTAATATGTTGGAAAATACGCGTATTAATACATATAGAAAATAATTATATTGAGCTGCCTAAGATCCAAGCTTGGACCGTATATGGCTATTTCCTTTGTATTAATTTATATCTTAACGGTCTTAACATATATTGTTTAGAAACTTTCCACTTTAATCCTTAAATGCGCAATCCTATTAAAGTTTATTTCACTTTCTTTTCATAATTATCCAATTTTGTGTTATTACAAATGATTATTTATTAAACATGTTTCCGTTTTTGCACTATATATTATTAATATTAAATAGACTTGGATTAGTTCAGTTTATTTATTTTTAATGTTATAGTAAATTATTATAATTAATTTTTTTACAACAGAAATTATTTTCTCGACAGAGGAAAATTGATCGTTAGAGGCTTCATATTCAAACTTCATATCTAAGTGCATAGATCAAAATTTTATTACAGGAATATTTAATTCTAGCAAGAGTTAGATTTTTTGTATAAGGAGATACGCATTATAAATTCATTCGTCATTAATTATAAAGTCGTACACCAAATAAGGTCGAAACTGCAGTATTTATGAAGCTTCATATCTGATTGGACAACAAAATCATTAACATTAACTCTATCTTCACTTCCACATCAAAAATGAAAAATTGCTTTATATGTAAAAGAAGAGTCAAAGTTATTTTAATGGAACAGGTACAACTCTTTTGTTCTTAAATAATTTATAATTTCGATCTTGCTACCACGGTTTTTATTTATAAATTATTATAGCCAGTTTCTTACTTTTATTTATAAATTATTCAGAATCCAAAAACATTCATGTAAATAATGCAATTAAAGATTTATTTAGTTTCTATAAAAAATTAAATTAAAGAAATCTTTAATCTAGTAATAATTTACGCGTAAATTAATATTAATTCGATTCAAAACTTGGGTTTTATTTATATACATATGTTCAAAGTAAAATTAATTTATTTAAGCATAGTTAAATTACGCTGTAATAACATATTCTTATTATTATTATAATTTTTTACTACTTTTAATAATTGTGCTAAAAATCCTTAACCGTACAACGTCACAGCAAATCAAATTTGATGTGTCTCAAATAAAAAAGTTAACTTTTATAACGATTATCGTTAAAATAATTGGCAATAGCCCAAACGATAATCTCAAGCTTTGCGTTGAAGATAAAACCAAGCGGTTAATGGTCGACATAGAATTGCAATTCAATGCTTAGGTCGTTCGCGCTTATAGACAAGCGCCGTTATCGATCAGCGACTCACCGACGTTGATCATCGCCACGATCGAAAGCTAATTCCTTAGCGTTTATTGGCCGGCCATCCGCGTTTTACAAGTCGCCCGCCGAAGCATCGCGCGACTGGTTCGTTTAATCCGACGTGTCGTTATTTATCAGCACACATCCGCCGGCCGCATATCATTACACGGAGCAGGATCGGATACGCGTTCACGTATCCCCTCGTAAGTATGATTGAGTAAACAGCCGGGCGGGTTTTCAGCACGGCCCGCCATTCCAGTTCGCCTTGGATCCGCCGCGCCGCGGAGTTTCTTAACTTCCGTGGACCTGGCGAATCGCGCGTGTCCGCGGATATTTACTTCGTTTTCTGTTTAATCCGGTTGCGAGAGGAAGTTGCAGAAACGTCGCGTATATGCACCTAACCGGCGTCAATGCGACTGCGGCAGCTCGTTTGGCTACCCGTGAGTTAGAACTCTCAAGCAAACGACTTAGAGCTGTTTCTCTTTCACTGTTGTAATTCTCCTCATTTTTGGAATTGTCTTATACGTAAAGAAAAAAATCTATTAATTTAAGACATTATATTACATGCCTTTACACAGAATAATTTCTTAATAAAATAATATCCTGCCATGCATTTAAAAATAAATAAAAAATGCACCTATAATGACGATAGATCCGTAGGCAACTATGGATCCTATGGATTTAATAAAATGTTGTCATCTTAGATGATTTTTTCATGAATTTTCATCTTCATGTTATTTAATTATCACAAATCACCTTGGCGATACTAATTACGTTTTATTAAAGAATTAAAGCTACGGACTTGTGAAAATATAAATTGGGGATTGTTTCTGTGGGATATTTTATATCATCTAGAGTTCCTTGACTTCATCGAATTATGGTAGAAAATTCATCGTAGCGACTGCTTCTTTTCCATGGAAGAGCTCTTTGTAATGCACGATGGCGAAGAGCATACGCCATGGCATTTCAATCGTATCGGCTGCATATCACAAGCGTAACTATTGCGAACGCAGCGATTTTTATTTATTTCCTTGTTGCTGTTATTCGACATCGTCGATATTTTGCACGCGCGATATTTTCGCATGTGGAAAGATAATATTGCTATCATCGTCGTCTTTCTCCGTAAATTCACGGAACGCAGTTGCAAAGCCGTAAAAAGGAAGTATATACGAGAAATTTGAAGTCAACGATATCTCTCGACGATCTTTCCGCAGCGGTTCGAAAAACATTCCGATTCCCCAATGGGATTAATCTTGCCGGTTGTAGACGCGCGGACGAGAAACCGATTAAACTGAGGTTTGAAATTGACCGATGTTGCTTCTATCTTCCGCATTAGCATCACTTTTACCCGTATGAACGGTATAAAGTGAACCGCGGTTCACCGACGCGATTGCAGATATCTAACGGGTCGCACGCCACGCCACGCCGCGGTGCGTCGCGGCGCGGCGCGGGGTTTTTCGCCGATTGCTTTTACGACTCGCTTGATGTAACGGTCACCCGCAGCGGACTTTGTAAGTAGTCAGTTGTTAGCCGGCAATTTTCAACAGCAGGCGCTTGTCATTAAACGTCAGCGTCACTCTTAACCACTTGAGGCCATCACGCTTAAAGCGAATCGGCCAATCGCGGCCCGTAAATACGATCGTCGTCCTGGCCGGAGGTCTAAACGCGCGGCTAATTCTCTAATGCGGCGCGCGTACGCGCACGTCTTGGCTGCGGTTTATGCACGTGTAGCATTCTTAATAAACGGTAAAAGTCTTTTTTCCCCCTGTCATACAATTTATAATTGCCCCTCGGAGTTCAAATTATTTTATTCTTTTCTCTCTCTCTCTTCTCTTCTTTTCTCTTCTCTCTTCTTTTTTGCAGAATGTGGGAGACAGCCGCTTTATCGCTCGAAATTCTCGCGTCGATTGTGAGATATTACTCTCGGCGATTAACTCCCGGTTATATGCGGGCAAACGCTATTCGACATCCTCATCTACGCTGCCTGTCGCCGTCGGGTATTAGATTGGTAGCCGCTCGAGGATGCAAGCATAGCTGCTTCCTGAGTTTTCTTCGTGTGAATGATTCTTCCGTGCGCCTAACGTCTCGTCACTACATTTAAATTTGCTGTAAATTATATGTTATCGTGTAATAATAACAAGATGCAAAGTGCCTTGTAATAAAACGCACTGTAAATCAGATTTATGCGCGCTTATATACTAGCCGAAACGATAAAATACGCCCGTGAGCATTACGTTTCATGTTATATTTATTATTTATTTTACATTATAAGTTAAGTATGGAATAAATTGCTATAGTAATTTTTTAAGTAAATAACTATAATAAAAGATTTTTAAATCCTTCGATGCCTTCGATAATCATTAATATAGCAATACTTTCAATTAACTGCCAAAATTTTTTAACTACTTAACGAAATAGCTTCAGCAACTACGAACAAACTGTTGCACGTAAACGACAGTGTTAAGTTTCAACACTATGAACATTTTCTTTCCTCCGTCGGTGAGGTCGATTTTTCTCTGTCGTTGGTGTATGAAATTATATTTCCTCCGTCGTTAGGGTATGCAATTTCTTTTTCCTCCATCGTTAGGGTAAGCAATTTTTTTTTCCTCCGTCGTGGAGTATGAATTTTTTTTCTCGCCGCACTTGGGGTATAAATTTTTCTTTCTCGCCGTACTTGGGTTATGAATTTATTTTCGCGCCGCACTTGGGGTATAAAGTTTTAACTAAATAAAAATTGACATCGTCTTAAAACAAAATTACCAAGATATTTATCTTTAGAGTTTTTAAAGTCGCCAAGAATTTTATCGTTTAAGTAAAAATTGAGAGAAAAATTTTATTATAATTTTTGAAGGAAAATAGATTTTACTTGTCAAACGCGCGCGTATTCCTAATCATCGCATATGAATGGCTGCAGAAAAATCTCTGCATCTATTAATTTTCTCAGTTTCAGATTTTTCCATCTCATTTGTTGAAATGTAGGAAGCTTATAAAGAGAATGAAGTCGTAGTAAAGCTCACACGAGCAATGTAGATTCCACCTGTCGACTGCCTTCTTCTACATTCCGATACGCAATTTCATTCATTTCGATTCGCATTTAAGTTTTCAGTCGCCAACGCCCGATATAGATCGCGTTATGAATAGTGCAACGTCGTTCTCGGGGCGTTCAGCATCGTAGCTCCGCGGAGTATCGTAATTCTCTTTATCGCATCGTGTCTGCAGTCCGCCGCTCGCTCGTGTATATCAATGCGATACGGACGAATGCAGCCGCGCATACATGCATACATGCATGCATGCATACGATGCACACGCGTGCACCACACGAGGAAAATCGCGACCGGGGCCGATAAGAAGAAATCCAAGAGCGGCGTGTATCCCCTCGTGCGGTCGCGAGTACAAGCCTTTCGTCTTTTGCAAATAGAGCAATATTTTATTAAGGGGATTTGCGAAATATTATCTAATCTTCTTCCAGGAACGGGAAAACAGGTGTTAAAAAGCGTTTCAAACAATGTCATAAATCAAAGAAGAGAATCTAAATAGATAAAAAGATATTACAATTTACTTAACAATAAGAATTTTTTCAGCAATATTAGAGTTGCAGTATTTATGCAGGCAGTATCTGTTGGAGCATGCTTTGTATCAATCTGTTAACAATCTTTGAGAGTATCGCTGACACAATTCTCTTCTAAAAGGGACATCGATTCGCAATGCATAAATGAGAATAATTAAGGGTCACTTCGACCAACTCTGATTAACTTTAATCAATGATTAAAAAAGATTAAAAGATTTGTTATATCAAAACACAGCTTTTATTCACGAAGTGGTAAATCTGCACGAAGAGATAGCTGGTTTAAAAAATAAAGAAAGAGCGACATAGGTATAGTTAAAAGTCTTGCTGTTGGCGAAATTGCTGATCGAGTCAATCGTCGATTAAAGTTAATCAAAGTTGGTCGAAGTGACCCTATATAAGGGTTACTTCAACCAACTCCGATTAACTTTAATCGACGAAAATAAAAAATTAAAAGATTTGTTATATTAAAAGTAGCTTTTATTCACGAAGTGGTAAATCACGAAGAGGTAGGTTAAAAAAAAATAAAAAAGAACGACATATACATTATACAGTTAAAAGTCTTGCTGTTGACGAAATTGCTGATCGAGTTAATCGTCGATTAAAGTTAATCGGAGCTGGTCGAAGTGACCCTAAGTTCCGCAAAAAGACTATTATAAAGTCAGACTATTATGAAGTCTGAAAGATTGAAATATATCTGCCCTATTTATTAGCTGTTATTTTGACATTTTACATACGTCGATGTATTGCGAAATCTATATGCGTAATCGTTTCATCGGGGAGAAAAAATGGGCGTATCACAATCTCGCGGAAAATTTTCTGCTGCGCTATGCACGCACACAGTCGTTTCTCCCTCGATAAACAAAGAGCGTATCGCCAGCCGTTTAGCAATACGCTCATCTCATGCTACAACGTGCCGGTTATTTATAAATATGTATCAACGAATGATTAAAAGTGGAGAATCATCGTGACGCCACACACGTCGAACCGCGGTTTTCTAGATGAATACTCGTTACACTCGTGGTAACTAAAAATAGCGACAGTATTATTGCACGCTAATGACACATATTCGTTCGAAAGATAATTTCTGATTGAGCCCATATACGCCCGCCTCGTATGCTTACATCTACCGAGCGCCCAATTTTGCAATATAAAATTCTTAGCAATATATAACCTACAGTATTTACATAATAAAGCGCATATGTACATTTTCATAAACGTACACTTGTTAATGCTCCATAAAATGCCTGCTGCACAACATTTTTACTCGCGTAAAAGACATATTTTGATAGCTTGTTAATAAATATATTTATGAAGACTTTCAAGGCAACTCGTTAAAAATCTTCAAGTACTTAGATGTCATAGATTGACATTTTATTCATTATAAAAGGAAAGATTTTATTTTATGATTTATAAACATAGGTATCCTTTTTTTTCTCTTTGCATTATCTGCGGCATCATGAGAATATATTAAACAGGAATAAAAGGCATCATATTCTGTCTAGTGCTTGAAGCTCCGCAAGATCTTAATCCATACTTTAGTAATAGCAGACATTTGACACGCAGATCTGTTCCTGTAACAAGGAATCAACGTGTTCTATCGGCTTTTAATGGCGATATCTAGATAGAAAATCATTTCTCTCGAGTCGCAAGCACTTTGCACCGGACCGTCGATTTACATAAATTCCAGCGCAAAGAAAGAGAACAAGACGTGAACTACCTTATTACCCGCTTCCATCTGCCTGTCGCGTTAAATCAGGAAAATGAGCGTGGCGTCTAATTTCCTCGAGGGCAGTGTCGCAATTGCAAAGTTGTGTCGTTTGCATTCGACATCGTAAATACTCCGGGTTCCCACAAAAGCGACTTATTCCAATAATGTATAAAACGAGAAGGAGAATGTACAGGGTGTTCAAAATAAGGCTTTCTTTAAAAAACATATTGATTCATGACAAAAATGAAGAAAAATTATGTAAATGGCCAGAAAAGAATTAAATTGCCTTTACCACAAGCAATTGAAGATAAGTTATCCCGCCTTTTTTTACTCCATCTAAAAGAATCATAAAAAAACAAAAAATTATTTTAAAAAGTTCTGTAAAATTTAAAAATCTACGTTCACGAACGCTTCAGCATTTTCAGCGCGAAAATGACATCTATTTCCGTAGCTCGACTGTACCTTTCTTTGGACACCCCATATTGTGATCCGTCCTCTCGCGAGCGCGAGTTCGCGCGGATGTAGTCGGAAAGAGAAGGAATATTTTTGCAGTCGCGAATCTTGTCATTTGCAGTCGCCGCGGCTACTCCCAATGCGGCCCCGCGGATTCAATAAGCCGCCGGCCCCGGTCTTGTCTTCTCGCTCTCCGCCTTGTCGACGACAACCGCGCGTATCCGCCGCTGGGCTTTACACGCAGGATGTCCCGTTTAAGAATATAAATGCGGGCTTGTCCCGCGTGCGCGAGCGCGTATCCTTCGTCGAGAAAACGTTTTTTTTTTATGAGGCACGTGTAGTATAATGAGCAACAAGCGCGTACCTACATATCCCGTCTTATTATTCGATTTCCGGACAGCCAAATGATCGATTCCGATTATTCGTTAATTTTGTTAACAAATTCGGATTATTTGATCATTTCATTAATAATTGGCTTCTTTTAAATGCAAAAGACAATTGATAGCTGTTTGTCTGTTTGAGCCTATTGAAATGGCAAAGCAAAAAATAATATTTCTTAAGAAAATTTCATAAGTGTAATTTTATTTCATCTCAAGATGCTATTTGCTGGCAGATGTTATTTGCTTACATATTGAGAAATTTGGTAACGAATATTTCTCGTGGATTTTACAGCCAGGACTGTATAAATGTATTTTCAGAATTATGACTGTGATTCACACGTATTACACTCTTTAACGTTACTTTGAAAAGCTGCTATATGTCACTTTTCAAACCATTGCTAGTTCGCATTCGTATCTTGCATTAAACTGTTCTTCTGATTCCACGTTTATTTGCTTCGCGCTTGAGAGCTGCGTTACTTATGTTATTTCGGGTTGAATATCAGACAATTCGGTTCTTAACTAAATTTTTTTCATTAAGCGGTATCCATAATTTGAGTAGAGAATCTAAGCCGATTTTTAATACTTTTTAAATTTAAAAAAAAAACCTAAATTTGAGAAAGTTATAGCTTGCTAAAGTTTCTTTGATGACGTCAACTTCAAAAGATGCCGCAACAACACTATGACGTCACACACATTTTCGTGTTACTATATTTTCTTCAATTTTGAAGGTATTGCAAAAGTTCAAAAAGTTTACAAAGAAAGTATGCCATGATCTATCAGAATAATACTGTTAGGTAAAATCCGTTAAAAACCGAATTACCCTTACGTTAAATGCCCATGTGCATAACGGTGAAAGGAACGAAGAGCCGGTCAACGTATGCGTTTCTTCCCTCGCGCATTTTTCTCATAATGGAAGGCGCACTTGTCAGCGAGACTGTACCTTGCCCGAGTCGCTTTGAAAGCCTGTGTTCGTGCTCGGCTCGATTGTGTCGGTGAGGAGCTTGCGTGTGAGACTTAATTTGTGGTTTTTGTGACGTGTGCATGTACGGGCACGCACACGAGCGACGGCGATGGCACGGCGCGCGTGTGAATGGGCCGAAGAGTGAAGACTCACCTTGAAAAGGAGTGAGTATCGAAAGAGAGTCTTGTGCGTGCCGCTGGGCCGGCACTGCGGTGTAACGTGTGCGACAAATGCGTGCACCGCGCGGCCGTTGGACGCGAAACGAACGAGACGCATTTTTACAGACGCGGAACCGTTAGAGCAGGTCGTTATTGTGGTAGACGGCGATTGAAAGTGCGACTAGACCACTGCCAGTAGATCGCCACCAGACGATCGTCCTGATGACCAAGGGATTTTACACATTACGATCTTTATCTGGTCGAGGTGGTTTATTGTCAAATCGTTAATAGAGCTTCTAAATCTGAAGCCTTTAATTAAATTTTTACATGAGAAAAATTTAAATATCTGTCTGCAGCGGATTTTGAACTGTAGAATGTAACTTGGAAGTCCCAATTTTCCAAGCACACATATTAATGTTGAGTACTCCTCATTTTCATATAATCATTTGAAAGATAAACTAGTTTACTAGTAAGTTAAAAAAAACAAGAGGCATCATAAAGAGATTTCACGATGAAAGTATCCTACTTTTATTGTGAAATTTCTTTATAAACAAAGTTTTTCTTAACAAAGTTAAGTTGCTCTTACAAGCTCTCAATTTTAAGGGGATTTCCTCCCTTCTTGGGCAAGAATACTCCCGGTGGTTTGCCATTGCCTTACGAGAGGTGGCGATCGAATAAAAGCCGACTATTTTTGGTCAGATGTGAATTCGGATCTGCGGCTTACAAGCCTAGTAGAGCACAATCTTCTGCACCACGATCGCCACGATATATGATCGTGAGATATTAACTGACAAGGCGCAGATGGTACAAAATGTAATTACTCTCGAAGGCAATGAAAGTAGCGATAGTCTTGAACGATCGCGAGGATAACGTGCACGCGAACGGTATCGTCTGTCATCCGCGAAAATGCGAGCGCAATCTTTTACGAGGTGATACGCGCGCCACGCGGATTTACAGCCCGACACGCGAAGACGCGGATGTAAATTTGTAGAAGAATTAGTAAACGCAGTAAACACAGATCGTTTGCAAGTACCGGCTCGTTACGTGCTTGTGTGTACCCTGTGTACCTATCGGGCTCGCATCTCTTGGGCCGCTTCATTATACGTCATGCCGCGTCGGATTTTATCAGATCCAAAACGTTTTCCCACATCTCGTGCCATCTATTCTTGTGTCAGTGAAAACGGGCACGTCGCGTCGCGCGACACGTTCGTAAGAGCAAGAAAGAGTTCAAATTGTACGTGACGCCCGTTTCGCTAACACGACCCGGCCCTTTGTAACGACTCGCCGTGAAAGTATTATGTAGAAAAGCATGTTACACATACGCATAATCCTGTTTTATAGAAAACTCCAGATATATACCGGAATCCATGAGAGGGACAGCCGCGGCGGGACCGAGAGTTAGGTATTCAGGAAAGCGCGCGGTTCATAGGAAGTCTGCTACGTGACGGCGATGTCAACCCGGGGCGAAGAAACGAGAAATGATAATAAAAAAAAAAAGGAAAGAAACGAGGGAGAGGAGCGCAGTGGAAAGAAACGACGAGGCGACGAAGAGGCGACGAGACGTTCGACCGTTCCGTCTCTCGCATATGTAATGCATCCTTAAGGAATTTTTTGCCTTCGCCATGGCGTTCCTATCCTGTCTTTTACACGGAAAACAATTACGTTGGCAATGCGTATTTTAATGTCTTTTTTTTAACTAGTGTGACGGGATTAATTCTGTTCTCAATGTAATATATCTTCTTGTTGCTTTCTTAATATTCTCGTAATTTTCTATACTATTACAGCAGCAGATAATATAATAGAACGGACTTTATTTTTTTCTCTCCCTGAACATTACATTGTTATGCTAATCATTTCTTAAAATTATCATGAAAAATTGCTAATCTCGAGAAAGATCGATGCGACTACTGAAACCCGTTCTTTCAACCGTACGATATTTATAGACCGAACGAGGAGTCATACAGAGGACGAGGCCTCTTGTGATCTCCGGAACTATCTTACTTCACAACAGTGCGCGTCCATACACTGCTATCTGGCGATTTCTTGAAAAAAATTTTTAATGTAAATTTTGGCCATTCATAAATCTGCTGAGAGTTTATCATTTATCATTTATTTCTATATACTTTTCGGAAAGAAGGACTTTTTGAAAAGATCAATTACAATGTTCTCAAATTGGTGAATAAATTGGTGAAAAGCTGACTGAGTACATTGCGTGGTGGACTGGTGGTGATATTTTTCAACATGAGAATACAAAATAATCTACTACGATAAATGCCCAAGTTTCGCATACAATGCAATTGAATGTATATACAAAGATCTATCCTACAATTTGGCAATAATAAATCTTTTTCCATACCAGTATACCATTTTTTCTCTTATTACACACATGACCATTTACTTTCCAATTGTCCCTCGTGTTTGATGGTTAGAAAAAGTATTCAAACGTTCCCTTTTTCTAGCATTGTCCTGCATATTTATTTGAACAAAGTCCTAGTTTAAAACTACTGGAAATGTTTCTTCAAAGAACGGTACTTGCGTTTTAAAAGAAGATCTATGAATGGCCTAGTAGTTCGATAAGCAAATAAATTTAAGTTTCTAAATTGCATTGTCGTGAGCATAAAAATATTAAATGGACGGCTGATAATTTCGAAGGCGAAGTGACGTCATGGTCGACGCCAACGAGGGTTGGTACATTATGACAAGAAGGGACCATTTGACCCCACTCATTGTTTCTAATCCCACAATAAATTGAAGCAGCTGTACCGGCAATTGATACAAATTTACGTACAGTCCGACTCATAAGGCGCAGATCTTACTTGTTGCGATGCTGTTGTGACTTAGTCTCCGCGCGCATAACTCGTTTATTAAATTGTATTCCGTTCTGTATTTTACGTATAAATCATCTCTTCGATTATGATGAATCATAAGCTATTAAGAACAATATAAACGTCATAGCTTTTATATCATCCAAATAAAAGACATGAATTTCAATTGTTGATATCATATGGAAATATCATTTTAAAAAATTAGATTTATATACAATATCCTTTTCACATCATATATAAATATATAAATATATAAATATTTAAATATATAACAAAAATATGAAATTGGCATATTTGCAATACAAAAATGAGATACTTATATTTTAAATATTTATATTGATCATCAGAAAGATTCGGAAAGAATTATAAAACTGTTCAAATGATAAAACACGGTATAATATGCATTCCATAATTAACTACAATTCTAATTAAAATTTAATATATTTAAAGTATATATAGTGTCTTAAATTAATCAAAAATATATGCTAAAAATAACTTTTAAAATTGCATTTATTCGTTCACGTTAAAAAATGGGTCTTATATTAATCTATATCTGTAAATCTATCGTATATCGTTCCACAAGAGAGCAAAGGACAGTTTACAAGAAATACGAGCCGCATCGTATTTCCTCGATGAGGAGACGATAGCGGTATCACCAACGCGGGGGTGCAGAAGAATTTGATTTTTGTTGCAGACGATTCACGCCACCGTGGCGGTTCCTGACTGCCATACATCCGCAGCGAAGATAACGGATTGACGTAGGCGGGCTGCGCGATAACACGACCGTTGATTTTTTTGCGGAGTCAGTTGAGAAGTTATCGGGCAGCCTCCGGTGGGGTCAAACTGGAGTTCGCTTACATTATACAATCGTTGCTCCTCTCTTCTTCTAGGCGCGCAGGATAATCCTACGTGCTGTCATCTCACTTCGCCTGCCCGACTGTAAAATGTCAGAGAAGGCCGGCGCGAGAATACACTGCCGCCGAATGCACGCTATATATATATATATATATACACCGCGTATTTACATTATATATACATATATATTGTGTGTGCGCTACTTCTTCATATAATATCACATGGTATTTTTTTCAAGGAATCTATAATATTTAGATTCTCATTGTCGAGCAATTTTAAATATAATAGAGAAATTCGAAAACTCGAACCTTTTTCTCTATATTCATGGCTTAATTTATTTTCTTTCATTGAGCCTCTATTTTTCACGCTCTTATTTTTCACTTTTTATGTTCAATTGTCACCAAAAATCTATTTTTCGAATATATACATACTTCTTTGTTCATACATATAGGTACATATATAATCGATTGCATTTCTGAAAAAAACGATAATTTTCTCGAAGGAAATTTTAATACGTCTGACTTGCCTTCAACTCGGCTGCGTGCTGCCAGCCATTATTTATTTTTATTCCTCTCGAAACAACTTCAGCGTCGGATTGATTACATGTTGCATCCATTGCAGGAAGCTTTGTTTGCATGGAACTCTCGCGGTTAGTTAATCGCCGAGCGATGACGACACGCGATTTATCGTGCACGTATAATTACAACTCGCGGTAGAAACTGCATCGGTCGGCTTTAACGGGGGATCAGTCGATTATGTCGGTCGGTGTTATTCAAATTAATTTTGTGATAACCGGAGATAACCCCTTGCGGACAAGATAACGCACGTTACAGAAAATCAAGGAAGGCTATGTCTGCCTTTCAATCTTTCTGTACATCTTACATGGAAATTGTAGGCCCGTACAATATATCTTTTCGATTCATAAGCTCGATAAACATGATAATTTGCTCCGTCGTTTTATAAACTATTCCTCTTATTTTATTTTACAATAATTCATGTGAGAATGCGATTGTTATTGTAAACATTGTTATTGAAGTATTGATGACATTTAAAAATTTTTTATATTTTGTAATTTTTACATTTTTATTCAATATATTGTGTTTAAAATTGTGTGTATCAAAGTATAATAGAAACAGAAGGATATACAATTATATAATTATTTACATCAGAAAACCAATATACATATAAAGTTATAAAAAGATAGAAATTTGTTTCTGTAAAAAAAAAAGAAAAAGAGATACGCACATCTACAGGTAATTTCTATATCTTTGTATTTTCTGCAAGAAAAGAAAAAAGAGAAAAAATTGTTGAGGTTTACGCGTTTTCCGGAGGTTGAAACGAAACAATTAGCCATTCGACGAGTCCACGATCCGCGATACTGAAGATAATCGTGGGAAGAGGGTCGTTCGCGGAAAATGAGCTCACGCGGTCGGCTCGGCTCTTTCCGGGGCGTGAAAATTAATTAACCTGCCGTCATAATCTCACATACGAAGAAACGTGAACGGCACTCGGACGATCCGGCCGGCAGCCGCCGCAAATCACGGCGTGCCGAACCGCGTTGCAATGTCATATGGCGAATCGCCGGTACGCCTTAGGGACTTAGGTATACGCAACCCACGGGATGAGATGGGATGAAAGCGTGATAGCTGGGAGTTTATCAATGGCTCGCAGCGGAGAAGCTTCTCTCCGACAACGCGCGCGTCAAGATTGCACGAGAAAGGCGGGAACCTTTGATCCAGGCGTTTCATCTCGGAAGGAGGCTCTCGCTGGCTCATCGCGTCTCGCAACTTGTACTTATATGTGAAAGCCTGCTCCAAGTTAACCCTAGAACGCGTGATTCGTTTCTCTGGTACTTTACTCACAAACAACGATAAGAAATAGATTCAGAAGCTAAATTGCGTTAGTCGTCAAGATTAATTTTCGTGCTCCTTTTAAGTATGAGAGTATAAGACAGATGTATATAAAAATGGCGTTTCTTCACATAATTTAAAAAGCTGTAATTGATCGAATGTACTCTGTACCTATACGCGATGATACAAGTTTCTTCGTTTAATCAGCATGTTAATTAGTTATAGTGTTATAGAGAAAAAATAAGACCTATAGAAAAGAAAATGGCATTAACGGTAAACATCACCGAATTGTTTTCTCTTTTGGTTTTAGGGCCACACATTTGAAATTCAAGTTGTCCTCCTATCTCGATGCCAATTAAATCACATCGTCAAAGGAGGTCGTTGAACTTTTTACCACATTATAAAAGACGTTGAGAGAACCTCATGCTGAATACGTTTAACATTTTGAACGAGACCGCATATAATTGACTTAATTTTATCTCCTTTTATCCGAATTTGATCCTAACGGTTTGTTTACGGATGCATTGTTCCTCCTTGTTTGTATCACGATTTACATTTCTTATCGGCAGTATAAAGAGGGATTTTGGAAATAAAATATTATAACAAGTATTAGTTTTACGGAGCTTGCATTTTGAGACACATAAGCTTTTATAATATAAATAATATAAAGTACACATTATGCAAAGTGATCTGATCGCTAACCTATGAAATATAGACAAATTTCTTCTTTAAATCTAACAATAAGACAAAAGTCTTCGTGAAAAAGGTTAAAAGATCAATGACTTTTAAATTACATATATATTACTTATAGAGTAGTTCATTCGTGATCGTATATATTCTAAAATGTAAAATAATTTTGAATAAATTATGAATCTATTCAAAGGAAAAATTTTTAATTTCTATAGCGACATTTGCGCATGAAAAGACTGCCGTGATTGAAAGTGTTGGAATATTTTTTCGTTACATCCCTTTAGCGTCTCGAGAGGCCTCGCGAGCCACGAAAGCTTGTCGATTCTGACAGCGAGCGATCCTCCCCGTGCGTAGAGGAGGAATAAATTGAAAAGATCTAACTGGCAGCGGTCGAGGATCGATGGTTATAGAACAAGCGAACCACTCCGAAGTGAGAACGAGATGAATGACTGGCTGCGAACTGGTCTGGGCCGGCTTCGAGTGTCTATCTATGTATTGTGTGAAGTCGGAAGTATCGAGGCTCTCTTATGGCTCCGCGAGAGATGTGAAAACCCAAATCCACAAGCAACACGACATATCCCACCAGGAAACATATCCCAACCAGGTTTAATATGAATCAAACTCGAGGCGCGCAACTCGTCATTATACGAGTAGTAAAAGTAACGATATATGTAAGTCTGTATTGAATATCAGGAAGTCGGAAGCTTTATATGAACTTACGAGATATGTATCTTAAGCGAAAAGTCGAACGACATATGCGGTGTAATTATGTGCGAGATTCAGTCGTGCTATATGCTCACTTTTATCTGCGATTTGTTCAACTTTCACGCACCAACTAATTTAGATAAATAAATAATATTGATTAATATTTTATATTTAATCCAATATTATAAATAATGCCCAGAAATTAATTTCTGTACTATTGGAAAACTTTATAAAATTATCTATAATTTAAATGATACACATTTCTTTCTTTAATTTTTATAACATTTATAACTCATAATTCGGAATTCCCATTATTTTTTAAGAACATGGCGGAGAATTCTTTTATTTTTGACACTATGTAAAGAGAGGACGTTTAAATATGTAATACGTGGCAGTCTCCCATCCTGCGGCGGAGAGCTGTTATCAGCGTAGTTCATAACTAAAGCAACCACTCGGCAGGATGGGGCGCCATGTTGAAAGAGCGAGTCCGCGAGAGCGACGAGCGCCGTCCACCCCTTTCCTCTGATAGCAGGACAAAGGAAACGCATGAACACGGGTGGCGATAGCGCGAAGCGACTTTCAACTCGTACATACGTGCGTGATTCCTCGATCGCGTTTTTTTCCCCCTTTTCTCTCCGCGTTCGCTTTCTCCTTCCTCGTGAAGGAAATTATGCGCTAATGGTACTAAACTTTATGCATAACACTGATTACATTGCATGCAAAAACGTTTATAATCGTATTGCGTAAACTTTAATTGCTGTAGATTGTTTGAAATCGCCAAGACCGCCGACTTCCTATTTCGTTGCAGCGCCAGCGCGGTCGGTGTGGAAGGAGAAGGAGAGAACGCGGCGCCTTTCGTGGTCCTCTCTGCGTCTGCACTGGTGTCTGAGAAACACTGCCGCTCGCACACCCAATGGACCAGACCCACACGCACACACGTGCACCACGCTCACTACAGGACACGCGCTCTCATGCGAGATCCGTAATTCCAAGAAGCGTACAGTCATCGGAAAAAGTGAAGGGGGTTCCTGACGGGGCGAAGGGCGGCCGGGGTGCTTTGATGGTTACTGGTAGTGGAAATGCGCGCATTACCAGTCGGGCATATTCATGAAAGTTCCTTGACATCGCGCCGGCGGTCGCGGGCGAATGACCAAAGCGAGTCGCGGAGGTCGGCCGCGTGAAAAAGGAAACGAGCGCCATTGCGGATTTCCTATTGTCTCGCATGACCGGCGCGGTTCCGATTGGAAGTTTTCCATATTAGGACACGGGCTTTCGCGTTCGGCGATCGCGGCGCTCGATCGGCATCCGTGGCACAGAGACCGTTGCCTTGAGTTTGAGAATATCCGTTAACGGGTTAACGCATATAACACAATGTTCACGTATTAATTAATCTTGATTCCCCATTATTAATGGGATAATAAATAAAATACTGCGATTACCGTCCTTTCATTACAAAAGAATTGCACGATAAAAATTTCTTTGCTCGCGACTCCTGTTGCAAGGTTTTAATTTTAAATGTACCGATGACCCCAGATAATCAATATGTAAACGGCGTTTATGTAAATACAAAAATACTCACTTATATGACGTTTATATAAGTACGAAACGTGGATAAGGTGGAATATTCATGAGCGCGATGACAAGTGCAAGTATAATTTTAGTAGATATAAATATCGATTATACAACGAGAGTTCTTTTCAAATATCAAAATAACTCTCTCGTATTTATTCCGCGTAAATGATATAAACAGCATTGATTACGCAGATTGCGCAGAAATGAGGGAATTACGTACTCCGATCGAATCTCTCTAATTCTTCGATACTTTTCGCGTACGTCTCTACTTTGTAAAATCTTATGCGTTGATATACTTTATTTTATTTTATACTTTATTTTTATGCGTCGTAAAGGATCGAAACAGAGAGAGGAAGGATATACCTATAACGAACAAGTCGGTCCTGTTTTCCAACCGATGAACACCTTCGACTCTTCCTATCCCCGTTCGCGCGCGATATCCTTTTTGCTTTATTTCCGTGTCCGCGTTAGCATGAAAGAGGCATATTCATGAAAGATTTTTTTTTCTTCATGTCGACGATCCCGCGCAACCGTGAAGGGACTGTCGAAGAGGAAGAGACAAGGAGTGGCTTGTGCCGTTCGTTCGACGCGCATGAATCGGGCGACTTCTCGAAGGGCTCGCATCGTCATTTTCCAAACAGCGCCTATTTGCATCCTGATAAGCCTATTCGACACGCAGTCTCCTACCGAAGGATCATAATGCACCCCGCTATATGCATTTTTCATAAACGCATGACATTTGTCCAAGGCGAGAAGCAGTCTCTCCGATTGAAGGCGCGCCTAACAGGATATAATGTCATGACAATTCATGCATGCTATTTACAACGATCAAATTAATTCAATATGCAAATAATACACACTCGTACTATTTTACTTTAATTCCTTAATTAAGCTAGCCCGATACGATTTAATTTTGTGTGCACGAATATATATAGACATGTATATACTTTATAGTGTACGTCATCGCATGCTGTAAGAACGATTAAAAAATTTAGATCGCTTGCCCCGTAGCTCTCTTATCTTGTTTAATTATGCGTCATTGTGAAGACATAACAGCGTGTCAGCAGTTAACCGTAACTGCCGGTTTTAGCAACAAACGTGCCGATAAACTTCGCGGCATTATTATTAAAATAGTTGTTGCTAACTTGGATAATCTCCGAAACGATGCTCCAACGTAAACAACCGCAAACAAAATCAGCTAATAATTAACAAATCTAAAGATCTCGCGGAGTGATTCAGAAGATAAAAAATGCAGGAGTTTTATAAAAATAATAAGACGTTATCAATCATCTTTTTTTCTATCAATGACACTTAGAATAAATAGCGATATATTATCATGCACACTCCCAGAAGTTTTTCTGATCGCGCGATTATTAAACTTCATTTACGTTACATTTACACAGCGCGTCCTCGCGTGATTCTGACGTCTTTCTAGCAACTGATTGCGCGTAAACAAGCTCCTTATAATATACTACGGAACTGTGCTTTATAAAGTTTACCTAAGATTATAATGGTAAAATAGAATCAATTTTTGAAAACAATTTCCAAAACGCATGAGATATAGGCAAGATAATGTAAGCACTAAGCACATACACACATATCAATAAAAATATTCTATAACTTTTATAAGTCGCATTTATATAAACATTGATCAGATATCTATTGAAGGTTTACATAAGTATATGTATGCGTTTCGCTTTTACATGTGCATATAGAAAGCGAATAGTAAATTACGAATGTCCCCGGTGTTAACGACTATTCTATTGACTCGGTGAACATATGCTTTACTTCCGCAAACAGCTGATTTACGCGAGTTTTTTCCTTGCATCCGGTTTTACGTAAACATTTCGCTCCTATGGATGGATTAGATGAGCAGTTTACGATATGTATTCAGTGATATCTCGACACGTGACTTGCGTTTGAGGTCTTTAAATGAGAGGTGAAGTCACGACGTGTTTATTGAATGGAAATTATGAAGACATTTATAGCTCTAGATTTTTTTAGAGATATTCTAGAATCCTTAGAGATATTGTAATAAAAATGCAACAAAGACCGGAGGTTGATTATGGGTTTTAATTAAAAATTGTGGAACTAGACTTTTAATTGACGTTAATTAACCGATAGAATATTCAACCTAAAACTTCTTACCGTTATAAAACACTTTTATAACGGTAAATATGTATAAAAGCTTTATTAAAATTGTACACCCTTTCAACTATGTATTAGTGTTGCTGAAATTTAATTACTCTGATAAAAATTAACTCTATTATTTATGGTTTATTATAGATTTATTATATCAATTTCTGTGAATTTTAATGTTACAATTAGTTTGGTTTTAGCTTTGTTTGTTTTTCTCATCTCCTAATTTAGAAAAAAAAGGAATAATCAAGTGAAGCGTTTGCAACAAAAATGGACTAACAAATTTTTATGCTTCTAGAATCGATTTTAAAACATGACAAATTATAAATTTGATCCGACTATCGTCTCAAATTAAAGTTATGCAGTGTGTGAAATTAGGCATGCATTTTGTGTTCCTATGTTAATGCTAATCGATAACTGAAGAATTTGCTTGAGTGGCATAATTTTAACACAACGTCCTGAAAATTCGCATCCGTCTCGGAGATTAACTTACTTACTTTCGCCACTCGACGTTTCCAGAAAGTAGAAACGATTCGGGTCTAACGATCATCGACCCGGGCACGGCAATTAACACGAAGTAGACCACACGCGGGTCTGACCCCGGCTTCACGTGGTTGCTCACTCATCGACGAACAAAGGGCAGAATCTGTTTCGCTGGGCGACCGTACACGCGTGCGATATACCTGCGTGCACGTAACGGATACGCAACATATGCGTACGAGAGAGACCAACGTTTTACGACTTATACACACGACCTCCTACGGCGGCCACACGTGGCCCGACATTGGCGTCATTGACGAACAAAGAGAGCGCGATAAGCTTCGGTAATGGTACGACTCCCTCCCACGCCGGAAGCTACTCTATCCTTTTATATCGATGTCGCGAACTTCGGCCTCGACCCTGTCTGAGGTGAATACTTTAATGAGATACGAGTAGAAACGTCGCAGCATCCTGCGTTCGTCGTAATGTTTTCTGTGTGGATCTGTTTATATGTAACTTCTTCCGAGAATAAAAAATTTTGTCTGTAAAATAGAACCCTTTATGTCCAACACATTGAAGAAAAGTAGGTATACTAGACTTAATTAAAAATATAATTTAAATACTTTCAAAATACTTCTTTTCATATACAATGAATTTTTCATATATTTTTTGGATGCAATTTTGCCCAGAACAAAGAGAAAAAAAAGAGAACTGTAAGAGTTAGCTCCGATAGAAAATGCTCAGAAATATTTCGTTATCATATTATTAATATCTAATTTTCACGTACAATGATTATCGTTAAATAACTTCTAATTATAGAAATTATAAAGCCTCGTAAAGTTTTCGTGAAATTCTTGTTAAATTTTCTTTTTTCTTCGCAATACGTGATAGGAAAACATTGTATGTCTCATTGATCGGCTAATTAAAAACAAACTTAAAGATTCTAAGATCAATCGCAATTACTCGACAAGTCGCTTTAATCCGACCCTGTGCACTGTGACTGCTCGATTAATAACTCATCCAAGAGATCCAAGAGGTGTGCATGATCAACGAGCCGCATGCTGCAACAGCTGAAACGGCCGGCTTTTTCTCCCGCGATGATGTCACATATCTGGCGCATAATTATGTCTCCTCTTTTCCCTCCCTGGCTAAGAAGCAGAAAAACGTCAAGGAGCCTCTTATTTGCTTCCTTTTCTTCGTCCCTGGACAGCTTCGTTCTCCCTCCTCGCCTCATTTTTTCTCCCCGAAGTATGTTTCTGCGTTTCTCGACCGCGTTTTTGTTCGCGACCCGACAAATCGTTACTGCTAAAATTACACGAACCGCGTCAGAGTGTAACCGTAATGTGCAAGTCGACCTCTAGTTATGGAAACCGAACTCGGTCGATGAATCGCTTCTATGTGCGATAACGTTTTATTTGGATACGAAATGTACAAATCCCAACGAGAAACGTAAGCACGAGAAAGAAGCACGTTTTTTAACCCGATATGCTGTTTGACATATTTTAGAAAATGAGAAGTTTTGATCGATGTATTTATTAGTAATCTCTCATGTAAATTAGATTCGTAGCGGTATTATTTTATGTTGCGACATATAAGTACCTAATCTTTTATTTTCGAATGCTGATTTAATTATTTAATTCCGATATTTCTGATATAATATAAAAATCGTCAAATTTAATCTCTTATTGAACTCGGTTTTAAAACGCATAAATAAAATATAAGATATATGTAAAATAATTAACAAACACACACACACACACACTTACTTCATGTATTAAGAATGTATCAATTAAATTATCAGAGATTATGCAATACGCACTCAAGAATTAATGCGAAAATGCGGGAGATGACGATCAAACACGAGCTTGTCTCGTTTGTATCGTGATCGACAATTGACGGGTGCATCAATGCAGAACGTTAAGCCGCATTGCATCCGCGGTGAGTTTCGCCGCAGCTAAAGTCATAACGAGAACCGCGAACAACGTGAAAAACATGATTCTCAGTTTACTGACAGTTAGCCATAACGTTGCGACAAACGAGTTGACCGGTGAAGAAACAGCGCAGACACACAGTTGGTGTCCGGCAGAACCAGGTTTCAGAAACGCGGAAAAACCCGTTCCTCTAACGAACGATCATTTTTTCCGCAATCGTTTCCGTGGTCGATCGGGGAAATCGCAATTTACCTCGGGATTAAAGCTTCGGCGAGAGTTATCGATTATGATCAAAGAATAAGATATTATATTTTTAAATAATATACAATACAATATTATATATAATACAATATAAACGACTAAATATTATGTTTATATATCTATAATATGAACATGGAAAATTATTATTTCGACTATTTCACATTAATTCCTCATCAAATAGTTTTGAATTAAATGCAATTTTACATCGGTACATATAATTATATATATGTATAAAGTTTTTTCACCTTGCACAGCATTATATAATTGCCTAGAAATATTTAAAAAAAATAAAATAAGAATGCTTAAAGTCTTAAACCATTGTTATTCTCGTCGCTATTCATTAGTGCTATTTATCATTGAAGATTTTCAATAAATTACGACTTTTAAAGCTGTTGACGCTAGTTACAGAAAAAACATTTCATAAAAACGATACTATATTCTAGTGGAGGCCATTGTGCCAATCAGTATAAAAATAGCCCAAGTGTCTTTTATTGTAAAATAACTAGATATTTTTCTGTATGTTATTATTATATGTAGGTATATAAATTATATACATACCTACAATATATTATATACATGTGCTTAGTTGAAAAAACGCATTTAAATTTATAATTTAACGCATTTATAATTTAATTATAAAATTTTGTGGGCATTTGTAAACATATAAAATAAAATACATAAGGTGACTTGTCACTCAGGCCATTTTCGCAATCGTCATTATTACGCACGATCGATTATTTATATCAAATCGTGTCAATTAAAAAACAATCCTGTCGCTTCCTCGAAGCTGACACGTCATTATTACGCAGCGTAACATATATTATTGCTCATGAAGTGTTTATTGTTAACGTTGTTGATCTTATAGCGCGGACTTCATCCATAGAGCGTTACGTAACCAAACTCTAAAATTCTGAGAAAAATATCAGGCAAAGAAAAACACTCAAAGTTCTTTTTGCGATGGCAGATCACTTCTTTTTCCATATCCTATCGCAGGTTGAATATCATCACGGCTATTATAGTTGACAGCTGTCCTAAACAACTCATTGAAATCATGATTGAACTGTTCTTTCAAGTATCACAACCCATCTTTTGTAGTTTCACATATAACTTTTGCCTGCTTACAATAACAATAATCAATCAGTAAAATATTCTGCAATTAACATATTTCACATTTCTCGTATGCTTCACTCTTCGAGTAAAGTTCTTAACTGCGATTAAAACGAAATAACGTCAATTTTTTTTTCATTAGAAACGCATATTGCTAACGCTCGTGTTCACATTAACGTCATAATATTAATCTTTCTATTGTTTCTTTATTTTATTGTTGGTATCAAGAACGTCGTAAAATATGATGCTCTTTCGCATCGAGATATTCTCTGCTTAGACGGCTAACTAATAGCGAAATTAATAGTCAATTTGCATGGTGAGGTTGCGTGATCGACTTGACGCATTAAAAGCTTGCCCGCGCTCCGCGATGCGTGTAGCATGCTTGCTGGCGTCGCATATAGCCGTATGTAGGATTTTGCAAACTGGTTCCTCGATAAAGCGAACGGGTTTGCTACATCACGCATACATTTCCCAACGATTTTTTGCCGGCGAAGCGTGCCGCAAAAAAAGGAGCGGCGCTTGCCGCGGATAATGCGAAAACCGATCGCGTATGTTGAAAGCGTTCACTTTCCATTTCTCCCGATTCGCGTTGCTCGCACATTCGGTCTAAGCGGGATAATGAAATTAACGAGCAAAATAGAAATATTTCGCACAGACGCGAGACGCTAGCCTCTTAAAGATTACGAACAACGTCAATGACTTCGCCGGATTGCGTTATTTCTCAAAATTGCATATGCATATATATAAAAGAACTTGACGAGACATATAAAAAAGATAATCATAAGATATTAAATACGTCTGTAATATATTGAGAAAATAAGAAATAGCACTAGTAGAAGAATATAAAATTGTAGTACTTAATACATGTAATTATACCTACTCTTCTATTTCTTTAGATTTTTGTGCTTTCAGAAAATAGTAATATTCGTAATTTATTATATTTACAGAAAATATGCAGTTTTCAGCAAATGTTAAAAATATCTTTAACCTTGACTCGATAAAACAATTAATTCGCAAACATATGCAAATTAGATGAACGACACACTATTAGAGTTTAAAAAATTAAAATAAAAAACTAATTTTTCTGTGAATTATAATAGCTTCATCGTCATCGAAATTTTTTTAATTCTTTTGACACATGACATTTTTGCAGAAACGCGTCCTGTCTATTACGTATGATGATGGATGAAAAGCCAGGAAATCACATCCGGGTTTATCAAAGAGCAATTTAGGATTTATTTTTATTGGGATGAAAATCTCTAATTCTCTTACGAAAAAGTTGCAATCACTACGTAATAACGCGAAACAAATCGGACATACTGAATAGCCACTCTAACTTTCTCTCTTTTGGTATACTGTACTTGCTTTTAGCTGAAATCTTTCCGCATTAACCGCATGATCTAACAATAAGTTAAGACGCGAATATTTAAATTATATTTTTTACCATTATTATATGTCTAATGTGGAGAGCTATATATACACATTAAGTCGTATAATTTTTGCGCGAATTAATATTAATAAAAATTCACACTTAAATGTACACTGAGAGAAAAAAATGATTGGAATAACTATAATCTCACTATATTTTATAGTTAGTTTTGGCTTCAGACATATTTTTATAATTTATTTAAACATGCAAAATATAGTAGAGTGAACAGATTTATAGTCATCATTACTATGATATAAATTAGTGTCAACCATATGAATGGTTAAGTAAACTAAAAATAGATTTTCGTGTAGTTAACCGTACCTACTATAAAAATAGTTGAAATAAAACACAGTTGACAGTACTATGCCCATATCGTAGTTATCACCAACATTATGGTAACACTTACTATAAATTATGATATTTCTAATTATAATTGTTATACTATATCATTATAGTTCCAAATATCATACATTTTTCTCTCAGTGTAGGAGATTTTTACGCAGACAAGTTAACACTCGTTTCTGCTGTGGAAGCCATATACATAACGCCACACAAAGTGTTTAACTTTGAATAGTTATTCTAGGAACGAGGATGATTTCGTTGAACCTACATATGTGCAAAAAGAGCGTGTAAGAACGACCACGACGATGAGACAGCGGTGAGGTCGTAACATAACTTGTTCTTCGTGCTAGGATGAGACTGTTTACCGATCGGGAATCCCACGAATCGATAAACTATTTCAGAGAAACACAAATGTTCACCTACATATGTGTGTGTGCGTGCGTGTGCATCCTGCACATCCGCGCGCGTTTTGCAACATCTATTCCGCAGAGCGCGCACACATACATAATAGTACAATTATTGTAATTGCGTCTCATGCATAGGTAATGCCGTTTACTCCGCATGCTTCTCCTCTCGCGGATACACAGCCGATTATAATGAAGATCGTTTTGCAATGCTCGTAATCTTCCGATCTCTCCGGCCGTGGTACAGCGGCACTGTTTTTCAATACGTTCGTGGAGCTCAAGGTAACGCGTACTACGCTCATTGTTTCGCAGATTCATTCTCGTGGCTAAACGCGCCTCCTCTTTTCCGTTTTTGAATATTGCGAAACAAAATACAGCAAATTGCATTGCACAAATTAAACGTCTCTTACGTGCGACTTTAAAGATGTGTTATTTTTTTTCGCGTATATTAAAAGCAATAAAATAAATTTTTAGCGATCTACAGCTCTTTTCAAAGTACATAGAGATATTTTTTCCTTCCTCTTACATCACGCAAGGCAGTCGATAATAAACATCATATTTTTACTCTTCTTAATCTGTTTAAATGGAAAGAACATTTCTGACAAAGTGTGACAAAACTTTCTAAAAACGGAAAGCTTATCAAAAAGTTATCGAACAGTTATCGGGAAAGCTTATCGAAATGTTCAGGATGAGTTTCTGGAGCACTGCGCGCGATGCATATGACTAAACGACTATGTTTTCATCTGCAGGCATACTGTATTTCCGATGACTCGACTGGGGGAAAACACATTCGACATCGGTAGCTCGCGAGCATTTCGGAAACTTGAATGGACGCCAAAATCCGCGCGCTAAAATAGGCACCGAAAGATAACTTTTTTCTCGCGCGTGGACGGAAACGAATATCGCTATTTATAAACCTCAAACAGTCCTTTTACGTTTTCAATCGTTATCGTGTCCTGGGTCTCTATATCTTTCGTACATTTAAAAACCACGTATTATACTCTGACATACACCTACAAGTTTTCATGTGTCATTTGACGACAGTCTGTTCTCCATGTTTTAAGTATTTTTTATGCTGACGGAGTAAAAAAAACGTCAAACGTATATCACTTTTAAAAATTCTATGTAAATTATTTAGTTGAAATTGTGTGCAACATGTGCTTTAGGGATTAATTTTAACTATTTAGCTTAATGATTGTAGCAACAAACTTGAGTAAAAATTAGTATATCATTACTCTCCAGTGGTACCATAATGTGCTTACAATAATTAGTTCAATCATAATAAAATTTGTAATTCAACGCTAGTGAAAGCGTTTGGCAAGAAGAATTCACATCTAGCGAATAAACGCTAATATCTATAATAGTAGCTAACCCGTAATTAGCATCGCTCCAGTGTAGCGCATACTTCGACTACCGTGCAGTTATCTTTCATTATAACTGCCTTGATTTTTTTTTAACCGGTCTATTGCATCATGAACATCTCGTGCGTAGGACCCTCTCTACCATCTTGAGAACAGCTTTCCATCGCGCGAAAGGCCGTGTAAACATGTTATTGTTTAGCAAAAAGCTATTAAGTGAAAGCCTTTCGAACAAATCATTGTATTATTAATTTGAAGTATATCGTTAATTGTTAATATCATATCAGAATTATGATACAATTATAATGAATGAACAATGTCACCATTAATATGTATATGTATAAATCACCAATGTCTTTACTTCGTATTATTTCTTCTATGCAAAATAAAAAATCAGATCGAAGGAGAACCACGATTGGCGGACCCACGTTGAGAACACCGCTTGATCAGGGAGAAGTCACGAACGCAAAAGGAAGGCGAGGTGAGGTAAAAGAGTTTTGTTTGGGTAGGAGAAGGAAAAAAAATGGAACGACTACAGAAGCCGCAGAGCACGTTCGGTTCTTTGTTGAAGATTCGGCCATAAGTTTGTACAGTAATTATGAGATGGAAATTTTTCAGAAACGGAAAAATATATACCTAACCATCAGTTTAAAAAAAATTGCTTGCAACGCAGATTTGCGTTTTAGCATAAGCGAGAAAATCTGTTAATATGCAACCTGCGCTATATAATTTATCAGAATGATTAACACGAAATAGGTCTATTTAATAAAATGTTATTTGTATAATATCAAATTTTGAGTCATACAAGAAATAAGAAAAATCTAAATAAACATCTACAAATAACGGAACTATAACAGATAATAATGTAATAAATTTAGTCTTGTAAAAACATCGATTTCCGTACAAAATAGATCTATGCTCACAAAGAAGTTGCACATAGGTATACGTATTGCATACGGAGAGGTCGAGAAAACCCAAACCGAGCGCCGAGACAAAACAACAATTTAAAGGTACTTGATAGCGGTTCAATAAACGACTTCTTCCACTCTCTAGTTCTCTCTTCAATGTACATTAAAGGATCCCGAATGCGTTCCTAGCGTCTGGCTCATGTCACGGGTTTTTCCGTTTTGAAGGAAAACTTACGGACAAGAGGGAGGGGGAAAGAGCAGGGAAAGCTCCAGGGAGGCGAGGTGCGACGAGGAAAACTCAATCGTTATTTCTAGCCTGCGCGGAACTTCGAAGTGGTCGGTCTGACAGGTCGAGATGGTTTCTGACCTGCTAAAACAAACCCCGGACCTATCTCGGACCGGTTTTTTTATCCTACCCGACCATCCCGAGGTCGAGCTACGTCTAAAACGAGTGGATACCCCACTGTGTTGTCTTAGTCTCCGGCTAGACCGTTCCTCGAACGGACATGCGAGACCATAGGTCTCGAGTTTACGCTAGAGAACTCCCTCTTTATCCGTCCGCTCGAGTACAGACCTACGACCCACATTTAGCCGATAATTTTCGAAATATTGCTTGCGAAATAAAACCGAATCCGATTTCTGGGGCCGATTTCTCGCTATGAAAGCCGCATTGAGAATTTTGGAGGTCTCTGAACAACGAGTTAAACGTTGCTCTCACAGCATCGTAATAGTAGCCTCGACTGTACCACAATTTCTAGTTATGAAAAACGCATTTCAAAATTAGACGTATACAACTATATAGAACTAATTGTAAGAAAATACTGGACAAATATTGGACAAATTTTGCATATGCTTCCTAATAAATATAATATATTTGAAGAATGTATACAGTTCTATATATCTGTATGCAATTTTACAATGAGTTGTTTTGGGATCAAGCCGTCAACTTTCAAATATATTTTTTATAAAATTAATTACTAATTTGTCCAAGATTTGGCTATAAATTGTAAAATACAAAGATATCTTTATGTAAGGGAAGATATAATTACCATAATATTAATTACTTGTATATGCAAACGCAGGCAATTTTATAGTATATTTTTTGTTATAAAGTGATTTTAAGTCACTATGTCTGTCACTCTTCGAGAATTGCTCATAAAATTTAAAAATTATTATTAAACGTGATCGTAAATGTTGTACTATTTTTAAGTAGAAAGCGGGCGTGTAACATGGCAACAACGTTTAACTCGTTGTTCAGAGACCTCCGAAATTCCCAATGCGACTTTCATAGCATTACCTACATCGTGGTAATTTAATCGTGATGCTCATTTTAACATCGCCGTTTAAATCTCCAATCCTGTTTTGACATTCCATAAACGGGCCAATGGTCACGACCAAACTTAATATCGTGAGCCAATCTGTTGAGTTTCGCCATGCGCCTCACGTACGTAACCAGGTATAAATATTTTTCATTGATTAATCGGCCACACGATACGTCGTGGTTACATGAATGTATAATTACTCGATGTATCGGCTTAAAGAGATAGGTATCTGTCGATCATGTAAACGCAAATCTTTGCTCGAAGTACAAAATGAAATTTTATGCATCATTGCATTACATGTCAGCGCGATACTTTAATATGAATCATTATATATTTTCGTTAAAACAATTTTTGTTTTATCCTTAGGTATTCCTTTTCAGAAAATAATAACATAATACGTATTTTTAATTTTACAAATAAATTCTTTCGAAGTAACCACTAAATTATGCAACGCGATTGTTTAAGACAAAATTTATTTGCACTTTATCTCGTTTACACCGCATCTTATCACAGTTTTACGGATGTTGACTTGAAAATAAAAATATTCAAATCCAGCGGCGAAGTTGCATCTTATAACTAACGTTTTACGCACGAATACTGCACGCGAAACGCGTACAACACACGAAACGTGTATTTCAAGAAAACACTCGCTCGCATCCGTTTGTAATAAGTAGTAGATGCACCGTGCACGCGGATGTTTTATGTATCTCTCGAACAAAAGATTACATAAATTTTTATTGTACGTATCGGCAAAATTAATGCTGCATTAATACAACATGAGGCTGACCAGATCGTAAGCAAAATCGAAACGGTTCGCCTGTTCGTTCGATATTCACGTCACGTATTATCGCGTACGAAATACTATTCGCCAAACGAATCAAAAAGAATCGTTGCACACCGTAGACGCAATAACATGTTATACTCTATCCTGATGTCACAATTGATCAATTACAATTACATTATGCAATTATATTATGTAAAGTATTTCTCGATATGTTTTACATCTAATTTTCTATAATTTATCAAAATTGTAATCAAATTTTACATTTTAGTTTTAAATAATAGACTCCCAAATATTAGATGGTAAAATTTCTTTTAAAAGAATGTTTATTTTATTGAACACAACAGAGCTATAATTTAAAGATATATTTCTTAAAGTTTTGTAATAATTTTTTTCTATTGTCTAAATTGTCTAAAAGATACTGTTTACTTGACATGACGTGTATATAATTTCGAAAAATATAATATATTGTTCACACTTTGTTTTATGTAATTATTTAAGTACATATTAAATTTACTTAATACACATTTAATTTACATCAGTTAAATATACGTTTAAATATATTTAACATATAAAATTCTAAACATTTAGCCTGGATTATAAATAACAATAACTTATTTTATTACGTTACTCGAAAATAATAGATACAATCATAGAAATATATGCTGGGGTAAGTTGCGACACTCAAATAAAATCGGAGAGGAGACACGAGGGAGAGCGCAGCGATTCTTTCATTTTTAACGACCCCATGCCGAGCGGCAAGTGCAGGGCACGCAGTGAGTAGCCAGAAAAAAAAGAGAGGAACGAGAGGAAGAGAGAGCCGTTCTTCTCCCTTGTGAAGAGCAATTTCTTTCTTCGAGGCGTGCCTCGAGCACGATCGCGTGGTTGGGTTAAAGCCTAAAGGTACATTTTAAAGCCGAGGAATACGAGAAGCGCGGAAATAAAACAATTTTGCTGTTTCCGTCGAAAGTACCGCATCAGAATTCTGATACCAGTCTTGCTTGCTGTTTTTTTTTTCAATGATTTCATGAGTAATAAATTTAGCTTGAAAGTGAAAAACCGCAATTTATTTAGCAAAAAAGTTGAATTATTCAATAATATCTTATTGATAATTCTTTACTAGAACATATTTGCTTTATCTGCACAACATTTGCAGTGCTTTATGTAATCACACAAATTTACCGGAAAAGACAAGTTATACGACTATAATTTACAAAGATTCATTTCTCGCAAAATAACAGATAGTTTTCAACTATGCAAAACCATTAATTACTTTCAAAAATATTCAAAAGCAGTTTTCAATTATATACGTTTGATATTTCCCCGAAGTTACAAAAGAAAAATACAGCGCTTGAAAGATTGTTCAAATTATCGGTTACAAAATAATATATCCTTTTATTCTTTACTCAAAGAGGATTGAAAAACAGTACATGTTCTTTGATAACAATTATCTCGCATAAACTCGGATAGTTGTTTTATTTTTATTTTTATTCTTCGTTCTAAATATACGCGTAATCTTGAGAAACGAGAGAAAGAGAGAGAGAATTGTCCCTATAAATCAACTACCCAAATATCACATTTCATGGAAAAAAGCAAATCGCCGTTGAACCTCGAGCACCATTCGATCCTGATTACGACTTGTAATATGAGATTCGGTTAAACTGGTGTGGTTATCACTTTACAGCGCAAACGTACGCACGACGGGGCACAGGGATCGGACGAAAGACAAAACATTTGCTCCAACAATCCGTGAGGGTGGGCGATATGTTTGCCCGGGCCCAAGGGAAATATGGAGATTTCTTCGGCGATTACCGGAGGAAACCTGTCATTAGCTGACATGGCGCTTTTCTCGCGAAACGCACGGTTTCCGACGATGCAACCTTGAGCCTCGAGAGAAAACGTATAATTTCGAATCTCGGTGGAAGCAGCTATCGACTAGGAAAATAAACGTAATAACCGCTGAACGTTTTCCACGGTCGAGCCGCGGATGGATTTTCCGGAAATATAATTGCGCTTCTACACAGTTAATATTTAAAAAAATAAATATATACGAATTAAAATTCCGCAATTATTATTGATTTTCGCTCAACTTAATTTATCTATATTGTAAAAATCCAACTTGCAATTGATTAGACACGACAATAATAACAATTCTAAATAAAATGTATTATTTCAATAATAATAATAATAATTTATCAATTAATATGTGTGTTTTATGTGCGTATGAGTTACTTTCAAATTAACATGAGATATAAATAATAACATGATAAAAAAGAACAGAATCTTTTCTAAATTATAACAACTATAAAAATAATAACTTGCATAATGCAAATGTACACAACTATGTTAATCACTTATTCACTGAATGTAAATGCGTTTTTGCTCCTCGACCGCAAATTGCCACAATATGAGGAGACTGAGGAGACGCTGAAGGAAGTAACAATATGATAATGATAATAATTTGAATTAATGTAAATGCCACATTAAATTCTTGTCTAACTTGTCTAATTCTTGTCTACGCAAATGAGCGATTATTCTTTCAATAAATATTATTGTAATTAGTGATTTAAAAAAAAATAAAGTCGGAGACGGAAAATAATAGAAATAATGATACTACAAAAAAACATTTCACGGCTTGTACATAATAAATTTAAATTACAATAGTCAAATCAATAGGTAATTATCCTTTACTTGTCCGTGACTGTAGTAAGCCTTGGACTTCTAGAAATTTTAAATGTTCTTCCTTTTTAAACAGTACACTTAGCAATTTTCTGACCTTCCTGTGACTGCCCTCACAATAGACAATGACATTGTTCCATCGAAATAAAAAAATTTTTTAAATACAAAGGTTTCAAAGAGCTCGCACCACAAGTCTATAAATTATTTTTATAATAACAATCCATAAGGATAATCCTTAAAAAAAGATAATTTAGAAAACCACAAGAAGCTTAATTAGCATGACTTTGCTGTTAAGAAAGGGTCGGTTTTTAAGAAAAACTCCAGGGTTTCTATAATGCCGGAGCCACCACCTGTGGCGCACTCCTTCCGTTTTAGAATTCATGCAAGCTATCGTACAGATATAACCACATCCATATCTCAATACAGGTGGATTTGATAATGTGTATAATCATAAATACCGATCTCAAAACCACTAAATTTCCTTTTTTACTACAGACTTTCTTGCTCGATTTGACTATCTTGCTTGAAGATTGATTTTGCTTCAAGTATAAATGCAATTTTTGTTTCAATTATGTATAATAATGTTAGTAACACGATAGTGTTATTGATATGCAAAATATTGTATTACATTTTGTTATTAAAGTTATAATAATAACAGTTTTAATGATCAATAAGTTATATTAATCGCGATATTTTTGCGAGTTAATGCAAAGGAATTGCGATATACTTTGAGCAATTTCAAAACGAAAGGAAACGGAGTCGTCTTTTACTTTCGATCTTACAAATTGAATTGACGCGCGAACGAAGGCCGATCGTCGTTAGTTTCTCCTGGGGTTGTTGTGCATCTCAGTCTTCTTCTATTTTGCGAACAGCTGCGGCAATAAACGCGTTTCTATTTGCACCTGCTGAAAGGTAAGTGTCGCGACTGGAGAGCACGCAAAGTCACGTTCCGACGTTTTCACGGCCGAGCGTGAACGATAAAGTCAATTTCTTATCATTCGCATCTGCATTTACATGCATTCGTTGATAAACGCGAGATGCGTGACAATTTTTTACCCTTGTTAGAATTTTCTTTTATACATTGTTTCTTTATATGTTACAGCACATATAACAAATATGAAATCCATATCAGATATATGGAGATGCAGCATACTATAGAATGCAACGTGTAACAGATACAAAATCCAGATATGTTATATTTTTATAATATATATTTTCATCATACTAAACATTATTTCTTTGTTATTGCGTTAGCAAAAATTATTACGTAGAATTATTCCTACCTAGCGTGCCTTCTCAAATTTATATTGATACATTGAAAGAACCAATATATGACTTATCTTTTAAAATTCTAATAGCTTCTAACAATAAGAGTAAATTGAGTGACCGGTATCATAAAAAAAATTATACACATTCGGCTTTATGAGCACGCCGAGTCATTCACGGCAATCACGGCCGATTATTAAAAGATTATTAACTATTATTTTTTACGAGCGAATACCGTTGAGACGCTAAGTTGGCCGTCGGGAAGCAACTGGATGATCGAGAAGTTCAAACACAAATTCGAAAAATGCCGGAGGAGAAAGGCATACATTTGAATAAATTCACTTTGCAAAAAAGTGGAAAAAGGTAAGAATCGCAATCGTTTCTCTCACATTCTTAGCCTATTCGATTGAAAAAAACATCTTTGCAAGTACACCGAACAGGATGACAGTGGCTGACATTAAATCCCAGAGTCCCACTGCGGCGGAGAAAAGGGAAGAAGAACAACAGAATTTCGTATATGCACCGAAGAAAATCAAAGCAAACGCGTAAGAATTTTTTGTTTGTTTGAAAGACTCGCATTAATTTAATAATAAAAGACTCGCGCAGTCTCAGATTGTTACGATGATTATGCTCGTTATATTTGAAAAATAATAGATACATAAAAAAAATTAATTTTAAAATAACAATAATTATGCAAGAATAGATATTATTTATAAAGTTAAACATTTTTACAGTTTCCAGCTTACACTGTTTTTCTAGTTTCATAATTTTACACGTACATGTGTGTGTGTGTGTTCAACTATTTTACCAATTCATTATTCATTTAATGAGAATCATGAAAAATGAAGTCAACGTTTTCCAATTTATTAACATAAATTATAATACTATTTATTTATTCGGGTCAAATATATACACTACATACATATAACTTATTCCGTTTTAGTTATACGCATGTAACCATAGTCGTGGTATGCAGGTTGATTACTGACTCGCTATGCAAGTCTGTTGACTAAGTCGCAATACACCGAAACGTATATATGACTATAACGCTTATTTGGAAAACCATGGAAAATTTATTATTTGTATATCATCATGACTTAGCATATTGCGATATGGTTACAGATTACGACCTGTTGATGTGTACTTAATCGCGATAGAAAGTGTGGAAGTGGTATCTTATCAGTCTCACCGACTTATCTACAGACAAAAGAAGTAGCAATGTCTCCAAATATAGAATATTTGTGAAGTAAAGAAGGACAAATAACACACGCTAGAAATTAAGCAAGGTGAGTGTATATAAGTATTATTAACTGTGCTTCTCACAAGCAGGTTTTAAGGAGGAGATTACCGGATAAGAAATGTAATATTTTTTGTTGGATAAAGCGACGATTACTATGATATACACAGACATAAGAATCTAGAAATAATATTTTTATAGCAAGATTTGTGTGTGTGTGATATAAATTAACTCAATACTTATTATTGTAAAAGTATAAGTAATGTTCCACATAGGTTTATATATCGCACTCCTTTCAATTTATTGAATATCAATGCGTGAAATCAATTTATATCTTTAAACAATACAATTATTTTTAAGTTGAATGAATAGGGCTGAAATTGATCTCACGGGATGAAATAATACAGCCGTTATTTTTATCAAGGGAATTATTCGACGCGGGGAACTCGACATTTCTCATTCATCATAACTTCAGCGGTGCCCGCCTTCGCAATTTCTCATCTCGAATAATGCATCAGTTTCCAAGGTCGCGAGCGGAGCCTTATGCCACCGCACCCGAGACCGCACCACAGTCCGTCGCAAAACTCTACGCTCGGTACGAGGGCACCAGGCGCTCCGCAATCTGCCATCGTCGTCGTAGTTTACGTGATTTAATTCACCGACTTGTCAGTCATGTCGTCCTGCCGGCTATTAATCTGTAGGGGACACCGTTTTCATCACGTAACGAATGCAGTTATGCATTTATTTGGTGCAGCCATCTAGATGCGCGCGTCAACGTCACTCAAGGATTTCCGGCGTTCGGTGCTCAACATCCGTAAATCCGTAACATTTAGCCGCGATGCCCAGCTATGGAGCGCTTAATCGATTGTGGTGCGATACAGAACTTCGACATGAAACATCGAAGCGTTAGGCTGCTCTCTCTACAATCTATGCTACGCAACATTCCGAGAACATCTGTTGCAATGAAATTTGTTTTTTTACATACGATATGTTTCTGAGAACTGGTGTCGATAGATACGATCTCGATACTTGTTTATCTACGCCCTTGACTAAGCGATAACCTTTTGGATTCGAGATAAACAAGCACTATTTTAGCCACGTCTAATAAATTGTCCTTTATATCCGGCCGTACATACAGAAAAACAAGTGTCAAATCGAAACTTATACACTTGTATATATGCAATAATCTATAATCTTTTCTTATAATAATTTCAACTTTTTATTTCAATTTTTTTTCTTGGTTGAACTACATATAAATGACTTTATTCAAGCAAGTTTTTTTCGTTTAAACTTTAACGCAATATGTATCTCATTTCAAGATACATATTAATTGTTGCGTACACATGAGTATACGCAATAATCTATGTATAAGTCTTGACACTTCTTTTTTTTACATATATATCTGCATGAAACTACGAATTTCCAAAATATATATTATATACAATACTCTCGCCATATCGATCAAATTTGAAAGACTTTTTTTCAAAGTAAAATATTCTCGTTGATTGCATATGTCTGATGTAAGGTTTCTCTGGTCCGAGTTTTCGGCATAAATTTCTTTTATACGATAGATCATAATACGCTGAGAGCTGTAACTCGCATTTGTTGCTACGCGCAAAAATTGGATAACGATGACAGAGAAGAAAAATTACATAAAATAAACGGATTATTGATAAATCTTGTTGCCGCGGCACCATATTAGGCGCTTCTAATAAATCGGCTTCTTTCGGAGCGCGCAATTTCTCAGCAATCCGCTCATCGAAATTGTAGTGCCATGTATGGCGGCACGGTAATCAAGGTACACCGTGTATATAAGGAAAACGGCGTGTAACGCACACATACATAGATCATGTGTGGAAGACTATGGTATTAAAGTGAGCCCCACGCGAGCCGCTTCGGTCATGGTTGGTTAAGGTCCTTCGAAAATGGGTGAACAGGACACGAGCTGTAGCGCCTTGTTGTTATGTGGGAAAAAAAATAGATGGAAGGATAGATCGCGTAAGAGATACTTCGTTACGTGTCTTGATTGCTTGCGCGGGCCAGTGAGGATGATACTATTTTTTGCATGACTTTACGCATGAATGAAAAGAAGCTTCATTATATTTCAAAGTTATAATTACGTATAAAAATATAAAAATATAAAAGATCTGTCTCCTTCCTTTCCTCTTCTCTTTTTCTTACTGTCCCTAATTTCGGTAAATTTTATTAAACAAAATTATCTTATGCTTTTCTTTTTAATAAGCCGAGAGGCAATGCTCTAAAAAGTAGCTTTTAAAGTAAGAAAGCAATTCAGGGTTTGCATATCTTAGCGTGCCGTTTCATCTACCTGAAGGCACATCAATTTACAAATAATCCGATTTGTCACATTTCAGAGATTCTTCAAAGACAAGAAAACGGCCGTCATTCTCCGCGCGCGTTAAAGCCGGAAGTGCGATGTTCTAACGATAGATCCTAGGACGCGATATTCACGCGATTGCGGTCGTGACTTTTCGCGGTGTGGTACTGCGCTCGGTGTCGCCGGCTCAATGCATCGCGCCACGTCGCGTCGCGCCGCGCCGGTGCATAAAGACGATGCCGCTCGTAAATGCATGCGCCGACGTTGTTCTCGTTCGTCGTTACGTGCCTGCATAAACGTGGCCGGGGTATCTCGACGGGTTTTAATGAGTTTCGCGGCGCGGCGTGGCGCGACGAGGCAGAAGCGGGAGCGGGAATGGGAACGAGGCGTTACGAGGCGACGCATAGGTCGCCGCGATTTTTATTTCTAGTCCTCAGCTTTATTGTTGACGCTCTGTTGTGCCGATCGAAGGCGTGGCCGGCGAAGACGTTGCTCCTGCCTTGCATTCGCGCTCCCCGATACGCCAGTCCATATCTCATCCCCCTAATCGCGTTACTGGCGATCTCTGACATGCGGCGGTGCGTTAAAAAGCCAACTGATTTGCGATAATTTATCGCTTGATTGCGGACGCTATTGTTTGAGATGCATCTCGTGCACCATTGTCTGTCCATTTGGTCGTTTAATATCGTAATTGATAGCGATAACTTCAAATTTCTCTCGTTCAAGTGTTCGTACGATCTTCTTTAATTTATTCGTATTTCATTTTTACTTCACTGTCAGCCTTTTCTTCTCCACATGTTTATGAATAAAATTCTGTTCCGAATCTTGAAAAATTATTCATTATATTATTAGACGTTATTAAATTCGCTATTAATCACTAAAAATATTTTATAACTCATTGAGCAAATAATTCATTAATTTTTCATTACAGGAGATCGATTAAATTGAAAAAGCATTCATCTTCAACACCAAACAAAACAATTTAAAGGAATAGAAAAAGAGAAAATAGGGGAAGAGATACAAAGGAAAAAACTTTGTATGTCTCAAGAGACAGATCGAGATTCATACCGAAGAAAGAAAAAAAATCTTCCATAACAAAGAATCTTTCAAAAGAATATAAAAAATTTAGATTTAATAATATGTTGAATGCTATTGATTACTATACATTTTAAAGAATTTCTACCAAAAAGTTTCCGTGTAAATTTTCCTTTTTATAAACCATAGAAAAACTAAAGAAACTGAAGACGAAAAAATCATTTACCCTTTCTAAGTGCATTTTCTTTTGCTTGTTTTTGTCTTCCTTCACACCAGATATTACTACAAGCAAAAAAAAGAAAATCTCACAATCGGAGATTTATGAAAGATGCCAAAAAGAACTTTTTTGTAAATAAAAAAAAATAATTTAGTGTTAACCTAAAATAAAATCAATAGATACCTACAAAAAGTGAAAATATTTTTAACATGCCAATTTCATGTTAACGGTACTAATATATTGCGTATTATATACGATAAATATCTTCGGTCTTGTAATATTAATTAAATGAATATGATAGAGCGAACAGTATAAACAAATTTGCAGGTAGGTACTGTCTGCTCCAAAGCAATTCGGAGTACCGTGTATGGCTATATCAGCGATTCTCAAGCTCTTCCGACTTGCAAACGCCTTTGATCTTGGTGTCACGTAAACGGTAGCAAACTCTACGAAAACATGACGATACGTTGAAGTCGTTCAGGCCAATTCATACGAAGCGTACCGTATTAAGTTCCAGTAACTGACAACGTGCGCGTAAGGGGAGCCGGATACGATAAGGAGTTATCGTTCGGGGGCACGGACGGCGCGGCGGGTCCACACATGCGAGGCCCCGAGCGTACACAGACCTCCTTTATCGCTCGCACACCCGATATATCTTTCTGGCCGCGGATATACTTGGGAAACTTGGTGCGATACGAGTTCTTTGGACTTCGACGCTGCTCGCGAGTTCTACATCGAAAGGCCTTCAAAGTGCTCCAATTGTACCGGGAGCGATATGAAACAATGCAGCGCTTTATTAAGTTTGGGATACGTTCCACACGCGATAAAGGATTTAAAAAGACTTTAAAATAAAAGAGAAACAATTGCGAGAAATTTAATAGAGATTTCTAGATATTGAGGTTGAGAACAAAAACATAGCTCGACGGAAATTGACTTAAAGAATATCTATTATCTACAAAAAAAAATTTAATTGAAAATAAACAATAATTTGCATGAGCAATAATTTGCCAACAAACAAGTATCTCAAAATTTCAATAGCTTGACTTATACATACATTAAATCTCTTTCTTTAGTTAATACATATTAAAGAAATAATTCTATTTCTCGCAATCAAATATTTTGACATCAACACTTTCTACAGTTGAAAATCAATGTCATGTAATTAACATTGAAGATTGATTTTCAATTAATTTCTGCTTATTTCCGCGTAACCTGACATATATGTGCGAGTTTTTTAAACTATAGAATGATATACGCTAAATATGTATTTTTCAATTTGTAGAGTAAACGAAGATGAATAAACATCTATAACATACAATAATTGTAAAATCGCGTGATTAGAAATATATCCTGCGTCCTATACAAGTTTGATCAAATTTTGAATTTTGGCGAGATGTTGCTCGACCTGCTCGAGGAAATGTTTCCCGCGCGCTCCGCTTTGTTGCTTCACGCATTGAAATATCTTTGCACGTCGGAAAGTGTTTGCGGACCGAAGATATTTTCGGATGTGAAAACGTTTCCACGGTGCGAAGAGGTCGACGAAGTCGCGTCGTAAAAGAGGGGGCAATAGGCAACGAGAGAGATTCGCGAAGATGCAAATCTCCTGTCGCAATATAACCAAACGTTTTCTTTTCTTTTGCGTCACGTCGCGTATACTGCGAATAATCAACGACTGCCGTGTGTTTACGCCGGCTTACGCGCTTGCAATATTATTTATCTCAACGCAAGGTTCACCGTTCAAAATGATGAATTGAATGAACGTTAATCCGCTATCTTGTGATGAAACTTAAATTGATTAAAATATGTATATTTTCTGCTTACGTAGAGTGAAATAATCTCTCGGACGAAAAATAAAATTCGACGGTATGTTGCTTGCATTTCCATGTTTGAGTATTTTCGTTACTCTCATGCATGACGTTACGCGTGTCATTAAGTTTATAACGTTACGAGTCATTTAACTTCGAACGGAACGGATTGAAGATTTACTTTATTGCCTTAGTCTTAGTCAATTTGTATTAAATAGCGCAACACTGCCAGCAAGCAGTAACTCGTAAGAAAAATGTATAGTATGTTGTAAGTTTATAAACGTCGACGGAGGCAAATGTATTTACTGACTAATTTAATTTTTCACATAGTCATATAATGTGCATGTATTGATGAAAAACACTTTTATATGATATTAGATTGTTGTTATTTGCGATTTTGCGTTACAAATATATATGTTATCTCCAAATTAACAACGTTGTTAAGACAGGCAATTTACTGTTGTTAAACAAAAATGACGTTCCTGATAAATTTCAACAGATGATCACACCGGGATCTATGAACTTGTGCAGTCGACTCATTTTCTTTCCTAGTGTACCTAAGTATAAAATGATGCAAGATACGCTATCTCTCGCGACAAAACAGAATTTCAGAAGGTGGAAGACATTATCAGAAAAGTCCTTTTATCGTTGCTTAAGTGTTTACCGGGAAAGATAGAAAAGTCTCGTAAAAAGAAATTTATCTGATTTTTCAGTCAGATTTCGATTTATATGCTTTAATTTAGTCATTGTTATATCGCATTGAGATCTTACGAAATCTAATAAATAGACATCGGATTTTTCATATGCAGATTGGTGGAAAAGAGCAATTAATAACTAAGATTATGTTATTTATAATATCCAACATATTGTTGGATATCATAAATAACATTATAATCTTAGTTATTAATTGCTCTTTTCCACCAATCTGCATATGAAAAATCCGATGTCTACCCAATAAATAATAATAATAATAGAAAAGATTTACTAGAAAATCATAATTACTCAAAATTATTTATCAGTTTATAATTATATAAAATTATATATAAGTACGCTAAATATAATTATATTAAATATATCTTAAATACTAATCTTTTGCGAACACACTTAATATCCCTTGAATAATTATGTTCACTGTATTTATCTCTCAAAGATTTCAAAAGGTAGTAACTAGATAATGTAATAAAATATTTCTAATATTTTGAGTTAAAATTCTAACTCTTCTTGTTATTTCATGGTAAATCTTTTTCTGATGAACAAAGAACATTGCTTTATTCAAAGTAATTTGAAAACATCATAGCAGTACTTACTTTCATTATTTTAATAAATGTATATAGACATTTCGGATAATTATCATTAAATCATCTGTAAAATACATGGAATAAAGATGATCAATGAAGATCAAACGTATTGAAAACGTATATCGATACCAGATGGATCATTCGGATGTGATACGCCTACATACAATAAGATTTACAAATCTGACCAATTTTTACAAACGATCGTCAATTACTGGAACATTGCAAGAGATACGAATTAATTTCGGTGCATGCGTCATGCGTCATTAAGGAGTTAATTAATGGAAGATCTTAAGCATAGAACTGGCAACAGGTCCGTACACTTGGCAACATCGCCATCGGTTAAAATGTAAACAACTGAGCGTGGTACAGTTCCTGCTAGAAGTTACAGAAATGTTGGATTGTACAATTCGTCGCAAAAGTATTGTTTTACTTTTTACGGTAATACCAAAAATTTTCCGAAAATAAAATAAAATAAATGGACCATATTCTTTGATTTTAGTCATCGTATTTTCTGATGCAAGGTAACAGGTAGAAGAGAAAAAAACGCTTTTTCGTTTTAGAAAGGGAAAGAAAGAAGCTCACAAAGCGAGAAAGGCAAGAAGAAATATGGAACGAGATCATTGGAGGGGATAGGTAAGGATAAAACGAAGAATTGTGAGGAGAGGGACAGCGGACGAGCAGGTCCTTAAGATCCCTTGAAAAATGAATCTCCCACAGGTTCAGGACCGTCGGATTCTAGCTCTTGGTCCAGCCAATGAGCCATCAGTGCGAACCAAAAAGCGTCGCCAATTTGCGTTAACATTCCGCATGGTCAAATTTTTTGTCTCGGTATACGGATATCCCGGCGTGATTTCGATCTCACGAGATTTACGGAAATATGACCTTCCCAGCGAGGCACTTTTGTTACTTATGTCTCCAACGACTCCCGCCAAGATTAGATAAACTTAAGTGGAAAGTTTCTCCGTCGAGACTAACCGAAAGATTGGTAAAACTCTACTCAAAATTAACTTCTTGTCTTTTACGTATTAGAAAATTTAGTGCTATAGGAAATTCTTCAAAAATAATTTCTGAAATTACGTCTCTTTCCCCATCTCCCTGTTTTGTATTTATATTATATCCCGGCATAATTTCGGATTTTAATAATTATATATATAGCCATGAAACTATAGGAAATTTTCTAATTATATTCTGTCACACAAGTATATTCACACAAGTATATTCACACGATAAAGTGTAAACAGGTTTGCCTTTCGTGTCAATAAAGTTGTACTTTTCGCAATAGTACGATGATGCGATGCGTGTCTAAAGATAACATCAATTATCATTAAAACGTGACATTTAGATGGAGCATACAAATAAAGTCTTACTACATTGTTATTCCATGACGAGTCTGAAGTTTAATCTGTGAATATCTAAAGCTATTGCTTCGCCTATTTCGGAATAAGCCGAAATTTTCTTAATAAAAAAAAACTATGCTATACATCACATCGTCTATAACAGCAGATAATATGGTCATCAAAAAATTTTATTACTTTTTTCAACAATTTAATTAATTGTTGCCATTAAATGTGTTTTTGTAATATCGGTTACATTATCGAAGGACTCACGAAGTTAAATCAGTATATATTGAAGATTTGGAAACTCTTTGTAAAAAACTGCAGACTAATTTGCATCCTGTTATTTAAATTACTGCCATTTAATTATTTACTTCTACCTCTCAGCATCGAATATTTAAGCAATCCTTTCTACATTGTGTGAATACGTATCGATCGTACTGTATTAACTTGGACGATAAATTACGTTCCCGCAGGTAGCGCTATTATTGTAATATAAAGGAATCCGACACGAGAGAAGGGATTCATATTCATATCCTCCTCTCTGTCTCGCCGTGTTCTACAACAGCACTCTGGGTGTATGTATACCTGCAGAGTATCGCATATGATAATGGATTTCCCTGGTTGGAGCACCGCGGCGAGCCGCCTCTTGCGTATTATAAGTGCCATCGAACATGAAGTCTCGAAGAAGCTGGACATCGGTTCGTTCGCATTTCAAAGACGTCGGCATATAATGCCCAAGAGATAAGCAAATAACGACCCAGTTACTAAATCGTTGAAATTTCTTGCGCACGTGAAAAATACAATCGAGTTCAGCAAGATACTTCGTTCGTGCAAAATACGTTTCGCTCGTAATTGAGAAATAATATATTTATTTAATAAACTCTCATTCGCGATCGATGCAATAGTAGTTCGTGAGTTACCAAAGTCCTCGTTTTTTTTATTTATTTCCGTTATCGTTTAATCCACATGACAAATGGAATCTGCATTATGATAAATAGAATCATCGACCTTTCGATATAATTCTTTGCATAAAAGATGAAACTACTCCGAACAAAATTTGTCCATATGGACAAATCACGGTTACGTGATCGATTGCGATCGATGAACTCGCAGTTCTGCCATGCGAATCAATCGATGGCATGCGATATGAATGGAAGATCTCACGATGGAATTCGAAAACTCGCTCGTATCTGCGAAATTGCCTCGTTGCAATCATGTCCTTGCATCACATCACGGTATGTGTGTCACGGAAGACTTCGCTAGCGAATCAACATTCCTGACATTACCCTAATCTAGTCCTAAAACTGATTTTTAGATTTAAAAATTGAAATATTGTAGCGGCTTTTAAGTTTTATTGATAATAATTTTCAAACGCTAGTACTAACAATGAATAAATCTGACGCTGAGTGTTATATCTATTAAGTAAGATAGGTTTATAATAATTTAATTTCGGTAATGTAAAAACTTTGCAAGAAATGTTCAATAAAATTGGAAAATACTGTTAAAAGTACAAAAATATCTGACAAAATAATTTGTGGATTTTAGTTTTAATATCCATAGAAAAAATTCGTAGCTTATTAAAGTTTGCAACGAGCTTTCAGTGGCTCTAAAACCTTGTTGTTATGATGTCAAATTATCTTTACGAAAATTAACGTAATTTCTTTTGCAACAAAGGCGGATTTAAGGCGAAAGTGTAATTTTTGTAACGCTGATGCTTACAATTAGATGTATTTGCTTCTAATTTCCCTCGAAAGACTTTAATTACACTGTCGTTTTCCTCACTAAGGTCTTTAAGCCTTCGACGTCCTCGGGCTAATTGTCACGCGTGAGATGCTGTTGTGAGCGTTATTATTGTAGAGCACAAAGAGTGAGAGGCATACACGCGCGCATCGACCTCCCGCTCGAGATCGCGTCATAGTAGAGTAGTAGGACATTTCGTGGCTAAGTGCTGCAACAAGTTTCTAGATTACTAACCTGGGTTAACAAAAGGGGGAAGGCGCGTAGGTGACTAGCCAGTTTATATGTGATTTACGTGACGGTAGACGTGGTATCTACAATGGAATCTCGAGCAACGTGGCGCAACGTACAATCGTAGTGTATTCTTTTTCAATTAAATCTTATTCACAACATACAAATCTACAGAATTATTAAAAAAAAAAAACGCTAACGGCTTCTCATTATTACATCTTAATTAGACACGGCTTAATAACAAGATAAACAAAGAAAATTGGTTAAGTTATGTTGACAATCTGTGCTAACGTAATTCTTCGATGCTCAATAATTAATACTCACAAAAACAAGATTTCCTAATATGTTTCAATTATCTATTTTCTGTAATTTTTGCATACATATAATGTAACAAAACCGAACTCCAAGAAGACTTGCGCCTTCTCGGTCTCAAAGCGTAATTTTGGAAGCAGCTGTACCGCTGCTATCGTTCTGTTATTGCAGAGAAATTGATATAACCCTACCCACACCAGGCCCTTCGCGTACATGTAACCAAGTCCCGCCTGCGTCTGGCCTGATATCGCGGGCGCGGGAGAAAGAGAGAGGAAGCGAGCGAGAGCGGGAAGAGAGTGGTGGAGACAGAGACTAACTGCCCATAATGCCAGAACGAACAGGACAGAAACCTTCCACAAGATCCGAGCTGGAGAGATAGACCCGCGCGAGGAGGATGCGAGATGAGAATCGAAGAGAGATGCAGAGACGCGCCCATAAGATGAGATTACGAGGGACACGAATGATCCGTAAGATCGAGGGAGACGCACTGATGCTGGCGAGATCGGAGCGAGGAGCGAGAGAAATGAAAACGTATACACTTGAACGAAGACTGAAGATCCTACGAGACGATGGTGAGAGTCGGAGGGAACAAGGGAGACCCCGAAGACGAGAAAGATGGAGAGAGAAAGCAAGAGAAGGCGAAGACGATAAGAGGGGAGAGGAGGAAGTGACTGATTGAAGGAGTGGAGGAAAGTCTGGTCCGAGCGAAAGAAGGACCGAACGGTCGAGACGAGGAGGGGAAAAGTGCCTCGAGCCTTGAAGCATCTCAGGGGAGATTTTTTATCCCTTCAAGGTCAGACCTTCAATATGGCTGCCGTTGGACCACGACTCTGGGGAATAAGAGAGAGAGAGAAAGAGAGAGAGAGAGAGAGAGATAGACCGGGAGAAGTTAGGAGTGTCGGACGGCTTAAGAGGACCGTAAACACCTTGGCCGCCCGGCCCGGTATCAACCTGGTGATACCAGCTTCAAAATCCTCGGCCGGTTCTTCTCGTGGTCGTTTCTCGTCGCCGAGGAGGATACGTCTGGTGTGTCGAGAGCGACGCTAATTAAGCGGAATCGCGAGCGTGCGAGCCGTCTCGCGGTCACGAACGCAACAAGTGCGCACCGTAAAGTCGAGATTCTTGTGTAATAATAGAAACTTAGATTCTACCGCGTCAGGGAAAGAACTTATGACTTTATTAACTGTCGAAAATCGAGTCGAGGTTTAACTATTTACCAGACATAGTGAAAGGTTACTAACAATATGCAATTTAAAAAGATACTCGTATAACACATCTGTAGATATTATTCCCTGTATTGACTTTTTCTATAAATCATTTAATTGTTTATGATATTTTTTTATATTATCCTTTTCTAAGTATGCTCTGAAACTCGATATGTACCTAATCATCTGTTACGTGAAATTATGAAAATGTATATAAAAGCATTTCGTGTGCGAAGCTATTTTGAACACAAATTTCATATTTTACGCTATCAATTTCTCACAAAAGTTATAATTTCTTATTTAATATAGATATAATAAAACATTTCATAGATCTTTCTTGTCTAAACATTTTGTTCCATAGAGTGCTCAACAGTAATAGACAACACAATTCTAACGTAAGCTAACAGCGAAAAGAGAAATAAGTAATTTACAATGATAAATATAGTACGCAGTCTTTTCAATAAAAAAATGACAATAACGATAATAATAAGTCATAAAGATGATCATTTCTCTATGACGTCGAGCGTCGAAAGTCGTCAGACTAATAAATCACGACGTCTTGCGTGATAGCGTTGTGACTTCTTTCCATCTATACGTACGTCATCGCGGGATCCGACAGTCGGAAGCGAGACTGTCCAAGAAGATTGCGCCTTGTTATGATTTAACCCACTTCTCGAAGGTCAAGACAAAATTAGAAACTCCTACGATTCGCTTCCGACTTTCATTCGCGCGATTGCGAGCAGAAATATGTATTGTTTATTATTATATATATATATATATATATATATATATATATATATATGTACATATATATATTAGATGGAGAAAGTACCCTCCTTGAGACTCTTTCGAGAGGCGCAATAGTTTTGGAGAGGAAGCAGCATGTCGGAGAGGAAAAGAAATATCAATCCGTTTTCCTTCATCGTAAAAGTGAAAGAAAGAAAGAGATGGAGAAAAAAATTTATTACATGTTAAGCTTATCTCTGAAAGATCGTATAGAAAAATTGTCGCGAAAATAAAAATTAATATTTAGAGCAGATATTTGTTATCTCATTCTCGAATTTTACGATTAAATAAATAAATATAGAAAAAAAAGAGAAAAGATATGAATGTGCATAACTCTCCGTGTAAGATTGGAATACGAGTAAGCGAAACGGTGACATCGACGCCCAAGAAGCGGACCGGTTCCTTGTCTGATCTCTCCGTTCCTGTAATCTTCCGTGGGAGGGACGCACAATTTGGAAATTGTAAAATAAATCCTGAAGGTTTCCAGTTCCCAAGTTCAAGCCGTTATCCTGCACGACGCGTAGTATCGCCGGCGGAAAAAAGGATCGCTGAACAAAAAAAAAAATATATTGCTTTACGATGCTGCGGTAGCATTCCTGGATCGAACCTTTTCTTGAGTACTCTTTTTGTAATACGGTAACTTTCTACAGATTTTATAAAAAGCATCGAAATTACTTCTGGCAACCCTGTATAGAATATATAATATCGGAGTTATATAAGTTACATTAGTAACGCGCTCTCTCAGCAAATAATACAACACTAAAAGAGATATTTCTAAATTATAAACAATAAAATTTAACTGACAAATTAAATTTTACACTTAAAAATAGGCAAAATATTATTCTTTGATTAATTTCAATTAAATCTTTAACTCAGAAATAAAATTTTTTTACACAAGTAGATATTTCCAAAGTGTCGAAATACTATTAATGTTTCTGTCAAATATTTTTCGATTTGATTTTCGAGCGCTTTATTAAAAGTGACATGGGAATGATAGCTATCCAAAATATGAAAGCAAATATGCAAAATATTTATCTTCAAGGAACGAGATCAGCGATAAACTTCGTGATATCTGCTTTTCACGAATGTATACAGAGATTAATTCGTCGTTGTTTACAAAACTACACGTTATATTTGAAGCGAGTTCGCGATAAACGCAGCTGACAGTCTTCCTCGAGAATGTAACTCCGTTTGCCGTTAGAATCAACACAAAACGCGACGATTTATTGGGGCTTTTATTTTTATTTTTATTCTTTTTTTATCGCGCAAACGCTCCAATTTCTTTTTAACGTTTCACATCTCGATCGATATAACGTCTTGCGCTGCTAATCTACCGTTGGCCGTTAATGGCCGCGTAAATAATCGAGTTAACGAGACGAACGCGAGTTTGCTGACGAAAGTCACGCAAGTTGTAATCGATTGTTACGTAAGAGACGAGATAAAATAATGAGAACGGTAAACCTCGCGTTTTAGTCCAACTAGGAAAATTACCCGTTAATCTTTGCTGCTATTACGTCCAATTGAGCAAACCAAAAATCTCGAGAATTTATCTTACATGAGAACATACAATGGGCATAATTTTTCCACGAGAAGAAGTTAGGAATTTTCTCATATATATAAAGTCATAACTAGAAGTATCTATGTAGAGATATCTATGTTGAAAAATGTATTTAAAGAAGAAATATCTCTATTTTCAACACTGGATAACTTATAATACGATTATTTTCGCGCGCAAACATGTTCTTGTGTAAGATGATTACCTACACTGGCACTGCGAAAGTAATATCTTAGAAAAGTTCACTTATCAACTTATCACTTATCAACAACTTAGTGAATTCAACAGTCATAATACTGTATATTTATTTCAGAAATATCTCCAAATGCAACAACTTTCCACCTAACAACCAATACTAATCTTTTCTAACTTGTATCAAAATATTTACACTATCTGCTATAATAGGTAAATTTATTGATAAATTCTTTTAAAGGCTTTCTCTGACATTTAAGAGATAATTTGAAGGCTTCTTCTAATTTAAAAACAACATCTTGTTTATTTCAACGTCGATTATATACACATTTATGTGTATGTAAACTAGTTATACCTACAGCGCTAATTTATACTGCAATAATACTCTCGATTAAAGTAATTGTCCTCTGTATTAGCCGTAGGTATAAAATCAAATTTGGCAGTCTGTGTCTGTAGTTTGTATTGCGACACGCCACGACATATACTACGTGAGCACTACTAAGAAGGCGTTCTCGTCCCTCCGGGCGGGGTCGCCATGCTTATTCGGCGAGGACGCACGTCGTCGGGTCGGGGCATTCACAAGTTTCATAATGCAGGTCGGTCGCGTCGATTCTACCGGCTGGATAAATAAATATATAGACGAGACGGTCGGGCACACAGGTGTCTCATAGAAAACAGAAAAAGGAACGGGAGAATGTTATGCGCGTCACCAATGACATGCAAGCATCTCCAAATGGGTCTGGTGAGGGACTAGAGCTCGCAGCACGATCCTTCTTCTTATAAGAAGACCTGAAACCCTAAGGCTCCCTACGCAGCATATTCCGTTGCATCCCTTTTCTCATTTCCCCTACCATCTCATTCGATTGCACACTCCCGCATACGTTTCCGCAAAGAAATGAGTTCTCGACACGTTTAACACCGTGAAAAATGTATATGACATAGGGAATAAAAGAAATTCTATTCCTAGAACTGGCATCCCCCAGAGAATTACAAAGTTAACACTTCAAATAAGCCCCGAAATAAGCTATTAAATGTACAATAACATAAGCACATAATAAGACATTGCGCTAAAAAAGCAATGAATATAAGAAAACAATTTTGACAATAAATATTATTATTATTTTTGTCAATGTTGATCTCAACTTAAATATTTAAATTGTTAAAAAGTAAAAGTTAAAGATAATTTACGTATGTATAAATTTTTATGGTATATTTAAAATTATTTGAGAAATAAATAGGTTAACATGTACGGTTTAATAGTGTAAATCGCATTGTTATATATCACTTTACTCAACAGATAGATGGATAGACCCTCATTTCACGATTACGTTACAAAGCCATCAATTGATTAGATCAAGAAATTCGATCGACCGTAGAACGCATTAAGCGTTTGAAGCGATTTCTTCGATCAAAATCACTCGTTTTTATCGTGATACTTTACTCCAGCCACCTACATGCAGGGATGAAAGCCGCAGGTGCTGCGGTCTTAGCTAACCCCTCACATCCAACCAATGGCGTGGCCATTACTAAAGGACCACGGTATTCCTATGGCAATGCGATTGATGACGGTCCGTGTCGTCCGCGCATATAAAATCAAATGGAAGGAAAATGAAAAAAAGAACCCCCCTATCCCTATTTCCATATAATCAGTTTAATCTCAAGCAGCGAAGTAACGGTTAAGATAGCGTTTTAATCATCGCATAATATTGGAATATCTTTCAAAACAAAAAAATCATAAAAAATTACTTTTCCAATGCTATAATAATTAATAATTTAATAACGTTGATAATGCATAATTAAATTACATGTTGCAAGATTGTAATAATGAAATAAAGAAATAATAATAAAAATGCGCATATCTTAGAATTTATAATTACTCATTTAATAATACACTATATACAAGCATATTAAATTTTATAAATACTACGTTTTAAAAAATACAAAATTTACTTCTACTGCTTGCGCAAGATTTTTAAATTGGAAGTATCCCCTGTCCAGATTGTACATAAATATTGTACCTAAAATCATACTTCAGCCTGCTCTCCGAGGCAAGTTTATTTTCGTGCAAACATTTATTTCGGTCGCGGACTTTGTCGCAAAGAGATCTATTTCAAAGCATGTCTACGCCCTTGCGAACGTCTTAAGCATCTTAGGGATGCGACGCACATGTACGCATTCCGACCGGACAATTATTGGCCGGCTAGTCTCACTATGCATCACTTTCATCCACCTGTAATTCTTATCGTAATCACATATTTTCAATCAGAATTAAAAAGTGATCGCGCAACACGTATGTTTCTCTACAACTCGATTTTTCAACGAAATAACGCTCAATTATGAATCTCTTACACCACGAAGCAGACCGGTCTAAAGAATTCCATGTCATAAAAGTCTTTCCCACGACCACAACGTACATTCAACGATCGTTGGATGGCTCACGGTGCCTATGGGGGTGTGCAGGTCTGTTTTCACATGTGGCTCACGCAAAAAAGTTACCCTTAGGCGTTTTACGCCTAACGACGAAGGCCGTTATGAGGTCACGGATCTACGTATGACTTATTAAGCATTTATGACGAAATTTCGTTTTCCCAAGCAAAAGATTTGAGAGAAAAAGAGAGAGAGGAATCCTTTCTGTCCAGATAAAATCCTTCTAGAGTGCATACAATAATTATCTATTATTCGTGAGCACATTGGCACTTTTAAGTTTATTAAATATATTGTAAGTACCTATATATGTAACTATAAACATGTAACGACCAAAGTGTAAACAATCACTTGGATTATTATATTTTCCGTAACGCTCATCGAAGCATCGTGCGATAAAAAGCATTCCCGATGAAATTAAATTATACCGCGAACGCGGAGGTAGTTATCCCACACCGGCGAATTATCGCTTCATCTCCTGTAATAATGATATTAATTTCCCGGCAATTCTTCCTCGATCATTACACCCTTGACGTCCGCAAAACCAACCGGCGATTTATTTAGTCCGAAAATTGCTACTAGGCAACGGCGGAGAGCGAGATCGTTATCCTGTTTCGGACTTACGCGATCGAGACGCCACGGCGCGTCGTGTCCACGATAATCTCGCGATAAAGATCTCATTACAGGAGTGCGAAATTGCGAAGAGACGACGAACGAGATGAACGAAGAGGGGACAGAGAGATAATCGGCGTAAAGGTCAAGCTTCTCTCCGTGACGGGTTAAGGATACATACACATTGCACTGAATACGCTTCATACTGCATGCATTTTACTGATCGTCTCCTCTCTTGCTATCTTCTTTCTTTACATAATTTTAATATTGTCGTAATGTGAGATTTTAATAACCGTGGATAATCAGCGTGACGTTATGGTCAACCGGAAACTGTCAGGTTCTAGCTCTCTCTCTATTCTTCGCAAAGTTTTTGTAACTTTTGACCGTTTCACTCGCAGTTTCTAATAACCGTCATACACCAGATATAAGTCCTGGTGCACGAAAATCAGTCCATATACTTGCACATTGCGACGGTAGCCGATGTGAATACATCTTACATAACGACGTAATCTACGTGCAGCGGACATTAATTAGGCGGGCGATTTCCGGCAATCATACGGTTTTTCCCGAGCGCGCCGTGACGATTTCTCTTTACGGAAGTGCGCTCGCAACGCGCGCGTGAGGATTAGATGGCGAGATTTCTTGCTGCGGATCGCGGAGGCGAGCTCGTCATGAGAGGCCGCTTATTATTGCGATCGGGCCGCGCGCGACGAATCGCGGATGCGACCGACCGTTTACAGGAGGATATTGCCTGACGGAATCGATTTGGCGAGAACAGTGAATTAGACATCGTTGCACCGGGCTTCGATCTGTGAGGTGCTTACGTAAAGATGGAAAAACTGTACGAGGAAACAAGCCTTAATTGCGGTCATTTGTCAAAGCATAGATTGCTTTTAATTGCACGCAGCTCCCCAACATAAAAATTAAAAAAAATATTCTGTTTTTATTCCTCGCCGTATGCGAATAGAATCAAAAGCTATGTTACAAAGACTAAATTCGAAGCAAAAAATTTTTGATTCATCATTTTACAAATAAATTGTAACCCGAAAAACCTTCGATTAGTTATAATTGAACAATTTATCTTCATTAATTTAATTTTAATAAAAATAATTTTACGTTAATCAGGCTGTTCGAATAATGATATAAATATAGTAGTTTAATATAATAAAATTAATAAGAGAATTTTAATATAAACAGGATGTTTTTGAGATTCTTTTATATTTTTGTGGCGTCTAACAAAATATTTTTGTTCATGATATTTACCAAGCGAGCATGATAAGCCGCTTGATAAAGTCGCTCTAATTAACGAACCCATTCTTTTCTCTTCATACCTACTTGCGTACACATGTGTCATCGATAGGTTTATCGCGTAGGTACGGTCTGCGCGATGTGTCAGTATGATATAAACGATATTCCGTATTCCATCATACATATGTAACGTCGAGTTAACCCATATAACCAAGAGCGCATAGCTTTGTATAAAACTGCTGATTTTTTTTCCACTCCGAATTCGATGTGCGTATTTGACTTTTTAAACGGCGAAAGTATGCATTGACGATTCTCCGCCTCTTCTCGTGATTCATTAAAAAAAGATGCTGTTCTGCGACAATCCGTCCGCAGTGATCGATACGAGGAATAATTCACGTCTTATAAGTTAGCTGAACAAAATGGGCAGAACCAATTTTAACTAATATCCAAATACCAAATATAAGCGAGCAATAAATTTCTTTCTGGTACTTTACTCTTGTAACTGTCTGCACGCTGAGGTTTTCCGCTACTGTTTATACTTATTCCGCGAGCAACAAATTCGAAACTTGGATATTTCGAGAGCAACAAATTCAGACAATATTCCGGAACCAAATATAAGCAAATAACAAATTTTTTTCTAGTACTTTACTCTTGTAACTGCCTGCACGCTGAAAAAGGTTTTCCGCTGTTGTTTACATTTATTTTGCGAGCAAAAAAATAGAGACTAGCATACTTTGTGAGCAATAAATTAGCAACAAATTCTTATGTTATTGTTACGTGCAATTTCGTTGCTCTATATTTTTAGCAACAAATGAGCAAATATTAGTTAGAATTGGTCACTTTGTTTCGCTAATTTACAAGACGTCTTTCTATCGTTGTTAATTTAATATATCACATGTATCTGACTCTGACACAACTTAATTTCAAAAACGAAAGATCCGTTTACTCAGTATAAAATAAAAAATTTCTCACTCACCGATACGATGTGTAGCAGCGGAATGCGGAGTCGTCGGTGATCTGCAACACATATATAGGAGTCCAAATTATAATAACGTCCAGAATATTTAAACATAATTGTACATACATATCAAATTCTACATTTATCTTTCAAACTAGGTACTCGCGACGAGATTATATAATTTTTTAGAAATCTCTTTCTTTCGAGCTTTCGTAACATTTCGTATCGTAAAATCTCCCGTTTAAGATATTCGGCCGAATTAATTCCGAGCTTGAATAAATCGGAAGAGACTAAATGCCCGTTTCTACCAACGTCGGTTAACTATAACCTTAGGTTAACTCACTCTTTGTCTCTTTCTAATGCCCGTTTCTACCAACGCCGGTTAACTTTAATCTTAGGTTAACTCACTCTTGTCTCTTTCTAACTGTCCTCCTCAGGAAAGAGACAAAGAGTGAGTTAACCTAAGGTTAAAGTTAACCGACGTTGGTAGAAACGGGCATAAGGGGGACAGTTAGAAAGAGACAAAGAGTGAGTTAACCTAAGGTTAAAGTTAACCGACGTTGGTAGAAACGGGCATAAGGGTCACTTCGACCAACTCCGATTAACTTTAATCGACGATTAACTCGATCAGCAATTTTGTCAACAGCAAGACTTTTAACTGTATAATGTATATGTCGTTCTTTTTTATTTATTTTAATCTATCTCTTCGTGATTTACCACTTCGTGAATAAAAGCTGCTTTTAATATAACAAATCTTTTAATTTTTTATTTTCGTCGATTAAAGTTAATCGGAGTTGGTCGAAGTAATCCTAACAATAAATAATATTATATATAAATAATAAACGATACTCACCCCGAGGAGGTCTCCGCCGTCGCTTCCCAGGCCTCCTCCTCTTCCTCTCAGGAGATTCCTCAGGTTGCCAGATTACACAGCACATCACTCGCGAGGAAATACGCTCGATTATAACGATCGCGCGCGAACTGCAGATTGTCGAACGCGAAAAGAAATATGGCGACATTTGCGTATGATACTTTGCGGCGGCACCTCCGACTCATTTAAGACCCGATCTCTCGATCGAATACGAGAGTACGCGATGCAAGCCGATTGCTAATCGCAAGGAACGGCCGCGTTTGGCTCGCCGCTCGTCCCTAACCCTTTCGAGGCTCTAAGTACACACTGTATATGTACGGATGTACCATCAAATTTAAATTCAGGACTGCAAAGTTTTACTTGCCGTTAAAACTGGTTTCTATGTGTATCGTTTAGTTTTCGAGTGTGCATCTTTATTTTGGATCAATACCGTCTTGATTAATACTGCTCACCGCGGTCGCGTCTTCGAGAATAAATGATGGAACGTCGCGGTCGTCGCGCCTTGTCGTCCGCCCGCGCCGACTTCGTCTCGCCACACGAATGATTGTGATTTTATGATTAGCACTGCGATTTTGCCGTCAACAAACAATTGCGCGGTGCGTCGCGAGAAACGGGCCGATGGGTATCAAAACCGTTACGAAATATTTGTCGCGTAATAAGTACCTTCTATACCTTGCGTCTCGAACTGATACCTAATGAGCGATGCGCTACAACGGGCAACGGCTCTCCTTTACTCGAGTTCCATATGGCGTTCGATACCGCGATGTACGCGTCGTCCGCGATTCGCGTAACACTTCACGTTCACGCTCACGATGGAAACGACGCCGGGCGAAACTCGGTCGGCGCAAACTTCAAGACGCGCGAGTTATGTATTTCGATTCGATGATCGCGTCTAAGGCTTTAACGAAATTTACGAAACTGATTACGCGCGTCCGTAAAGAATGAACTACGATGAAATAATAAGTACAAGTAAATAATCTATGATTCCTCTATTTCGATTCCTTCGAATGACCAAGCCAGCCGAGATACTCGTTTCGATACGCTAATCGAGTTTTCGATCGCGAGAGAATAATCGATCGTAAAGCTGGGAACATACATATATATTGTAAAATTTTTCAGGTTGGACTCCAATCGTAATTATTCCGTTTTCCCTAGATCCTAGAACATAGGAATTAGAAATCCAGGAAATAACTAAACAATTCCGATCGGAATACATGCCCTATCAATTGCGATCGCATCTTGAGGCGTAATGTGACGATATACTTTTTCTAAAATGCGACGATTCACGGAGCGGTAATACGCATCACGACCCGCCCGTTCGAGCTTCGGCGTACGAATCTACGAATGGTAACATTGGTAACGCGACGACGCGACCTTGCGTAAACAAAAAACCGCGCAGTACTTCGCGAGCAACGGGCGACGTGTAGCGACATCGTAACAAAACATAAGCGTTCATACAGTGATAATCGGTAACTCGGCGGGAGAAACTTTCGGAACGCGTGGAGCTCTCGTTGAGGGTTAAGGTGTCGCGCGACGAGGGAGGCTCGGTAATGTCTAAATTCCGCGAAATATCCGTTTCGATGGACAGTCGTCGTCTCGATACATTCACGAATCGCTAACAAGAGACGAATAAACCATGAGAGCAAGAGAGAGCTGATGGCAATCGTTAATTGTTCGAAGTACCTAATCGCGTTTTGCGCTTCTCGACACTTTTACCGCGATCGCGTTCAGTGGAGATATTACGGCAACGCACGCCGGAGCAGCTCGCCCAAGCTGTTTACTCGGGTCGCGACTCGCGAATAACAGTGAGGAATGTGGACTGCGGTACGGTACTGGAGTGGGGGTAGGCTGACCCAGGCACGCACGCACGGCGTGTACGGCGTGCCTGGGCAGCTTACCCCCACTCCATCCCCGCCGCCGCCCGCTCCACTCATCACGTGTCGACACACAAGCCGCGGCGCGGCGCGGCGCGCGGCCCCATTCCCTTTTATGATTCAGACATTACCGAGTCTCCCTCGTCGCGCGACGCTTTAACCCTTAACGAGCCCCGCATGTCCGAAAGTTTCTCCCGCCGAGTTACCGGTTAATTACTGTACATATATTTTATAACGCTTTAAATGTTTTGTAACGATATAGATACACGTCGTCCGTTGCTCGCGACGTATACTGCGGTTTTTTGTTTACGCAAGATCGCCGGTCGCCGCATATCGAATTATCATTCGTATTATACGCTGAAGCTTTAACGGGCGGGTCGTGGCGTGTACGAATCGTCGCATTTTAGAAAAAGTACCTATCGTCACATATTACGCCTCAAGTATGCGATCGCAATTGATAGAGCACGTATTCCGATCGGAGGTGTTTAGTTATTTACTGGATTTCTATTGTTCTAGGGAAAACGGAATAATTACGATCGGAATCCATTCTGAAAAGTTTTATAATAATAGGTATGTTCCCAACTGTACGATCGATTATTCTCTCGTGATTGAAAACTCGAATAGCGTATCGAAACGAGTATCTCGGCTGGCTTTTCATTCGAAGGTGTCGAAATAGAGGAATCATAGATTATTTATACTTATTATTTTATCGTAGTTCATTCTTTACGGATGCGCGTAATCAATTTCGTAAATTTCCTTAGACGATCGAATCGAAATACGTAACTCTCGCGCTTTAAAGTTTGCATGTAAAACTTCGGTCCTGAATTTAAATTTGATGGTACATGTACCTACTTAGAGCCTCGAAAGGGTTAAGGGCGAGCGGCGAGCCAAACGCGGCCGTTCCTTGGCGATTAGCAATCGGCTTGCGTCGCGTACTCTCGTAGGTATCCGATCGAGAGATCCAGTATTATAATGAGAGTCAAAAAGTGGCGTGCAAAGTGTGTCGCGCGCAAATGTCGCCTTATTACTTACTTTCCGCGTTCGACAATCAGTTCGCGCGCGATCGAAATCGAGCGTGTTTCTTCGCGAGTGATGTGCTGTGCGATCGTGCAACCTGAGGAATCTCCCGACAATGAGAGGAGGAGGAGGAGGAGGCCTGGGACTCACCTGGCGGAGCAACCTCGGGGTGAGTATCGTTTATCATTTCTATATGTATATTATTTATTGTTAGTCTTTTCCGATTTATGCAAACTCGGAATTAATTCGGCCGAATATCTTAAACGGAAGATTTTATGCACGAAATGTTACGAAAGCTCGTAAGAAAGAGATTTCTAAAAAATTATATAATCTCGTCGCGAGTACCTGGTTTGAAAGATAAATGTAGAATTCGATATGTACAATAATTCAAACGAATAAGTAACACATTAACTTTGCCAGCGATTATTAACCAAATTGAGAATATTAATCGACGTAGCTGGCAATCAAGATATACGCGGTTTTAAGATTTAAAATTTATTATAAACTAATAAATTTTTCAAATCTTTTTCGTGTATTTCCAAGTACACGAATTTCCAACCTACTAAATGTACAATAATGTTTAAATATTCTGGACGCTATTATAATTTGGATTCCTGCATATGTGTTGCAGATCAACGCTGTTACGACTATAGTTACGACTCCGCTGCAATGCTGCGCATCATATCGGTGAGTGAGAAATTTTATATTTTACACTGACAATGAGATAACGGATCTTTCGTTTTTGATATTGAGTCGTGTTAGATACATGTGATATATTAAATTAACAACGATAGAAAGATGTCTTATATAAGTTAGCGAATCAACTATCGATGCCAAAGTCTGTCGATAGATTATCCGCGTAGTTCTCAAGAGAAAAATAAACACAACACGCTGAAAAATATTCAATTTCACCAGCTTTATTGCAATATAAAGTACCTACATTACATTATTGTATGACGTGTGTAATAAATAATGTCATGCAATAAATGTAATGCAATATAAATTTACTTTATCCTTTCTCTAATCCTCTGAATTCGACCAAACAATCTGAATATGTACCTTTAAGTAAATTGCGCAAATAACAACAGAACTTAGATTCGAACTCATCGGGACTTCGCGAAGGCAAGAATTGCCGGAACGATACAAGATTTCCGGGGAAAAGAGAGGAAGTGTAGGACACGGTGGGAGACGTAGGGAAGGAAAAAAAAGAGGTCGAGAGAGGTGAACGCGCGCGATCGGCGCGATAGCGACCGCCGACCGGCCCTCTCGACTTGCATGATGTCGCGCAAGGCTCGTCTGGTTCTACGGGCCTTTCTTCGTCGCGTGTACTCACGTAGAAACGCGCGAGTAGGTATCAGCAAGGCCACGGGGGTGTATTCTCGGCCGTGCACCGCGGACCATAACATTTTCCTGCCGCCACCATAACGGAGCCTACCCTCCTCGTGCTTCGCGCATAAAATGCATATCGCCCGAAGCGCGTATTCTGCCTATCGTTATTAGAAATCACGCGGCACGCTTTCCGTGAGTCTGTCATATTCTGTCCGAATAGAAGAATATGCATTTCTTGCTGAAAATTATGTATTAACTACCTGACGATCGTAAACAGGCTGAATTCAGGTATAAAAAGTTAATCGTGAGTGAACACGATGTTGAACGCGATCAATTACGTTGCCGTTGACAGAATTAAAGTGTCAATGATAGCGTTTTGGTAAAATTTAAAGGGTATAAACATTGCAGCAACGTTAAATCGCATTAAGTAATAGATATTACTTAATGCTAAACTCTCCTCGTGCGCGACCAGGCCACGTCATGTTACGGAATGCATAGTTTTCAGCAAGAAACCGCGAGATTTAACGCTATTACAGCCATGAACATCGGGATGGAAACATAATCAAAACGCCTGCGGGACGAATGAACGGCAAAGAACTGAAAGCTTAAAATATTGTATACAATGTGACCGGGATAAATCGCGTGCACGCCCGTCCGTAAAATCTTTAATCGCGCGGCTGCAAAGCGTAGCGGAATCTAATACCTCACACTGCGCTATTATAATATTGTAGTAGTGGCAGTGGAAGATGACGAGGTAATGTAGGCATGAACGCGGGGTAAATATACCTTCTGATCGTGAGCGTGCTCACGTTCACGCTCACGCTCTCGCGCTCGTTCCGTTGTTGCAGGCAGCATGCGATGAAGAAAAAAAAAAAAAATCATAAAGGTCTGAGAAACAATTTATGTTAATGAAGGCCTCCTTTTCACCATGCGTCATTAGGTAGAACGGCGCGATTAACGTCGCAAGTTTAGGTCAATGTTACACAGCGGCGAGCGCGAATGCTTTTCTTCACAAAGCGCTCCGTGTTACTACCGTTTAAACTTTAAATTAACGATACTCGTCGAGATTCGCGCAATTCATCCCCCAATCTTATTTCTTGCGAACCGATAACGCAAATAATGCCACCGTATCATTTCGAAATATCCGAAATCTATAAATGCAGCCGCTTTTTCAACTAAATGTCACACGGGAAATGATGCGAATTATATCGATTAACTTATAAAATTGATAGAAATCGGGTGACATATAAATTTTTTTGAGGAATTTAAACATGATAGTTTTCAATATAATTTTACCATCACCGATATAGATACAATTAGATAATTAATGAAACAAGGTAGCTTATTAATTTCTAAGAGTGATCTCTCAAAAGGAAAACAGTATATTTGGGTGTATCTATACATATAATGGAAAATTTATAAATTACTGCAAAGAGATATTTGGTAAAGTCGATAAGACACGCCGAAACGCGATGAAGAAATAGAAGTCGTATAACAAGCCGTTAAGACCGCACACTCTCGCTACGTAAGCCCTCACCGGATATAAACAGAGGCAAAACTATCTTGGCAAGTGACTTTCACCTGATTGACTTTCCCTTTCTCTCTACGGCGCGAGCGGAGGTAATTGGACGCGCGGCTGACTGGCTGGCTCTTTCTGGCATCGGAAGAATCTGCTGGCCCACTTCCGGATCGAGAGCGGCCATCTCTGATCGCTTTAACTGTTTACATTCACGAGCACGCGAGTGATCCGCGAGTTTGGAGTTCGATAATTGATATTGGAAAGCCTCTAACACGTGTATGTGTGTATGCATCAAATGTCCGAAAGACGTTTTCTTCTAACGTTCAACAAACATGTGTCTGCAATCGATCCTTCATTCGTTTATTTTTAGTAATTATTACTTGAGAGTTCTATCATTATATTCATTATATAAGTCCGATAATAGCTATTGTGATATGTTGTACTATCGTAAAATTATAAAATATTTCAGATATTTCAAAGCTCTTTTGAAATATGAAAATTAGAAAACTTGTTTTTATTTAGAAAGTGATATATCTGAGATTTTCTGTTAACTTTATTGATATACGTTAAAGGTATGACCTTAGGTTGCGCCATCCATTAAAATCAGATAAAAACATTTGTCATTAAATAGATAAGATAACGTTAGGTTAAAACTCAATCACAATAATCTTGTAGCAAGAATAACCTTTATTGCTCAACTCCGTTATTCATTGATAATGTCCCCCTTTTTATTCTCCTAGGAGTGAACAATTTCTTGTGTAATATTTTATGTATGACCCTCTGTTAACTCTTGAAGAGTTCTAGATAAATCTCGTGATATGAGTTCTCTATCCGAATAATATAGAAGATGACTAATGACGTTATGACATCCAGTGTCATGATTTATCAGAAAAGACCGTGTTGAACAGAAATGATACGGTAAAATTTATCAAAAAATTACAAAATTTGATGGATTACGATAAGTACAATTTCGTTATACGGATATGATAAGAAATCTTCTGTAAAGATATTTTTTCCTCCATATAATTTCTTCTTCACAAAACTATTAGAAGAAAAACCTATTCAAGAAAAATAATTGTTTATAGCTTTCCTAAAATAATTTAAAAACTGTAGAAACAAAGAGAATAGGAAAGGTTAGAGGATTTCTTATCTCGTAGACATATCGAATATGTCGCCGCTGGAAACGCGCGTCGATAAATAACACACCAGCCGGGTATTATAATGTACTAAAAACCGGTTTAATATGTATTCATTAACGCTAGAGTTAATAATAATATGAATCTTAATTAATAGTTGTGTCCAGTACGTAATATGTTCACCTTTTGTGATGAGAGACGCATTAAAATATTATATTATATTATATATTATAAACAAAATAAATCATCCATAATAAAATTCCAAATTCTCACAACAAACAACAACATACGATACTTATCGTATAAAATAATTTTCTACAATCTCAACACAGACTTATAATATGATATAAATGGAACAAATAATGTGGTTTCAATATTACCAACATTGCATCAGCAAACGGATTTATTCATTTACGATTTCTGTAAAGATTAAATATTCTAAGCTGCAAAAGCTGTAAGAAATAATCGTAATGCAGTGATATAAGAAGAATATGTTGTAAATAAAATTGCATTTTATCATTAATGCAGAATAGAAATTTGATAATTATATACAATTTTATGCATACAATTTTCCAAAAATATTCTACCAAAAGAGCATCAACGGACAGGTTGCAGATAGGGATGGTCCGAGGTGTATAGTAATGGATTGCGTTAATTATTAATACAAAGCGCTTAAGCCATTTAACGCTCATATGGACTATTTTAATACATGAGGTCTGTTTTCGCCTTTGCCTTTCGACCATTTCCGCCCCCGAATTAGAAGCGCCAATAAACGCGGAGTCCAATAGAGGCTCCGTTGTTTGATCAAGTGCACGCCAGATCGTCTCTCTCCATCTAACTTTCTGTACCCGTCTCTCTCTCTCTCTCTTTCTCTTTCTCGTGTAGCGATATACCAGGCGAGAGTCTCGGAACACTGAGAGCACAACCGTGAAAAAACCGACAATTTGAGATGGTTAAACATGAGCTGTCCCGCGAACGTTGCAAGTGCTAATGAATGATGCGGAGTGCTGCATCATGCAACGGGTTCTTTCACAGCGGAGACGAACTTGAAGTTTGTGAAGGAAAAAAAGCATGGAGTGGAAAGAACCGATAAGTCGGGAAAGAAGGATGTGGGAGGGTCTTATGTTAATTTATACCCAAAACCATTTGGTTGTGGAGGGTTTTATGTTAATACTCGAACGTGGACTTTGTACCGACTATAACTATATCCACTTTTCCATTCTATATACTATGCTTTATTACATTAAATTGTATCAATATAAATCATAAAATATGTGTCATATCTTTAAATGTTCAAAACCATATTTAGTAGTTACACTGATGCGTGCAATTCATTGTAATAAAAGAGTGCAAAGTACAAAGTATAAAGAATGAAAAAAAAAAACAGCAGTAGTATTTATATATATCTACCTTTGTTGCTCGAAGTTCAGATCAAATTGAAGTAAATCGACGTATTTCAAATTGAAGTATTTCGAGAATTATTTGCCGTAAATACGAGAATGTCCAAACTGTAAAGCTTTGAAACTTCAGCTTTCACTTGAGTTTACTAAAGTAACGCAGACAACTAGAAATCCAAATTTTTACGTCTTGGATTTTCAAATATTCGTGTTGATTTAAATCACAAATACACGAATACATGAAGAAATGTCTCCGAAATTCTTTGTTTGAACCTAATCGCATTTTGTGTTTAATTTTAATCTTGTATTTAATTTTAATTTAATTTAATTACTTACCCAATATTAATTTGGTTATTCGTTAAATTATTATATTATTTGACTAATATTAATTTCTAATTTTTATTTTTATCTAATTTTCTTGATTACTATATTCATGAGTCTTGCTTATTTTAAAACTTTTAAGAATATCTATTGTTACATTGCGTAATAACGACAACTTCGTTAAAATGTAAGATGCACGCAGGTTTCACGCACAAAAGTCAATAGGCGTGACGATCCGTGCGGTGTACTGGATAGGAGGAAAACTTGCGACTGCGTACGACTCGCGCTGCGTTTGCGTGCCGCTACGATAGGCGGTCTCTCCAAGTACGAAACCATTGTCGCCGGTAGGAAAACGAGTCACGCGTGTACATACACGCCGCTGATATAAGTGCCGTTCGTTAGTTGCCACAGCTCAAAGTGCAATGACTTTTAGAGCCTCACGACGCCTCACGCCAATCATTCGTTGCAACGCTATTAGGCGCCCTTCTGAACACCATCCAAGACTTGGCGATCGTCGCCGATCGTTACCGTCGTTGCACTTTAGTCAATTGGAGAATAATAAAGTTTCCTCGCGTTATGTTGAAATAATAATAATTTTGCCTGAGCCTTAAAGGTATCGTGAAGTTACTATGAGAAAAAAAATTATTATTAAAAATTCAAGTTACTCTGTTAATAATTCTAAATCGATTATTAATGTTGAGAATAATGCTGGGAGAGAGAGTATTGACTGCACATTGTGAAAATCGCGAACGATTGTAGTGGAAAACCAGCCACACGTTGCGGATCGGTGGAATAGAATAATGGCATTTAGTCCTGGCCAACATTACTTTACTGTTGCACGCGGTCATTAACCTATTGGCATCAATGAGCGGAATAATCCGCGCTCGCGAGGTCGGTCCGTGCCATCGAAACGCATTATTCCGGATGAAACCGTTTCGATTGTTGCAAACAAATTGTTTCTAATACATAATGGTCGTTCCTAATCCTTGCATAAATTAAATAAGACATATCGTGAATATATATCAAATATATATTTTTAATTAATTTTTATAAATAAATTCCTTTCATTAATTTAAATTTTTTTTCATATTTCTTAATATCTCTATGTTCGATAAAAACGTGAAAGTTTCCTATATCAACTGTCGTGTCGTATCTGGAAGACATTTCGGAACGTATACGATTGTAAGTTGAGATTCCCCCCAGGTGCAACTGTAGGAGAAATTATAGCGATTTATGCAACGCTCACGTGGTTGTCGTTAATTTAAGATTAATGCGAAATGTGAAAGTTTCGATCGGAGTGGCGCCTGGCCACGGAAATACCGGGGGGATAAGAAAGTAAGAGCGTAAACCGCAGTGTAAGCACTTATACGCACAATACGCCATTACTGACCATGGATGGCGCACGAACGCGTGCTACGTACCTACTACGTAAACTAAGCAAATTATGTAAAGATGTAAAATTACTATGTAAAGAATATGCTACAAAGCCAGGTAATGACAAATGTCTCGAAAAAGTGTGTCAAGCGGTGCCATTAAATTTATGCGCTTACGACGTAGATAAATGTTATTGGGTTTGCCTGTCATTCTGCGTAATTCTCAATTTCCTCAATTTCCAATACTATCGTAGCATTAGTGCTACGTACTGTACAACTGTTGCTATATTTATTTCTCTTATCTTTATAAATAAAGTAATTTTATTAGTCACATTAATTATTAAATTCTTTTCAAAAATAACAATATATTTGTAATCTTATGTGACTCTTACTTTCACTCCTGTCAAACTGAACATTATTTGTTAATGTATAAAAGCGTTTTAATTATAGGGAAATATGTTTAAAATTTTTATTTTTGAGCTTTTGCTATTTATATTTTCAATAATAGATATCGTCATTGTTTGAACGCTCTGACATTTCTAAATGTATGATATTACCTATAATTCAGTCGCCAAGTTGTGCTGTGTCAAATCGCTTCTCTTTTGTATCTTAACATTGAAAAAGGAAAATAACATAATTCAATGTTCCGCTTATTAAGTAAAATATTTTTCCCATTTTCTTGCTGATTAGTCCTTAAATTTTATAGATTTCTATTTCTTTACCTCCAAAAAGAGTTGCCATTGCAACCATGACAAACTAAGCACAAGACGATTAAAAAAGAAAACAGAAATATATGTGCAAATTGAAAATAAATAAAGATGTTAGCTTGGCCATTCCTCCCATGTATACCCGAGAAGAATTTGCCGGGTGCAGTGTTTCTTCGAGTGTAGCTTTACGAAGTACCGTCCACAGTGTGGGAGAAGCAACCAATAACGCGTCAATAACGACAACTTTTTCGCAAAACGGACTCTGGGGAGCTACCTTAAGCCGGTACTACATGAGCCGTCTTTCCGCTCGGTCCGGTTTAGCCGCGTGCATTTACCCGTGTCGTTATATACCTGCTTTTCTGCCTGCCGTTGCCTTGGCCTTTGCGATTCTCAGAACGATTTCTGCACCGATCTATCGATCTGAGATCTACGCAGGTATCTGTGCACGACGTAGAGACGCCAAAGGTATCAGCCGGAGGGTCTGCTTAAGAGGCTACTTTAGCTGAAGGTTTTTACCTGAAAAAATGAACCATATTTGGAAAATGTAAGATTGAGTGGTTCTTAAGTTGCTTGCTGACAGAGTCTGCTTTAATTATAGCATGCGAATCATGTGCTATTTGTGGCCCATAATAAAGAAAATCTTTGACAAGAGACGGCGAAGCCGATAACATTTTCGATAACCATAAACATCATGAGCTTCAATCACGCGAATGACTCACAATCAGACGTTAATTAAATTTATATATCTTTTGATGCCTTGCACCCACGCCATATAGGTACTATGATGTGCAATAGCCTGCATTATGATGCGGAATCAGCATTGATTAAGGCCGCGGCTAGAACGCAGCTTCTTCTGCATCTCGCTCGCCCTGTGACATTTCCTTCGTGACATTTTACCTCGCGATTCTTTAATTACATAACTTGAGTGTACAAATTTTTATCGTGGCCACGGCTTTCCTGTATATCCCACGTTCCTCGCGTTTCTTCGACGGAGAATTGAGAAAAACGTTTATTGAGTCATACTATCCTGTTGAGCATGTGACATTTTCAACAGTATCGTTTTTCTCCATATTATACCACTTTACATAATCCTGCGAATGTTTATATATATGCTATGTTTTCTCTCATCCGAATAATTGAGATAGAATAATCGTTAATTTGTGTATTGTATGCATTACTAAAATATATTTAAAATCAATATATAGGCACTTATAAAAATCTGAAAGTGAATTTTATGTTCGTTTTTTCCAGATTACAACAATCGTAGAATTTTTTTTCTGCCCAAAACATTTCGTTATTCCAAGAATGACCGAAAAAAGCTAAAGAAACCTTTATATTGTTTTCAAGAATCATAAAGAATAGAAGAAATCCGCTTGGACAAAGAAACCGCAGTGTATAGAATTCATAATATTAAACACTGCTGCTTAAACATTTATACGCCGTAAACATTTATTAAACGCATAATTATCCATTCTGACTCATAACTGTGACGTACGTTCGACAAGATGACGTTATCAAAAATTTACAGTGAAAGTTCGAATGACGTTACGCTTTCAAACGCGTCATCGGCATCGTTGCATTCACGCAAGGATGCACGTGACGTCAGTAACGAGAGAACGAACGAGACGAAGCGAAGAGAAAGAGCGCAACGTTTTGACGCGGTGTTTTGAAGATTCAACACAGAAAAAACCATCTGACGTCACTCTCAACAACCATCTGACGTTCAGTGCAATGTGAGGCTCAATGTGTGAAATTTATAGCGTGATTCCGATCATTGTTCAACACCAAAGCATGCGGTTCAGTAACAGTGTTTTTCGATTAAACGCCTTGTGTATTATTATTATTATCATCGAATGCTATCAAATATTAAGTAATCGAATCGAATTGAAGGAAAGAGTCCAACTAGTTACTTTAACCAGATTGCTCGCCAGATTGCACAACGTCGAACGAAACTGAATACGACTGTTTCTCGTTGCCTGTTTCTCTTCGCCCACTTCTTGCGCTGCCTGAGACATTACGGACTTACAAGAGATGCGAAGAGTTGCAAGAAAGGTCCCTGGCTACGCGCAACGTTGCTCTGCGCAACACATGTTACATCCGTGCGCTTTTCACGTGCTCTCCCGCAATAATGGATACATACGCCACGCACGTGACGGATACTTGCCACTATCCGTTCCCTTTATTTTTCTCTATTCTTTATACTGTACATCCGCGAACGGAAAAATTACGACATATTCTCTTCTCGATGGTTCTCGGAACGTGCCAAAGTCGCGAGGCCGTCCTCACGTCGCGTCGTAACACGTCTTCGTTCCTCGAATATATTTTTACGTTTTAGATTTCGTATTTTACACCCAGGACCGTAGGTTGCACACAGGGAATTTTCCCTGAGGTATTTACCTGTTCTTTTACAATCCTGTGGTCAGGTAGTTTAATCCTATACAGTCACTAGTTTACCTGATGCACTTTACCTTCGACGGGTCGTATTCGCTCTGTAATATCTAACAATAAGATGCATATCTTTTCGCTAACGTCATTAATGCATAACGAATTCGCATGAAGTATGCGGATACGTATACGATTATCATTTCACTGTAACGACTTATGGTTATTTTCCAATTTCTACCGACCTATTATTAAAATTTCGTAAAGAAATTTAAGCATTTATTAATTAAATAGTCTACGCGCTTAAAATTTTGTTAAGAATTAATGTGAAATATCAATTTCTTTTCTAGTATTTCTATATGCAAGAATATAATATATAATAATATAAAATTATCTATAATTTTTAACTTAGTGTTTTTATAAAGTATAATCTCTTATGTTCGAATATAAAGTATAACTATCTTTATTTTAAGTGTAAAAAATGATATATCTTATAAAAAAACGGAGTAACGATTAGCAGAAAAAGAATTATGGGAAAATTATTGTACGACTTATCGATTGAACTGAAAATTTCACGCTCAATCATACACGGCTTATAAACCTATCGCAGAAACGGGAGTGCCGCAGCTCTCTCTCTCTCTCTCTCTCTCTCTCTCTCTCTCTCTCTCTCTCTCTCATTCTCACGCACACACTTCTCACAAAGAGCCCGCATATCCCGGTCTGATATCTCTGAATATAGTTCGGCCACCATGACGGAAACTGACTCCCATTAGCCGTTATATTTAGTGGCATGAGAATCTGTTCGGGGTTGAAAACACCTCCCCATGAGATTCGACAGCTCACCCTCATAGGCCCGTATGTTGCAGCGTGTACCATGACACTCCCTAATTGGACAGGAGTCAGACTCCTCTGGCTGCCGCATATGCGGTCGATTATATCTATAACGATAATAAAGAGGCCAAATCTTCCCGCGTGATTGATACATTGGTATCGTTAACTGGTTATCACATAATAATAATTAAGCTTGCCGAGTTTTCGAAAGGGAAAAGGGAAGTTACGGTGCTCGACGTGTCGATTAAAACGATATTACGCTCTGTTTTGTTTTCTTCATTGGATAAGAAGACTTTCAAAATAATAATTGATATGTGATTAAGAATCGAGATAGCTTTCCTCAATAACTCATAAATCATTCTTTTATCTGAAGAGAGGTCGATAATATTTTATCGTTTATTAAGTATTTACTTCGTTACGAAAAAGACCATTGTTCCTCCGGCAACAATTTTAATCGGCATTTGACATTGCGCCGCGCGCTGTGAAATCAACGGGAGTCTCCACTTCCTACTCACGCGACCTCGCGGCAACCGAACTTCCGGCTTTCCCTGCGCGAAATGTCACTTCCTTCTTCGATTAACGGCGTTGCTGGTACGTGCGATATTCCGTAAAAACGTTTGTTCTTACTTTACACACAGAAGCTAAGAAAGAAACAGCGGATTATAACTAACTCGACCAGATACGTGACATTCTTCCTAAACCGACAAGCACATTTTTTCACGTGTCTCGTTTACACGCATGCATTTCTGTAATTAAAACGTTGAAAATTATATAAATCACCCTGATAACAGAATCTTAATGCAAAGCGATAGCTGACATTATTGATTTTTGAAAACATTTTCAGAAAGATTTTCCTTTACATTGGTAACTGATAACTGATAAACTAAATCGGTACTGATTATTACATGTTCTATAAATTACATATATACATATATGTAATTAACATAAGATAATATAGTTTGCGATATATATTTACGCCGGAAAAAAATAAAAACAAATTCCTACACCGCAATACTTAATTACGTAAGTTAATTTATGCGTGATAACTGTATATTTCGCCCGGTAATCCGTAATGAATCGATCGTTATAAAATTACGGACAATTGCTGCTGGCGGCGTAATTTACGCTTGTGGTCGTAAAATCGTAACGGCGATTGGCGAGAAAAAATCTTAACGAACGTAGACAGTTTACTGTTTAGAATCTGCGGTCTACGCCGCAGGTGAATAAAAGCTGAATTTCATTCATGCAGTCCGCCGTTCGACCGCTGGAATGCGCTCGAGTTGTCGAGCGATTGAGAGAGCTGTAGTGTATCTAGAGTATATGGCTTTGCATTCAGCGATAGAGAAAGAAGAAACAATCCCCCGTAGACGCATTCAACTCGGTTCTATTCTCCCGCTACGGAGTAACGACTGAATAACGACGGATCGAGGAACGGTTAGCGTTTTGATTCGCGATGAAATTTTAATAAACAAACATTCCTGGGACGTTTTCTTATTTCATGTTAGTCATGTTACTGCTTTTATTATGTTTCTTTTAAGGCTCCTGTTCACTCGTCACTTCTATCCTTGTTTAATGACGTCAGAAGCGAGAAATCGCATGCCAAAAATTTCTTGCAGTTTTACGTTGAAATATAAAAAGATATATCCATAAAACGCGATTGTAATTGATTCGACACATTTGTAAAATATACCGAACACTTTCCTTTGGCTTTAATAATCAATAAATAGCTATAAAATGAAAAATGAAAGAAGACAGATTAAAAAAGATAGATTGCATGTCACATTAATTTTATGGCTATTTAGTGATTATTAAAGCCAAAGGAAAGTGTTCGGTACGTTTTACAAATGTGTTGAATCAATTACAATTGCGATTTATGGATATATCTTTTTATTTTAACGCAAAAATTTTTGACATGCAATTTCTCGCTTCTGACGTCATTAAACAGGAATAGAAGAGGCGAGAATATGCTCGTTATGTTCATTCGCAATTTATTACACAAATGCGTCGCAGAATTCTGGCAAGTCCACAGCCCTTTCGTAAAGGAATCTAGCTTTTCCGTGAAGCGTAACGTTCTTACAGCGAGACTGTTGGAATCTCGATAAAAAGCTGTTAGCCTCTTTGCAACGTCCTATTATGCTGTTACGATCCCTATTATCGTTTCTACAGAAAGGCTGGCGTAACTCGCTCTCACTCATTTTACCGACTAATCGACATGTAAAAAAAAAAAAAAGTAATCGGCAATATTCAAGTGACTCGGAGTACCACTGAGACTGAGGGAAATCGCTTTTGTACCCCATGATAGACGCGACGCGACGCCTCGCGTCGTCCATCGCGTATATAGGGCCGCGTCTCGCGATCTAGCCCCGGGGGCCGGGGGCCGGGGATTAAAACGAGCCACGGAGGGATGCGACCCCAAATCCCGTCCAATGAGGGAGCCCGGGCGCCCGGGATTGTAGTCATCGCCGTCATTGGAGAGGGTGGACGGAGCCGTGAGGATCGAGCGCCGACATGCCGACGGAGAGGGCTAAACAGGCTATAACAGGCCTAGCTTCACGTGAGCCCGAGCCGCGCGGCGCGCGCGCGCGCGCGATTGCCACGTCCACGTCGGTCGGAGCGGTCCCCCCCCCCCCCTTCCCCCTACCCCCACCACTCGACGCGGCGGGACGGCACGCGATTGGCCGGCGCGTCGGTGCCGCAGAGTAACCCCGGTCTGCATGTCCTCCCGCGGAGCACAAGCTACGACTTTCAGTCGGCGGCGCTCTCAGTCAGCTTTCGGAGGCTCTGTCTTAAACATTAAACACACGGTGGTTATACCGGAAACACACGCAAACGATCCCGGGTAAGAATTTTCTTTCCCCTCTCCGCGCAAGACGGGCGTAAAGAAAGTCGACGAACGAGAAAGAAAAACAGTGCCAAGTTCAAGTTCGTTAAAACGCGCGACAGCGTGAGAGAGAGAGAGAGAATCGTCTGTCGATCTACGCGCGCCGTAAAACTCGACAGTCTCGACACACGCGAGGAGACAAGAGTTAATCGCTGTCGCGAAGTCGATCCGGAGAGAAAGAGAGAGAGAGAGACAGAGAAAGAGACATACAGGCAGAAAGAGCCGGTCGAACCGTGCCAGGAAGCACGAATTCGAGAAGCATTAACGTTCTCCGTATTCGCGCGCGCGCGCGCACACGCCCGCCCGTTCGCTCGTTCCTGTTTTTTTTTTATTATATTATTATACGTTAGACACGTGTCGATCGGGACACGTACTGTTTATTTTTTACGCGTGGGTGCTTCAGATGCGAGCTACGACGACGACGACGACGACGACGGCGGCGGCATCATCGCATAACGACGCATACGGCAGTCGTAGTGGCAGTTTTATTGTGTTCTGAGGAAAGTTTTTTTCTATCCCACCCCCCCTTTTCTTCCCCCCACCCCCCCGGCAACCCCACACCGCCAACGCCGACTCCTGCGCCGGCTCTGATCATTTTTCGCGCGCCCGCTGCGAGGGACGAAAGAGAGAAAGAGAGAGAGAGAGAGAGAGGCAGGCAGAAAAAGGGAAAAAGGATCGGACAACGGGCTCCAGGTACAAAGTGTGTTTTTGTGCGACACATCCGGGGAACATGTCGACCGCCGTCATGAGTAACACCTCCATGTTCGATTGCGGCGAGCATCTCTTTAAGGTAAGACTCATCGATCAGTCTCTAGTGTGCGATATTTCGATCTCGTCGCGTTACATTATTTATTAAGTGTCCACGCGCGAGCAGGCTCCGTACGTGACGTTACCGGCTTCTCCTCCGAGCCTGCGGATCTCGTTCCAAGTTTGTTAAATAACTTATATTTCGTTTTTGCCGATTATTCAGAAGAGAATCGTGCGCTCGATGTCGTTAATAATGCACGAGATGCACAAAGAACGGGATGGTCGAGACGTGTTCCGTCACGCTGTCTCGGTCACGCTTAAATCTCATATTGTAAAATAAACGAATGTTAACCCTCCAAGGACATCGGGCAGAGTATTCTGCGACGGCAGGGTATAACTGTATACGGACTCCCTACCGACAGTTTTTTTTTTTCTTCCAAAATTCTCTTTGATCTACCGTTTCTTTGCTTTGTCCCACGACTCCCACGTGCCTTTCCATTCGAGAGCGGTTTACAGCCGGATATCCGCAGGTAGATATTTCTACTCCAGCAGGTATTATGTACATATACTGTATAGAACGAACAAACGAAGCCGAATTCGAGCAAGGACATTCGTTCGTGTTCGATCCGATTGGCTCGCGCGTCGAAGCGGCATGTAAAACGTGTTTTTCTCTCGGACAAACCTTTATTTCGCATTCGACTGTTCACGCGGTACGTCCCTCCTGCCCTCCTGGAGAGAGAGAGAGAGAGAAGGAGACGGAAAGAAAAAAAGGATAATGGTTCAGATTTGTCCTGCGATTTACAAGGTAGACTTTTCATTTTCTAATAGGATTGTGAAAGAAATAGTGGTCGCTTTTACGTTTCAACTACATTCGAGGATCAGTTCTCTCGAAATTTGAAATTCTTTGAATTTACAAGATAAAATTTTTATTTTCTAATAGGATTTTGAAAGAAATAGTCGCTTTCGGTTTTACGACGTCTCAACAACATTCGAGGATCAGTTATCTCGTTTGAAAATCTTTGAATTTATCAAACAATATGCATACTTATATACAAATCGCAAGTTGTGTATGAGTTTGTGTGTGTGTGTGTGTGAGATCGAAGGACCGATCAATCCATTCGTCTCTCCGCACACGTGTAATTACGAATCGCGCGTATCGATCTATCGTTCACTTTTAGCGCTTTATTTTTCTCGGAGATTATTTTACGCGATGAGGGTCGAAGATAACCGTTTGCCCCGCCGGGTGGATATTTAAAATCCTCGATCGTATCGTTTTCGGGATACGCGTCTTCCGCGCCGGGGTGATCGAATCTCGTTTCCACGTTGCACCGTCATCCGCGTTTCACGTTTGCCTTCCGCGGAGGAGGCGATATCGGTAGCACGAACGGTACCGCGGGGACACGCGTGAATCGAGATCTCGCGCGCGGCGACACACAGATCTCAAGCGCGCCGTAACTCGAGATATAGCGTGGGCATACGAGCGGGAAAAATATCGGGCAACGGGTGACTGGATCGAGAATGGAGAGAACCCTAGGAACACATTCATCTACGTTCGTGCGTCTAATGGCGCTACGCGTTCGTAACAGCAAGAGAATATCGACATATTAGAAAGCGAAAGAAATTTTCTCCGGGATATCGGCAGGTGTATCGAGATTTTAAACGCGACGTTTATTTATCGCCGAGACGTTTCTCGGATGTTTTTGTAACATATCTTTATTTATCCACCTTTTTATCCTCCGATATCTCTTGCGATACTTCGTCGAAGTAGTTGACAATTGTCTCGTATTTATCAGTCGACGGAAAAAATATCGAGAAACCTTGGATAAACGAGAGACCTTGTGGGGGAGATAATTTACAAATTTCTAAATCGGAGGCCACAGTTGCTTAATCACAAACACACGTTTCTGATCGATACTGAAAATTTCTTATCGCGGGATTGTCTCGTAAATTAGAGATGATAAATTTTATTTACAATATACTCTTGTAAGATTTATCGTGTTAAAATTCTCCCTTATCAGTTTATTATTATTATCTTGTCAGATATGCATAATCTTGAAATATCAGAACTTTCAAGCGATATGTATATCGATCACTATCTTGACTTAAATTGTAGGTACTTAAGATACGATGTACAATGGTATTTCCAAAGCTCTTCTTTTTGTTGACTGAAGTGTTTTCGATCGCTTTGGGAATGATTAAAATTGAACCTATCCATGAGATTATTCTTTAATCTCTTACAAGAGGAAATTTTTAACATTTCTGACATAAATAGTTTACACTCAACTTTCCAACGTCGATTCCGAATGCGGTATGCCTATACGTGATTTGATTTTGACTTAATTCGCGGAGTTCACAAAAAAATTGCGACCTACGTTAATAACCACAGCCCAGCGAGATTGAAACCAAATCGCCAGTCGAATGTATATTAATAGTAATCGCTGCTAGTCACGCGTATTCCCCGTTTCGCGTCGATATGTCGAAAGGCCTTCATCATTCGGACGGGCGGTCGCGCGTTCTCGCACGACGTAAATAAAAGACCGTCGCGAGTCGAGCCGGAGACTCTCACCTTAAGAGAGAACTAGGCACAACACTCTCTTTGGTTTCTCCTCCGACGAGTGAGTTTCTCTGTGTGACGGCGAGTCGGGCCTCTCGTCGAGTATCACGAAGCCGCTTGTAGATTTGAGAGGAAATGTGGAGTAGAGCTGATTTTCAATTTTTAATTACTCCGATATATGTCGACACAGTATTGTTGCAAATCCGATGATAAATATCGAACGACTTGTCCACGAAAATTTCGAATCGCAAGGCGGACAATCGAAATAACGCTGTGTTTTAAACATTTTTATTTTGTTAATCTTTTATTTTGTTAATAAGGCAGAAAAATGTCGATATCCGTGAATTAAGAATAAATAATAAATCTTCCGGGGATTTTTCTTAACACTCACTAAACGCATTTGTGTAACATGTGTACTTATTTTAAAATCCAGCATGAAAAGAGCATTGAATCAGCTGTAACGATCTATTTCTGTAATTAATTTATTTTGCTAAAAAGGAAGTTTCGCTTAACGGAAGTCATTATGTCAGGTTTCTGTTCTCCGATTAGAAATGCGCAAGTTATAGTATAACAACACACGTGACACATATTTATTAAATTCATGATAATGCATTGCAACTCGTTGGTTTTCGAAATTAATCTATTACGTGATTATTTGTGTTCATATAAAGTTTTACGTTTTTCGAAATTCAAAACACGAGGATACAAATGTTCAATTATTAATTTCGCTCACATCTAAGAGCGTCAACGTAAAGTGAATGTAAAAGAAAAGCAGGCTGTAAGAAACAAGATTAAATAAATAGTAATAACGCAAATTATGGCAAACGGTACATAGAAACGCGACTATTTGCAAACGGGAAATATTTATCACTACCATTTATCACCAATATTTATCACCGCTTGATAATCTTTTGCTTCTACCTGCAATTTCTGTGGAAAGAAAATTTACAACGGCCCGCGGGGCCGTGCCTGTTCTCCATCTCCACAGAGGTGTTATTTTTATATCTTATTGCGTCTCGATTCCATCTTGCGAGGAGATGCGATCGGCATCGCACGTGTCGCACGTCGCACGGCGAGAATTCGCGCGCTATTCTCAACAACGCGGCGCGGAATCGCGCGCTGGTACTCGGTGGTACCGCTTACGCGCGCGAGTGTATTGGTGCGCGTTGAATTAACAAATGCATTCCCTCTCTTTCTCGCTCTCGCGATTCCGTTCTTTACCGCACACTCTCGATTGCACCGTCCGCGTCGCGGTCGTGCAACACGACGCGGAGACAGAAAGGCGTATTTATAATGCGTCCCGGCCGTAGTATCTCGAGCGCGCTCTGGCAAATACATATATGAATATTTACTCGGAAAAACTCGAATGTACATTAACAGCGACGAGACATTAAAGAAGACTCACAATCATATCTCTGGTGGAACAAAGTAAATATATGTTGTTAACGAACAGTATGCGAGCCGTACTTATTAACCGTAATTTTACTAATGAAAGTAATGAAGAGGAAAGAAGTGACGGGATGACAATATGGCGATATTCTTGATACAATCAAGATTGCTATTCTCTTTCAATGCAAACGGCATATCGGTTATTATTTTTCGCGAATGTGTAGGACTAAATATTTCTTATTCCATGTACACGTGTACATATAAGTTTTAATAAGTATCACTTATTGTTAGTTTATAATAAAATATAAATAGAATTTATTAAAAAGAAAGTATGGATTGCTTATACCAAGGCACAGGCACAAGAACATTGCTTTTTATATCGCAAATGACTTTTCTGTATCTACATTACTTATAGATAGCTCATCGAGAAATCGTATTGTTCTCTTTTATTTATTCCCGAGTTCACGTGTCGAACGGATGACGCGATTTGTTTTTATGTGTTTGTAGTGTGGTTTTGCGTATTTATGTAGGCTTCTCGATGTGACCTCGACAGGATTGTTCGCTACCTCATTCGCTATGATCTATTGTACGAAATTCTATTGTACGTACAGTGAGTCGATTCTACCGATATCGAACATACCATATTCGATATCGAATATCGAGTCGAATATAGTACGTTCTGTTCTAATTATTAAGACAGTGTGTCTTAAGTACATAATTATGATTAGCATCCAGTTTTTTTTTACATGTTTAAAGTTTTATTTTAATTTATTTTATTTTATTTTAATCTTTATAGACATGAGATCGTTTTTACATTATGACATTGCCAAACAAATATCGTTCCAGTTTATACATATAGAATATAGATATTGTTTTATTTATTTGTAGTAAAAGTATGACGTAATTTAATGTAATGTACAAAACCGAATAGATATAAAGACACGATAAAGTATTATAGGAATGAGTAAAAATAATTTATAATGTTTTACTACATATATGTATATTGTTTAATTAATATTCATTTATCAGACAGTAGGTAGGTAGGTATGACATATATATTGCGAAAGAAGAATGATTACAATCTCTCTGTAAACATCATTTTCATCCGTTGTTTATCCTTCGCTCGTCCATTACGGGGAATAATACAAGGATACGCGATTGCTTCACGTAGAAATATTGCGAAACCGCCATTTTCCCGCTGTGTGTACGGCGCGATATCGCCTATGCGTTATCGTCGTTGTAACAGGTAACTGATACCGATCGAGAGGCTAAGCGAACGAAACTACGACAGGTCCGACGCTTTGTTGCCTCTTGTCTTATTCAACGTATACGGTACGTGTAACGCGCGTACGAGAAATCGATTGTTCGCACGCGTATCTGGCACCGCGCGGGCACGCAACTCTCAATCTTTCAACAAAGAAAGAATCGCGACCGCTGTTTCTTTTAGCTTTATTTGCGGTCGGGAGGGCATCCAGTCAATTCCCGAACATCTTGCATCAAGTGCGCGGAAACAGAAAGAACGGAAGATCATCGGGTTCCGCGACAATTCTGTCGGCGCGCCACCGCGAGCATTATTTTCTGAAAGCATGCCCATATGTCGTTACGCGTCTCTTCGTCGCATAATTATGCGTGGCGCGCGCGCGCGCGTGGTATCATACGATTTCCGGTGTGAGCCCGCGCACTGCGAGCTGTTGGCTCACTTGTCATTTCCCGTCTTATTATCATTCGTATGCGGTTAGGCATACGCAAATTCTGAAAAAGAAAGAGCGAGAGAGAGGGAAGAGAAAGAACGGACCGTCTATCTCGGGAAATAATTATCGCGCCTCGCCACCGCGCCGGCGACGTCGTCACCGACCTTTGCCAACGGTGATAGCCTATGCATAATCTGCGCGAAATCAAATCGCGATGCTACAAATACGCGAAAATAATCTCACGTGTTTATTTGTGATAGCGAAAATACGTCATGTACTTTTTTTTTTTTTTTTTTGTTACATGTATGCACGATGTTAAGAACTTATTTCACCGATATCGTAATGCTGGCGCAATTGCAGATATACATGTTGCCTTAACGCTACGATTACTTGATACTTGTATATTTCTGGGAAATATTTTTCTGTTTTGAATCTCTCGTGACGACCGATTTTAAATTTAATCGACAGATTTCTCATTAACGATGAAACACGCATGTTTTTAAAAGATAATTTTCGCAATCATTTTTTGGATATCTTCTTTTTCCTTTCATCTTCGTATTTTGCTGCGGATGTGTCTTTCCTTTTCTCCCTTTTGAACGATAACCGCGCGTAACTTTCCTCAGCAATTTCTCCTCGGCTCGATTTCGAAACTCGTTCGATCGGGTAGACTTTCAACTTTCGATATTTCGACGACTGCGGGCACAGTCAAAATCAGTGTCGATCCTTGCGAGATGTGTAGATTTCGGTAGGAAGAACCTATGTGTGTGATGCTCGTTACGAGCTTATTTCACTGAAAAATCTGTTTTTATCGTAACTTTCCACGTCACGTACCTGTATTGATTAATTTGGATGCGGATGTTAATTTTGGCCTTAACAAAATACGAGTACACCGAACGACCTGATGAGTCACTTTGAATAATTATTATACATACGAAACACGATAGGCTATCGAGGAGCTGAGTCAGAAGTGAAAATAAAGCGAAATAATGTATATCTATAATTTATAATTTAAGTAAATAGAGCTCGCTCACTGCATTAAAATATGTTAAATAAGTGCCGTACGATCGACAAGAGCCACTACATAGCATTTTCTGATAGTATATTATCGTATAAAACCGGATTTTAAATGCATATTAACCAAGCAAAATTATAAATCGTAAATAATAGAATTAAGATCAAAACAACTGCGTGTTTAATGAATATCGAGAATTCGATTTTTATAGCGTGTGAAATCCATGTATATCACCTCTTTCGACACCCTCTCGCGAGACAGGCTCTACGTAGCAGAGATACGTACGCGCGGCCGCGGCAACAGAATCCTTTGGATTTTTCTAAAAGCGAAAACCTCGCCCCAAGCATGCAGCGTGCCCGTACATTGGCAGCGGCAACAAAAAGCCGCTCGGTGAACGCGAGCCATGAAGAAGGGGCGTAGGAACCTGTTGCGCTTCAGGTTTGCCGGTGCTGAAGGAGTGATCGAGAGAATGAAAGGGGGCAGAGAAGGAAGGAGGGACACACGAGGGACCCCTCTTTGTGCACCGATCTGCCCCTAGCTGCTTCTCCTGTTGCCGACTCTGGTCAGCATTGGCGTAGCACGTTCTTGGAGCCCCCCTCCTCCCACTCTTTTGTACTCCCCAGGCTTCCCTTCGGCACGACAAATTTTCCCATATTTCTGAAAAGATCCGCTGCACGGATCACAAAAGGATAACGCGACGACCCGACCGTTCTTCTGCAACTCGTTGCATCGGTTTCTGGAACTGCTTTTTCGCGAGGCATTGTGAGGCAGGTTCGGCCGGTTTTTACACGGGGATTTTTGTGCGATCCCGATCTTTTAGGCGGTTATGGCCTGTTTTCGTCGTGTCACGAACACTTCTCACGATGCAAAAGTGAACAAGAAATACTTAATGCCGGAGTTCAGATGCGAATATGCGATGTAAGGAAGTTCGATAATCATAATGAAAAAACTATTGTATAATTGTGATGACAGCAAATGGGACATTTTTTTATTTAGAAGAAAATAAAAAAATTGTATGGTTTTGTAACACTTTGAGCGCAGTGCGTAATATGCACCTTATATAATACGATATTCAAGGAATGATCTATAAATACCACTGCTGAAATACCACTTTCGAAATTGTTTATATTTTAGAGCAATAATCTAACAAATCTCCAGTCTTTGTTACATATTTTTTTTTTATAGATTTACTTTATATATTTTATGCGTATATATTTAATTTCCTAATGAAATATATATTATCGGAAATATTTCAAAATTATATTAATTTAAACAAATATTAGTATATATTCAAATTAGAGATATTTTTTGTGCATTGAGACGTTTATTATAACATTTTTTAAAGAAACAATATTACAAAGCAATTTATATTCGTCATTTTTCATCGTAAATTTGTGAATGACTACGCAAACGGCAACGGGTTCTCTTCACGATAAAAGCCGTCCCTTTTCCCGTATTCATGAAAAGGGACTGGCGAACACAAAAGACATAGAGGGAAGGACACGAGCCATTTCCGCGCACCTTGCACTTTCCGCATTGGCTCGCCTTCGTTGATGCTCCTCGAACGTCAGCTTAACCTTTCGTTCGATCCGAGATAATTTGGAGAAATTACATCATATTGAACGTCCTGTGTTTACTTCAATATTGTCATTGTTGCGTAACGTTTATGGATTTTTGCGTCATGTGCAATAACACATTATACAATCAAAAAGTATCAGTGACTCGATGTGGCATAAAGTCAATAAAAGTAACATCAATTATTTTATTGGCAGGATATGAAAAATTCCCGATTTTTCTATTCACAAAGTAGCAACGTTTTGCATGAAAATAATTTAATTAATTTTTCAAAAAGTCATATTTCTTTAAAATAAGGAAAATAAAACTTACGTAACTCTTTGTTTAGCACCTTATATTAAAAAAATTACTATATTTTTTGTTTATAAAATATTTATATGATGTATAGGTATGCGATAAGTATAAGCATCGGTTATTGAATCTCAAAGGGTTAAATTCTTACACGAGAGAAAGCGAGAGTACCAGGGAGCGTCTCTCGATGGCTCTCGATTTCACTTTCACGCTTGATTTACGTTTTACGCGATAAAGTTTCCAATCCGAGGTTTCGGCAACACGGGAGATCGTCACGCTCTAAGAAAAATCGGAGACCGATTTATTATGTTTCTACTTACATATGAAAAATACTGTGAAGTATATCAATTATATACAATATACATATATGGAGGGGTTAAAGCCACAGTGGTGTGTAATTTTTTTTGACCACTTTTTTTCCTTTTTCTTTCAACATATCTGCATGTGTAGACTGCATCTATGAACTCAACTCGATAGGTTAAAAAAGTTACTTACACCACTATAGCTTTAACCCTTCCATTGTATATTTGTACAATTGATATAACAACGCAAATAGAAAGAAGGAAAACCGAATAACGACTAATCATCATCGAATCATCATTATCTTATTATCTTTAATGTAATAGTACACATTATGCTTTCTATATAATATTACATGTATAAAAAACCGAGAAATTCTTTTTCTTGAAAAAAAATCAGGTTTGAAAAGCTATAGAGATAGAACATAAATGGTCTGAAGTATATTTAGATCATAGTACGTCATTATTTTAAGTCACGTCGGCTCGAAAGTATTTAATTAAAATCCATTACTGTTATAATATGAAATTTGTTTCTTCGATCTTGACGCTCGCGCTGCGATGAATTAAGTTAACCACGTGCGAAAGCCAACAACGCGCGATTCAATTAAGGCTAGAAGAAAGAGATTTCCCTGACTTACAGCCGTCATACTTTCTTCTTGATTAAAATTGCTAATTGCTAATCTTCGCGTATGCTCGTTCCGTGTGCTATTATTTTTCCCCAGAACGTCGCGTTTTATTGGGTGCGATGCACCGGTAACATTAAGATATCAACGATAAATTATACGAGAATTCGTTCGCGCGAATATTTGCGATTTTTTGCAATATTACACTGCGTCGCGGTTACCGTGCACCTGAATTGCTCGTTCAAGCTCGCCTGGTTCTTCGACCAGAAAAACCGCTGAGCAATTTTGGTCATTCGACGATAGTGTTCATATTTCCTGCTATAGTGTATTTCCTGTCTCGAATTTTGATTTACGAAATGCGTTTTCTTATACGTTTCAAAGTATAAAGCGGAGGTCAAAGTATAAAGCGACATTATTTAAAAATTATTTCACAGTGAGAATGGAGCATGATTTAAGCGGTTAATAATTACTGTTAATAATTATAAATTTATCTTGTCCAAACAAAAAAAAAACATAAAACAAACTTAAATATTTTCTGATCAGCTATTACCTCGATTATATAAATATAGAATATCAGGAAGAAAATTTATGGCAGTTCAAAAAAAGAAAGCATCTCGCGCAATATTTTCACGATTGTTTTTAAATGCGACTCGCGCAACAAGAGATAAGACGGTGATCTAAAAGCGTATTAATTTATTGACCATTACGACTATCGCACGGTGCATGTTTACGATGCACAGTAGCATTCGAGCGTGGAATTAAAGCATTGAAAATTAGACGGGCCAGTGAAATCGCAATTTCGTTAACAAAACAATTGATAAGATAGATATACTGCATGCGCGAGACGTTTGGCAAAAACAAGACGAGTCGGTTAAATCTGCAATCATGCATCTGTACTCTGTATCCTTAAGTGCAAGTCTGCGCGACTTGATTTACGCCGTACATATAAAAAGATGCATTTCCTTTTACGAGCACAAGGCGAAGATTAAGTGCCGATTATTGCGGTCAAAGCGCCATTAATTCCGCAAGTAATAAAGAGCGAAATAATACACACGCTTTAATATGAAACGGAAATGCATCCTTGTATATCGTTTCTGGCGAGATAATTGTCTGTATTCACCGTTTGCTTTCGAGAGATGATCGTACGTCGAAACTTACAGTACCAGATCGCACGTGACTGGCAATCTAGTATTTTCCACGGTTCGTTCCAATGCCGGAAACGCTATATTACCGTTAATTTGTTCCGTGATACCAGCGATATGCCAACTCGGTTATTTTTCTGTCGCGGACGATCTTCGGAAATAATTGAAGCTACCTTATATGTTGCTTTATACGTATATATAGGCTTGGCCATTGCACGTGTCAGCATTAAGATTTCTTATCTGCCGACGAGTTTTTTTTCCTTGGAGATGCTAATTGCATTCCTCTCGAGGAAGTTTTAAGTGTGCAGACGATGTAGAGTCTTGTACGTAACATTCATGAGAGTTATAGACGATTTTGTGCATTTTTTTCCAAATCGCTAAAAATATGTCTTAAATTATCGATCGTGTATTAATCGCACATTATTGAATTTCAATTATAAATCTTTTATAAATAATTTTAATGGATTTTATTATATTTTAAGAATTATACAATTGATACCTCAGGATTGCAATCGTGTAAGAACGATCGTGAAATATTTAGTCTTCTTTTTGTGTAAAGGTAGACGTAAAAAGAACGAGAAACATTTCCTCTGATCGACACACACGGTAATTCGATGACCACAAATAGTTCTCGGAATGATTCCCCGATTGCGTATTTCCCAGTAAACCTGACTCGATCGCATAAAAATCGTGGACATCGGTGAATCGTCCACGATCGCGCCTGATGTTTGTCGCATAATGACGTGGCGCCTTCGCGTCGCTCGTCGAGAATGAAAAACCGCGGAGAGCTGTGGGCCTGAAAGTCTCCCACGTTCTTTCTTCCTCGGCTTTCTGCGAAAAAGAGCAAAGCGGGAGAGAGTACGAGCGCGGAGGTGGGAGCGTGGGGTCACGACGGTTGGGGGGGAAAGGAGGGGGGAAAAAAAGGAGCAGAGCGAGAGACGCGAGAGACAAAGGAGCCCAGGGAGAGCCGGGCCGGGCGGCATGAAAACAGGCGCAGCCCTCTACGCGAGCGTAAACGCGCACGCACGCACGTATACACGCGCGCGTACAATACAGTGACGCATCGGCGCGGAGCATTGCGGATGGCGAATGCACCCGCGCGTTGTGTATGCAACGGCTGCTCGTAAACGCACGTGTGCCCTGCCGCGCGCGTCTTTTACCGCGCAGGAAAGTCTTCGCGGTCACGCGGCCGACCGACGCCTGAATCACGCGTCTTATTTTACGAGCGGTCGGGGCCTCGCACACGCGTATTTTAGTATATCCATATATCATCCGCGTGTGTTTCACCGCACACGCGGCAGCGTCAATGTCGTCTGACGCTTGGGTATTCGATAGTTAAAACTTCCTTGCCTTATTTGAGAAACGTATCCTTCCGCATATTAACAGCGTAGCTGAAATTACTTCATTTTATATTTGTGAAAGAACGGAAAGAATCGGTGAACTCGCCGTGAGTGCGGATAATCAATCTAATTTTAATCAATTCCGATTTTGATGTTGAACAGATATTAGAGGTATATTTATTGACTTGTGTCTTTGGTTGACACATTTTTAGTGATTAAGGCTCCTGCCTTACTTCAACACATTTGTAAAACATACCGAACACTTTCCTTTGGCTTTAATAATCACTAAATAGCCGTAAAATTAATGTGACATTCAATCTATCTTTTTAACCTGTCTTCTTTCATTTTTCATTTTACAGCTATTTATTGATTATTAAAGTCAAAGGAAAGTGTTCGGTATATTTTACAAATGTGCCGAATCAATTACAATCGCGTTTTATGGATATATCTTTTTATATTTCAACGTAAAACTGCAAGAAATTTTTGGCATGCGATTTCTCGCTTCTGACGTCATTAAACAAGGATAGAAGTGACGAGTGAACAGGCCTTAAAATAGTTTTGCAAAGTTCAAAATATTTAATAATTTATTTAATATTTTTTTAAATAATCCTTTTATCGTACTGCGAACGATTTTCGAACAATTTTTAGTTGTCGCAATTGTTAAGGCCGTGAGTCAGACCACTTTGGTTCTCGACGACTCGAATGGACGGATGAATACGGTCCTAAGTCGCGTCATCTGCTTTCATTGCTTGTTCGCTCATCAAAACTGATTGCAATAACGATGGCTTGTCGAGTATATTCGGTAGCTATCAGCACGGTGTGGTTCACGCCGGGGATAAATTTAGCATGCAACATTGGCACGACGATCAACTCGCCCCGCTCTATTGTTCCATTACATTGTTCTTTATCGCGAATCGGCGCACGAATGGTGTTTCCTCGCGAGACCAGAAGAGGAAAAAGATGTTACTTTCCTCGCACGTCGCGTCGGGCGCGCACATATTATGCGCCGCGCGCACGATCATGCGCGCGTTGCGCTTTGCACGTGAATTGCCGCGCCGATGCGCTCGACGCATCTCGAACGTCTCGCGAGAACCCAGGAATGTCGGCGCTTAATTCCCGATTAATTTGCATGTGATACGATCTTCCAGAGACTAATTGAATTCATCGGGGAGCCACAACGGGGACAGCCGCGGCTTATGTATTATGCATACCTGATTTATTTACAGACGCGTTGCTTGCTTTTATAGTTACATCATAATTTTTTAATCAATATTACATCTTTGCGATCTGGGAATTCCCGGTATATGTACTAGATATACGTGTATAGTATGAGTAGTCACAATGAGACTAAATTGAAAGTCGAAGATCTTTTTAATTTATCTTACGTTGAATTACTGCCAATTATTGTCAATTTGTGATTGCTTTCGCTGATCAACACTTTATTTTATAGCATGCATACAATTAAACTCGTAAGAGCGCATGTATCCAATTAAATCAAAATAGCGATGAAAAATTCTTCAATTTATTCATTATACTCAATTACATAATTACTGATAATTTTGCAATTGAGTCGGCAATTAATCTTATGGCGTAATGATTAAATGAAATATTTAATATTCATGGGAATACTTAGAAAAAATTAAATTAAACAGTGACTACAAATTATTTCATTTTTTTTTTAATTAGTTTTATTTAAAACTCAATTTTGTTATTCTATCAATGAAATAAATTTTCAACACTCACGTCCGATACAATTAAACTGAGAATCTTGAAAAATATATCTCGTTTAATGACACAGTAGAAAGGCATTGTGTTTCCCGCGCGACGATATTTCTATTATTTCATCCACTTAATGACGAGTCATGAGGAAAACGGTGGAATGCGTAACGAACGTACCGTGTCCGTTTTTTCCGCTAATTGCGAGAAGAAGAAATGAGCGCCGACGGATTGTACAGGGCGTGACCCTTACTTGAGTTTAGTCGAGAGTACCTTAAATTATAGTGTCCCCCGCTGTACGAGCGTCGATTTAATGCACCTTGAAGTCATTAGCGCGATACGCCGATGAGCCTGAATCACGCGGCGACGTATTTCGCGAGCAATTAAACCTTACCCGCGTTCACGGGCGCGCGCAGGAACGCGGCGGAGGAAAAAATGTCGCCGGTTTCTGCGCGATTATTCAACCGTGGCTGGCCGCTGACTGTATTAGTGTGCGCATTGTCGACCGTACGGCAATTCTCGTGAAACACACGCGGCACTATGATTACAAATTTGCTAACGTGGATTTATGACGAACCCTTGAACCCTGAGACGACGGAATATGTAAAATAAATTGTTATACGAATGTCAGAATTGTGACATTAAAAAATTGTTGCTCTTAGATGCGCGCTCTTCTGCATTGCCTTTTCTCCAACTTGACCATGAGATACTCTTCGTTGTGCTAATTATGCTATAATATTTTAATATAGAAATGTAAATTGATTTCTTTTTTGGAGGATAAATATATTATTGGCGTATATCCAAGTATAATTTATAAGCTGAATGGAAAATGGCAGATTCACAAAATATTAGAAGATATTTTAACGGCTGTATATTAAATAACTCATAAACATCGTTAAAATATAGGTACGATAAAAATATGTATATACCGGAGACGCAAATTCCACGTACAGTTTTAAGAGCGTTATTTATGGCGAGGCAGTTTAATAGAGTTGCACACAACTGGCCGTATTGTTTTCTTGTAAATTATGATCGTTTGGTGATTGTATATTATTCACCAGTAACGTATTTCATGAAGCTTCAACTTCGCCAATTGAGCGTCCTACACACAAATGCACACGTCCTACACGTGCAAGTCCATGTGCAGACAGTCGTGACCGACTGAACCGTGACTGATCCTTGACGGCACGATGACAGTGTCAACAACCGCTGTAGCCTGCAATAACCCATTCGCATTATTACTCTCTACGATTTATTATTATTATCTGCCTCAAAAAGGGTTTAATAACCTGAAGATTTAACTCTCATCGCTGACTGTAAAGAGATGAGAGTTGTAAGTATACCTAATGCATGTTCTTCTGAAATTCTGAATCATTCTAAATTATCGATTTTCTTCGCAACTATTGTGTAGTTCATAATTCTCTCATAATTCTCTAAGAATAAAACTATATTACTTTAATTGAACAAAGGAAAAGAGAAAGTCCGAACTCTTTCTAATTTTTCCTTTTTATGCGTTATTTCCATTTTTTATTCCAAGTATTCTCCAAAACTAATTTTACTAAATATTATGTTTATTACGAGTAACGATATCATACTTGAAGATATGATATTTTAACACAATCTTTAAGAAATAAAAAATTTATTTAATGCATCAGAGAAACATGTAGCGTAGATTCCATTAAGCAATAGCTGTCCGTTAGAACAAGTCCGTTTCCTTATTACTCATTTTATTAGCTAATACGTTCTGGTACAATGTAACACGTAACAGCATCAAATATTACTACATTAGATTCATTGCAGATAAACTAGAGAGGATGTCGAGCAAGGAGCACTAAATCACCGATAAAATCTGACACGACTCATACCGTAACTTTACTTTAACACGATTACCGACTACCAGTCTTCGTTTTAACATATTGCTCTCACTTGCACATCTTGTTACTGTTTCATGCTGCATCTGTTCTTCTTTAGAGACGCGTTTACAAAACGTCTCTCCTTTTCCCGATTTTCAATTTGGTTGTTTTTTTTTTAAATTGTATCATAACTGTGCAATGCTCTCACCTGTCGGAGCTTCTATGCTATTTCTTTACGAATATTCCCTTACGTGGCGAGTCACCGACGATCGCCGCGATAGTTTGCGCGCGGCCATCCAGATTCGGTCATTCGTTCGCTCACTTTACAGTCGGTGGCGTTTCACTATTACCGGCGTACGAAGGAAAAAGCGGCGAACCGATGAGATGAGTGAACCGTGACCGAAACGTGAAAACCACCGCGTGAAAAGCTCGCAGTTCTCTACCTAATTCAGGCTGATACAATGAAAACACTTCCGCGAAACGCGCGGCTCCGCAACGTTGTTGCGAAGGCCGGCCACGTGGAAAGTTCGCGGAAAGCCACTGAATCGCGATTACCTCGCTGGCGAGCGCACTCGCGCGTTTCTATCGAAGAGGAAAGGCGGCAATGGTATCAGCCATCAGCTATCCGATCTAGAATGTCCGTATAAAGTATAAATATAAACCAGGAAATGTGATTTATTACATCTACAAGTCGCTTTACCTTTTCTTTTTTATTGCTGTTTAACTTAATATTTTAAATACTTATAAACGAACGCAATGTGGAATAAAGGACTCGAAAAAAATATAAGTGACGGTCGCTAAAAATACACATTTACATTCGTTTTCAGAGAAGCGTTATCGCAAATGATTAATCCAGCGATGATTCATGCTCGCTTTCAGCGAAAAAAAATCCGATGCAATACTTTCGCCGTTTTATCATCGTGATACCCGCGCGGTATATAATTGCAGCCCTGATCCTCATTGTTACCGCGGTGATTCGTCGGCACAGTCTCTCCACAGCTTCTTTTTCACGCGATGCGACGCAATACGCTTACGCGCGCACGGACGCCGTAACGTGCTATTACATTCTGATTATCCGAGCATAAATTATGCGATTCTCAATCGTTACCCCCGAGAGTTTCCTAATCGTTTTCTCGTCTTTCACCTCGCCTTCGATCTTGGGAGTGTTTTTCCCGCCCGCGAGGGGGGTGGGGCAGAGAGAGAGAGGGAAAAAGAAATTAAAGTTCACACTAAGCGTATTATACTTTCACTTTTCGCCGTTGTGCATACGACACGCTCGCGCGCGGGATAATTGCGCGAAGTGCGCAAAGTTGCATTGTTGCGATACGGAGGCGCGCGCTACACGACGCGCTCCGGTTTCCGCGTGCGATTTCTTTATGACTCGGGCACGGCCCCGTGCTACCGAGTTCGTGATTCATATATCTTATTAATTCACCGCGCACTCCGATCAGTCAGTCTCATACGCGTGCACCGTGCAAGGTTCACGGAGGAAGTAGAGTGGAAAGCCGCACTTCTCGTATTGGCGAATGCTAAATGCTAATTGCTAATCTTGGCAATCTTTTTTTTTTTCCGAAAGCCGCTGTGCGCCGTAAATCAGCGTATGGGCGGTAAAATGCGTGGTGAGTGGAACTTTTGAGTAATTTGCGCGTACCTAGAATAACGATTTATTGTTAGTGACAAGACTTTGTCTGCATTTAATTGTTGATAAAGATAATTTCTAAATAATCTGATTTTTAGGGAATATTTTAATCAGTTTTTTAAATTTAAATAAACACTATTTTGTAATTTTAAAAGATTTTTGGGTATTAAATATCTCTCCGAGTTCTACTTGAGTATATCAATATTTAAAATTTATTAAGAACAACATTTTATTGGTATTTGGCTCATCAAGTCTTTAATCTTTTATAACCGAAGAGCTATAAATAACTTGAAGTCACCGTTGTTCGTCTCCAATCTTTCTTCTAGTTGTGATTCGGAGAAACCCTCCCGAAGGATTTCGAGATAGTCCATGTATCAGAAGTACTGCTAGTTTGAAATTTGTATGCAATCTCTCAGACTTGCAACGCGGCTTGTTTTCGCTTCGCACGCCTTATGCCCGAGAAACTCGCAAAAAAAAAAAAAAAAAAAAAAAAACTGCGCGGGAGAGTTTCAAGGGGCGACACGCTCTTCTGGGCCGGAAAACGAAATGCTCGGTTCTCTCGTGTTTCTTTTGTCCGCTCGTCGATGAGTGAAAGACGGGGAAGAAAGAAAAGGCACGTAGGGATGTCAACGAAGGGAAAGAGAGCGAGAAGGAAAAAGTAATTTATTTATTATTTCGATGCATTGTGTTAGAATAAGTGCAACTACGCGTATATGAAAGTAAGAATTATTTCTAAAAGGTAGAGAGAAAACGCAATTCTCTTGAATCTCGAGATTAAAATATACTATATCATTATATGACTTGATAGAAAAAAAATAGAATTTATTTTTAAAACAAGTGACAAAGATAGAACGGAATCCACTTTCAAACATTGTTTCTATTCGTGATCAATATCGATTTAATTGATTTCGATCGACAGTCATTGTCGATCCATTGCTGTGCACAATTCGCGCGTGCAAATACATTGAATGCCGTTGAAAGTGCAATCGAAAGGTCAATCGCAGTCGAGCACGACGTTAATCAGGTGTCAAAAAGTGTGCACACTTATAATTGATCCGGTGTTCTTTCGTAGATTTTTAATGTAACTATGAACTTAATGGAGCAAAACGTTATTGACAAATTATTTAAGATTTATTATAGATTTTGCTTACGTTATATCTAATCAATTCATAATATAAAATTCTTAAAAACTAACTGCGAAAATTTGCATTTACAATATAACACGAATTATATTTGATATTGAATCACCACTGACAAATTAATTATCATAATTGTATCAATATAAGCATTGCGAGCAACTATATGACGAGTACAGTGCGATTAAAAGGAAAGAATATGCAGATAATGACTGTAAAGCTATGTGAAGTTCCGTTAATGCACTCGAGATAATGAGGCGCGAGAAGGGAATGAATATTTTTTTCGTCGGATTGTAAAAGCACAAGGTCCTCTGGGCCAAAGGACAGGCAGCTGGCGATCAACACAGAAATTCATGACGGACGTCGGGGCGTTTCTATACCGGACTAGCGAATAATTAGGATAATTAGGAGTCCCGACGATGCGCCGCGCCGTACTTACGTAAGAATCAGTGCGCGAAGCGCCGCGCGGCCGCTGTTCCATTCAGTCGGTCGACCGGCCGGCGCCATGCTCGTTCTTCAGTCGGTCTCTTTCTCTCTCCTTCTTTCTCCCTCCATCTCGATTCTTCTGCCTCGTTCTCCACGTTACTTTCACCTTTGACCTTCGAGATCCACGTTCTTAACCCGCGAGTACGTGCGCGGTTTCTTCTAACGCGAATACGCGCCTTGAAGTGATTGAGCGCGGTCACGTCTTCTTTCCCAGTTGAAAGTTATAATTAAATACAATAATCTTAATTAAGTGGAACATACACGCGAATCTTTTAATTATTTATTTTGAGCTGTTAAGTCTCACTTCGCGATTTCATAAGAAAGAATAGATAATTTTACTAATAATTGTGATAATATTTGTATGATAAAATATACGCGTGTATTATCTTTATGAAATTGTTAAATTATTCGCTATTAAAACGTATTTTTTAACGAAGATAATTGATTTCTATTTGTATTTTTTGTTTCTTCGAAATGTATGCGGCCAAAAGAAACCTTCACTGATTATACATACCGTAGTTTAAACAAATTGTCTATTAATACTTCAATATTCCACGAGCGTACTTTCACTGTCGACCGACCTTGAATATCTAATTCTTCGGGCATCACGCGTTTTTATCTTCGTTAGGACAAAGTGAAAGCACATCGCTTAAGCCATCTTCGTTTTTCTTTTTTTTTTTTGGACGTTGCAGACGTAAATATTTTATGTGCATTTTATGAATTAATAGAGTGATGCTCGTATCATTTTCAATTTATGCAAGATCTTAACGGACAAGTTTCTTCACGTTGATGGGTGTACCTTTGACCTATCATATCCACGCTTTTGATCTCTCGAAATGGCACGTGTCATTCTCGTACGAAGGGAATCACTTCGACACGTATTGTCATTAACGGCTCTTGTGCGATTTCGACATTCTTATAGACAGTTATGACATTTCTATAGTTATTACATCCACACGCCGAGATCTAACAAAGAGTATAATGATGAATTTCAATTACAAAAGTTTTTAGTCACTTATGTCATAGATATAGAAGATAAATTGTCTTATTACAGTTATATTAAAAATTATACTTCGCAGTTACTTCATGCAGAGATAATATTCTGCAAAGTAAAACCGTTAAATGTTGTAATTTTTATGTATTTCATTTAATAAATGAAGTATTTAACCATTCAATGCTGTTATTGAAGAAGCTAATTTTATCGCTGGATTTTGACGAAAGCTTTTTTATCTATCTTGATTACTTAATTCATGCACTTTAAATTTCGAAACATGTCTACTGACGATTTTGAGTGAATTAAGTACGATGACATGTAACTGTAACAAGATTTTCCGAAATTTAACTTTTACGTGATTTTAAAAATAAAAGGATTATAATGTAAAATATTACTGCGAGATTCTTCGTAGTAATAATACTTTACTATTCGTAATAATTGCATAAACATTATTGACACGAGAATGACGCAACGTGACATTACGCGCTAACGCTTTCTATTGTTTTATTTTCTATAA